>JAWNNO010004790.1:0-600000 GCA_035044985.1 Lordiphosa fenestrarum | reverse complement strand
AAGCAAATAGAGGACGAGTATTGTCATCGAATGCCAATCGCAGTTTTTACATCTTGATTGTTGTTTGGAAAATACAAAAGGAACAAAAATGGGAGTAAAGTCAGCAAAAAGAGATTAAGTCACAGAAGCTAAATGGTGAATTTAAGCAGCTTGTGGATTTTCGTAAAAAAATTACATACAATTTAGACAATTTGTGTATTTGAGTCGATAGAACGATCTATTTAATTTAATGTTTCGCTGGATTCAATATTGGCGTACTCATTCCAACATATCGACCGGTATGATACGAACCAATTCTTCAATATTTTCTTTCAGAGCGCCAACTATGGACTTGTCGCTATAGACATGAACCTTAACATAGAATCATAAAAATTAGTTTTAAAGCTTTGTATCGCAGGATCTAGCAGACCAATAGACCAACTCCCAAATTTGAAGTAAACTCTTTAGCAAACTCGCCTCTCAATTGGGCCATTGTTTTCCGTGCTGTGCGGCCTGTGGCACCATCCTGTTAAAACCACATGTCAGCACAGGCCAGCTTTTCCATTTTGGGCAAAAACGAAACTTGTATTCATTGCACAGTAACGCACTTCATTCATAGTAACGATCCTGCCTTCGTCATCTTTACAAAAGTTCGGTCCAATGATGCCACCAGCACATAATCCACACTAAACATTGCAATTTTCGAGAGGCATTGGCAGTTCTTGCATTGCTTCTGGCTGCTCTTCACACCAAATACGGCTTTTTTGTTGTTTTTTCACGTATCCATTCAAACTGAAGAGAGATTGGCCGCTGAACACAATTTTTCGATAAAAAAGTGGCTGGAAGTTTGATCAAAAAATTCGATAATCTGCATTCGTTGAAAGTCGGGTTATGGTTAAATTATACCCCAAAATGAACATGTTTGACAGTAACATGTGACACAAAAACAGCTAAAACAGTGTAGCCAAAACGATTTTGCTAAAAAATCTCTCTATAAAGCAAACATTTCTGGCGAATGCATTGTGCGTTTTTAACAGAATTGATTGATCGTTGAGCAGGTATCAGCAAAAATGTCATCGTTAAGTACCTGCTGAACGCAGTGCTAGATTGTTTCGCAATGTTGCTTATAACGAGTATACCAAAGATTAGACCATCGTTTTGTCTCAAGAACCACATTGGCAATTGGCTACTCGGCGAATGCCGATCTTGAAAAAGCAACTCAAATATAAAACGAATTAGTCTAAGTAGTTTTGTGTACAGTGGAATAAATACCCCAAAAGAAGTCCGCGACATCATAAAGAGCTTCTTAAATTGGTCCATACGGAATTGGCTATTCGTAAATTCATAGGAATACTGTTTCCATTCAAAATGGAAAGAAGAAATCTTGTCCGACCCTATAAAGTATATTTATTCTTGATCCGCATAAACAACCAAGTCCAAATAGCCATGCCCGTCTGTCCGCCCTTCTGTATGAACGCATCTATCTCAGAGAGATGAGAGATATAAGAGATAGAGTCACAAATTTTTGCATGAAGGTAGGTGTATACCGTACTCAGATCAAGTTTGTTTCAGATTTGAAAAATTCCCCTTCCTCCCACTTTTATCAGCAAAAAAGCGTCTGATCTATAATTTTCAAGTTAGAGCCGCTAAATATACATTAAGCAAGGCCCTCCATCTATCGTTTCTGAAAAGAACAATCAGATCTAACAAAAAAGCTATAAGCGAAAGAAGTGGGGGGTACCGCAGGGTCAGTTAGAACTTAAACCGCTAAAAGGACAAACTAGTGTTGCCTACTTTCAGGATGAACCTTTAATGACTGCTACAAAAACCGGTTTTAGTTTAAATTTACCAAATTTATTCAATTACGACAAAATCTAAAATTTAGGGTTAAGGATATGCGTTTTTGGTTAACTGTGAGTGTGTTTGTATACATTCTTCAAAAAATAAATTCAAACAAATGAACAGTATTTAGTAGTCTGGCAACTCGACTGCAGCGCTCTCACTTGTTTGAATTGACGCCTGTGCAGACTTTTTCCCTCAACTAAGGCGATATGGGCCATCTTTAACGGGGGCTCTATAATTTATACAAAAAACTCCAATCCAAAAAGGAAGGAAAAGTCATTTGAAAACTAAGTGCCACGCCAAATGACAAGAAACTATCAATTGGTATCGAAGAAAGGTCTATCGCAGGCATTGACAATTACAGCTGGTGGTAGCAGCTTCACTTGAAAGAAGCGAACCATATCTTCGATACATGCGCCTCTATCGTGCTATGTCAAATTGGCTATCATGATACTGTATCAATCGAGTTCAGCAGAATGATCATCAAAATTTATGGTTGATCAGGGTGCATGGTGTTCTGCTGAACGCGATCATTGTTTTCAAATCTGAAATTTCTCTCACAGGGTTTCTTGATGATATTTTATAAAATACTCTGTACCAACGAAATTATACGCTCAGCATAAATTTTGATGCTGCAGTAGCAGCGCTGCTACTGAGCTGCAGCAGCGAACAGTCTTTTGATCATAACTCGACAACCACTGATCCGATCACCTTTCACTTTGGCGGATCGATAAGCTATCCTGATAACTAAATATGTCCAGAAGGAACGAACCAACTATCTTTAAAACTGTGTCAGATATGACGTTTTTTTGCAAATTGCGGGGGCAGAAGGAGGCGTGGCCAAAATTGAAAATAAACTTGATCTGCGTGCAGACATAAGAAGCATATGTCCCATACATGTCAAACCTCTATCTCTTACCATCTCTGAGATCTGTGCGTTCATACGGAGACACAGGCAGACATGACATGACTCAGCTGTTGATGCTGATCAAGAATATATATACCTTATAGGATCGGAGATGCTTCCTTCTGGCTCTATATACCTACACAATTATTATAAAAGTGACACAGAGGCCACGTCGCCTTTCTCTCTTGCGAAAATTAAAAGCACACAAGTCAAGAGTTTGAGGCAATCTCTGCCTGGTCCATTTGGGCTGTATTAGCCCAAGAAGCTAAAGATGGGCACAAATCGAAGGGACTCCATACTCTGTGGACCACCTCTTGCACAGTGTCAAAAAACTTCGACTGTTAAACAAAAAAAAAAAAATCTGAAATCAATCCGAAAAGGGATTGAAAGCAGGGTAACTCCGTAGCAGGATTAAAATGATTCGTTTTTTGGGATTAAAAAAGAAAAATTGTGAGTGTAATCAATCTTTTTTGGGATCGAGTCGAGACTATCCGGGATTACCCTGTTTTCAATCCCGTTTCAGATTGATTTCGTTTTTTAGTGTAGCTTTTTGAAAATTCCTTCCGAAGTATTTACAAATGGCATTCAGTACAAACAACAATCGACACTTATTATGACTTCAAGCGAATGATGTCAAAGTTTACTTTGAGCCAGGTCTCCTCCTTCGCTTTGTAATCCTCATCCATTACACGCAAAATGTGAAACATGATTGCGAGAAACCCTGTGCCAATACCATCTCCAAGGGCCGTCAAGTATGGTATGGCCGCACTGTCCGGATCGCTTTTGCACCTCCAGAGTAGATGGACCACAAAGTGGGCTAACCAAAGCAAGATAAGCAGCTGCAACAAGCTGGTCAGAACAAAGCCCGCCGCAAAGATTACATTTATCGAAACATGCGACTTATACAGATAGTCGGCCAGATAGACGAGTATCGTATTCCCCGGCAGGGAAATGATGATAAGGATACGCGAGACTCGGGAATAGATGGTGCCCACACATAACACTTTTAGAGGCGACTCGCAAATGCGCGTACCCTCAGGCAGCGTGCCCAGCTCTGCACGTTGATGCAACAGCGTTCCCATATGGCTGGCCTGCACAGACACCAGATTGCCACCGATGCCATTAATAATGGGAGAAAATACAGCGAAGCCGCTAAACTCCTCCACCGCTGAACTCAGCACAAATCCGCTCACTTCGCTTATGCACAGCGCTGCAATAACTGGTATCCAGCCAAACATTAAGACTGGACGCACATATATGTTCCTGAGCACCACCACAATCCAGAAGGGCAGCAGGAGCAGCAGGTAGCAGACCATAACGGCTATACTACCCCAAACACACGATTTCCCCAGGTCGTGCAAGGCTGCTGCGCTGAACGAAAGTAGACTAATGGACACCACATCGCCAATGGAAGCCACTATGGGAGTGGCTATGTAGTCTGGATTGAAGCGATATCGCTGCGAGAAAAGAATCACCCCCATTAGTAGCGAATCAAGGATCATGCACGAGGTGCTCGACGTAATTAAGGCAGCCGCGACCAGCGTGGGAAAGTTCTGGAACATGAGCGACTGCGCCACTATAGAACTGATGATCACTGTAAATGTTGTCACCAGTATGGAGCAGACAATGGCCTGCACTTGAACTAGCGCCACATTTCCCACGATTATCTGACGGATATCGCTGCAGTGCTGCAAGTGCCCCATATTCGAGTGCGTGCTGAATCGAGCGGCCACGCACATATCCAGGTTGCCCTTCAAGCCGCACAGTGCTGGCACGAGCACAAATAGCTCTCTCATATGCTTAAAAACTGTCCAGTCCTGCACGTTGCCCAACATAATACCCGCAGTAATCGTTCCGAGGCCGGCCAAAAAAAATGGAATTACAATTTGAATGAAGGTACAGGGCCAGGTTTCCCGATCATTTTCCCCGGCATGTCCGTCGGGTTCGGCCGTAGCTTCGTTAGGATTGATTCTATCTTTTGGCGGAGACGGAGCGGCAGAAGACTTTGTAATTGGATCTGCAGCAGTTAACGGCATATCAGGATTTGATATATTTATATAACTCAAAAAACAGTTTACGCTGACATTGGAGTTTGACTGTCTGGGCCTACTTTGAAATGTTGGCTTTTCCGGCTGGTTGGCAGTGTCCAGGAACAAGGTTCAAACTGAATACAATCTTTCTATTGGCGTCAAGCAGCTGACAATTCGTATTTTATTGGCTTTTAATCCAGCAAAATCGGGAAAGCACTTGGGTTATACCTGGACAATCGCATGAAATTATTACACAAAATACTCTAAAAATTAATAAATTAATTTCTCACAATTTTTTTCCAGTGTGCGTAGATCTAGCATCTCCAATCCACGGATCCGTTACCCTTAACAATCAATATTGAGAGATGAGATCTTTTTATACCCTTGCAGAGTAACGTAAAGAAGAAAGCATCTCTGACCACATAAAGTATATATATACTTGATCAGCAGGACGAGTTGATTTAGGCATGTGCGTCTGTCCGTCCGTCTATTTCTCTGCTATCTCCTACGTCAGTTTTAAAGCCATCTCAGTCAAACGTAGCACGAAGTCTTTAAATACATATACGCTGCACATTTGTCGGAACCGGCCGGATCGGATGACTATATCATACAGCTGCCATATCAAAAATAGTTCGAAAAACTAGTTTTAGTGAGAAAACTTTGTTTGTTTTCAATGGTATTCCACTACAACTTGGTATTCATAGGTTTGCTGTGATATCCCATGGTTCCAAACAGATTTGTCGATATCAGACAACTAGATAGTATAGCTGCCTTAGAAAAGATAGGTCTTAAAAAAAACCTTAGTAGGAATACTTTTTTGGTTTCAATGGTATCGTCGTCAAATCTTAAAGTTATTTATTTTTTGTAGTTTTAGACAATTCTACAAAGTTTTGTCAAAATCGGTTGACCATAGCTTATAGGCTACCATAGAAAAAATCTGTTGAAAAACTAGTTTTAGTGATAAATTTTGTTTTGTTTTCAAAGAAAACACCTTTAAACTTCGTCCTCATTAGTTTGCTAGGCTTTTTCAAGATTATATTATATTAAGTTTGGTCAAAATCGGACAACTATTTAGTGTAGTTGCCATAGAAAAAATAGTTTTAGTAAGAAATACCTGTCCTTTTTCAATGGTGGCATGGTCGATTCTTATATTTCTTTATTTTACGTTGTTTCACACAATTATACAAAGTTTAATCAAATTGGATGACCATAGCATATAGCTGCAATAGGAAAAATAGGTCGAAAAACTAGATTTAGTGAAAAAAATATAATTGTTTAAATTTTTTGTGGTCTTTAAACTTGCCAGCTATTAATATTCTCTGCTTCAGCACAATTTTGCGAAACTCTTAAGGAAATAAACAGAGCTAGCAAAACATGACTAACCAAGTTTTTCTTTACTATCTGCTCATCAAAATGACAGGTACAAATTGTAAACATTGTGCTCTCTGCGCAGAACACTTGTTTTTGTTTCTCTCGTGATTTCTGTTTAACGATTCTCCAAGAGAGAAACACACTACAATAGGTTGAGGGGGTTAATTCCGATCGGCTTTCATTGGTTGAGCAAATCAGAGCAAGTCAGAATGTGTCATTTCTGTTCCATTTCCATTGTGGCAGCTGTTTTCTTTATGACTGTGACGTCTGGAAACGAATGAAAATGCATAAAATGAGTCGACTATGTTAAGTCTCAATTCCAATTCAACCTTGACACAAGGGGAAAACCGAGAACATTGGACTCAATATGGGCACATCTAATCATGAACGGAGATTCTCGCTTCAGAAACAATTTATCACTTCGAAAAATTCTTGAATTTTTTAATAATTCTTCTCAAAATGTTGAGAGAATATTCTTTTCCTGTTTTTGAGATTACATCATTTTATTTTCTGAACACGACTTTTCCCCCTGTGTACTTTTACTGCATGACGAATACATACTTTGATTGACCGCCGCATGTATGCTACAATTTGACTTAGATTAAATGCTTGAGAAATTTCTTTGGGGTCGTATGTGCTTGGAAAATTAATTTCATTGGAAAACCTTGCAAGAATTTTTAATTACTTTGATTAATTTGAAACAAGTTTGCAGCAAAAGTTTCTGCCGAGCAACTTTCGGTCCACAAAGTTTTTGCAAGTTTTCTGTTTTATTTGTTGAATATTGATTTGTGCAAGTCTGCCTCTTCTTGCCCCCACTGATGATTTCTTTCACTTTCCTTATCGTTTCAGGTAAGCCTGTGCCAGCCTTGACTTTCCACTCAGTCCAACACAAAGTACGCATACGTACTTTTATATCTAAAGCACACATGTTAGTAAATTAAATTCTTATGTAATGCCACTACATTTTGTATTCATGGTTCTATTGTTATTGATCGATTCGACGCTGCCACGTCAGGATGTTCCGTCTGTTTTTCGCAACTCTGGCAACTGTTCCTATGCCAATAACTTGCAACTGGAGTTTGTGTGCAAGAGCAAGGTCACAACGGAGATACAACGACTCTGGATAGACAGACGTGCCATTAAGGGCACCGAATATGCCATCTGGGAGAATGGCACCGTTATGTTCGTCTCGTTTGGCAAGACAAAGCTGTTCGACTTTAAATATATCTACGTCGTTGCACGTGTATATAGGTTAATTGTGGAGGATGAGTACGAGCAGCAGTACAACATAGCATTCTCGGCCGCCGATATGCATTGCTTTAAGCATGGATTGCGGTATCTGGCTCACTTGAAGAGCAATTGTCAAGGACATGCTCTTAATATGAACGATATTGTTGACCATCCTATTATACATTATACAGGCCTAAAAGTACAATTTCCCGGTGGCCAAGGGAATTCTATGGGCGCTGCGCCGGGAGTATTGTTGCCATCCATTGAAATTATTGTGCTGACTACACTTCCAACAATGTATCTAATCATTCATAGTAAAGAGTATTTGTAGTTTTATCCTTCAGGAAATTTGAAAAAGATTTGCGGAATCAAAAACTGCCGATCTTAACTATGCACTGCGCCTGAAATTATGCCTGGACTTGCTTGCAAAACAAAACAGTTGAAACTTGGAGGAAAACTTACTCTGATTCCAATGATAACTGTGTACAGAAGTGACTAAATGCGAAATGGTTTCTAAATAGCGTTGTAGACAACTGCAATGTAGGTGCCTGGAATGGCTACGAAATGGCTTTCATGTCACATCTCAAAAAACTAAAATAGCGTGTGGCAAAGTCGTAACCTAGGGTAAATATCAAGTAAATTTCTCCAAAAACTATTTTTAAGACATGGTTTGACCTAGGATTAAATCCATTCTAGATTTTCTATCTGATTTTATTTTTTGATTTTATGGTAGAACATTTTAGATTAAAAGATTTCAGGTTCCATCAAAGTATCATAAAAACTGAATGATCAAATTTCTCTAATATTTCTAAAAGCATTGAGAGAAATTGAGTTCAAGCTATGAACTGAGCTTTGTTTCGGGCTGTGTTATAAACTAGGTCGAGAGCTTGTTAGTCATAATAAGTTCAATAACTATATATTCCCCGTTTATTCTTTTATATACCTTATATTCTCCCTTTTTGGCATAGTAAAACAAGATTATTTACTTCTATAATTTGGGATACTTCAATACAGCGGTGCGCACGAAATTTGATTTTGGGGCAGTCCAACAACAACAATAAAATAATTTGCATGTCATGCACACAGCAAAAAGAGCAAGGGCTTGCCCATCGCTGCTTCAAAACTCTGAGAGTTGAATGTCAAATGTTATTTCAAATATCAGTGTTTATCTCAGGTTTGCAAACCGACTCAGATCCAGTTCTGGTCCATACCAAAAGCATTTCCGACCACATAAAGTATATATATTCTTGATCAGCATGACGAGCTGAGTCGATATAGCCATGTTCGTCTGTGCGTCCGTCTGTTTCCATGTTATCTCCTCCGTCAGTTTTAAAGCTATCGCTTCCAAACTTTGCACGAAGTATACGGATACAAATTCGCTGCACATTTATCGGAACCGGCCGGTTCGGATGACTATAAAAACTCGAAAAACTAGTTATAGTGAGAAAAGCTTTTTGTTTTTAATGCAAACATCTCCAAACTCCATATTTACTTGCTTTTAATGCTTCTGCACGATTCTGCCAAGTTTGGTCGAAATCGGACATCTTTATAAAGGGTGTTTTTTTAAGAGCTATAGGTCCATATAATTTAATGTTTGAACATTATTTCATGCAAATGTTGACCGTGTCTGCGCCTCAAATGGTCCATCCGCTTAGTTCAATTTTGGCATACTCTTTCCAACATTTCGGCCGGTATCTCACGAATAAATGCTTCAATGTTGTCTTCCAACGCGTCAATTGATTCGTCTTCAAAATTTGAAGCTGAAGCTGGTTCAACAAAAATGATGGACGTAAGAAAAATTTGGCCTTTTGTCTAGCGATTCCATCCGTTATTTGGTTGGTATTGATTGACTGAGCCTTCAAATGGGCAGCAAAACGAATTAAATAAATCCTAGAATATCATTTTTTAAGATCATTGACTCCAAAGCTATTTCAATGATTCACATGGGAAATATTTGTCTACAACAAGAAAGAAAGTCGGTCAAGCCCGACTATAACATACTCTGTACCAAGAAAATTTGTCTTTTGATCATAACTCGAAAACCGTTCATCCGATCTTCTTCATTCCTTTGGCGGATCGATAAGTTATCCTAATAACTAAATATGTCCAGAAGGAACAAACCATCTATCTTCAAAACTGTGGGAGATATGACGTTTTTTCTAAATTGCGGGGGCGGGAGGGGGCGTGGCCAAAATTGAAAATAAACTTGATCTGCCTGCAGACATAAGAAGCATATGTCCCATACATGTCAAACCTCTATCTCTTACCATCTCTGAGATCTGTGCGTTCATACGGACAGACAGACGGACAGACGGACGGACGGACAGACGGACATGGCTATATCGACTCGGCTGTTGATGCTGATCAAGAATATATATACTTTATGGGGTCGGAGATGCTTACTTCTGGATGTTACATACTTTTGCACAAACTTATAATACTCTATGTACCTTCGGTACAGAGTATAAAAACTACAAAACGGTGCTTAATTGTAAATGATATTTCTAATATTCAATATATCAATGTGTTCCCCAAACCGTTTTCGACACAAAAACATCCCGAATCCAATACGATTTGAGTAGTTATTGGGTCGAAAGCGATTATTACAATACAAAGCATTAAATTAACTTCTAAAATTTAGTAATGTTTAGTATAAAACTAAATTACTGCTTTGTTTCATATAAATATTGTGTCCAGCATGTACTGAACCACGGTTCGAACCAAAACCTTCTTGAGAGATCCAAAAAAATGTATAGGTTTGCAGCAGGTTTGAGTATAATACAAAACAAAAGGTTTTTCATTTCTCTAAAACTATGGCAGCTATATGCTATAGTGATCCGATTCGATCTCGATATCAGATAGAACAGAAAATTATTAAGTGAATCGTCATTTTATTTATATAAGCCCCACAACATACAACATTTTTTTACCCTTGCAAAGGGTATTATAATTTTGGCTAGAAGTTTGCAACGCATAGAAATATTCATTTCCGACCCCATGAACTATATACATATATTCTTGATCAGGGTGACGAGCTGAGTCGATTGAGCTTTTTCCGTCCGTCCGTCTGTCTGTTTCTACGCGAACTAGTCTCTCAGTTGTGAAGCTATCGAGCTGAAATTTTGCACAGAGTCTTCTTTTTGCTGCACACTACTAATATGTCGGAACCGACCGGATCGGATGACTATATCTAAAAGCTTCCATAGGAACAATCGGTCCAAAAACTAGTTTTGGCACAAAAAACTATTTTCTTTTCAACAGAAACGTCTCCAAACTTTGTATTCATAAGTTTTCTATCCTTTTTTGAGTTTCTGCCAAGTTTGATTAAAATCGGACAACTATATGGTATAGCTGCCATACAAAAGATAGGCCTGAAAAACAGTCTTAGTTAGAAAAACTTTTTTTATTTGCTTGTTTTACATGCTTTCACCCAGTTCTACAAATTTGTGTCCAAATCAGATGACTATATCATATAGCTCCCATATGAACGATCGGTTGAAAAATGGGTCGTTGTGGGAAAAAGCTTATTTTTGAAAATATTTAAGCGAGTTCTAGGCGTACTTATCGCCCATTCTAAATTTCCCTGATTTTTCGGAGTAGACTACGATTAATTTTGATTTGGGCTTTAAGTCCGTGGGCCTTATGTCATGTCACCGTCGTTTTCTATTTATAAATACAGGGTGTCCAGAAACCTTTAGTCAGGACTTTAATGCAAGATAGCTTTTGTCAATAGAAATATTTTTTCCTTTTACCACATGGATCTAAGTGGCTTCGTTTCCAAGTTATTACGTTTTAAAATAAAATGCAGTTTTGATGCTTTTGAATAACATTCTTACACACCAAACCCATCCTTTTTAAATAGAAACTGCAAGCTTTCGTAGGGACACCCTCATGTTTGTAGACCACAACAGTAATTGTTTTCAAGTAAGTAATAAAGTCAATGAAGCCAATGAAAGTGTATGCACATAACTTCACTGTCGTTCAACCGATCTTTAACAATCCTTTGGCGGATCGAAAAAGAGTACTGATTATTAAATATGTCCAAAAGGTGCGATCCCTATAAAATTTTCAGAGATATGAGGTTATTTTCCTTATTGAGGGGTCGTGAGTGGGCGTGGCAAATACAGCAAATAAACTTTAGCTGCTTGCCAGTAGAATATAAGAAGTTTTTGTGCAATACATGGCTTAACACTTGCAAAATTAAGCTTAATAAGTTCTACCAAACACTTCAACGTTCGTCTCCAAGTTGGCTTTCAATTGTTGTTAACAATTGAACAATTCAAAATTATATTTTTTTAGGTTTTTTTATTCGGGCGTGGAGCTTTTAAAGAAAATTTTCTTTCGAAAATGTCACGCCAAGTGTTATTGCTATTGTTAATTGAGTGTGCCACTTGTTTGGCCGAAGTAAAACCAGTCTATCCAGATATTAGCACTTCGAATACGAACACTGGTGACTGCACGGCCATAGATCGGACGCGATTGGTACGCTACTGCAGGGGTAAAGTTAGCAGAGACATTGCGAATTTATATGGCGATGAGCGAGCACCCGCTGGTACTCCGTATGCCATTTGGCTAAACCAGAAGGACGAAGACATCATATTCGCCTCATTCCATAACTCTTCGTTGTTCAATAAGGCGTACATTGAGGTGGACAAGAGGGATTATACAATTGATGTACTGCCCCGGGACGTGCATTCGGATTTGCATTGCTTCGACGTGAGCTTGAACTATTTGGCCCATCTGAAGGCACATTGCAAGAATCGTAAATACGATATGGATACCTGTGAGAAGCCCATAACCCACTACACGAAGGAGAAGCGCACCGAGAAGAAATCGAGCGGCAGCTGGGCCCACGGCAGCTGGTGGCTGTTGCGGTTGCTGATCGCCGTTCTGATGGCAAATCAATAACAGTTGGCCTGACTTTTCTATCAAAATTTTCTCTCGCAATGTATTTGAATGCTATGACATTAAAGATTTTGCTCCTTGTAGATTGTCTGTGTTCGATTTGGGCGCCAGTGCGCGGTTCCCTTTCCAATTGTGAGTTTCTGCTCGAACCCGGTGGACCCTTTCAGCCCGTATGCAAAGGTACATATAGCAAAGAGCTCAAGGTCAAGTATCGGGATGCATGGGTTGAACCCAGCACCCCGTATCGCATATGGTCCAGATCGAATCCGGGGCGACAGATTTTCGTATCGTTCTTCGAGTCGGAAATCTGGCTTTGTCAGAACCTCACCTGCACCTTCAATTGGCTGCACTGCGTGGAGAACGCACGGATCGGAATTGCTATTGAAGCCAGGCACATCTACTGCTTCGGCCATTCGTTCTCGTACATAAGACATCTGCTGCAGAACTGCGGCTCGGACGAGGATTGGAAGGTGGACTTTGTGGGTATCTACTATTTCAGGTCCTATCCCGCGCATATATGCAGCGGCGCCAACCACCCCAGCGCAGCATCCCCCAGCACTGATCAGTCTCATTGGAGCCTACTTGTAGTGCTGGTTGTCTGGTTATTCTAAAAAATTTACGTCAAGCCCTTGAGTTTTCTGTTTTCTCGTTCTCGATTTTACGAAAAATGATTATCGAATCATTTCGCCTATAGGCAATGCCAGTGCGCCTTCTTAGCGCACAGAGAAATATTCACAAAACTATCAAAAGGATCGTTGGTTCATTGTTCCTGCCGCTGCTTGTGGTGCTGCTGGTGCCGCCGGGCCCGATCAGGGCGGGCAGCTATAACGGCAACTGTACATTCATTGATGGCCATATTATGGATTACGTGTGTCATGGTGTCTATGATCGTCAGATGCGATTGATGTACAAGGATCGGCTTCCGGCCATCGATACGCCGTATGCGATATGGCAACGCTCCGATTACCTGGGATCCGCTGTGCTCCTTATCTCGTTCTTTGAATCACCGCTCTTCAGCTGCTACAACGTGGTCTTCGATGCTGGCCAATTGTTTTGTGATGGCCAGAACTTTCCCATGGTCTTCGATAATTCACTCATTATACACTGCCTGCCCTTCCACGCCAACTATGTGGGGGACCTGTTCCACAAGTGCAAGGCTCATTCCAAGTCGGAAGGCATAAAGAATATTGCATCGGTCATTATTTACATGGACACCAATGTGGTGGTTGGCTCCAGATCTGTGCCAATCCTGAGAGGCAGTGTTGCGCTTGCAGTTGTTTCATTGATGATAACTATGTTTGGTTTATAGGCAATTTGAATAAAATGTTTAGAAGTAAAATTTTGGTGGCCAAGTAAAAGTGTTTCTGTTCCGATGAGTGGTTCTTCTGATAAGTGTTTCCGGCCGATTTCGTTCTAAAATTGAGTTATTCAGATCTCACAGATGGTAAGAGATAGAGGTTTGATGTGTATGGGACAAAGACTTCTTATACCTGCAGGCAGATCATGTTTGTTTTCAATTTTGGCCACGCCCCCTACCGCCCCTAAAATTTAGAAAACACCTCATATCTCCCACAGTTTTAAAGATAGATGGTTCGTTCCTGCTGGACATATATAATAATCAGAATTATTTATCGATCCGCCTAAGAAATGGAGAAGATCAGATAAACGTTTGTCGAGTTATAATCAAAAGACTGTTCGCTGCTGAAGCGCAGCAGCGTTGTTCCGTTACAGAGTATATCATAGCCACTTTCTTTCCTGTGTATTGAGGCTTATGAAAAAATTCTTTTGAAATTCAAATCTCCTTAGCCAATTTTCACCAAATATGTAATACTCTCTCCCTCTCATACCACCAAATCTTTAATCTCTGTAATTGCCTGCTATTTAGGTTTGGATAATGAAAATGTTAGGTTTGCCAAACTAGCAGTTTGACATCCATTGTCGGTGGCTAGTTAGTAGTTGTTCTAGCTGTTGTTGTTGTGTTTGAAATTTTAGACATCCGAACAATGGCAGACAACTGCAGCCATGGACAACCAAACTACATGCCATACATATACAAACACATAGTTGGAAAACTGCCACTTACACAGACACACACACACACACAACAGAAAGAGAAGCGTCGCATTTCATTGTCATCATTGTCATTGGCGTTGGCGTAATTTATGTGCTGATATATGGACTGCCGCCATATTGGTCTGTGGTCACCCGACAACAACAACAACAACAGCACATTTATCCCCATGTCCTGTGTGAACTGCCGTCAAATGCTACCGAGAATAACGGGTCCTTTAAATGGTCGTTGTTTGGTCATGTAATAAGAGAAATTTGCAAAAGTTTCCCGCAAAATACATAAATGTAATTGGTTTAATCAGATTTAAGTGTTGGAAATCGACAGCTGTTAATCTGTTTATTTTTCAAAGTACTACAACAAAGGGGTGAGGCGACTTCGATGAGCGCTCTGCGTTTCGATGATCAAACTTAAGTTTCAAATGGGCATTCGTTGAAAAATGGAAAAAGAAATTTTTAGGAATGGAATGTATAAATTTTTTTAACGGTTGCTTTCTTGCGTTGAGTGTTGAGAGGCGCGGAATATTATATTGATGATTAAAGCTAAGAGAAAGCTAAGCTAATTTTGTCTGCAAAATGCTCGCTTAAATATTTAAACAAATTTAAACAAAATATTTTCCCGCAGAGACCCATCGACCGATCGTTTGCATCGGAGCTATATGATATAGTCATCCGATTTAAACAAAAACTTGTAGACTTATCTGAAAGTATGTGAAACAAACAAGTACAAAATTGCAGGATGCTGCCATTAAAAACAAACAAATTTTTCTAACTTAGACTGTTTTTCAGACCTATCTTTTGTATGGCAGCTATACCATATAGTTAAAAATAAAAATTGGTAGGATTATAAAAAAACATATAAAACCTACGATTACAAAGTTTTTGAGACGTTTCCATTGAAAAGAAAAAAGTTTTTCATACTAAAACAAATTTTTCGTTCGATTCTTCCTATGAGATATAGTCCGATCCGGTCGGTTCCGACACATTACTAGAGCGCAGCAAATAGGAGATTCGGTGCAAAATTACAGCACGATAGCTTCAAAAGTGAGGGACAAGTTCGCATAGAAACAGACAGACGGACAAATAAATAAAATTTTTATAGTTTATGGGGTCGGAAATGAATATTTATATGCGTGGCAAATTTCTGGTCAAAATTAAAATACCCTTTGCAAGGGTATAAATATAAATTGAAGCCGCTTTCAGGCTTACCGACTCTTTCTACATTTCTCTGGTTGTACGTATTCATGTGACGCATGGTTTCTGTGTCAGGGCAAGTGACGTTTACATTGCGCTGTGAAACTGTGACACTGAAATGGAACACTCTGAGAAGCATTGTACACTGAGAAAAAAACGGCGGTCCAAATTCCAGCCCAAGCGGACTCCTTTTTGAACCATTACGTTAGTGAATTTTCGTTCACATTGTGAACTTCACAATACAAGCCCGACGCTCCCAGAAAAACACTTGCTACATTCTTCACAGTTATTTATCGCAAAGTCTTACGTGACGGTTGAGATGTCGACTTTCGTGTTAAGCTTGAGGTTCCTAGTTCAATTCCAAGCCGGGGTAGGTGAAGTTTTTTTTTTTCTTTTACTTAGTGAGCACAAAATAGTCTTGAAACATGCCCAGGCCGTTCGAAAAATGTTCATAATATGAGAACCATTTTTCACAATGTACGAAAAAGCGGGATAACTCTACTTTTGTCAACGAATTGACTTGATTTTTGTAAATTGAAGCTGAATTGCCAAACTTTTGGGATTGTAAAAATGGAAGCATGGCTAATTATGTAGTAACTTTCTGTGATAGGACCTTGAACAGAGCAGGCAATATTTTTCAAAAAAGCCTTTCTTCTTTCTTCTACACTTTCAACATTCCAACACCAGTCAATACAATTTCAAATTTTCTATTTCCAAATTGAAATTAAAGTCAATATTTAATTCGAAGTGTCACTAAAACTAAATCATGAATTTCCCTACACAAGTTCTTCTCTTTACACTTTGGTTTCTCACCACTGTGGGTACTGCTCAGGCCCGAAGCATGGAAGTTATGTCAAGTCATGACAGCTGCCTGCCACTTTTCTACGCCTCCATGGATTTGTTTTGCGAGGGAGTCTACACTTTTGATTTATTTCTTAAATATCAAGATCATCTGCCTCACATCAATGCACCCTATAAGGTCTATACCCATGATTTTGAGGGTATTTACTTCATACTGATCTCATTCAATGAGTCGCCACTGCTCGAGTGTAATAGAACTATTTATTTGACGGAGACATTCAACTTCTACTGCGGTAACAGTACCAGTCCGTTGCAGTTACACGGCTCGAAAATCTATTGCCAGAAGCAAAAAATCAGCTACATGGATGATTTGATCAATGAGTGCATCAAGCCAAAGGTAGATTTCTTTCCTCTTTCTACAGCCTCGGCTGCTATTCATTATGCAAGTGTACCAGACTGGCGACTGAGGAAAACTGAAGAGTTGGAGATAGTCTTTGAAACGGTATCGGGGGCAGCTGAAGCTAAAATAGGTTTGGGCCTACTAATGCTAGCATTGATAACACGAATTGCTTGTCAGAAATTTCAAACAAACTAAAAATTACATTCAAAATTCGAACTGAAGCAAAAATGCGTTTTTGTTCCATTTATGTTTTACTCTATATAGTCGGCAGATTTAAGGAAAATAACAATGCTGAACCACTGCTGAAAGGGAAGTTGAATGCAGCAGCATGCTGCGCCTGGATTGCATGCTTGGCCCTGCCGTGGGGTCAGGCCAGGAAATTGAGTCATCTAGCCATCAAAAAGCTAACCAAATAAAATGAGCGTGACTCTGTGTGATGTATAATGAAAGTTCTTTACAACATTTAGAAGCTCTCCGTTCTATATGCTTAAAGGCCAAATATCTTCCATGGGACATAAGGAGGGAATTGCTGTTCTGTGGCGTTTTTCAAGTGCTTTCAAGATATCCCAAAATCGTCTGTAAAAGACCTACGTAACCGTCTTTAATGCATATACACAAACCTGTTCTTTCGCCAAAGCTGTACAAAAATCCTTTCTTCATATTTTGATTTGCCAAATCAATTGCTTATCGCCTCATTCACACTCAACTGCCTCTGCACAGGGTTGTCTTAGGGGAAACTTTGATGATGATTGCATATCATCTTAACTACACACACAACAAAAAAATATAAATATAAAATAGAAGAGCATTTCCTTTACTGGCAAACACAAAACCAGAAATTATCATCATTAGTTTGGCCAACGTGCGAAAATGCTAAAACGTGAACAAAAGCCTTTCCTCTCACGCGCATGTCCTGATTTTCATGCATGACTGATAATGCACAAACACACACACACACACACACACACACATAAAGGGACATAGAAAAGGACACGCACAAAGCAAAGTGCGCATTTGCAAGCGACTTTTTATGAATTTTATTTTCTATTTACTTTTTTTTTTTTTGAAGCAGGCTTTCGCTTTTCATATGGAACGAAAAATGCGCACAAGTGTGTGCTAAATGTGCCAACAAGGACATTCAGTGTATAAAAAGGTAGAGGAGGAGCCGTGGAATGGTATATAAAGGGTTTTGGGTTGTTTGGAACTGGCCAAGGACGTTTTAGGCACAAGTGAGGCGATCCTGAATGGGCACCAAAGAACTGGGTGAAGTATGTATGATTGTTTAACCAAAAGAGACCAAAGGTTTCGCATGAAACTATAAAGTAATAACACTAGTTTACAGCCATAATTATCCATTGCTGACAGAATTTGCATGCTCTAAACCAAAGGTACACAGAGTATATTTTGCTTGAGCAAAAGTATGTCAAAAGGAACTGTCTCTGACCCCATAAAGATAATTTTTCCAGCCTGTCTGAAAGTTTATTTTCAGGTTTTAACATACATTTAACATAACATTCGGCAGGCCCTTTAATTCTTCATGAATTCTTCGAGTACGCATATACCAAGTTGCTTCAGATATTCTTCGGAGTATGTTGGCCTGAAGTTATCTGGTATTAGTTGGAGCTAAGGAACTTTTTCAATTTATATGATAAATAGAAGGTGTCCAAAATGCTCCCGGTAAATTTTTCGGTTAATTCTAAAATAAAATTCGATAGACCACAAATTATGAGGAATTTTCATCCAGATTTTAGGCGGTTTCTTTTCTTTAAATGTTAAACAAATACAAAATAACAGTTTTTGTCCGACTTACTTATAGAATTTAAGGTAATTGTCTAGTATAGGTGCCACTTGTCTTAAAAATTAAAAAGTTAATCCTTTGATGCACCGCGAATTATGAAATATTATAATTTTCAAGCTATAAATCTTAATCTTTTTATTAAAATAATAGAATTGTATGTGGAGCCTTTCAAAAAAATGTTTCAATCATCTCCAGTTCACTGGTTTGAACCAAAATTAACCAATCTTTAAGGTTCGAGGTTTTTGGTTCTAACCTTGGTTCAGTTCATACTTCACACATGCTAAAAATCTCATTCGACCTTAAAACTGTCGGTTAGTACAACACATGGGAATTCTCAATATATATTTGTCCGTTAAGTAAAATTCTTTTTCGTAGAAAAGTATAACCAATGTAATGTTAGACTCTTGCTTTTGTGAATTATTTAAGAAGTGTTTGAGTAGAGGTGGTAGAATAGATTGAAGTTTCAAACAATATTCGGTAATAAAGGGGCTTTCAATTACTCGAAATTGAAACTTTTCAGCCATATGTATTTCGAATTTGTATCCAAATTCTTATATTACAAGCTATTCACAAAACACAGACCGCAAGCAAAAAATTGTTCAACAAATGTTGTCAATGATGTTAATTTCTTGAAGGTAAAATATGGGAGAATAACGCACCGCAAATATGCTAATGTAAGCCTTAAAAAAACCCTATTTTTACACGGAATCAACCCAAAAAGCATATCACTTGTTTGAATTTTCTGAAATAACCAAATTTTTAAACAAAAACTCTGAACAACCTAACGAAATGTTCATTTGTTTTCTGACTTATTCTACGAAAAGAACTTACCAAGGAAATAAACTCCGAAATTAATCATCCTAAGTCTCGGTTCCTTAAATATGATTAGTACAACCAAGGACCTTAGAACTCAACAAGATTATTAACTTTTATACAAGGGTAAATTTCACGCATTTTTTACTTGCCTTTTTGAGTTTTCTCCCATTCACGAATCATGCACGATGCAAGAACGTGTCACGAATGCTCACGCACAATAAAAATTCGTATCCATTTATATAAATTTACAAAACAAAACGAAGCTACACACATACTCACAACGGCCGAATATGTTTGGCATTTAATTGCAGCTACTTAAAGGTAATATTCTTCTTTTCTTCTTTGTGTAAGTTCCATTTCCATTGGTCCTTGCTTAAATACACCGGTGTCACATCGACTCACATGTGCCACGGTGAAAGGAACATGACAACACTTCTTTCTATACATAAATTTCCTCCAAACGTCAATGGCCTTGTACACCAGCATACATCAAACATCAAAAATCATCCACAAGAAATTTTTAGTAAAAACTAGTATGCTAGAACTAGAAGCTATCGTGTTGATTATTAATGACAGTTTAAATTGTTGTGTGTATTTTTTATCCAACCTAATCACAAAAATTAGCAATCATATTGCACATTACACTAGTTCACTATAATAATCGAACTAGATAAATAAATAGATTAAGTGTGACCGTACCATTTTGTCTGATGAATTCCATAAAAAATTTCCATTGTCTAGTATGATACATAATAATCCAAAATAAAATTAAAAATTTTTGTATATAATGCACCGTTTATGTCTACGATATTTGACAATTATTCACGCACGAAACACGCAAGGACTACGGATGTTTACTCAAGAAACTCTGTGTTTGCTCACGTAACACAGCTCTTTCACTTTAAACCAGGGCAGGTGGTTGTTTTTGGAGATTTTGACATGCTTAATTCTTAGAAAGAAGCGACTAAAGAAAATTCTCTTAAACACATCCTGCTTACGCCACTAGGCCAGATTGTACTAGAAACTATACCAGCGAAAGTGTAAGATCATTTTCGAGGATCTGGAAATATCCAAAAGGGTCGGAATCTGTGTAAAGAGTTCTTAATTAGCTTTTCTGACTGCTCCAGCAAAACTTTGAGTCTGGTTTGTATTCGTATGCAGAACCTGTGCCTAAGTGCTTAATTGAAACGAATGTGTGCATGCAGTGCAAAGAGCTCGGCTCTGCCCAAAAAGGCCAATCTATCCAAAAAAAAAGAACGCACATTTTTTTAATCTTCATTTTATTTACTTTGATTGAATTAAAAGTCATAAAATGGAACGCAAATTTAGTTTGGCTTTGCTGGCCCCTCGACGCTGTTTGAGCAATTAAAATTTCTCTGTGCTCTCCCGTTTCTCGCTCTCGCAGTGCCATTTCGTTTTTTTTTGTGCTATTGCTGAATGCATTTTTCAACGTTGGTTTTTGTTGCCTTGTAAAATAAAAATTACATATACGCCAACAACTTCAAATGGCGCAACATGGCGTATGCGTGATGTTGTTGCTGTTGTTGTCGCTGGCATATTTCGCTGCACACCGGTTGCCATTTCCTCGGCACCAAACAAAAGCAAACAGAGCGAATGGCAGATACAACATGCCAACCAATCTCCCAGCCCAGCCCCAACCCACAGCCCCGCAGCAACCCCCCTCACCCCCCTTTCTTGCATATACATATCTATAAAATACGCAATTACAACATGTTGCCGCAGTCGCCGGTGCCGTTTGCTTGCTTTATGAATTTATACATAACCCACTGCAGGTTCTTGTTTTTATTTTTTCCCCACGCTCGGCACACGCTTTGTTGCATCCACTCAGCAGTTGCCATTAGTGGAATGGATGGAGTGCGGGTGCCGGCACAGAGGTAAAAACCAAACACAAAATAATATAAACTAGAGATATGTGTGGAAAAAAAAGCGTTACCTTTTGATATGCTAATGCTTAGACGCTCTAAAGGATTAATCCGAATGAGAGTGTGCGAAAAGTGTTACTAAGCTACAGAAATGGCAATAAGTGGTTTGCTTTGAGATCAGCGAAATTAAATTATAATCGCGTTTTGATAATCGCAACAAGTTTAGGCAATGTTTAAAGTGAACTTTTAGATTTAGTTGAATTATTGAAGATTTAGTTGGAGAGGGACTGAAACCGGCTTGCTCTTACAAGTGGGTTCCTACTGGTTTGGTACTGCTTTTGAGCAAGTGTAACTTTTAGCCATATATTACAACCGATTTAAATTAGTTCAAATTTCTAATGTATATTGTTTTAAGACGGGTCTTAACTACTTTCGATCCAAGTCACAGACTTAAGGCACATTTACACATTAAAAATGGATACAAGGTCATGAAGCTGTGCAAATGATTGTCACAGAGTGAAGGAAACTCTTCTGACCCTCTTCTGACACTAAAAAAAAAACCCGGGATGAGACCCTTAAATTCTGATAGAAGGGACTTCTGTAAGCACCACCTCAGATTAAGTTTATCAACTGTACCCTAGGTTCGCGTTCCATGGGTACTTTTGTACAAGCAACACAAAGCGACAACAATTTTGACTTGGTTATTAATGGTTCAAGATAAAAATCTATAAAATTCAGCAAACATGGTGTGGGTCATTGGCAACGTTATATCAAACAAGTAAGGGCGCTGCAGTCGAGTTTCGCTTATAACTCCGGTGTTTTTTGTCCGATCTGATTGTACTCAGAATAGATAATTAGTGGGCCTAGCTTGATGTATACTAAACCGTTTTGGTGATAAAAGGGGGACGGGAGGGAATTTTCAAAATCTGAAACATACTTCATCTGCGTACAGCATAAGTCTACCTTCATGCAAAATTTGTGGCTCTATCTCTTATAGTCTCTGAGATCGACGCGTTCATACAGACAGACAGACGGACAGACGGACGGAAGGACGAACAGGCGGACAGTCGGCCAGACGGACATGGCTAAATCGACTCGGCTGTTCAAGCCGATCAAGAATATATATCCTTTATGGGATCTTAAATGTTTCCTTCTCGCTGTTACAAACATTTGCACAACATCATGATCCCCCTTTTCCCATTTTCAATGGGAACAGGGTATAAAAAGGGAACCTCCAGAAGAGGTCAAACCTACAGTCTTGAATTTGAATTAAAAACTAATTTGATGATGGTATAATGGGCTATTTCATGGCTCTGAGAGATGGTACTCGACAGCCAAAAATCCATGAGTTGGAGTACCATTTTAAGATGCAGCCAGAAGGAAGCATCTTCCAGTTTATCATCAATTTTGGTCACGCCCTTCCGCCCCCGCAATTTGGATAAAACTTCATACCTCCTTCAGTTTTAAAGATAGATGGTTTGTACTTTCTAGACATATTTAGTAATTAGAATTACTTATCTATCCGCCAAAGGAACAGGTCGGATGAACGGTTGTCAAGTTATTATCAAAAGACTGTTCGCTACTGCAGCGCTGCTACTGCAGCATCAAAATGTAGGCTGAGCGTATAATTTCGTTGGTACCGAGTATGTTCGGGCTTGACCGAAGGATGATTTTTTAGCAGCTTTCGTATGGGATTACAAAAAAAAAAGTACTAAATATTCAAAAATATGTAGTAGTTGTAGTTGAATCTTTATTTAAAACATTTTTATAAGAGAAAAAAAACATAGTTATAATATAAAGATATTAAAAGTTGATTGGCATGGAATATATCCGTCTGCCAAACTCAGCTCACTTCGAGGATGCCTGCCACTTTCGAGTACTACATGCAGCTGCCCCGCTCGTCGCGAGATACCACATCGTTCCTCTTGAGTGACAGTGCTGGTCCCCTTCAAGTGTTCATAATATTATGCCGGTATCTCAGAGTCTCCTTTAAGAACTCAGCTAGAATGTGCCAGTCTTCACCGTTTAGAACCGCCAAGTATTCTTCCTTTGTTAGCGACTTCTTTTTCCAGTGTAACCGCCTGAGTTCGCTAAGAATGGGGCATATTGCGATAAGGTGGAATACGTCTTCTCTAACCCGTAGGTTGCACAAAGTACATTCTTCGTTTTTAAAATTTAAGGCGAGCAGTTCAACTCGTGCCTTAAATATCACTGATATTCTGAAGGAGTCATAAATGTCATTGAAATAATTTTGCTCGTTTAAGTTGTGGTTCAATAATTTGTACATATGTGTTTCGGGTGCTACTCTGGATTGCTTTCTGCTCGTAGTTTGTTCTGGCTTCTACTTCCTCCCTTTGGATTATTGCTTGTTGCATATGGGGCCAGTTGTGAACTTCACTTTCATTCCAATTAATATTGTGCCTTTCAGCTAGTGTTACCCATGTCGAAAAGAATTGCGATTTAGAGCGAAGTAAGTGTTTCGTAACGATTTTGGGCAATCGGTTTTCCGGCATATGCATCACCTTGTTTATATAGGTAAAGTGCTGTTCCAGGGTTTGGATGAAGAGTGGTTGGAGCCCAGTTTCTAGGTGAATGGCGTATGTTGGGGTATTGATCGGCAGACGAAACATTTTCTTTATGTAGACCCGCAGCAGAAATATGTATAAATATTTATTTGAGTCGATAGAACGATCTATTTAATTTAATATGGAACGATGAGTTAAAATAAATGTTGACCGCGGCTGCGCCTCAAATGGATCAAACGCTGGGTCCAATTTTGGAATACTCTCTCTAACATATCGACCGGTACGTAACGAATAAATTCTTCAATATTCGCTAACTATTCGTCAAATGTTGCGTCCTTGTTGCTATAGACACCTTAACATAGCCCCACAACATATAGTCTAAAGGCGTTTTAACACACGATCTAGGCGGTCAATTGACTGACCCCAAACTCCTCTCACCTCTCAATTGGGTCATTGTCTCGCGCGCTTTGTGGCATGTGGCACTGTCGTGTTGAAACCAGTCACGTCCAGCTCTTTCATTTTGGACAAAAAAAGGAATCATTGCAATCCATTCAATCCATTCTGAAACGTTCCTGCCTTCGTCATCTTTGCAAAAGTACTGTCCAATGATGCCACCGGCATCAATGCTTCGGGCTGCTCAACACAGCATATTCTCTTAGTTCACGTATTCTGAACAATTGCTGAACAAAATTTTCCGATAAAAAAGTTTCTTGAATTTTCATAAAATAATTCAATAATCTTCGATCGTTGTAAGTCGACTTATAGTTACATTTAATACCAAACTGAACATGTTTGACAGTAACATGTGAGACGAAAACAGCAGAGCTGCCAAAAAGAAAGTTTCTAAAAAAACTACTTTGCAGTTCAACGATTCAGTACTGAATTTTTCAGGGCTGATTCAGACCTGGAAGGTATGAATCGCTGAATTTCATGCCTGAATTCAGGCATGTTTAAGTACTTCCCATGAAACTCACCCATGAGTTCAGCCCTGAAATGATGCCTAAAATCAGCAGAGGCCATGACGTAGTAGAACAGGCCTGAATTCATGACCAGCCCTTCCATTTCAGGGCTGATTCAGCTATGATTCAGGTCTGAGCCGAACTGGAGCCCTTTATATTTTCCCCAAACTAACAGTCTCTCATATTTTAATCATGTCTAATCCATACAACTTCATATAGTTTTCGGAGTAGACGGGATATTTTGGCACTTTAGTTTGACTCTTTACAAATTGTTTAACTTTTCGTGCCCAGTTGTGGTGCAGCATGTAGTGTGTGTGCCTTGTGTGCAAGAGGTCTCGGATTCGTATTCACATCCGGTCAACTTCTTAGGCTATTGGCGCCATGAAAAAGATTCTCAATCTTTTCCGTTTGGCCTTAAACTGTAGGTCCCTTTCTCTTGTGCCAAAAGTTTGATGAACGGACATTTATCTCTGTGCTAAAACAAACAGAAATAATGTTAATATTCAGAAAATCCAGAGAATGTTTGGCTTTGTTGATCTCATCACACTGCCCGCTTTCTTCTCTCTTACAAAGCGCCGTTGCCCCTTCTCAAATAGTTGCAGTCTCCTGCTAGGGGACAATCCAATGGCATTGCCCACATCGTCGTTGCTCGTTAGGAATTGGTTTGTATTTTATTTTTGTTTATTTTTTTTCGCTCTCTCTCTCTCTCTTCCCTTTATTGTCACCCATGTTGTTTTTGTGCAGTCAGCTCGAAATGGCAAATGGTGGCAGTGCAACAAGAAGAAGTAAACGTGAATAGGGGTACTCATGAGTTATGCCCAGCGATATGCGCGAACTAAGTTAGTTTTGTATATTTTATGTGCAGTTAAGCGTTTTGCATGCTGCAACTCTGTAAGAGCAGGTGTCGAGATGGCATATACCCGCAAACGAGTGTACGGGAGGGAATGAAAAAAGTGCATAAAATTTATATGAAAGAGCATGAAAGAGCAAGTGGCTGTGGTGCACAGGAGGGAAGCTTGGCAGCAGCAGCAGCAGCCAGCGATTGTGAGTGCTTAATTGGTATCAAGTTGTTGGCAACCAAGTTGCGGGGCAGGTTGTCAAGTTGGTTCAGCGAGTTTTAAAAGTCAACATTTTTGAAAGTGAAAACCCACAGTTTCAACTACTCTTTCCCACAGAGAATGCCATAAATTCAAAATATTTTCTCTAACATAAATTATGAAACGGCACTTCGATTCTCATTGATTTCCACACGCCATTAGCCGTCTTGCCGCAACTCCAACTGCACCAGCTCCAGCTATCTCCCAACCTAGTTGGGACTCCACTTGATCATTAACAGAGAACCGCGCGCTTGAGGGAGGCGAGTGCAGGAGCCGCGCTATTTAACAGCTTCGAGCAATTGCAAGCGTAAATCAAACGCCACATTTTGCGATGGCAGCACAGCCACTCCCCACCTACCCCGTCATCTAACTCCGTTTTCTCCGCCCACTTTTATTTTATTTGCAATTTTTAACAACTTGAAACTTGTGTGTGAGGATGCTGGCAACGACCAACGAGGCGCAAATGGTGGCGGCTAGAGATGATAGCGGCAGTTATGAGCAGGAAAACATCTATTCTCGCCTTTTCTTTTGCTGAACTGAAAAATTATATTTATTTTCTATTTGTCCGATATTTTCAGCAATCCAGAGTTCTGCAAATTTGAGAACTTACTCGATCCAATCTAATTTCGTTTCCTAACTAAAAAGGGATCATTGCGGCAAATCTAACGAACTTGGGTAAACTTGATATTGAGAAAGCCAAAGTACTTAAACTCTATTAAACTGGAGCTGAACTAACCGGAAGTTGATATTGAGAAAGCCACTTAAACTCCATTAAACTGGAGTTTAACTAACCGGAAGTTGAACCGAGCATTTGTGAACACTTAAAATAAATAAAACTCTTAATTTTAAAACTTGGTTTGGCAACTCGAAATTGGTCGCAGCTATCGTAGAACTCACTGGCCCATCCTTAGCTCACATATCTGCACATTGTGTGCCCCATGTAGTGCAGTGTTACTTGCAACACTTGGCAATGCGAGTGGCTTGTATGGGCGGTGCGGGAGGGGAAGAAGCAAGTTGCCTGCCAACTGTTGGCTGCTGCTGGATGTTGCACCAACTGCACACACACACACACACACAATTTTGATTTATTATTTTGATTCCTGTTACTTTACTACCTGCCAGGATGGTGCCAGGATATTTCCCTTCCATCTCCGTCTACTCTGCCTGCTCATTTTACCCACTGCATCATCGCCATCGCTTTTTCTTTATTTTTATTCACACGGTTTTCTGGTTTTATTGCTCCAATTACTTCATGTTGTACTCGGCTGCTCCCTCGCTCCACATCACATCCTTCGCTCCTACCGAGCTCTGTATGGCACTCGAGTAGAATTAATATTTTTCTTCCTGTTTTTCTTTTGTTTGCGTCGTTTTTTACTCTCTTTTAATTTATCGTGTTTGGTTCGTGAAGTTTTTCGCTGATTTTTTGAATGGCAAAAATATTTGGTTGCAATTTCGACAGGATTGAAGGGAAGATTGTTTGATTGATGATGTGACACATTGTATGATACTTAAATTATTAGAGGGGAGAAGACGACCGATGGGGAGTATTGGTTACTTGTTACCGTAAAAAAGGGTTCCTTTGTTGACATCACTAAGCAATTTTGTTTTAATGATTCATGTTTTTTTTTTAGCATTTAGGTATCGTTTGTTTTATTAACCTCATTTCGCACATATTTGCTTACAATTTTGAAATCATAAGAGCAGAAAGTGGGAGCTTTTATTATTACTTCAGTCAGACCGAAGACCCGAAAAGAAGTCGAATGTGACAAAAAATTGCA
This sequence comes from Lordiphosa fenestrarum, assembly GCA_035044985.1. NCBI lineage: Eukaryota > Metazoa > Arthropoda > Insecta > Diptera > Drosophilidae > Lordiphosa > Lordiphosa fenestrarum. Next base: position 572,418 of record JAWNNO010004790.1, on the reverse strand, counting down.
TAATTTATTTGTCAAATTCAGTCCAAGTTGAACATCTCTCGCATCTTGAGTGGGTCGAATATGCGACCCACAAATATCTAGATTTTAAAAAAACTGCTTGAGTGTCGCCTAAAAACAGGGCTTCTAGATTGGATGACAAAAGTTGAGAGATTTGAGAGATTGACAGAGACCGACTGTTTCAGGCCAAGTAGATTTGATGCGTACGCGTTTCCGTCTTCATGATCTAGTAGCCTGCATTAATTCTCACTTTAATTAATCACTTTATTCTTACGTTATGTTAGATCAGTCCAAAATTCAACCGCTTGTACGAAATCGCTAGACATTTCTGGGACACCCCACACACCTCACTGCCGTACGCAAAAGAACAGCAGTGTTAGAGACGTTAATATTCCCAAACGCGTGACTGGGTCCATGCAGGCACACACACTACATTCTGCGCAACTCCGTTGAAAACTTGAGGGAACAATCTCCTGGAGTAATAAGAAAGCTGCCACCTTAAGTTTGCTCTCTGACAACAATGCATGATTCCGGTTAACACGCGTAACCATATTAATTTGAATCGCAACTGAAGTTAAGTTGTTGTTAAGTTGTTTTGTTTGGGAAGACACTTGATTCTAAATCATAGCAAGAAATGTTTTACATGTGGTTTTTGTTAACATAAATCGTTAAACAAATTGGCATTATTTAGTGATTAAAATAATTAGGCCTCTCCCTGTACACTTTTGCAAATAGTATATATTTGATGCTCTGTCTCTTCCAATTTCAGTTGCATTACGTAGAGGTAATAAATTATTTGAGAATTGATCAAATAAACAAAGCATTCAGCTCTTTGTCTATCATTATACCCTTGCAAAGGGTATTATAATTTTGCCCAGAAGCTTGCAACGCATAGAAATATTCATTTCCGCTCCCATAAACTAAATATATTCTTGATCAGGGTGACGAGCTGAGTCGATTGAGCTTGATCCGTCCGTCTGTCTGTCTGTCTGATCTACGCGAATCTTCTTTTTGCTGCACACTACTAATATGTCGGAACCGGCCGGATTGGATGACTATATCTCATAGCTCCCATAGGAACAATCGGTCGGAAAACTAGTTTTTGTAAAAAAAACTTTTTTCTTTTCAATGGAAACGTCTCCAAACTTTGTATTCGAAGGTTTTCTATGTTTTTTTTTATAATTCTACCAAGTTTTATTAAAATCGGACAACTATATGGTATAGCTGCCATACAAAAGATAGGTCGGAAAAACAGTCTTAGTTCGAAAAACTTTTTTGTTTTTAATGATAGGATCCTGGAATTTTATATTTGTTTGTTTCACGTGCTTTCACATAATTGAACAAATTTTTTGCCAAATCGGATGACTATATCGTATAGCTCCCATAAAAACGATCGGTCGGAAAATGGGAAAAAGAGTATATTTTAAAATATTCTCTCGTGACATGTAATGAAACAGCTTTTTCTTCAACACCCGGTCACCTTTACTAGCTGTTGGCGCCAGCCTTGAAGTAACAAGACGAGATTCTAAGTCTTTCCTTTTTAAAACGTATTCACTTTGCCTTAAGTATTCCGCCTACAAAGAGAACTTCATGAAGTTTGCTTCACCGTTTAAATCTAGTCTTAGTATCATTCCTTCAATGCATCCAATGACAGCGACTGTGCAGCAAAGTTCCGAATAATCATGCTAATAAAGAATAGTTAATGGATTCAGAATCTGTTTGTCCTTTTGCATAACATTTCACTTTTACCCGGCACTCTTCAATAATAAATATTTTAGTGCGGGAATTCTTTTTTAATTATTACTTTTTTGCGGCAGCTTGCAATACTGCACATGGCTTTTGGTTTCAATGGCAGCCCTCGACATTCCGCGTGCAAATTAGCGCCACATTTAGCCACTTTACCCACGGCCCCATTCGCACAGCCAACTCATCCAGTTGCCACTTCTTGGCTTACCAAGCGTAATATTTCTCATATGCTCGCTCGTATCGTACATGTGACAGGTTTGGCCTTTGGCGGGTGCTTGCTTTCCGTATGTTTAATTACATGCAATCCCCCCGCTCGCTCGCGCTCTCTCGCCCCCTCCCTGTTTGGCTAGGCAACATAGAACTGGGTCATGAGCAATAAGTATTATTAAAAAAATGCAAACATTTTTATGCCTGACAGGCGGCTGCATTTCGCTGCGCTGGCGAAAAAAAAATCGTCGCAGCACTTAAAACGCCATAAAGTATGCAACAGCAAACGTTGAAAGAAACAAAATAATAATTCAAATGAGATTTAAAGTTGCAGACGGCCGCAAACTATGCGACGATTTATTTAAAAACACGGAGCCAACATCTCTTTGCCGAGTGTGTTTGCAGCATTTGCACAAATGTAAGCACTTCTTCACTGAGATAAGGCAGGCAACGCAACAATGCACCATTTTGGAGGATTTGCCATCCAAGCTGGGGACCCTTCTCTTCTGTGTAAACAAGCAAACAAAAACGTGCGATGCACCACACACACACACACACACAAAGAGAGCGCAGAATGCCAAAAAGTGCTCAACCCAGCATAGTGAGCTGGAGAGAGGGAGTTTTTGCCACTAATGATGTTAGTAACACCAACCAACCAACCAACCAGGCAGGCGGGCAGGCAGGCAGGGAAGAGACTCCTGCAGAGGATCCCCCCCGGTTGGTTGGATTATGAAAATGTAAATAGTTTGCACCGAATGCCAGCACCCGGCACTAGGCTCTCTAAGCCAAAGTTTATACCCAACAAATACGCAGGTGATTGTACACGAAATTTGTACACTGAATTCAACTATTGAAATTGGCCAGCCCTTACAGCCCGAGTTCCCTATTTGATATGTCTTCATTGCACAACATTAAGGCACACACCCAGAGACAGCACATCTCATAAAAGGGGCGCGTAGCAGAGCCATAAAACAAGGTTTCAAACTTAACTTAATTAACAATTTTTATAACCAAAGAACCCCTCACCCCGTCGCCGCCAGAACTGGTAAATTTTTACAACCTACAAAATCCAAAACACAGCAGAAACCGAAAAACCAGCTAAACCAAAATAAAAAAAAAGGCCAACCAATTTAAGCGGCTTATGCTGTGTGCCTTCTCCACCGCTCCACCCCACCAACCAGCCTGCAGACTGCTGCCACTCAGCTTGAGGCTTGCTGCGATTTTTCAGTGGCACAATCCAAGAAATGCGAGAAAAAAGTCAGCCAGCGGCATATACCGCAATAAATACCGCACAATAAAAGCGAATCTATATATATATATGTATGTATAAAACAGAAGCAGCCACAGAGTGTGGAGTGTGGCAGCTGTGGGCAGAGTAGTCATGAGGAGACAGCCCCAGCCTACACAGGAAGAAATAATCAACCGAAAATTAAAGGATGTATTTATCAAATTTTAAGCCAATTAGCTTAAGGCCCTAGAGACATAAGATAAGCAATTGCCTTGAAAATGATTGGCAAGTAGACAGTTCAATGTGGACCCTTCATTTTATATGAGTGTGCTGTGTGTGTGCAAAGCCTGTCGAACGAATTTAGCACACAGACCGCCCACATAGGTAAAATCGAGGGTCCAGATTGCACCGTTCCAACTCGCTTATTCCGATGATAAGCCGATCCCCAAAGCGAACCACAAACCGAACCTACTGCGTTTTGAAAATGATGAACCGAACCAAAAACCAATAAACAAAACGCTTCGGCTCGACTTAATAGACTGAGAAGGCTACGGCGTAAAACGCGTGCCTTCAAACATGAACACTTTTATGTTTGGAAACAATTATTTCAGATAAATTAGATGAAATTTAATTTTGAAACATGTGATCCCGTATATCTCCTGCAGTTGTTCATATATGTCGGATGGGTGGGAATTTTCCAAATCTGAAACAAACTTGATCTGCGTACAGCATAAATCTACCTTCGTGCAAAAATTTGTGGCTCTATCTCTTATAGTCTCTGAGATCGACGCGTTCATACAGACAGACAGACGGACAGACGGACGGACGGACGGACGAACAGACGGACATGGCTATATCGACTCGGCTGTTCATGCTGATCAAGAATATATATACTTTATGGGGTTCTCCCTGTTACATAAATTCGCACAACTTCATGATCCCCCTATTCCCATTTTCAATGGGAACAAAGTATAAAAAACAATTAACGAGGTTCAACCCGGATTACTTTTTTACTCTGTACCGTAGGTACATAGAGTATTACAAGTTTGTGCAAAAGTATGTAACAGCTAGAAGGAAGCATCTCCGACCCCATAAAGTTTATATATTCTTGATCAGTTCGCTGCTTTCAGCTCAATCAATGCAGAGCGTATAATTTCGTTGGTACAGAGTATTTTATAGTCGGGCTTGACCGACTTTCATTCTTGTTTCTACTCAAAAATCTCACTTCCTCAAAAATTTAAGAAAGCGGAGAATGAAACTATGAATAATTGCAGTTATAATTCATTTGCCTTTTTCTTGAACTTTTTGCAAGTAAAAGATGCGAGCGTAAAGCGAGATCTTATCCTCAGAGAAAGTAAACAAAAACAGAACCAAAGTCGAAGAAAATTAACGATTCTTCTAAAAAATTAAAAAAAAAATGTCCCATTCACAAATTCAAATTGATGCTAGTAGCTGCACTGAAGTGGTCAAAGTTGCCGAATTTAGAAATAGGTTTTGTTAACCAATCCGTACGTTGTTTTTTTTTTTGTAGAAGATTTTATTTTATAAGTTAACTAGAAAAAAATCTCTTGGCTTTGTATGCTTTTAATTTTCGCACAAGAAAAATGAGCCGAACCGACAAAGTTTTGCGATGCTTTTCATGCCTGGTTATTTTACAGCTGGCGCCAACAGCTGGTGAAGGTGACCGGGTGTGTAAGATTTTAAAGAAAAAACCTTTTCATTAGTTGTTCCGAGGCGGTATCAAACCCGGAAAAACTATGTTTTCCTCTTGATTCTTGATCAAGTTCTTGCTTGTCTCAATTCCAAGTTTCTGAATCTAGATATGGATTAAAATGTCCCCTGAAAAATATATAATAAAATGCAAATGCTTAAGTCGTTACCATACAAAAATATAGCAGATATAATTTTAGCTGATTTAAACTTTATTTCTGTTCTGCTCGACATTGACATCGAACACAATCTGTCTGTCTGCCAAGGCAGCCAGCACAAATTCATTTTATTATTTGTCATATTAATATTTGAATGTGATAATATCTAAAAAAAAATGTTGATTCGAGTTTTTGCAGAAAAAGAAATTTGGGTACTAGCGGATTGGGTCCCTGGTAGGGGACGATGAGTGCCTTCTCCTCCGTCTTCTAGTGGTCATCCAGCTATATGTTTGTTGTGTTCTTATGTGTTGTAGTCTTCAGCTTCGATCAAGGTGTCGCGTGTTTGTGGGATGGTTTCCAAGCATGCTTGGTCCTTCATATCGCCACTGTGTCGGCCATCTTATTCGGTGCACTATGTTATGTCTATGTCTATGTCTCTATGATTTCGAACCGTCTGAGGTATTCCTCGGTTCATATTATGGATATGGCGATAGGGTACGATCGTACCTAGTCCAGCAGCCATCAGTAGAAGTGTTAATATCGGTTGCCAAAGCAGAGCTTGAAGTGAGCTTGGAGTAGTTTGCTGTTGTTGCGATTCAGCGTTTACTATTGGCCGCTGCGTCGGGGGTACCGCCGTTTGTTGCTGCTACTGACAGGGCCCGGAGTATTGCCGTTGGTTAATGCTTTGTACGAAAAGAAGACACAAGATAAGCTGTAAGGAATGCTACAAACTAACTAGTTCTAAGTTTCGAAACTTAGACAATATAAATTATTTTTAAGGAAAGCTTGAACTTTGGACGAAGAGACTTTAGACAAATGCAATTCTAAATCTGAGTCCAAAAAAGGGAATCTCCGACCTTTCGGCATCACCTAAATTTGAACGGGTTGTTTTAAGAATCAACTGAGGAGTTACCTGTAGCTGCAATCACAGAATTTTTTAATGTATTTTAATGTTCTATGTTTTCTTTAGGTTAGTATAGTCTCGTATTATTCATTTATAGCCTATATCAACTGAAAAAAAAATCACAAAAAAAGAAGCATCTTCACGGTTTTTCCAAAATGTCAAATTCAAATACCTTTGTTGTATAACGATGGAAAATGATGTAGTTTATTAATCACCAATTCACTGTGGCTCCGAGATTTTGTCCAAAACTCTGGCATTTGCACAGCAATACTAGCTAGCTAGCTGAAATTTTTTAACGAACTATTCCTTATGAATTAACTTATTGCCCATAATTGGCCAATAAAAATATCCAATTCAAACTTGAACATTTTTTAACTGCATCCATTTTTAGTTTAAAACAAAGCTTGTTATTGAATTTAACCTATGCTTATTAATATAACTAATTCAAGAAAACAGTTCTCTTATAGTTAGCTGACTACTAGCTCATTTTGAATACCTTCGATTAGTCCGTTAATTTTAGAGAGTGTAAAGTGTAGACTAAAATTAAATTAAGAATTAGTTAAGGAAATTAAAACGGTATACTTTTAGGGGTATTTATAATTATATTCTTTTTGCGTTTACCATTTGTTATGATATGTCAAATGGTTGTTGAGATATTCTAAGAAATCGGTACTGACTTTTTCAGCCCACCATCTTGAGGATTATCAGCCAACTAGACCACACTAATCGATATTGCCATATATGTGAGCCTTACTTCAGACTTATTATTCAAATAACAACAAATCAAATCATATTCAAAACTTGAATTACTTATTATCCAGTTAAGTATGCTATACATTTTGAAAACAAAGCCTCGAAGCCGTGAAAGCTGGCACTGTGAAGCCTTCCAATTTATTTTATATTAAACAGATTTATTTTAACAAGGACTTTCACGGGAAATCATTCTTATTCTAACAAAGATTTTCCATGGAAATCTGGAATATCATACAAAAGTGCATACTTTTATTCCGAGAATATGATACAGTATAACTTCTAAAATCTTTTTGCTTTGCATGCCATCAAGTTTTTTTCAGATTTGGAAAATTCCCCCCGCCCCCTTTTATCACCAAAAAACCTAGACCTCCTCTAGACATCCTAGACCTAAAAAACCGTCAGATCCACAGTTTTCAAGTTAGAGCCTCGTAGTTTAGTATACATCAAGCTAGGCCCAATATCTATTTATTCTGAAAAGTATTCAGATCGGACAAAAAACACCGGAGTTATAAGCCAAACAGTTGAGCTGATAAGAGCACCCCCCCAGTTGTTGGTCAGGACTAGATAAAGTGTTGCCTACATTTAGGATGACAATTTAATAGCTAATACAAAAACCGGTTACATTCATGAACAGGATATTTTGTGGTCGGAAATCTCGACTGCAGCTCCCTTACTTGTTTTTTATTGCAGTTTACTATAGTAAACTATAGTAAAACTATAGTTTTAAATTTTTTATATTTTTGCAGCTTCTATTTTAAACGGCTGCCCTTCACAAACTATTTTGTAAAAAAGTGCCAAATTTTGCCGAAAAATAGCTTTGAGTATTCCAAAACGTTGCCGACACTCGTTTTATCCAGCTTCCCCAATAAAAACTTTCGACTTTGTCCAAAATTTCAGCCAGCTGTGCCATGCATAATTTCAACATTTAAATTTCTTTCACTGTAACTTTAACTCCGCACGCAAAGAGCTAACGAATTGCTTGATTTTTCCCCACCGAAAAAGTTTTTAAATCGATTTTCAGTCCGCTCTTATTGTTAGCTGCGTTTTCGTTTTCATACGCTTGCAAAGAGTTTGTTAGCTTCTACCTAAAGTGAAAAACAAGGAAATTCTTAAAAAAATTCGTGGTATTGTAATTATTAAATTGAAACATACTTTTCTAAAGCTGTTATATTGCATTCTGCTTGTTTGCGAGTCTACCGTAGTTTTAGCTAAAAATAATATGTTCAAAAAAATAAACTTGCACTGCTCAGTCTTAGCATTAGCCATGCATGCAAATGCTTCAGATCCAACTGGATTTGTAAAAACAGGAAAATGAGAGAATCGCCCTTAAGGGGCTTATGAGATTAATCAATGAACTACAATCCAAATCCACAATGCTGATGCGAAGATCGGCTCCTATAAAAACAATCAATTGTAGCTCACATTTACAAAGTGTATTCCAGTTGCCGCCTATCCGCCTAGTGTAAGCCAGAACCTTCCGTTTCGTTTTTCACTTTTGCATACTTCACACCATTGACGAGCCTGCGGGCTTCTTACGCCCATCCACCCATTTCTGCAATCAGGCGCATCGAAATCCCAAACACTTTATTTTATTACATTTTAGTGTGCGGCGAACAAAAAGGCGTGTAAAAAAATCCGCATACCCATTGCATATACAAAAGGGCGCGGCATTCATTGCCTGAAAATAACTCCCTCCCCCTCTTCGCGAGCAAATCTGCTGATATCCTCTTTTTTATGCAAATTGAATATTCATTTTGGGGCCAGGAATACCTTATACAATTTTAATTTGCTAGCCTTTTTAGTTGAGTGAACTGTGATCGGATCTAGTGTGTGCATAGTTGGAGGGCTGCTAAAATCTCCATGGAGTTGAGGTCATAACTGGTGGCTTATGCAGTTTACTTGGTTTCGTATGGAGTTTTAAGAGCCTGTTTGCTGGCATTGCCGATTCAGGGACAATGGCAATGTAAAGTCTGCACGTCTACTGGTCATCGATTTGAAGCTAATTAGCAATAAGTTGCATTCATACTGATGTGAGGGCAGAAGGTTTTACAGTGGTACGAAATAGATTTTTATGGGGCAGCTTCCATTTGTGAAATTAAATGATGAGATGCACCTAAAGGCCTTCGAAACAGTACTGTCTGAGCAATCTTTGCTGTCCAAATTTTAGTTTATATCTGTTGATTTTTAAATTATAATTAATTATTGACCTTAAGACGGCTAACCGCCACTTAAGGAAACATTTATCAATAAGAATGTTGAAACAAAACTAACCATTTTAAAATTTCATTCTCCAATGGGTTCCAATTCGATTCAAGTACTCTCTGGAGTTTCCCAGATTAGCGATCTAGGCCCATTTTAAATGTTTATAGTATTTTTTAATAAATTACTTAATGTTTGACGTCTCAAGTCAAGCCCTATGATAAATAAGTACAAAGAGTTCTTTCTTAAAGTCCAGAAATTTCTATGCCACCCCAAAATTTAAGCCCATAAAATTCTTAAGCTATTAGCTCTTTGTTCTAAAACGAGGTCTCTGTACAGAACCAAAGATGGCTCAGAAAGTTAGTGCTACTGCCGTTCAGAAATTTACCATCACTCCATCACCAGTGTGTTAGAACCAATTGGGAATTTTAAGAACAGACTCGCTCAAAAATAATTAGCTTCTTCTGTTGCACACTTATTGGACGTACCCTTTTATGTCTATTTTGTAATCAATCGAACATATTTTGTGCTCACTTATCTTGAAATTGTTATCTCTCAGTAGGTACAAAATGTTCTTGATTCAAGTCCATTTGTACTCATTTCAATAATAGTAACAGTCATGTTACGGTTTTGATCTAGAATGCCGGTAGCCGTTCATTTCTGATTGTGCTACGACTACAACCTCTTTCTAATGAGAAATGATTCTTTATCGTATTAAGCCAAATCTATTTGATATTAAAATTAATATTCTATTATGTTGCCGATTTGGGAATACTTTTTTTGACTTGGTTAAGCTGAAACTATCAAATAAGGCTAAGAATGATCTTGGGAGCGAGATCTCATATAAGATGGGTGAAAAATACCTCATATTACTGTGAGTTGGCTGTCAAAATACTCATAAGAGAACTCAGAAAAATTCTCATGGATCTTTTCATATATTTTTGTGCTTCTCAAATGGAAAACATTTATCTGACATCTCATTCGATAAAGTTTCATAAGATATCAAGCAAATGAAAATAAAACTTTAGATAGGAATGGGAGTGAAGGGAGTAGAGACAGAAAAAGAAGACGACACCTCGTTAACGGTGGTTCTTAAATATAGTAGCCATAAAGTGAAATTACATCTAATGTAGAAATAAATCTTCTTGGAACAAATTTAACGGCTAATAAAAAAGTTAATTGGAAGATAATAGATGGCGGTTTTACGATAACGTTTAGAGCGAATACCTTTCTGCCACTTGACCGCAAGTACTATGACTGGTTTTATACCAAAGACAGCGGGTAATTTAGACCGCACCAACTGAACTAAGAAGATAAGTTCTTAAATATTCATATGGCGGTTAAGTACAACTATGGCCATTACTATCCACAAAACAGTTTGAAGGGAGAACACAGTAGGTGTATTCTCGAAGATTCTAGTTTTATTAAACAAAAGGTTGCTCATATAAAGACACTGCCATTGCAAAACTTAAACTCCACTTTTTCTGGCAAAATAAGATTCAGCGATGGTAATATAGTATATTTTTTGAGGAGATCCACAAGAGGACGAAAACTTTTACTTCTATGAATTTACGGAAGAGCCGGAAGCCAGGTCATGTGCCATTGATCGAAACCATGGATAGTATTAATGCGCAACATCATCTGGAGAATATTAACTAGAAAGACATGCCATTGCAGTGATTAAGATGGGACTAGGACATCGAGTTGTTGGCCAGTGGTCATTTTTGCTTGATGCCATAGCTCAATCGCACCAACTATATTAATAGCTGGGCTGCAATGGTTTCATTAAAGCCGATCCCGCCAATTGCTTTCCCTTAATTATCCTGGACTTCCTCGACATATCTATCAATAATCGACGTCCCTCGTCTTCCAGAAACCACTACTACCAATCTTTTAAAGTTGCAAACTCGTTTATAGTATATTATGGTATTTTTATTAGGGCTGCAAACCCAAAAAATTTCACGGATCTCCGGCTCGCGGGCTCGAACCAAAATTTACCAATGGTTCAGGTTCAGAATTTTGATGTTCAAGGTTTTTGGGCCAAGTTTTTGGTTCGAACCTTGGATCAGCTAAAACATAAACTGTTAGGGAATTGTCTCGATTTTGGGTTGGAATGGGATTTCACAATACTTTATATAAATAGAAACACTTTCATACAGCTCATGACCATCAAAGCAATGACAATGTGTTTCTACTTATACAAGGTATTGTGACGAAATATAAACTTCGAAGTTCTGGATACAGCACTTAAAGTAAAATGCAGTTTCGTAGTCCACATACGAAAAGTGTTTCCACAGTAATGTCGATAGTTCTATCAGGATAACAGAAGAAGTCACTGGGAAATAGTTCAAATCTATAATTGTTGTTGAACCGAACCGAAATGTTGGGTTCGGAACGGGTTCAGGTTCAGCTTTAATACCTTAAGAGGTTCGGTTCAAGGTTCGGTTCACAGTTGTCTGAAAGTCGGAATTCCGGGTTCGAGCCGGTTCGGGTCAAAACCGGTTTGCAGCTCTGATTTTTATACCCTTGCAAAGGGTATTATAATTTTGCCCAGAAGTTTGCAACGCATAGAAATATTCATTTCTGACCCCATACTCTATATATATTCTTGATCATGGTGACGAGCTGAGTCTATTGAGCTTTGTCCGTCTGTCTGTCTCTTTCTACGCGAACTAGTCTCTTAGTTTTAAAGCTGAAATTAAATTTTGAATAGAGTCTTCTTTTTGCTGCACACTACTAATATGTCGGAACCGATCGAATCGGATGACTATATCTCATAGCTCCTATAGGAACAATCGGCCGGAAAAACTTTTCTTTTCATTGGAAACGTCACCAAACTTTGTAATCGTAGGTTTTCTATGTTTTTTTTATAATTCTACCAAGTTTTATTAAAATCGGACAACAATATAGTATAGCTGCCATACAAAAAATAGGTCTGAAAAACAGCCTTAGTTAGAAAAACATTTTTGTTTTTAATGGTAGCAGCCAGTAATTTGTTTGTTTCAGATGCTTTCACATAATTTTACAAATTTTTGGCCAAATCGGATGACTATATCATATAGCTTCCATACGAACGATCGGTCGGAAAATGGGCTACCTAAAGCTGTAATTGTAGTTCGATAGCTTTTTTCGATACCGATACGCGTATCTTGGTTCATTTTGTGCACTGAATTTGAAAATTACTTTTTTTTATTGGCGATAAATATTTTGAAATAACTAAAAATATGTTAAAACTTCAGTTTGACAACTATTATCCTATAGCACATGTGATCTCCCGATTTGTCTTTGGTTAAGGCAACATTAATATCGGTTTGACGACAGTAAAGCTGTAACTTTTCCTGTTAAATGCTCTTTTTGATGCGGTTCGAGTTCTATTTAGTACCCTTAGTTTCCTTATATAATACAATTTACTTTTGAAATCTACACAATTCCTATGAAAAGAAACAAACTGAAACTTTTGGTTATTTGCCAACAACACACATACGCCGATATTCAAATGGAATATTCCACAAACAAATCGTAACCAAAAAGGAACGAAAAACATAACCAAACCGGAACAGACACCATCCCCATGGCCAACAAAATTCCGCTCAATCACTTCTGTTCCATTGCCCGCACTCGAATGGTCCCACTGTGGCACTCAACTAGTTTCCGTTATAATTGCAACAGACACATAAATAGTAAACTGCAATAAAAAGCGAGCGCAGGGGCAAGGAGGCAGCCAGCTAGCTAGAGGCAAAAGGACCCATAAAAAGCGCGAAAGGAGAGTCGCTGGCCTGGCAATGCCTTTTTGGCATAAAATAAAAGCAAAATGTTGTAAAACGATTGCAAAAGTGAGATTGGAAATTACCGACACACACACACACTCACACACACACAGCTGCTCTTGCGATACGTGCAAAAATTACAACAGCCTGGCCTGGCATGCAAACAAAGCAGGGTACACCGAGAAGTTTCCTTTTTCTGGGTGCTAGACATTTTCGCATTACAATGCAATTATTTCGGGCTGCTTGAAATCTACCACCACCAGACCAGACCAGGCCCGGCCAGACCAGGCCAGACCAGCGCCATGACATGCACTGATTGCCCAAGAGTGGCCAAAGTTCCACCCCAAATAAAGAAGGGGTTAACGATCGATGTGCCTCCCTCTGCTCCTTCCCACTCATATTGCACTTTGAACTTGACTGACGTGCTGAAGAGCCAGCGAGCTGCTGACTCTGACTTGACTTGACTGCCGGGTTGGCTGGCATCGCGTGCTTGAAATAATTTTCGAAAAATGCCTCGTTAATGTTTCTATTAACGGATTAGAGAACGTTGGCCACGTCAATCAGGCACGAGGACCCAGCCATCGACCCGCCTGGCACAGTTTCTCCCTGTTTGCCGCTGTTGTTGTTGTTGACTTTTCACGTACGTCAGCTTAGTTTCAGTTTTTTTTTTTGTTGTTTTAGTCACACGTTATTTCTACGGTCGTTTGTTTTTGTTGTTAGCACATTGACACGTTTTGCATAAATTTGCATTCAAATATGTCATGAGAGTATCGTTCTTTTTTCTGGCTTCGTGTTTTGATTGAAGGTTGCTCTAAAAAAAATTCCGAAATAATTTGATAAAAGTTTATTTAGTATGCGGCATGTAGGGCATTTGTGAAATTTGCCGATATGAAAAGTGCATTAGAGTTTGAGTAGTTTGAATTGGGCCCAGTGAGGGTAAAGAGATGTGGGTGAAAGCTTTAAAGGACCTGTCGAATATATTTTAATTCTCTTCCGATATGTTTGTCGAGGTTCCAATTTATTGGAGTTGGAGTTTACTGATCCACGTAATTAGCGTATAGACTTTTGTAATTTCCGGCTATTTCACTCGCCAACCGTTGAGGATTTCGTCCATGACTTCTGAATATTTCTGAACTTAACAGTTTACGCTGGTGTAAGCTTCACCCAACTCAGCTTTGATTCTCCTTAATATGCCATTTGCTTGAAAATTTGATTATTTTGAACTATTTAGATGGAATTAATACCAAACTAATGCAAATACGGTTTTCTAACTAGCTTAGGCACCATTACTCAAAGGTTTCGGTTAGAAAAATACCGGTCAGATTTGTTCGTCTGGATGACGAGCGGTTAAGTAATTGTTTTTTTTTTTTTTGACTTTATCGCTGCGCTAGCGATGGGGGTTGGTCGATTTGACAGTGACCAGGTACGGATATCGATAATGTGCGCGACAAAATCGATTAATATAGAATGTTTAAAATAATCTCAAGTGATGAGATCGTGAGTAACTATGAAGACAGTCTGGTAAAGTATTGAACACGGTTTCATATGACGTGTTTTACAACGGGTTATTAAAAAAAATCAAATGGTTAACTTGGCTTCATGAACAAAATCAGCTAGTTCTCTCATATTTTGGAGAACTCCTGATAAAAGTAAATCTTTTGTTGAAGAAAAATGCTTAAAGATTGAATGTTTAATTCTTAAAGAGCTAAGTCTTGGACACTTAAATAAAAGGTGATCAGCGGATTCAGTAATGTTACTTGTTAGGCAGTTTGCAGAGTCAATAAGATTACATTTTCGAAGGAAGACATTGTCAGACGTGTGTGTGTGAAGTTGCTAAATGGGTTAAGTCATTTGCTTTTATCAGCAGCAGTTTCGCCTGATATCGATAAATGTCTATCGCTGCTTCAGTGAGACCATACTGTTGGACTAAACGAACGAGTACACAGCTGACTCTCGGGGTCAGGCTGAGCTCGCGGTTAAAGTTGACCGGAAGATAAGCAGCAATTAAGTTTTTTCTCCGGTTAAGCCACATACATCATGAGACACTCAAATTCGGTTAAACTGCCTGTCAAGTTGACCAACCGAACTTTGACAAATCGGGCCTTAAAAGTGAACCGGTTCAAAACTGGTTCAGAGCCAAATCTCAAAAGTCATAAAGAGGGTCATATGGAGTTGGTTACTTCACTAGTTTATAACCGTTTTGGACTCGGTTCATTGGTATATCTCAAAAGTTATTTAAGCTTAAAACTTGAGCTTTTGTGTGTGGGCTGGTACCTTGAAGTTTCACTCTATTTCGGCTCTTAAGCATCCGACTCAATCAAAATGGTTCAAAAGTTCAATATTCAGTCATGATCCCAATTTCGGTTTCGCAAAAACTTTGGGATCTGTTTACCAAATCTTAAAAGCTGGTGCTCGTAGCATGGCACATTGTGAGCGTTAGACGATTAACAAGTCTCAGACAGAGCTAAGAATTGGAAATTTGGTGAGTTGTTTGAAAATATGTATGTATAAATATGTCCCTATTTTCAACTGGTCCAAGTAAGTTGTCAGGAGCTCAAATATTAAAATCGATTTGCAACTAGTAAAAATAATTAGTTTTCACAATGCGAACGCCTCCGTAATATTCCAGCTATAAGGAAAAGAAGCAATTATGATGGGCAGCACCGGTCAGATATACAGATCATATATACAAATACAGACTTTGGTAGGTACACAAGAAATTGTAGACGGGCTTGTCGGACTTTCTTTTCAGTTGAGATCTCCATCTTCTATTTCCATAATCACATACATTTACTGCACTATCAAGTCTCTAGAGTTGGAGATCAATTCTCAAGAGTACGAGATTAAATTTGTCTTTTTCTAAGAATGTGAAGTTACGTACCAGTAGTAGCAGTTTGCGACAATAGAATCCTTTACTACAGATTATAACCATAGCATTGTAATTTTATTGTCAATATCTGAATAATTTTTACAAATAAAAATCGCCTAATAAAAAGCAGGGATGCAAACCACTCGAAAATAATTACTGGTTCGGTTCAGTGGTTCACACAGTTTGTGAACTGCCAGTTCGGTTCATTACATGATTTTTGGAGCTAACTGAACCGCGGGTTCGGTTCGGTTCAGTGGTTCACAAAGACACATTATGAAATATTAAGATTTCTGTAGAAATTGTACTTTTCGAACACTTTTGAAATTTAATTTGTCTAATCCATTTGAATGTCTTTAAAATCATTAGAAGAATGTGCATTGTTTATTATGTCGGACTTACTGAAATTCGTATGTAAATTCCTAGAGGTATGCCCTTCAAAAAGAGAGAATGTCGCCTAGAAAAAAATACGTTCCATGCATCTTACATACCCTATTCATCATATTATACGAAATAAAACTCTCTTGTCTAAAATTGAATTAAGGTAAAGAAGATTGAATGAAAAATGTTGTCTACTAGAGGAAAAAGACGTATTGATGACAGGAATATTAAAAGATAGGCGGGCCATTGCAGAAGACTTACAGTATTACAAGTTGTAAAATTTTTGTCAACTCATCCTATGTAGAGGGTCGAACGAAAAGTATAAAAATGATCTTCTGGAATCGATTTAAATTCCCAAATTAATTAAAAACATTGGCTAGAGGAAAGCGATTCCAGTTAAAAGTCGTCGGAGAGCTAAACCGAACCGAACCGTTTTCATTTGTGGTTTTCGGTTCGGTTTAGCAATTCTGGTAGGAAGCCGGTTCGGTTTGCGGTTCGGTTCACTAGCTGGAATAAGCGGTTCGGTTCGGTTCAGAACCGGTTTGCATCCCTGATAAAAAGTATATTCGACTTCTATGGAAAACAATTATTTAAAATTATTATGGATGAAGAAAAAAATAAAAATACGTTATAATTAATCCCGAATAATTTTTTTTTTAATAGAAATCCAAAATAAGTTATCATGGTTTCTCTGAGAAGCTGTACCGAGATTATAAGATTCCCACCCAGCAGAATATTTTTAAAGTGTATGCTTCACATTTATTTATCAAATCAAACATTTTCGAAATAATAATTATTTTCGGTCCCTGATATTGAGGGTAAGATGTTGCCGGAAACACTTTAAGCAGTACACATCGCAATGAAACTTCTTTCCGGCAGTTGGCTATTACATTTTCATCTATTGATAAAAGACCGAAGTTCAGCAATTAGGTGACTTTTGGCACTTCAGGCTTAATTTCCACGTAAGTTGCACACACAAAACACAATCGAAAGTGTCGCCTTAGAACCCTATTAAAAATCTTTTAGAGCGCTCAAGTATAAGATGATGATGAAGTAGTAGTAGTAGTAGAAGTAGTAGAAGTAGTGGAAGACGAGACAATGGCAGAGTCAGCTTTTGGGATGTCCCCTCGGTGACTATAAAAACCCTGGACGAGGTGAAGCAGGAGGAACAACAACAGCGGCAACAACAACAGCCGGGCCAGGGCGGGCTGCTGTGGATGAAGATATTTATTTTAGGGATAAAAGGAATTCAGTAGGGCTTAAAAGTGCGGATGAGTGCCACTTCATGAGGCAGCGTAAGGAGCAAAAGGAACGACGACAAGGACGAGGAAAACACACGCGACAATGACGACGTCGACGTCGAGGAGGTGGCAAGACAAAGCGAGAGTGCTCAAGAAAACACCGAAGAGTTGAAAATGACGTTAAAGTAAACAAGATGAAAATTAAAAGCAGAGAAAGGCAGCTCGCGGCTTGGGTGTTGGGATTTGATTTAAAAATGGAGTGGTATTTAAATAAGAATCTTGTTGCATATTTACGTGCGCAGCGCCCAAAAGCAATTTGAGTGCAGCTTAATTGTCGCTGCCAACAGCAGTTGGTAACGGTAACGGCCGGAAGGGGGGCTGGGGGGCGAGGGACACTCTGGGAATTTTTTTCGGCTTTTGTGTGGACTCTTTTGAATAATTTAAAAAGTGCCAAAAAGTATGCAAATGTTTTGTCGTTTTCAACTGGCAAGCGTGCGCCGCCGCTCTCTCGCCCGTAGTATTTTTACTTTTTTTGCAGCATTTTGTTACATTTTTTTTAGACCACCTGAGAAAGAGTTGTGTGGTTCAGCGCTGAGCGTGTTTAAATGAACTGGACGTGCAACTGGACTACAGTTTAGTGCTAAGTTCAGTCTAATGATTCGTAAGTCACATGTGGCAAAGTTACACTGCCGGTAATTTTAGAGAAATATCTGTCAAATACTCAACTTCTTAGAAGGGCTGCAAACTAACAAATTTTTTATAGAACTGCAGCTCGAGAAAAACGTCGTTCATTTGATGTGTATAGCACAGAGAAAAAAAAATATGTAAAAACTACCTCGAAAATCTCTCCTTGTCTGGGGGGATTGAACTTATAACTCACTTACCTTGTCTCTGCAATTGAAACATAAATGCCAACATCTCAACCCATTCGACTACCAAGCACTCGCGCAGCATTGCCGCAAATCATATTAATAAAGGGATCTGACAAGCGACGATGAGCTAATGGATCAACCACTCGTTTTATGTAGATTATCTATACGTAACATTTAGAATTTGAAATCGTGTGCATAACAACTTTCTAGATGAAACACCTAGCTATTCTGTTCCGATTTCAAGCTACAATTTTCGTTTAGAATTTGCACACGCTCTCGTGTGGGTTTTCAATATCTAAACATTAGCGTACAAGCCCCAAATTTTCGTGTGGTATTCTTATTGCTGTATGGAAAATGTAGGAGCTGTTTGGAAATACGCAAATTTCTCACAATGTGTATCCTTCGGATTTCTCCACGCAGCACTTAACTTTTCAACATGCCTCGATTATTTGCAAAGGTATTATAATTTTTCCCAGAAGTTTTCAACGCATAGAAATATTCATTTCCGAACCCAGTTTTTTTTTTATAATTCTACCAAGTTTTATTAAAATCGGACAACTATATGGTAAAGCTGCCATTCAAAAGATAGGTCTGAAAAACAGTCTTAGTTAGAAAAACTTTTTTGCTTTCATTGGTAGCATCCTGATATTTTGTTTTTTCTTGTTTTATATGCTTTCACATAATTTTACAAATATTTGCCCAAATCGGATGACTATATCATATAGCTCCCATTCGAACGATCGCTCGGAAAGTGGGAAAGAGTATTTTTCGACAATATTTAAGTGAGCACTTGCAAGGGTATAAAAACTTCGGCAAAGACGAAGTTATCTTAGCTTTCTCGTTGTGATTTTGCAGATGTGGCCAGTAATTAAGGTTGAGCATCTCTACTCTTGCTTTGAAAAATGGCATTACCGAAAGTAATTGTTTCCACCCACTCTCTCTCCCTCGCTCGATCCTCCTTGTCTGGGAGTCTATGTCATAAATCAATTTATTCTGCTTGGGTTTTCCAGAGTCAAGAGTTTCATAATTTTAGGCCATTTTGAGCCTTTGACCGAAAAACTGAGATCTTGATTCAAGTCTGAAATAGAATATAAAAATTGCAGTATCGGACTTGATTCAATTCTGTTGAAGATCGGCTTGCAGCCCTGCTTAATACATTCAAACTATTTTCGTTATCTCTTTCTGGGGTACCCTATTGAACTGTTTCGTTTTTCTCACATACACTGTGCTCTCTCCATCTCATGAATTTCTAATTTCAAACCTAATCATCATTTATTAGTATACTTTGAGCCATTGAATAGGTAATCACCTTGGGAAAACCAGACATAGTAAGCAATATAAATTACTATAAAAATAGTTCATAGATGTGGTATTAAAATGCTCTGCTGAATGAGATCGAACATCTTCTTAAATATTTTTATTAATTTTTTTAACACCAATTGCATCATTAGGCATTTGGCAAGATTTCAGAATCAAATTCACATGGGGGTTACCAAAAGAACGATAAATACACGAGTCTAAGGTGATTTTCATAAAAAAAACCTTCCGCAGGAATCAATTCGTAACTTGAAATCTGTTACTTTTAGGGCTTTCAAAGAATAACTTGAAGAGTAGCCATCGTACGTGGGTCAAATGGGCCCGCGACCTCATTTACTCTTACTATACAGAACTTTCCATACATGAAATAGCTCAACGACAATTGTTTAACCTGGTTACCTTCGGTTTGCTTTTTTCAATCATTGAAATAAAATATATTAGGTTATTATAATAAGCTTGCACATATACTTATTTTCTATGAAAATGCGGTCACAGCACACAAAAGTCAAGAGAATGGCACTTAAACTAGCAAGTGATTTTGCATAAGCGCTCTTACTTTAGAATACAACAAATGTACCGTGACAATTTAAAAAAAAAGTAGAGAACAAAAACAATATGGAATGTATATTATTTCCTCGGACCTTTTAGCAATCACAAAATTGTCATTGTCATTTTAAACAAAGCTTAATTTGGAGGATCACACAGAAAGTGTCGTACAGCATCGCATACTGACCTGTTATTCAGCTTAAAATGAAAATAAATGAAAATAAATATTTGTTGCTGTCCTGTACAGTTGTACTTTGGTGCCCACCGCTGAAATAAGTGAAAATAGCTATGTATTTGCATGAAATGAAATGAATTTCATACCAGTTCATTTGTTCGTGTTTTTTTTTGTTTTGCAACACCCAAACAATTTTTGCTTCTTTTGTCTTCCTGCTTCAATTCCAACAGCCAAGGACAAGGACACAATGCGCCAAATCTCTAGCTGACCAGTGCGTGACCTCCTTTCCCTGGTCACACATACCAATAACATTTAAACGACGACAATTGACAATGAAATACGTAAAGGACTCTTTTATTTTTGAACAAATCAAAAGCACCATATGCCAATAAAGGAAGACAAAGACGAAAAGTAGTGGGGAAATACAAATCAAATGTACCGCAAAACTGAATGAAGTCAACAAAGGGATGCCAACTTTTGTGTGTGTGTCTCTCTCTCTCGCTCTGTGTGTGTGTCCCTCCACCCCCGAGGGTCGAGTGAGAGTGACAAATAAATTGGCGATTCCCATGGGTACACAACACAGCATCAGCAGCAGCAGCAGCAGTAGCTATACGAGATGTGTTTTGGATGGATGGACTGCAGAGTGCACGGGAGTTAGGGGGGGTTGCATTGTCAAATGTTCACTTTACATTTGTTCTTGTTAAGCACACATAAGTTGAAATATTCCAATTGAGTAACTTTCATTATTGCAACAACAACAAAAATGTGCACATTCTGTATATAAAATACACAACAATGACAACAAAATTTCAACTCATTTAAATTCTGGACTGTAATAAATTTGCTTGCATAATTTCTATAGATACGAATTGTCTCTGTCCCCGTCTCACCACACCCTTCCGCACCCAGGGATTGTGTTTAGTTAGTTTAGATGGATGTTTGGAGTGTTGGATTGAATTTCAATATATTTTATGCATTTCAAATTGATTTAAATGTACGAAAATATTGCGGTAAAGGTAATAAAAATGATGTCATTGAGAATTAGGACTTTAAATGGACTTTAAAGTCATTTGTGCATTATTCTTAGTTATAATAATCAGTTTTTTGACTTAAATAATTTGCTTAGCTGTTAAGTCGTTTATAAAAACTGAAAGAAATAATACAGGCTTGGTATAAATTTCTTAAATTTGTGTCTTGCAGCTAGAGATCAATCTATAGGTTTCATACCTTCATCTAGAGAAACCCCCATGAAGATGAAGTTCAGAAAAATAGAATACTTTGTTAAGATTTCCTCAGGCAAGAATGAAGAATGGAGTGGTTTGTTTGAAATAATTGTTAGAACTAAAGTAGATTTATTTTCGAAGTTTCGTTTGATAATGTAGAGCGGTTTTCGTACACTCAGAGAATAAATAGAGAATTTTATACTAGGACTAAGAATGTTTCATATCAGAAGTTCGATAAGAATGAGCATTCTTAATCCAAGAGTGAAATTCTTTATGCAAGTATGAAGTATTTAGTCCCGTTTTTCTTGATCCAAGAGCTTTAATACCTGATCCAAGCACGAATCTTTCTCAAATCAAGTAAACAAATTCTTGAATCAAGTGCTAAACATATTTAAATCATAGACTGCTCATTCTTAAATCAATAGCATCATTTTAGCACGTTCCAAAACAGAGAATGGTCATTCTTGTATCAAGAGCTCATGAGGTTGAAGAGTACAGCCTTCACTCACAACAAATAGGCCAATATTTTTTAGAAAAACTTTTTTTAATATTAAGACTAACATTTCCTATAAACCAAGAAATATTTTTTAGAATTTAGATAAGAAAATAGGATTAGAGAGAGGAAATTCAGTGAGGGCAGTAGAGGGAGAAGTGGAAGGGACAACAATCACGAAGAGGCGTTGTGTAACCTCCTCTCTTAATGAAATGGTCCCTATATATTTTTGTATATTTTCTTCCTTTTGGTTCAACCAAAGTGGTTTCTCTGTGAAAAAAGCAGGGATGCAAACCGGTTCTGAACCGAACCGGTTCTGAACCGAACCGGTTTTGAACCGAACCGAACCGCTTATTCCAGCTAGTGAACCGAACCGCAAACCGAACCGGCTTCCTACCAGAATTGCTAAACCGAACCGAAAACCACAAAAGAAAACGGTTCGGTTCGGTTTAGCTCTCCGACGACTTTTAACTGGAATCGCTTTCCCCTAGCCAATGTTTATACCCGTTACTAGTAGAGTAAAAAGGGTATACTAAAGTCGTGCAAATGTATGTAACAGGCAGAAGGAAGCATCTCCGATATCGTAAAGTATATATATTCTTCATCAGCATCAACAGCCGAGTCGATATAGCCATGTCCGTCTGTCCGTCCGTCCGTCCGTCCATCCGTCCGTCCGTCTGTATGAACACCTAGATCTCAGAGACTAGAAGAGCTAGAGCAACCAAATTTTATACGTAAGCTAGTATTGTCTGTAGGCAGATCAAGTTTGTTTCAAATTTTGGCCACGCCCCCTCCCGCCCCCGCAATAAAAAATATTTAATAACTCCCACAATTTTTAAGATATCGAGCTCAGATTTTGCAGTGTAGTCTATGTGGCCAATATCTACAATCTCACAAATTTTCAAAAGGATCGGATAATAAATGGCCGAGTTAAAAAAATGTTGCATACTTATCCGAGCTGAGCTGAGTAACGGGTATTTCGAAGTCGGGCAGGGCCGACTTCAACTTACGCTCTCGTTTTAATTAATTTGGGAATTTAAATCGATTCCAGAAGATAATTATTATACATTTCGTTCGACCCTCTACATAGGATGAGTTGACAAAAATTTTACAACTTGTAATACTGTAAGTCTTTTGCAATGGCCCACCTATCTCTTAATATTCCTGTCATCAATCCGTCTTTTTCCTCTAGTAGACAACATTTTCAATTCAATCTTCTTTACCTTAATTCAATTTTAGACAAGAGAGTTTTATTTCGTATAATATGATGAATAGGTTATGTAAGATTCATGGAACGTATTCTTTTCTAGCCGAATTTACCAGGAATTTACATACGAATTTCAGTAAGTCCGACATAATAAACAATGCACATTCTTCTAATGATTTTAAAGACATTCAAATGGATTAGAAGAATCAAATTTCAAAAGTGTTCGAAAAGTACCATTTCTACAGAAATCTTAATATTTCATAATGTGTCTTTGTGAACCACTGAACCGAACCGAACCCGCGGTTCAGTTAGCTCCAAAAATCATGTAATGAACCGAACCGGCGGTTCAGAAACTGTGTGAACCACTGAACCGAACCAGTAATTATTTTCGAGTGGTTTGCATCCCTGGAAAAAAGGAATTTACACTAGTAATATTTAGTTCACCGTGTCTGTGACTTCAACATGTAAGGCATCATTTGTCGCATTTGACTATCCCCACCCAACATTTGGAAGATCATTTTAACAAAAATCAGCTTGATGAGTCTTTTTCGAGCTCTTTTGTTGATTAAAAAGGGATAAGTATCATGGGCTATTAAAAGAAGGCTCGAAAAAGAGTCGTACTTATGCGCTAAGTGTGATTTATTGAAATACTCCTAAAAAAGACTCAAAAACTATTCCAAAATGAGTCGAAACTGATTGGGATTGGGACTGATTGGGACTCTCGACTCCCGCCTACAGTGACATTTATGATCTGAAAAAGAGCGCATTTATGACTTTTCTAATCAGCCTTAGCATTCGAAAAAGACTCGAATGTGTTCAAAAATTACATCAAATGTTGGCTGGGTTAGCAAGACGAATATCAGTTGCACCTTTTATATTCCGACTGCAGCGAATTTGTACTTGAGAATTACAAGCGGTCTTTTTTATATTTTTCTAAACTCTAGGTCGATTTTCTGGATTAATTGTTCTATATTCTACATATATGCTAATTCTGATAAAAATAGTCAAAAATGCGCTCGACTTCCGATTATAAATAATACTTTAGACTTGGAGAAAATGGTACCCTAGCCGCGTTTCTTCTTGAAGACTCTCTTTTAACCCGTTCTTCTGATCAGTTTTCAATCAGTTTTGAATCATTTGAGCGTCTTTTTTAGTCGTATCGTATGACAAAATCAGCTTAATGAGTCTTTTTCGAGCTCTTTTAATGATTCGAAAATGATAACTATCTTGTGCGATGAAAAGAAGTCTCTAAAATGGATCATGCAAATGCTCAAAGTGTCATTTATTGAAATACGAATTGAAAAGACCCGCAAATGACTCGAATATGATTCGAAACTGATAAGAAGACGGATTAAAATCGAGTCTTTAAGAAGAGTCGCAGCTAGGTTACCATTTTCTCCCGACTAAAGTATCATTTGTGATCAGAAAATGAGCGCATTTATAAGTATTTGAATTAGCTCTGGGACTCGAAAATGACTCGAATGCCATCAAAAGTTAGATAAAATGTTTGCTGGGATTTCACCAAATCACATTTTGAGTATGTTCATGAGTCATTTTCGAGTCTCAATTAATCACATATGATGGGCATCTCTTATGGATCATCAAGAGAAGTTGGAAAAGACTCATCAAGGTGATTTTTATGAAAATGATCTTCCAAATGTTGGGTCTGTTCTTAATTTTATGGTGGTTTACTAAATTCAATGGTAGTCGCCCTATTTTTGTTTTCACGATAACTCCATTATCGTTTAGCCGATCTTCACCTTTCTTTAGCTGATCGAGAACTAATAATACTGATTGCAAAATTTGTCCACAAGGTACAATTTTTCTACTTACCTATAGAACCGACGAAGCCATTATAATTTTTCAAAAATGTAGGGGCGTGGCAAAATTTTACAATGCACTTGATCTGTCTGCAAGTATAGGAAGTACCTATATGTACCATACAATTCGAACCTATATTTCGTACCATTTCTGAGCTCTTTTTGTTCATAAGTAAAATAAAAGCAAAATTGAGGGAAAAGCTCGCCCCTATTTTTGTTCCAATTAACCAAGCTCTTAATAACAACAATCAGCAGAAGAATGGCATAAAGATGGCAGTGATATAAAGGTTATAAAAAACGTTGCATACTTATCTGAGCCGCATGACCTGTTTGCTTACATAATGCTTAAATACACAAATTAATGTTAATGCACTGTTAATTAACATAAGAAAAGTTATTAAATACGAATACCCCTGAGTAACGGCCAGATCGAAGTCGGGCAGGGCCGACTTTAACTTACGCTTTTGTTGGTCTTTAAAGTTGGAAGGTATCCGCTATCAAATAAAGAACAAGTGTAAGTTTTGCATCTTCGCTGTAAACTATAAACTCTGGACCCATTTTGAACCAAACCAGCTCTGCTTTCGCTTAAGCTTAGTAGGGTTTTAAGTTAAGAAGTTTCATTTCGTGTTCAGTCTTAACATACAGAGTAACTTCTGTATCTAGTTGATATTATAGACCTTTACTTTAGCTCAAACTAAATAAGAATGTCCCAAGATTCTGCTGATTGGAAAAAAGTTAACACGAACCAAGGGTAACTGCCTTTACTACTATACTAATTCTTGCCCCAGTCCCTGGTCCCATTTGCAAATGTCCCCTAAAAGCATACAAACAAAAAATACATCCACAACAACAACAATGGAAGAGCAAACCCAAGTTTTATTTGATATAATGGAAAATGTAAATTTTTCTCCGTCAAAAACTTGAATAGCCATCTCACCCCGTTCCATGGGGCCAGGCAAAAATGCTAATTAAAGTCAAAACGCAATGTTGCGGAAAAATGCTTACAGCCCTAGTAGAAAGTCTGTTGGTTTTGAGCAGAGGACTCTGTCGACTGAAAACTTTAAGGTTCTCACTTTTATTGTTGTGCCGCACTACTCGCAGCAGGGCTTGTTGTCCTTTGGGCATTGTTTTTTGTTTGCGGCATTTATATTTTAAAGCACAAAAAGACACAAAAAATTATACTCGATTTAATTTTCCAGTCCAGTTGTGTTTCCCTCCCGCTGCCTGCCTCTCGCTCTCTCTCACTCTGTCTTTAGCTTGGCTTCGGCTTTACAGTGTCATGTTTTGGGCTTTGAGTTTTGGGGTTCCGGTTTCGCAGTTGACGTTATGCATTGAAATTAATTAAATCACAGTCGCCTCTGTCTCGTATTGTTGTTGTGTCCGCTTTTGGTGTTGTCAACCAAACACCAAAGCAACGAGCAAAACGCGTTTGTAGCCTTTTAATTAGTTGGTGGCACCAACAGGCAGAGCCAAAGCCAGCAGGATGGACCCTGGCAAAATGGTAAAAGTAAATGGAGTAGGTTCGAGACACCGAAGAAGCTAGTAAATTTTACAATCGTTGATTTATAGTGGGATTTTTAGGGGAGTGTGTTGTGTGTGTGTGTGTTGGAGTTGGCTGTGGGTGCTAGTCAGTTAAGGGGGCTTTAAGGGGTTAATCCTGGGGGAAAAAGTGAATGGACTGTTTTAGGGATTTGGGTTTTACAAATGCCATTAAATTGTGATGCAAAGTTTAAGGTCAGTCGATGCCTTTGAATTGAATATACGAGAGTAGTTCTATAAGTTTTGCTTTCGGTTTATACCATAACAAGTTAAGCTCCCTTTAAGATGCAAGATGTTTAAAATATCCCACTTCCATCATCAACTAACTAAACCAATTTCTTTTCTCTTCCTTTTTTTTGCCTTTCAGGTAAGTTGTCTCCCTTCTCTCATCAATCACCACAAAATTGTGCTCTTTCGTAAGTGATTTCTTTAATTAAATTAATATCATAAACTCTTCAATTTGATGTGCCTTTTCCACGGACTGACTTGCAATAAAAGCAAATAATAAAAATGATATTGAAATCAAGCAATTTTTTTTTGCCAAACCAAGACGCAGCAATCAAGCCAGCGTTACTAAAAGCCTCAAGTGGGCCGCATATCTCGGGCGGGGGGGCGTGACTGTTGACACCAAACGCGTGCAAAAGGAAATCCAACACTAATAACGCCTAATGGGACCTCCTCACTTTGCCCTGTAATTTATTTTAAGCTATGAGAAAAAAATACAAATTTCATGTAAATTAATTTTTTCTTTCTGTCGTTTTTTTCCGCTTCTTATTATAATTTTGGTTTTTTATTATCTTTTGCGGTCTTCATGTTGTTGCTGCTGTTGTTGTTTTTTTTATGGGAGCATCCCAAAATTTGTTCTCTCTCTCTCTCTCTCTCTCTCTCTCTCTAAGTATATTAAAGTCTATTTGGTTGAGGATTTTTTGACTTTCGTGTCATTTATGCGCGAAATTTATCACCTTCTTCTTTTTTTCTGTTCTTGTGTTGATTTCATTATTTTGCGGTTTTGGCTAAGGCCGAAACGATTAAAGCCAAATTGTTCGACTCTGTGGGTCATTAGCGAAGGAGCCAGCCAGCCAGCCAGGCAGTCAGCCAGCCAGGCAGCCCTGTTTCCATTTTTGCTTATCTTCCATTTTTGTTGTGCTGTTTTTTGGGAGTGTTATTATGTGTTATTGTTGGGCTTTCGTTTTCACGCTTTGTAAACTTTTTTTGAGTTGAGAAATTGAAAGTGTTTCTCATAAAATGTGTTGGCCCACGGCGACCCGGACACTTGAAAGTGTGAAAAATACGTATTTTTTGACGCTTTGTTTTGGGGTTTTTAATTTGCTGCAGTCAAGCGATAAGGAATGCAGGATTTAATACGTATCTTTTAATTTGGCAAAATCTGGTGAGTAATTTTTGGATTTGTTACCAGAACAAATTAAAATTTTTGTCACCAAATCACAAATTATTTATGTCTTAAATTTTCTTAAAAATCCTTGAAAAAGGCTGGCTGCCGAATGGATGGGTCACACTGATTTGAAGGCCACTTGTATTCGAAATACGATTATTAACTGTAAGTTCGAACAATTAAAAACCACCTCCATGTGATTACCCATGAGATACTACCACAAATTTGGGCGACCGCTTGGACGAGGTTTCAACAAACTTAATTTCATATGCTAATTCATGTATCACTTCTTTCTTTTCCTTCCAATTTGTTCGAAGTTGTACGAAATTAGGTACTAAAAGTTATTTATATTTAATTTAGTTCTACCAAATCGACTGTGCTGGCGATCCACACAAGCTATCGAAATGGCAACGCATTGTTTATTTATATGTGCAAAATATGTGACACTCAATAAATCAGGGACGCAAACCGGTTCTGAACCGAACCGGTTTTGAACCCAACCAAACCGCTTATTCCAGCTGGCTAGCCGAACAGCAAACCGAATTGCCTTTTTCTTCAAGAAATGCTGAACCGAACCAAAACTCACAAATAAAAACGGTTTGGTTGGGTTCAGTACTCTGACCAGTTTTTGCTGGAATCGCTTTGTTTTATCCAACGATTTTTTGGGAATTTGAATAGTTTCCCTAAGATAATTTTTATATATTTCGTTCGCCCCTCTAAATATTTAGCGATGCCGCTAATCTCTTAATATACCTGTCTTCAATCTGTATTTTTTCCTCTGGAAGACAATATTTTAAAGTTTTTGTGGTAGTTCCTTACCTTAATTCAGTGTTGGACAAAAGTTTTTATCATATAATATGATAAATAGGGTAGCTAAGATGCATGGTACATATTCTTTTTAGCTAACATTCTCTCTTTTCAAAGAGCATTCCTCTAGGAACTTATAGACGAAACCTGGAAATCCGAAACTGTGTAAACCACTGAATCAACCCGGTACTTATTTTCGAGTGGTTTGCATCCCTGAAATAAATGGCTCATTAGTTGTTCAAAGCTTCAAACCACAAAATTAAAAAACAAAACGAAAAAAAAACGAGAAAGCTAAGCTAACTTCGTCTGTGCCGAAGTTTTTATACCCTTGCAAGTGCTCGCTTAAATATATTCTAAAAATACTTTTTTCCCATTTTCCGACTGATCGTTCGTATGGGAGCTATATGATATAGTCATCCGATTTGGACAAAAACTTGTAGAATTGTGTAAAAGCCCGAGAAACAAACAAATACAAAATTATAGGATGCTACCATTAAAAACAAAAAAGTTTTTCTAACTAAGACTGTTTTTTAGACCTATCTTTTGTATGGCAGCTATACCATATAGTTGTCCGATTTTGATAAAACTTGGTAGAATTATAAAAAAACATATAAAACCTACGATTACAAAGTTTGGAGACGTTTCCATTAAAAAGACAGAAGTTTTTTATACTAAAACTAGTTTTCCGACCGATTGTTCCTATGGGAGCTATGAGATATAGTCATCCGATCCGGTCGGTTCCGACATATTAGTAGTGTGCAGCAAAAAGAAGACTCTGTGCAAAATTTCAGCTCGATAGCTTTAAAACTGAGAGACTAGTTCGCGTAGAAACAGACAGACGGACGGACAGACGGACAGACGGACGGACAAAGCTCAATCGACTCAGCTCGTCACCCTGATCAAGAATATACATTGTTTATGGGGTCGGAAATGAATATTTCTATGCGTTGCAAACTTCTGGGCAAAATTATAATACCCTTTGCAAGGGTATAATTATAGTGTTAATTTATATCACTTAGGGTTAGTTTTTATTTACATTCCTATTACATCCTAATTTATAGTACCTATGTATCTGTAGCGTTTGGATAATATCGAAATAAATTAAATTAAATTAAATTTTCGACCGCTATAGAAGTCAGCCTTTCTATGGTAAGTCTTTACATATGTTTTTGAACATTTAAAAAACATTCGAAAAGTTGCCAGATTGCCAGAAATATAATATTTACATGGAATGGTACAGCAATGATTGCCATTTCCTGTTTCAAGATTATTTTATAGTTGCATGGTCGTAATCTTCATTTTGGCTTATTAAATACAGAATACGGCCGGTGACGTTTTCCTATTACATTGTACCTGGCTTGTCCTTGTAACCGCGTGAATTCACGTAGCCTTCCCAAAGAATAGTCTAGTGGATTCAATTCATATGATCTTGAATGTCAAGGGACAAATACGAGAGATGAATTGTTTACCAAACTTGCCTCTTAATTGGTACATCGCTTCGCGAGCCGTCTATCGTGCGGCACTGTCTTGTTGGAACCATTTGTCATCCAAGTCCAATTCTATCATTTTGGGCAAATAAAAGTCGGAGATTGTCTAGATATTTTTGAAAAAGTACTATCCAAAGTACGGTTCATTGGCATATCTAAAATTGCCACTTGCAGCTCTTTAGACCAAGTTCAGCACTTCTGGTTGTTAGCAAACCCATTTTTTGATTATAAAGTGGATGTATTTTCAACTATTATAAGGCCCATTCAGTTCAGTTGTAGCACCAGCTATACTTTGTTTGCTTTCGCTAGAATCTTTCTGGTGATCGAATAACACAAGCCACAATGCAATGCATAGATCGGAGATGAATTGATACATCGAAATTGAATATGGGGGGATGGTGGATTGACGTATAATAAATTGAAACTGGTGTGAAATTTGGTCCTTATTTCCTTATTCGGTTTGTGTCGAAGAAACATTTTCATTAGTTCATTAGTTATGAGTTAATTTGATGTTCAATTGATGACCAATTTTTTCATTATTATTATAATGTTATAATAATCATTATAATACTAATTATAATAAATAAGATATCGTATTTAAGACATGCTCTCAAAACTTAGTTAAAAACAAATATTATTTCTGAGCCGATCATGAAATAAAGCTTGACAACCCAAAATCCCTTTCTAGATGTCAATTTTTATAAATGGAGCCAGCAATGCCAAGTGACAAGTTGTCTTTGGTTGATATGGCAACTTAGTATTGGATTTGCGAACGATTATTGAAAAGCATATTCTAATATTAAAACAAATGAAATATGATAATCATTTTAAGTAATCTACCAGATAAAAAATGCTGCTAACATTTCCAATATTATTTATGCTTATCCAAATAGTTTTAGGGTTAAGCTTAGCTAAATCTTTTTCAAAACACCAGAGTTTTGGAAACAGCAGAGGGCTTTCTAGCACACTGAGAATTGCTTTTGAGTTGGAATTTGGTTCAAAGAGATATGTGAAACACCACCGATTTGCTTGAATAGCCTATTCGGTGGATAGATTATGACAGCCATAAAATGGACGTAACTCGCGAATCACAGTACTCACAGGGGTTAATGAAATGTTATGATTTGCCAGCGCTGTTCGTTTTTTGTCTATTTGTGGTAAAATGGCAAACCTTACTGAGCACATGTTACGAATCAAGCGTTAGGTGTCAAAAAAAGCAAACCGGATGGGGATTTTGATTCCTCGAACCTGAATACGAACCGCACCTTTCTTTTCGAAAAATCAGTTGTGGCTCACCAACTTAAGTCATTTTTTTAACGACACTTCGGGGGAATCTTGGAAATCTCCAGCGGTATTAGTATTAATGATAGCATTTCTCACAAAGTCTGGATGATATTTTAAACAATATAAAGAGCAATAACTAAATAAAAAGGAACGAAAAAATTTAAATGAAATCTACATGGCTTTGAAAGGACGTACAAGATGACAAGATGAAAGTCTTACACGTCCAGCAAAAGAGTCTAAATCTGACTGCTATCATTCAAGGAGATCTCCAATCTTAGGACATTTATCTAGATTTATAAATACCATTTCCATTGCATCCAGAACGAGAGCGTTAGTTAATCAAAGGGTTCGAAGCAACAGACCGAACATTCTGCAGAATGTTACAGGTTTAAAAAAATTGAAAAACAATATTTTTCTGAAATTTGATCCACCTGCGTAATTTAGATTGACTTTTTCATTTCATGCCAGATTCAGTCAAATGATAATGTACATTTTTCTTTTGACTTTGTCATCTGAGCTCTTAATTCATACAACATTTTTGACATTTTTATTAATTTGACTCTCTCTCTCTCTCTGCTCCGGCTGGCTGTTCTGTATGTGAAATGTTCCATTTTCATAATTTGCAAAATTTTGCCGCCACTTTGCAAATGTTTTACTTTTCACACAAATTAATCCACAATTATAATTTTGTAGTACGAATAGTCACCGGCAAAGCAAAAGTTTTTATTGCTGACACATTCCATGCATGAGGCGGAGTGTTGGGGTAGGTGGTGCGGGGGTACTCCAAAAACTGCAACAACGAGTGCAATTTGCCAGCTTGTTACAGTTTGCACATTTTTTCGTTTGAACAATTAAAATGAAAATAAAAGCAAAATCGAGGCCAGGGCAAAGCAGTAAGTGTAGTATAGTTTGGGGAGGGGGATTGGAAGGGGTTCAACCCCTTTTGTGAACCCTCATTCCATTTTAACACGTGTTTGTGTGTGTCAAACCAGCAGCAATCACAACAGCAGCGGCAGCAACAACAACAGCAACACAAAAGGCATTAAAAAGTAACCTTTAGGAAGGGACTATTCTCTCGCATTCGGTACATGTCGTTGTCCCGTTGTCCTTTTCAAATTGTCATTCGCTTTTGTTTTATGTGACTGCAGTTTGTGTGAAGTCAAACTAATTGTACGCAACAAGAACAAAAACAAAACGAATTTTTTCTACAAATTCTTGCAAGGGGCAATTGCACTTTTTGCAAGGATATGGAAATGAATGTGAAATGAGCAAACGGAGAGTTATAGGAGTTTTATGCTGTTCTGCACGCTTGGCAAATTAAGCAACATAAATAAAAATATATTTTTTATTGTTTTGGCCAGGCTGTCGCAAGCAGCGCACGCTTTCTCTATAGAAAATTTAAATTAGAATTTACAGAGCGGCAGCGGCAGCGAGGAGGGGTGGCGGGGGGCAAGACCGAGAAGAGCACAAATGAAACGCTATAAATTATCGCATCCTTTTTGCTGATGGTGGTTGGTCCCGTTCGTGTTTTCCCTCCCCTCGTGGCAGGTAAATTTAAATGCGATTTGTTACGGTTTTGGCTTTCTGTCGAAATTAGAAGACATTCACACAAGAGTCGCGTGTTCTTGCAGTGGTTGGAATTTTTTGTAAATTTGATTTTTTTTTTCGAGAGAGAATTATTGTGACAGGTTTTCTTAATTTGTATCTTTTGGCTGTTGCTGTTGTTGTTCGGCTGCGTGTGTAGCGAATGAAATACAACTATTGTTTTTACAATGTTCCGCAGTGTAGTTTTAATTGGAAATCTCTAAGTGTAAGGGCGGATGTTCGGGACAGTGAAGAGCTTGTTAGCAGAGGATAAGCCATGTCACACCGATAGTAGATTCAATTTGTGCAAGTGTGTGTGTTATGTTACAGGCCTTAGAAAGCATTTTCAACCACACGAAAAGTGTAAATCTATTTGGTAACTAGATCGCAGGGACTACAAGAGATGAGTCAACCAAATTTAATATAAAGACTTTCTAGGGCTGTTCAAAATTTACACACCTCCCACCCTGCCCTGTCCATAACAATGGTAGACTTAATTTCTGCAATTTAACATGCACAAGGACGTGCACATAAGGATCCTCCATAATTTCCAAACTTTGTGGTACTTTTTTCGAAAAATTACTTCCATTTTTTAAGCACCTCACAAAACGCATATAAGATCGAATCAGCTCTCAGTACCCATAAAAAGTTCTTTAATCAAGAAATTTTTTTTATATTTCAAATTTTCCTGTAATTTGAAAATTGTTTTCAATGAACACAAAATATTGTTTTAAATTTTGTGGTCTGATTAATAGTCAACTCAACAAAGAATTCAGAATATCAAAAAAGACTATTTTATTTTCTGAAGAAATCGAGTGGCCAGGTGTGGTGCAGGTGGTAGTGTGTCCGCCTCTGCTGCTCAAGAGGTCGTGTGTTCGATCCCGCCTCGGTACATCTAACGAAATTTTTAATTCTCTGAAAACTTCTCAAACTTTGCCGTTCGGATTCGGTGCTGTTTAAATAAGCCCATTTTTCTTGTGCGAAAATTAGAAAACACAAACCAAGAGATTGAAAAAAGCTCAGCCAACCATTTCGGACAGTAAAATCAATTATTTGTTAATAAAATTGGTAATCCTTAAAGACGAATTG
Source organism: Lordiphosa fenestrarum (assembly GCA_035044985.1). Lineage (NCBI taxonomy): Eukaryota > Metazoa > Arthropoda > Insecta > Diptera > Drosophilidae > Lordiphosa > Lordiphosa fenestrarum. The sequence goes on along the minus strand of JAWNNO010004790.1, from coordinate 538,425 downwards.
CTTTCTTTTTATAGCCTGTTCCCATTAAAAATTGTGCGAATGTATGTAACAGGAAGAAATTTCTCCGACCCCATAAAGTATATATATGTTCGTCTGCTCGTCCAAATTTATGCATGAAGGTAGGTGTATACCCTGCGCATATCAAGTTTTTTTCAGATTTGGAAGATGTCTTTAATAAGGAGATTTAGTAGAAAAAGTGCAAACATTACATATGGATTCCATGTAGAATAATACAAGAAGCTTAAATTGAATAAATAACAATATTCACTGTTCATGTCAATTTCCTCATGAACACAATTGAGATATGACATGATATCATTGTGTTATTTATTTGCCCACATATTATTTTGAAGGCAATCATTGCCTAAAAAATACATTTTAGGTCATAAAGTTTCCTAAATTTCTAGTTATCACTTTTTTCTCAGTGCACATGCTGTTAAGTCTTATATATATTGAGGAGGAAGGGACAGTGAAAGCAATGATAGATCGTTCGATCTATCAGCGACTGATTTTTTGTGAAGACTCAGTTCTAAACACAGAGATAAAAAGGATATTAAAAATTATTTATTCGATAAAGTCGGTACCCATTTGGAATGGGTATTTTTATACCCGTTACTCAAACAGTAAAAAAGGTATTCTGAAGCCGTGCGAATGTATGTAACAGGCAGAAGGAATCATCTCCGACCCCCGATCAGCATCAATAGTCGACTCAATATAGCCATGTCCGTCTGTTTAATATCTATTTTTGGTTATTTTGTCCATTTAATGTTAAATGGATCTAAATTTTTCCTCCAACGGAGCTAAAAATCATTCAAAAAACTTATATTCAAAACAATCCAAACCTAAATTTTGTTTGAAGAGGACGTATTTATTTTAAATGTCTACGGACTGCCATTGACTACACAAGGCAACAAAATGAGACTTTTCCTGTATATGAAAGGTCTGTTGGCGGGCTTAGATAGATATGATATAAGCTTTAAACTTAAATATCCCAAACAATTCTGCGATTTTTTTAAGCGAAGTTATAGCATTTTGAGTAAATGTGTTCTAAATTAACAAACTGTTTACGCCCAAAAATTATGCTATACAAAATCACTAAATGACTGCAACCCATATATACAAACAATCAATAAAATCAACAAATTGGCCTACCACAATACACACGACTAGCCATTTGTATTGAACTCTCGTGGGCCTTTTTTTACAACATCCGTTGCATATCTATGGGCTGAACAAAATACGGTCACTTTGAATACATGGAATCAAGATGGTAAATCTCTATACTTTTTTTTAAAAGCTAACAATCATAACTTTTCGAAAAAATTTAGACGTGATGGATCAGTACCGAAAAAAGATTCATGTTCAGCACACATCTAGAATCAGCACCATTCGTATTAATCTAAAATTCGCTTCCAAAAGACTCTGATTCTTCTAATATGTACACATAGATAGATATCATTAGTTTGTTTTGTCATGTTACAGCTCGACTATTGACTTAATTCCCTTTTAAAAGTCAGAATATTCCGAGCTTAGACCTGGCATAAAAACCAATTTTCATTCAATAATGCACAGAACTCATGCCCGCGAAATACCTATGTTTACACTGTACTGTACTGTCAAAAAACTCATTCAAAATACATATATTATTATATTTTTGTACTTTCCAATTTCCTAGAGATTCGATCGCATGAGAAATCCTTGTTTTTATCCCTTCATCAGACTTATCTAACGGCACTCGTACGCACAAATGATCAGTGTCCAACTGTAACTTTAATATTATTTTACTGAATTGTTCTGACAGCTTTGGTGCACCCAAGTCAACTGCCCCAAACTTTACATAAGTGACAACACACTCCCACCAATTCCCCGATGAAACATCATCATGGTTCACAACCCATTCCACATTTTTAAACACTCCAGCAATACAATACAGAAAGGAAAGAAAGCAAAAAAAACTGTTATAATAGCAGAACTTTTCTAATCAACCTAGTGAACAAACACATGTTCCACTCACACCCTTCCCACTCGACTCCTTTCGTAACTGATGCCATGTAAGTTTATTAAAATTATGTCCTGCAGTTATTTGCAGACACTCGTCGTAATGTCCGAGCTGACAATGGAAGAAGTAACAGCCAGGGCATTAGAAGACTAAGCCATGCAGGAAAAGGATGAGGTGGGGCGACGAACCAAATGGAAAATGGGTGTAAAAATACTGTCAGGGCAAACAAAATGGAAATTTGAATAGGAACACTCGGATGGGGGTTCGATTGGAGGGCAGCTTGGAAGCGCGTCAAGCTGACAAATCAAGCGAAGTGAAGAGCAGATACATTCTGCTCTGTCTCCTCTCCCACCCCGTGTTCTATGCAAATGAAAATGCATTTATTTATAAAGCAAACGACAAAAGTCCCAAGTGCCAGCCCCAGCCCAGTCGGCGGAGAGCAACAGGATGTAACTGTATCTCCATCTGTAAATGTATCTCTATCTCCCATACCCTTGTAAAATGCAAAACTGCATTTGCGTTGGCTGCTGTCTAACTAGTTACCTATTGGCAGGACACACTCCTGCACACACACACACACACATCCTGTTTTCCAATCCCTTCCAGTTGTGTAACTGTTGGCAATTTTATTGACAAGGCTCCGGTATTGTGGGTGGGTGGAGTCGCTTACCCTTTTTTTCTCAGGGCTTGGTTGCATTTTGTGACAATGTTTATTTAGATTTTGCTGCTGCCAATTGCTGACATTGCAATTTCTATTCCTGCCATGCACAAACACACACCGGCACACACGATGTGCTGCGTTTGCAATGATCAGTGTTGCATTTCATTATGCACTCAGAGAAACAAGGGGTATGGACACGGATTTGACAGATTGTTGTAAGCTCTTTATGAATATTGAATAATTTGCAGGAATTTGCAGAAATATATTGGCATCAAACTTGCTGAAACTTGCACTAAAAAAATTCCCGCCGGACTGACTGATTTGATATGAGAGCCCTGGCCAAACTGCTTAAAAGCCGCTAAGGTATTGCCCAGACATTTTTGATATATCTAAAAAAAATATTTTGAGACAATCTAGGGGCAACCTACTGGGCTAAGGGCCGGATGGGCTATAAGCACATCTGTCGGGGAGCTTTTAAAAGCTTTTTGTTTGGCCGCTGCCGACTTAACAGGGCCACAAAGTCGATTATATACGTGGTTAATTACTTCATAGGAAGTATAGACCAGGAAACAGATAGAGAGCAAATATATTAGTTTGATATACCCAACTACAATTGTGAATTATCGAATCAAGGCCGACTGAGAATATGTAACAAGTGTATCATTATCACGCCATAAACAAAAGCCTCATTGGAGGTTTCTTAAACAAAAAAAATGTACATGACCTACACTCTGAGAAATAATATAGAATTTCACACTTGGATCAAGAATGTTCGATGTCAGAAGTTTGACAAATGTGAAAAAAGAGTGAAACTCTTGATCCAAGTCTGAATTATTTATCCCGTTTTTCTTGATCAAAGAGCTTCAATACATGATACAAGTACAAATCATTCTCAAATCAAGCAAAATAGTGCTAAACATACTCAAATTCCAGATTGCTCATCAGACTCAAAAGTTAGACCGTTTACTCTTAAATCAAGAGCTGCACATTGCACATTGTTAAGCCACGTGGCAAGTTTTAGCCGGCTCGAAGAATACACAACACCTCAAAGCAGCATCAGTCTTTGCCAGTGAACTGTAAGTCGAACATCCGTCTCTCCATGCCAGCAATGCCATAACTTTTTGGGAATTCTAAAGCAACATGAGTGCAAAAATCGATTGCGCTCTCCGCTCATAGCTTCCCCACACACCCCTCTACCATAAAAAACATAACTGAGAGAGCAAGTTCAACGCTGTGCTCTCTCAAATGTGCTTGCTCTCCTCTCTATTTCCTTACCTCACTCCCCTTGACTAAAAACACTTCACTGAGAACGAACTTAGCTCGATTTTAAGATCGAAATTCAAAAGCGATTATATTTTTTTTTCAAGAGCGTTCGTTCTTAAGTTATTCGCTCTGCTTTTTCTGGGTGTACCAAAATTAAGATTAATATTTGAAGAAAAGTATTTGAAATTCTGTGGAATTTCAATGGAAACGTCTCCGAACTTTGTATTCTGAGGTTGTCTATGCTTTTTTATAGTTCTGCCAAGTTTGATTAGATCGGACAATTATATGGTATAGCCAAACAAAAGATTTTCTGGTAGCATCCTGCAATTTTGTATTTGTATGTTCCACATGCTTTTACCTAATTCTACAAATTTTTGTCCAAATCGGTTAAGCATATCATATAGCTCCCTTACGAACTATCGGTCAGAAAATGGGTCGTTATGGGGAAGTGAGATTGTTTTTGAAACTGCTCATCACTCCAAGTGGTATAAAAACTTCGCCACTGACGAAGTTGGCTAAGCTTTCTCGTTCTATCTCTCTAAGCCTTGCTCTAGATTTATTACACAAATAATAAAAAAAAAGCTTTTATCATTTGAAAACTAGAATTAAACATATTATTTCTCAAGTTCCAGTTAAGTATGCTACACATTTTGAAAACAAAGTCTCGGTTTGTTCCTAAAGCAACCGTTCTCACGCCTCTCCACTTATTAAATTAAAACTCTGAGGGAAAATGTTCTGATGTGTTATTAATTTGCCTAGCGTTAAATATAATATTCGTAGGTCTAAAGTCCGCACACTTAAATTTGAAAATGAAAATAGTTAAGACTTGGCTTTTATTTAAAAATTTTGCAAGCCAACTCATATTCAATTTGAGTTGTAATGAAATCTACACTGATAAAAAAATTCGACCTGAAATTCGAAATTCTCCTATAAAATCTGTCTTAAGACGATTTACCGTAAAATTTAGAAAACTTTTTCTTTGAAACTTTGAAAATTTTCCATAAATGAGAAATAATTATTATTAGTTGTAGGGTGAATCGCCTTATGACGGATTTCATAGAAGAATTCTCAGGGCGAATGTTTTATGAGTGTAAGAGCAGAATTCTTTTGAAATTGGTTTTGGAAATCTACGAATTATATATATTTTTATACTTAGTCTATACATAGTTTATACGTTGTCTGGGGGACTTGAACTCGGGAACTATGGAATTGAAAACAAGTGGAATGCTGTCTCAACCAGTTGTACGCTGGCTCCTCGACGCTTAAATACTATTTTTATTGAAATAGAAGGGTTCAAGAATATGTCCCTGGCATTTTGCAAAAACGTAATTCTCAAGTTGAATTTCCCTGAATTGGGAATATAAAAGAGTTAACTGAAGTTCGCCTATTTAATATGTTTTTAGTCAATTCAAGTTGTTTATAATTCAAGCTTAAATGCAAAAGGGGGCATAGTAAAATCAAATTGGATTGTTTTAGGTTTAACTATGCGTTTTTTCCCTGAGTGTATTTACTCTAATTTCTATGAATGATTTTCAGAACGATTTTCCCGGGATATCTGGAAAATCATAAAAAAGTGCATACTTCAGCATACCTTAAATTGAATTCTCTGAAATTCTCCATGGTATATTCCAATATATTTCCTTTACCCTTAAGAGACTCGGTTCACAAAAATTAGATGTTCCTGTTTTAAACACAAAAAAGTTGCCAATTTGGGTCAATAACGAAATCAGTCCAACTGTGTAAATATGTTACAACTAAACCCACTTATCGAACTAAACCAATTGGCTTTACAATTATTTTAGGAAAGTGTATTTCAATTTCCTGTTTTCAAAATATACTTTCAACCTAGCTTTTTATACCATGTAACTGTCAATCTGTATGTGTCGGTATCTGCATCAGTGTATCTGCATCCAGCATTCCGGCATCGGTTTGTACATTTGATTCGTTTTGTTTTTGCGGTCATGTGTGTGTTTGGTTTACTTTTCGGCATTTTAATTTCAAATTGTCAATTGGATTTAAGTACACTCGACAGCAACCACAGGAAGGCTGAACGGGGGGAGGGGGAGGGAGTTTTTGCCAGTCATTTCGGCCTGTGATTGTCTTCATAGCTCCCTTAACGCAAATTTTGGCAAATTTTTGCCTATTATCAAAAACAGAAAGCAGAGAGAATTCAGTTCTTTGCACTTGCTTCTCATTCAAAAACGTTTTCTGGCCATAAAATTTGATTTTAAAATGTGTCAAAAGTGCTTTAAATGTGACAAAATTTGATTATGGCTTTTGGTGTTGTTGTTGTTGTTGTTGTTGACATTGGGGATATGGCGTTTTGATTGCTAGGCGCCTCAGAGACAGAAGAGAGAGAGAAAGCGAGAGAGCATTACAAGCATTTTCATGGACTTAACACGAAGAGATTTGCTCAAAGCAATTGTTTAGGGACTCTCTGACTGGGTGGAAGAAAATTACTTGGATCTTGGGTTGCCGAAGCAAATTCTGGAGCAGCGGTGCACACCAAAATCTAACGGAAGGGCGCAGCAACAGCATCCACAACAAACTTGCGTTTTTGTTCATTTAGTTTCCAGCTTCCATTCAACCAGAAGTAATTTCAATTAACCTAATGCTATTTTCTTTACTGATCTACTCAATGCACAACAATTTCTGGCATACAAAAACATTTCTCTGCCCCATAAACTAAACAAAAATGTATAAATTGGTGGGCCAGCCAAATGTTTAATAATATTTTCTTTCGTTTTGCTGTTTATTGTTTTTGTTGCAAGCAAATTATGTTCGGTCAACCAGTGCAAGAACTTAAATTTTTCCCCTCAATGTTTTGCATAAACGCGTGGATAAACCGTCCACAACTCAAAGCAATTGATAGACAATTTTGCATAAAGTTTTTCCGATGAGTAGGAGGAGGGCCAGTTTGGTATTTCGATTTGCATGCATTTGGCGCATTATCAACAGCTGGCAATCATTATCTGTGTATCTGTATCTGCATCTGAGCTCATATTATTGTTTGCAATTACTCGCACCAAATGTTTTGGCTATTCATTTGTTGTTTGCCCATTGATGTCTGCCCTGGCTGTTTCACCATAACTCAGTAATTGTTCAGGATAATCAGGCAGTGGCAATAACTGAAACCCGAACCGAGATTATTGTTGGCCATAGTATTTGCAATTAGTGTCAATTAGCTGGGCGTTTTTCGTTATTGCGCGAAATGTTTGTGTAGAAGTTGTGTAAGCACACAGAAGTTGCAACGACTGTCGAAATGAAGGTACGAGAGAACAGGTAACTGGTTACAGCTTGGTTTGGTATGTCATGTAAGAGAAGAACTTTAATTTGTTTTTAATACGATTTAAATTGCGGTTTTAATGAAAATTCTCCAGTTGGATTAAGCGTTGTCTGGCCCACAAAATTCATGAAACATGAGGACACTCAGAAAAAAGCTCTAACTAAAATCTAGACTGAAATCTTTTTACAAAAAGCTTGCCAATCAGGGGGAAATAAATATTGAAATAAGAAAATTAATATTCAAAACCAAAGCCAGACAATAAAGTACAATCTTAAGAAATGTTCACAATATCACATTTGATTTTTTTTTAATCTAAGCTTTGAATGATAATTAAGCACCACAGAGCTTTTTTCATTCTGAGTACCTCGCATGTGACTGCATTATTTTAGCTATGTCACCCATATGGCCCATGGTGGGCTGCGCTAAGAAGTCGCCGTTGTTGCTCAGTTCGAGATTTTTATACCCTTGCAGAGGGCATATGGAAATTGTCCAGACGCATAGAAGGAAGCATTTCCGGCCACATAAAGTATATATAGTCTTGATCAGCACGTCAGCAGGACGTCTGTCCGTCCGTCTGTTTCTAAGATATCTCCTCCGTCAGATTTGAAGCTATAGCGAACAAACGCTGCACGAAGTCTTCTGGTACAAATACGCTGAAAATTTTTCGGTACCGGCCGGATCGGATGACTATAACATATAGCTGCCATATAAACGATTGGTTAAAAAACTACTTCTAATGGGAAAAACTTTTTTGTTGTTAGCCCAAACGTCTCCAAACTCCGTACTTATTAGTTTTCTATGCTTTTCCACGATTCTGTCAAATTTGGTCGAAATCGGACATCTATATAGTATAGCTGCCGTAGAAAAGTAAGGTTAGAAAAATAGTCTTAGTAATATAAACTTTTTTGTTTTCAAGGTAAACCTCTTTAAAATTGGCGTTTATTTATTTTATAAGTTTTCACACAATTCAATAAGGCTTTGTCAAAATCGGATGACAATAGGTTATAGCTGCCATATGAATGATCGATCGAAAAACTAGTTTTAATGAAAAAAACTATTTTGTTTTCAAAGAAAACACCTCCAATATTTTTATTTCTTAGTTGGCTATGCGTTTTTATGATTCCACTAAGTTTGGTTGATATCGGACATCTAAATAGTATAGCTGTGTTACAAAAGTAGAGTCAGAAAAGTAGTCTTATTGAGCAAAACTTGTTTGTTTTCAGTGGATATGTCCTTCAAATTAGTTAGAAAACGTGCTGCAAGGGTATACAAACTTCGGCCGAGCCAAAGTTAACCTTCCTCTATTTTTATACTCTATACCGTATGTACATAGAGTATTATAAGTTTGTGCAAAAGTATGTAACATCGAGAAGGAATCATCTCCGACCCTATAAAGTATATATATTCTTGATCAGCATCAACAGTCGAGTCATGTCCGTCTGTCCGTCTGTCTGTCCGTATGAACGTACAGATCTCAGAGATGGTAAGAGATAGAGGTTTGACATGTATGGGACATATGCTTCTTATGTCTGCAGGCAGATCAAGTTTATTTTCAATTTTGGCCACGCCCCCTCCCGCCCCCGCAATTTAGAACTAACGTCATATCTCCCACAGTTTTGAAGACAGATGATCGGATGAACGGTTTTCGAGTTATGGTCAAAAGACTGTTTCTTGGTACAGAGTATGTTATAGTCGGGCTTGACCGACTTTCTTTCTTGTTGAGTTTGACTCCCTGACAAGTTGAAGTTAATAATGAAAATTATTATAAGTTTTACAGTTTAAAAGATATCGCTAAAATTGGACTAATTAATTTAAAATTAAATTAAATTATAAAACGATGCATACTCTTCAGAGCAGTAAGTAAATCAAACAAATCAGCTTACATTTATGTGAATGCTCTGTTAATTAACATAAGAAAATACTTTTAAATATTACTTCCACTGATTAAAGGGGTTATCAAAGTCGAGCAGGGACGACTTTAACTTACGCTCTTGCTTATCGTATACTGCGGAGATCAGAGAGAGAGCCAAATTCAAAATTTGATCGGACCATTAAATTAATAACTAGTTTGTTGTAGTAGGTTAGGCTGAAGTAAATTGTTGAGGTAAGGATCATAAAATTCTTTCAACATTCTTCGTCTTCGATGCAATTTACAGAAGCTCAATTTAAATAGTATACCCAAAACCTCAGCATTGAATACCTGCTCAATATTTTACACATTCATCCGCTTAGCTCTCTATGTGATTGCCAATCATCCCTTTCTTCTCAATCATGCTGGAAATGAAGAAAGTCGGTTTGTACATACATTTTGAAATTATGACTAGAAGAAACCTGGCATGCTTTGCTACTCTTTAGCATTTTAAGCTCAAGTTTATAAAGCTTGATCTTAACCTTACCACCTGAACCTCGTTCTTCCCCCATTTCTTAAATCATCTTAAAAATAACAAAAATTAATGAAAGGATTTCTTGATTTTCTGAACCCGTTGACTTGCACCATCTGTCGTTTAATCAGTCTTTATTTTTGTTAAAGCTCAGATATAATTTTAGTAACAGCTCCGTTCGATCTACAACTCCTAGTTAAGCGGCTACAACCGTCGCATTTCAAATCGTTATACTAACACAAGGCAACAAAGTTTGACTTTTTTTAGTTTATTAAAAAGTTGTTCTAGGTGATTTTTGTGTGCTGAAAACGAATCTGTTTAGGAAATGTTCCATTGCGATAAGAACTAAAGTAATTTGAATTTAAAGCGGCTTAAAATTACAATTTTAAACCTCTTTAGACTCGTTTAATAAGGAACTTTTACTATTGTTTTACCACCTCTTAAATATAATCGTATAGTATTACTCCTTAGCTTTAAAATAAACTGTTCCCATCAATTCTGCTATTTTTTTAAGCAAAGATCAGTGATGTCAATTATTTGCTTAGAAGAAATGCTGTTTTAGGCAGTATATTAGGGTTGTGAAAATATGTAAAAAATATCGTATCGATGATTATCATTTTTTAAAAATATCATCAGGTTTTTTCAATATTTATCACCAAAATATATCGATATATCTGATATTTTTGATATTTTTATATTTCAGTATAAAAATCTTAAACCCCCCAAGATAACATTAACTTTAAATGCGTTATAATTATTTTGAGCTTTTTATTAATTAAAAATAAAATAATAAACTTTTTTCCATTAAAGAACAGAGATCCTAAGGTTAAATAGTTTAAGTAAGAATACAGGAAAAATCTTAAAAGACTTCATTTCATTTTTTAAACAATGAAAAAGTTCAATTTTCTAGGAAAATTACATATATTGGTAACATGATTTTACCTCCAAAATTATTTACAAAGCACCGAAATTCGCGGAATACACACACATACAAATGCATAAGAATAAAAAGGCTTCCCAGTCGGACTTTTCATCATGAAAAAGGTACTTTCTCATGCTTACTTTTCCACGTAATAAGGCATGACAAAACCTGAGCCTTCGGCTTCGTTTTGCAATGGAAACGCCGAAAAACTCAGGGGCTTTAACCGTTTCCGTTTAGGTGACGTCATCAGCCTTCGGGTTCTTTACTTTCTTAGTACTCCAGATGTACTTACTTTGTATATCGTAGGTGGGAAGACATGAGACGTTCGCTGCCAAACCCCTGAGTTTTTAATGTTTTCGAATGAAATTTCAGACATTTAGCCTTACAAATACCTGAGAAAATAACGTGTGAGTTTTTCATGATATATTAAGGGCTAATTTCATGCAAAAAAAAAGTCATGTAGAGACTATTTACGTGAAATATCATGCTACCGGGTGTACTGATTTTTCTCAACACATGACGCAAAGTCCGACTGGGTTAGTGACGCGCACACACACACACTGTGAAAAAATTGCGCGGGATAATTCTCAAGACTTTCTGGCATTACATTTTTTCTTACCTTAACACATGTTGCCGCTTGCGCCGGGTGCTTGTTCCTCACATGTGAGAGGAGATTAGTGGTGTTGCCACTTGACTTAATTACTTTTGCACAAAGGCTGCAGGTGGCATTATGTGCGTTTATGTTTGTGTAAAAGCTTTTTGCCGCGCTCAACTTCTCTTTTTAAGATTTCTAAGTGTAGTGTGACCCACCACAATACCAAAAAATATGTGCGTCAAAATAGCGTCGACTTTTTAGCGTCGAATTTGGAACGGTGGAATGTGGAACAAACGAGATTTTTTTATTTTTTAAATATCTCAGGAACTACTTAGCTTTTTGGCCCAAATTAAATTGCAAAATGTTAAGAAAAGCATAAACTATTGTTTTAAATTAAGTTTGGGTGGATTAAAGAATTCCAGGTATTAGAAATATCAAATTGAAAAATCGCACATCCACTAAAAGCTAAATATCTCCACTCTCAGAGGTCGTGCAGGTATGCACGGTATACTGACGTAAAGAAGACATATTCAAGAGTGTTTAAAAAAATTATGAAAATCGTCCGCACAGTTTTTGAGAAAATCAGTTAACAGTGGACCAACCTCAGAATTTTCCCATACAAAATTTGCAAAAAAAATTGAGTTTACGACTTTCTTCCAATATCTCAACTCTCAGAGGTCGTGCAGCTATGCACGGTATATTGACACAAAGTAGACACATTCAGGAGTGTTTTAAAAAAAAAATTATGAAAATCGTCCCCACAGTTTTTAAGCAAATCAATTTACAGTAGACCAACCTCGGAGTTTTCCCATACAAAATATGCATAAAAAATTAAGTTGACAAGTTACGCTTAACATCTTCACTCTCAGAGGTCGTGCAGCTATGCACGATATGTCCCCTGATAGGGAAAAATTCAACCTATTTTCCCTAATTTTTCCACAAATTTTCTCCCCACAGTTTTTCTGCAAATTAATTTCAAAGTTTGCATACATGTGGCTGCTGCCCTTGGCCTGCAGCCAGTGACATTCGACATAACCCAATTCGACGCTATCTCTCACAGAGGTCGTGCAGCTATGCACGATATGTCGCATGATAGGGAAAAATTCAACCTATTTTCCCTAATTTTCCCACAAATTTTCTCCCCACAGTTTTCCTGAAAATGAATTTCAAAGTTTGCATTCGACATAACCTCATTCGACGCTATCTCTCACAGAGGTCGTGCACATATGCACGATATGTCGCCTGATAGGGAAAAATTCAACCTATTTTCCCTAATTTTTCCACAAATTTTCTCCCCACAGTTTTCCTGAAAATTAATTTCAAAGTTTGCATTCGACATAACCTCATTCGACGCTATCTCTCACAGAGGTCGTGCAGCTATGCACGATATGTCCCCTGATAGGGAAAAATTCAACCTATTTTCCCTAATTTTTCCACAAATTTTCTCCCCACAGTTTTTCTGCAAATTAATTTCAAAGTTTGCATACATGTGGCTGCTGCCCTTGGCCTGCAGCCAGTGACATTCGACATAACCCAATTCGACGCTATCTCTCACAGAGGTCGTGCAGCTATGCACGATATGTCGCATGATAGGGAAAAATTCAACCTATTTTCCCTAATTTTCCCACAAATTTTCTCCCCACAGTTTTCCTGAAAATGAATTTCAAAGTTTGCATTCGACATAACCTCATTCGACGCTATCTCTCACAGAGGTCGTGCACATATGCACGATATGTCGCCTGATAGGGAAAAATTCAACCTATTTTCCCTAATTTTTCCACAAATTTTCTCCCCACAGTTTTTCTGCAAATTAATTTCAAAGTTTGCATACATGTGGCTGCTGCCCTTGGCCTGCAGCCAGTGACATTCGACATAACCCAATTCGACGCTATCTCTCACAGAGGTCGTGCACATATGCACGATATGTCCCCTGATAGGGAAAAATTCAACCTATTTTCCCTAATTTTCCCACAAATTTTCTCCCCACAGTTTTTCTGCAAATTAATTTCGAAGTTTGCATTCGACATAACCTCATTCGACGCTATCTCTCACAGAGGTCGTGCACATATGCACGATATGTCCCCTGATAGGGAAAAATTCAACCTATTTTCCCTAATTTTCCCACAAATTTTCTCCCCACAGTTTTTCTGCAAATTAATTTCAAAGTTTGCATACATGTGGCTGCTGCCCTTGGCCTGCAGCCAGTGACATTCGACATAACCCAATTCGACGCTATCTCTCACAGAGGTCGTGCATATATGCACGATATGTCGCATGATCGGGAAAAATTCAACCTATTTTCCCTAATTTTTCCACAAATTTTCTCCCCACAGTTTTCCTGAAAATTAATTTCAAAGTTTGCATTCGACATAACCTCATTCGACGCTATCTCTCACAGAGGTCGTGCACATATGCACGATATGTCCCCTGATAGGGAAAAATTCAACCTATTTTCCCTAATTTTCCCACAAATTTTCTCCCCACAGTTTTTCTGCAAATTAATTTCAAAGTTTGCATACATGTGGCTGCTGCCCTTGGCCTGCAGCCAGTGACATTCGACATAACCCAATTCGACGCTATCTCTCACAGAGGTCGTGCATATATGCACGATATGTCGCATGATCGGGAAAAATTCAACCTATTTTCCCTAATTTTTCCACAAATTTTCTCCCCACAGTTTTCCTGAAAATTAATTTCAAAGTTTGCATTCGACATAACCTCATTCGACGCTATCTCTCACAGAGGTCGTGCACATATGCACGATATGTCGCCTGATAGAGAAAAATTCAACCTATTTTTACAAATTTTCCCAGACATTTTCTCCCCACAGTTTTCCTGAAAATTAATTTTAAAGTTTGCATTGATTTGTCTGCAGTCCTAGGCTTGCAGCCCGCTGCTTTCAGTAGGACCTTAATTGTCTCAGCGTCTTAGTTGTCTTCGTCGCTAAAGCAATCAAATCAATGCAAACTTTAAAATTAATTTTCAGGAAAACTGTGGGGAGAAAATGTCTGGGAAAATTTGTAAAAATAGGTTGAATTTTTCTCTATCAGAGGACATATCGTGCATATGTGCACGACCTCTGTGAGAGATAGCGTCGAATGAGGTTATGTCGAATGCAAACTTTGAAATTAATTTTCAGGAAAACTGTGGGGAGAAAATTTGTGGAAAAATTAGGGAAAATAGGTTGCATTTTTCCCGATCATGCGACATATCGTGCATATATGCACGACCTCTGTGAGAGATAGCGTCGAATTGGGTTATGTCGAATGTCACTGGCTGCAGGCCAAGGGCAGCAGCCACATGTATGCAAACTTTGAAATTAATTTGCAGAAAAACTGTGGGGAGAAAATTTGTGGGAAAATTAGGGAAAATAGGTTGAATTTTTCCCTATCAGAGGACATATCGTGCATATGTGCACGACCTCTGTGAGAGATAGCGTCGAATGAGGTTATGTCGAATGCAAACTTTGAAATTAATTTTCAGGAAAACTGTGGGGAGAAAATTTGTGGAAAAATTAGGGAAAATAGGTTGAATTTTTCCCGATCATGCGACATATCGTGCATATATGCACGACCTCTGTGAGAGATAGCGTCGAATTGGGTTATGTCGAATGTCACTGGCTGCAGGCCAAGGGCAGCAGCCACATGTATGCAAACTTTGAAATTAATTTGCAGAAAAACTGTGGGGAGAAAATTTGTGGGAAAATTAGGGAAAATAGGTTGAATTTTTCCCTATCAGGGGACATATCGTGCATATGTGCACGACCTCTGTGAGAAATAGCAACGAATTTGAGTAACTTGGTCACACTCAACTAGCTTAACATGGCTGGCCTTATCAGTGTCAATTGCTTCACATAGGTTGGGTCACTGATAAGCTATTTTCTCAAAAACTGTGGGGACGATTTTCATAATTCTCATTTTGAAATACTCTTGAATGTGCCTTCTTTACGTTGATATAGCGTGCATAGCTGCACGACCTCTGAGAGTGAAGATGTTAAGCGTAACTTGTCAACTTAATTTTTTATGCATATTTTGTATGGGAAAACTCCGAGGTTGGTCTACTGTAAATTGATTTGCTTAAAAACTGTGGGGACGATTTTCATAATTTTTTTTTTTAAAACACTCCTGAATGTGTCTACTTTGTGTCAATATACCGTGCATAGCTGCACGACCTCTGAGAGTTCAGATATTGGAAGAAAGTCGTAAACTCAATTTTTTTTGCAAATTTTGTATGGGAAAATTCTGAGGTTGGTCCACTGTTAACTGATTTTCTCAAAAACTGTGCGGACGATTTTCATAATTTTTTTAAACACTCTTGAATATGTCTTCTTTACGTCAGTATACCGTGCATACCTGCACGACCTCTGAGAGTGGAGATATTTAGCTTTTAGTGGAAGTGCGATTTTTCAATTTGATATTTCTAATACCTGGAATTCTTTAACCCACCCAAACTTAATTTAAAACAATAGTTTATGCTTTTCTTAACATTTTGCAATTTAATTTGGGCCAAAAAGTTAAGTAGTTCCTGAGATATTTAAAAAATAAATCTGTTTTGTTTCACATTCCACCGTTCCAAATTCGACGCTAAAAAGTCGACGCTATTTTGACGCACATCCAAAAAATATATTTCCAAATAATATCGATATGCGATATATAAGGAAAAAAAATATTTCGATATAAATATTTATTTTTTTGTAAAAAATATCGATATATTGATATTTTGATATATTATCAACAAGCCTACAGTATATAAAACTAAAAAATGCCAAATTTTTTGAAAAGCCTACACAGAGAAAAAAAAATGTCAATATCAATTCTGGATCTGGTCTGGATAATTTGACATTTTGACTAATCATTTTTTTCATATCATTTGATGCTAAAAAATGTGAAATCGAAGCTAAATAATATCATTCTGATATTGAATATTACATTTTCTATAAATTAATATCAGTATTATATTTCATTAATATACTATTGATCAGAAAATGCATCAAATTGATATAAAGAACAGGTCATATTCATCCTTATCATATCGGCTTTTTAATGATATGAAAAAATATAGCATTGAGTACCAGATCATATCATTTTTTTTTTCTGTGTACATAACGAAATTCGTTTTTCTTCATGAATATTAATAATTTCGTTCATTTGAGAACACGCGTCAATATTATCTCTTTAGACAGTTAATTGATGGGCTACAATTTTAGATATTTATCTGACTAATGGAAGTCAAAGCAACATTTGTTATATCTGCGCAATCCAAACCTATAAGCTAATCAACTTAAAAACGTACCTAAAATAAACGAACCTCAAAATGTATAAAATGTGGGTTTTAAGCAGTTTAAAGCTAAAATTATAAGAAATCTAGAGATTGTATACCATCTAGAAACATCGCCAACCCTAATCTAAGCACAAGTGAAAGTTGACAAATTGCAGCTCTTTTGAAGAACCTCAAGTGTTTCGAGTTTGTCACTGGAACACCCTTTTTCCTGTCCGAGCTACTGGCTCCAGCGCTGTGCTAGCGATGCGATGTGATATGCAATTTATTGGCGTCGATTGCTCACCTGCTCCTATGCAGATCTCAACCTGGCCCTCCTATCAACTTGTTCATCTCGCTGGAATGCATTGAGCGCAACAAACTGCTGCCGTCGATTGTTGGCCTGCTCTAACGTTTAGCGGTCTCCGATCCGCTTCACAGCTGACTTGTGCATTCTCCTGAGCTCTGCCTGCGTAGAAATTTCTTCACTTCTTATAATACTAATCACTAATCTTAGCTTTGACCATCAGAGCTTAGGGCTCATTTCTCATTTCCCCCGATAGCACCATCTGTCACATAATCTTTTACAGATAACAGAGTAAAATCTAATCTAAACTTAATGGAAAAGGCTAACACTGATCTCTTAAAAATTTCCATCAAAGAACAAGAAGGTACCACTCTATTCTCAACCTGATTTCTATTCCGCTCACATCTTCCAACCATTCTATTTTTTGTCTCTTGCGTGTGTGCGTGTGCAGTTATTTGTGTCATTTCCTAATCTCATCTTAAGAACTAATATAATAACTCCGAAGGTTTAGGGCTTTACACATAAAAAAAACCTCTCCCATGCCACTTCAAAATGCACTCATTAAATATTCCAGGAGCATGCTAAACAGCTGACGCATTACGAAACAAAAGTAAAAAACGAAAGAGGGAATAGAAGGAGGGCTCAGACTGGGTAGTGAAAATCGCATTATAAAGGTTTTTTTTGCGAACCCCTTGAAAAATTGAGCAAAAATATGCGCACTAGGAATTGCTACCCTTCACGCGCGCCACGCAATTTGAAAACTTGCCAAAAGGCTGGCGGGCAGCAGGCGACAGCAGCAGGATGAGAGGACAACAGCTCAGGATGTTTTGCAAACAAATAATAAAAATCCAATTTTACATTTAATCACGCGCTCAGTCAAACAAAAACGTAAAGGACAGAAATGAACTTTCGAGCGGCAAGCGGCTGCCGTGCGAAGGACAGCCTCAAGGATCAAGGCTCAAGGTGCCTGAAGTATTTTGCTTAATTTATTGCATTTTCTACGCTGAAATGCGCAAAAACTTTGAGAAAATTAGGCTCCTGCCTGCTGCGAACTCGAAAAAATGTCATTATAAATTTAAAAAGCGTGTTAAAAGGGGTGCAAGGCGGCGGCAGCAGCCGCCTGATCCAGGAGCGACCCTTCGCGCAGTACAATAAATTTCATTTTTCATCATTGCAATTTTTGCGCGTAATTTTTCGTTCATGTCGCACATAATTCATTCCCGCGCTTGCGACATATGGATTAAGTGCCGTGAAATGTTCCCACTCTGCTGCGGAGCGGTACGAGACCGTACGGTACGACGACGGTATGGTGTCATTTACCCCAGCTACTTGGCCTCGGTGAAAAATTAACACTGAAGTGTTTCGTGTGCGGCCTTTGATTCGCATTTCCTCTGATGTGCAACCCCGGTTTCTTAGTCCTGCTCCTCAATGGGAACTTCACACTTGTTTTGCATTAGGCTTTGATAGATTTCCAAATGAAAGAGAGAGTATGTATATATCAAATTTAAGAGGGTTGCCTTCACGTTTAAAGAAGTCCTCTTTTTGGGGGGAATTTTCAATCACAGATTAGACAGGCTACCAGAGGTTAAGCTTTAGTAGGGCTTTTCCGACTTTGCTATACCCGTTACTCGGGGAAAAGGGTTTAATGGCATTTTCTTATATCAACACGTAAAGCGGGAAAAGTTGCATACTTTATATGTTAAAGAAAGTGACATCTTTAATAATCTCAGATTTTAAATATTGCAAAGTTCCTGGCTAAAGTGAATTGGAATCCTTATTTTTAGGTTAAAATAAACAAAGCCCCCTCGAATGAAAACTGTAGATGTGAAGCTTCGAATTCTTATTACCAATAAACCATAGAGAAATATCTTAAAGAATACTGCCAAAATCTCAACCAAAGCCAAAAGCTGAAAACAAAGACTATCCAACAAAAACGATCAACTTTTTATAAGGAGGATTTGCAATGTGCGGCACATGATTTCATAACAAGTTTATAATTTCCTGCAAAATGTTGTTTTAGGTCACTGAAAACTGACAACCGTCCACATTAAATCAGTCGAAAAACAAGTTTTAGTGAGAAAAACTTTTATATTTCCAAAGAAAACGCCTCCCAGCAATCAAAAGGAGGGTACCTAAATTCCAGTTCGGCTTTCGACTGGGACACGGAACCTCAGAACAGCTACACATTGAGGTCAACTTCGTCCTGGAAGGATTCCACGCCAAGGAGTGCGTTGTGGCGGCGTTGTGGCGGATATCCAGCAGGCATTTGATCGCGTCTGGCTCACTAGCTAAGCTCATGGGAACGCTCAATCCTCAGCTCATCTTAATGGTCAGATCATTCCTATCTGACAGGACATTTAGAGTTGTCCAGAATGGCCATACATCCCAGAAGAAGAGAATTCGAGCAGGAGTAATTCAAGGTAGCGTTCTGGGGCCAACCCTGTACAGCCTGTTCACTGCAGATATGCCTACTGTTCTGGACATACCCATTGAGGAACCGCAGGACCTGCTCATAGCAACCTTTGCCGATGGCACTGCAATCATGGCGCGTGACAGATAGGTCTATTCGGCAACAGACGCGCTGCAAGAATACCTCAAGAGGTTTGAGAACTGGACCGGTCGATGGAATATATCCATCAACCCTGAAAAGTATGTTAGTGTAACACACACTCTCAGAAGAGACAATATCCCTGGAGTCTTTCTGCATGGAGAGGTGCTTCCTCACAAAACGGCCCATAAGTATCTGGGAGTGACCCTGAATAAGAGGCTAACCTTCAAGCAGCATGCCGCAAGCTTCGCAGCCAGGCGACGAAAATGAGTTGGCTACTCAATGCCAATAACAAGCTCTCGCTTAGGAACAAGGTCCTCATTTACAAGGGGTCATCCTGGCACCAATATGGAGGTATGGTGTCCAGGTGTATGGCATCGCCGCAAAGACTCATCTGAACAAAATCAGGGTCTTTCAGGCCAAAATACTGAGGCGAATCACAGAAGCCGAGTGATTCATCCGCACCAGAGACATAGAGAGAGAGTCTGGCGTCCCTATATAAAGAACCAGGCAGCGAAATATTTGGATAAAGTTGCCGCACATCCAAATAGCCCCGCCGGGCGACTCCTCAGAACGCGCAGGATCAATGGGATCAGGGCAAGGAGAAGACTCCTAAGGATTTAGCGTACCTGCATACCTGTCAATTTAATCCTATGTGTTTTAATAATCGCTTTCGACCTAAAAACTACTCAAGTCGGATAGGAATTGGGTTCATTTTCGGTCGAAAACGGTTTGTAAAACACATTGATATATTGAATATTAGTTATATAAGTTAGTTTTTGTATCAAAAATATTTCGCATGTGAATCATTGAAAAAGCATTAGAGTCAAGGATCTTCAAAAACACAGGCTGCTTTAGATGGGGATATTGTAAATAGTTCTGAATGCTATTCTAGTACTATTTTAATTCACTTTGCTGCCCATTTTAAGACTCAGTCGATCAAAACCAACCAAATAAAAGATGGAATCGCTATGCAGAAGGTCAAATTTTGTGATGTTCACCATTTTTGTTGAACCGAACCGATATTTTAGGTTCGGAACAGGTTCGGGTTCAGCTTTAAATTCTAAAGATGTTCGGTTCAAGGTACGGGTCACAATAAACTAAAAAATTCTTACAATTATTTCTAAGATTTTTTAAGCCACGTCGAATACAAATGTTCAAAATAACGAAATGTTGCAACGCCCAAAGATATGCAATGGATTTTAATTAAAATTTTCATGAGAGTTCAATACAAATTGCTAGCCATTTAGTAACAATTCATGGCAAAATCGGCATAAAATGAAATTAATTTAACTTCAATAAAAATGTCTGTCCTTGGGCGAAGTTTCCATCTAATTAACACTAATCAAGTCGCTGTGCCATCTCTCTCTCTCTCTCTCTGAGTCCCGTACTCTCTCGCCTGTGCCGGAAGTGAAGTTGCCCAGCTGAAAATGCGCTTCATTCAACGCCACTTCCGGCTCCTTAATAATGGTCCATGGCCCTCTTCAAAATGGCCAGAAACGGATGCGCGAATGTCACAAGTGGTGAGCAAACATTTCATTAGAGCAAATTTTGTGTGCTTTCTTTTCGCTGCTAGTCGAGAGCAGCTGCTAATGAGAAATTTCTGGGCCTCGGCCGGCGAATCCTTTTCGAAAGGTGCGAACCGAAAAGAAGCAGCGAAAAAATACGAGAACGAACAGACACAGCGGAAATGACGTGGAAATTAATTAAATTTAGCAAAAAGGCAACGCAGAGCGGGGGAAGTCCGAAATTGGCGAACAAATGCTCATCAAATGGTCGCTGATTTTGTTTGGCGTTGATTTTCGTCGCATGAATAACAAACGAGAGGAGAACACGAATCCGCCGCCAGTCTGTCTGTGTGTCAAATATTAAAAAATATATAAATCATAAACAGATGACGCCGCTTTGCATTCAATTTTTATTTTCGCTATTGCTACTTTGCGTATTATTTATTCATAATTTCTTTTTATTGTGTTTTATTGTCAGCGGCCTCCCCCACACCACACGCCGCCAGCCTGTCCCTTTTGCACGCACCACGAGGCGTATACGTCACGTGCAGAGGATTCATCCGTTGTTGTTGTTGTTGTTGTTGTTGCTGCTGTCGTGTATTTTTTACGCCTGCCTAGCTCAGCGCAATCAGTTGACACTTCCCTTAGCATGTCGTCATTTATCTCACAATGGCCCCGCTGCTTATTTTGCAAATTTGTATTTCTTGTACAACTGTCAGGGATAGTCAACGTGAATGGCAAACGGCTGCTGGGGGCAGCCGGGGACGGGAGACAGGGGGCGGTAAAAAGTAACATCCTTGTCTCGCCGTTTCTTTCCGTCTGTCCATCTACCATAGACATAGTCTTCCCAGTCGTCGTCACACATGTTTCTCGCTTGGCTGCCCCACCAAAGCAGTTGTCAACAATGTGAGGACTCGGCGCGGTGTGGAGTGGGCGCCGAGCGGAGCTGCAATCATTGTCATTATCATATGCGACATGATTTCTTTCGGTGACATCGCCAGTCAGTCAACTCAGCAGACGGTGATGACATTTGGCCAAATGCAACATCACAAATTGCGATTCGGGTGTAAAAAGGCTTCATTTTTGGTGGGTGGGGGTGGGGAAAAACGGAATAAATTCGTCAAAGTTTCCTTTTCCGATTCTTTTCACAGATTTTGTTCAGGCAAACCAACCTTTTCTTAATAATAATAAAACAAAATTAAAGCTACATGCTTGCAATAATCAAAGAAAGAGAGAGCTTGAAAATTCTTCGTCTTGAGCTCAGAAAAGGCCTACAGCTCCTTCAGCCGCCCTTCTAGATAAGAAACTAACTAAGAATTAAGCTTATACATTACGTGGGGTACTAATTATAAGTTGAGTTCCGTGAAGGTCGTCCAAAATCGGTTTTTGCACCAGAATATATAGATGCTGTTCTGTTCGTAAAATGAAAATGCAAGATCGTCATCGACATGCGAAAATTTAAAATTTAAATTTGCCCCACAGCCCTGATTTGGCGTCAAATTATTTCGGTTCGTTTGACAACATCAAATATAACGAGATAAAGTTCATCGAATCCAAGATGGCTTGGGGTCGAGCAACAGTTATAGACTGGCTAAACTTCCTCAGATAAGTCTATATAGTTTGGCTGAGTTACTCGAACAGGGCGGACCAGGCCACATTGTTGAAATCGACGAGTCCAAATTTTGCCGCCGAATTATAACTGTTTGAGGTTGGTGGAAGGCAAATGGGTGTTTTTTGGGGGAATCGACTGTGGTGCAGCGGGCTTTTTAATAGTTCTGTTCGAAAAACGGGCCAAAGATACCTATTTGCCCTCTACAAAGCAACTTCTAGCAGATGGTTACACCATATTATCAGATTGCTGGATGGCCTTGCGGATGAAGGATATGTACTGAGAGATTGCAGACCATACCAAAAATGTTGCACCTCTTTAGGCCCACACCAAAATGTCAAACGGCAATGGCGAGATATGAAGAGGGTGACATTTTTCACTGTGGCTGTAAGAAATATCTCTACTGATAGCAGGCCAAATTTAACATTCACAAACATTTTCAAACTCACATATACACCATATTTCCTTGACCATTGACCGCCTTTATAGTTCCAAACAAAAGTATTATAAATGAAGATGTCCATTTGCCAGATTTAATGAAATTGAGGCACCACAGATATAGACATGAACTGCGCAAGAACTTTTATTTAAAATGTGTAAAAATGAGGGATGCAATCCACTCGAAAATAAGCGCCGGTTCGGTTCATTATTTGGTTATTGGAGCTAACTGAACCGCGGTTTCGGTTCGGTTCAGTGATTATTTATCATATTATATGAGAAAAATTTGAGGTCTACAAATCAATTATCTATTTTCGAGAAATTAATGCAGATTGATTGACTTACAAGATTACGTGTTGTAAAATTAGTGTCAAATCATTCTTAAAGGTTATACGGATCCGGCATCGCTAAGGATGTAGAGGGCCGAACGAAATGTCATAGAAGAATGATCTTAGGGTTGAAACTCCCAATCTAATAAATATTATTGGCTAGAGGAAAGCGATTCACTTCTTCAAACTCGCTGAACCGAACCGTTTTTCATTGTGGTTTTCGATTCGGTTCAGCATTTTTGAAAGGAAGCCGATTCGGTTTGGTTCGGTTCGGTTCGGTCCAAACCGGTTCGGCTCAGAACCGGCTTGCAACCCTGTTAAAAATAGTTAAGGGAACACTAACAATTGGGGCGGCAAACCGCTTTGAAACCTAACCGGTTCTTCTCCTAACCGAACCTCTTTAGAATTAAAAGCTGTTCCGAACCTAAAATATAGGTTCGGCTCAACTAAAATGGTGGACATCTCAAAATTTAACCTTCTGTCTAGCGATTGCATCTCATAGCTGGTTGCTTTTGAGCGACTGAGTCTTAAAATGAGCAGCAAAGTGAACTAAAAACGAGAAAGCTAAGCTTACTTCGTCTGCGCCGAAGTTTTGATACCCTTGCAAGTGCTCGCTTAAATATTTTCAAAAAATACTCCTTTTTCCATGTTCCGACCGATCGTTCGTATGGGAGCTATATGATATAGTCATCCGATTTGGCCAAAAATTTGAAAAATTAGGTGAAAGCATGTGAAACAAACAAATACAAAATTGCAGTATGTTACCATTAAAAACAAACAAGTTTTTCCAACTGAGACTGTGTTTTGGACCTATCTTTTGTAGGGCAGCTGTTGTTGGCTCTTGCCAAAAGAATACTTTGATTCTCGCGTAGTTTATTAAGTTTCGTTATAAGTTCGGTATGGTACAGTTTCGTACACAGAAAAAAAAACAACGTAAATCCTACTATTTACACTTAGAATTAACTATTTTTACCATTAAAATCAATGTGTAATCTTATTAATTTCAACTATGATTCATATTAAAAAAAATTAATTTAAAAAAAGAAATTAAAAAAAAGGTTGGAATGGTATGGTGGTTAGGGGAGAGGGAGGGACGAGTGCAGAAATGGAAGGGAGGGTGGAAAGAATGGAAGGTAAGACAAGGAGGAGGAAGGGGAGAGATATAGGCAAGGAGAAGAGCGGAGGCAGAACAGGAAGATGAGCGTGGAAGCGGTGGAAGGGGTGGAGGAGAGTGGTAAGGAGAGTGGTAAGGAGAGTGGTAAGGAGAGTGGTAAGGATGGGGGAATGGGGAAGCGCGGGGGTGTTGAGAGTTGAGTGCCAATAACACAGTCTCTCCTTATTCTGAAAAACGAAACACTTAAAATTTTTTGTTTACTTACCTTGACTGGGATTTGTGCTCAGGACCCCGAGGAGCACTTACACACAAACGTCGGCGTCTCAGCCAATACCGCTATCGGGCACGCGTGTGTCAGTGCAGCAAATCGCAGTAAAGAACTCAGCGAACTGTTAGCTATGGTCAACATCAAATCAAATATTTTTCGTTGTAACATTCAATATATTTCATATTGACCAACTTTTTATACCCGTTACTCGTAGAGTAAAAAGGGTATACTAAAGTCGTGCAAATGTATATAACAGGCAGAAGGAAGCATCTCCGATATCATAAAGTATATATATGTATTCTTCATCAGCATCAACTGCCGAGTCGATATGTCCGTCTGTCCGTCCGTTCGTCCGTCCGTCCGCTCGTCCGTCCATCCGTATGTATGAACACCTAGATCTCAGAGACTAGAAGAGCTAGAGCAACCAAATTTTAGATGTAAGCTAGTATTGTCTGTAGGCAGATCAAGTTTGTTTTAAATTTTGGCTACGCCCCCTCCCGCCCCCGCAATAAAAAATGTTGAATAACTCCCACAATTTTTAAAATATCGAGCTCAGGTTTTGCAGTGTAGTCTATGTGGCCAATATCTACAATTTCACAAATTTTCAAAAGGATCGGATAATAAATGGCCGAGGTAAAAAAATGTTGCATACTTATCCGAGCCTCATGAGGTTATTAAACACTAATTGAACTGAGCAACGGGTATTTCGAAGTCGGGCAGGGCCGACTTTAACTTACGCTCCCGTTTTTTTTTATCAAATTATGGTTTACTGTTTGATTCTAATATGTATACCTTTTCCTTTAATTATGAAGAAAATGTTGATTAAGTATGAAAAATATTTAATTTAAATAGTTTCATAGTACATTTGAATCTACTATGAAAAATTTTGATTTTAAGTTGAAAAATAAATTCAAATTTATTACGAAACATGTTTAATTTTACATGTTGTTTTTTAAGTGTGTGCATATTATAAATAAATATGAGCAACTTACAATTCAATATAACGCACTTAAAGTGAATTAAATTACACTTCGATTTGAATTATTTTCATATTAAATAGGTAATTGTAATATGTTTTTAGTTAAAATAAAGTCATTCATATTCAGATCTAATATGAAAAGTAGCATTTGCGAATTGAACATGTTTATAGTTAATTATACTATGCACTTTTTTTTGCAGTGTACGGTTTCGTTTCGTTTTTGCTTCGTTTATTAATTAATATTCTGCTCACAATCGCTGTTGACTCTTTCTCTGTTCACATACAATAACTAAAGCCTGCCAACTCGCTCTTCTTCATATATCGATAAATAACTAAGGGATGGCGAGCTGATATCGGGACAGGGCTGCTAACCAGAGCATTCGATTAGTAGGCCGTTATTATTTTCAAACATTCAAAAAACGTACTAACTACAACAGCAGCTATACCATAGAGCTGTCTGATTTTAATAAAACTTGGTAGAATTATAAAAAAACATAGAAAACCTACGATTAGTTTGGAGTTTGGAGACGTTTCTATTGAAAAGAAAATAGTTTTTTCTCAAAAACTAGTTTTCCGACCGAATTTTTCTATGGGAGCTATGAGATATAGTCATCCGAACCGGTCGGTTCCTACATATTAGTAGTGGGCAGCAAAAAGAAGACTCTGTGCAAAATTTCAGCTCGATAGCTTTAAAACTGAGAGACTAGTTCTCGTAGAAACAGACGGACGGACAAAGCTCAATCGACTCAGCTCATCACCCTGATCAAGAATATATATAGTTTATGGGTTCGGAAATGAATATTTCTATTCTATTTCTAATTCTGGGCAAAATTATAATACTCTTTGCAAGGGTATAAGAACCGTAGAATAGCATTCAGAACTACTTACAATATCCCCGTCTATAGTAGCCTGTGTTTTTTTTATGATCCTTGACTCCAAAGCCAATTAATGATTCACATTGGAAATATTTCTCTACAAAAACTACAAAATGTTATTTTACTTGCAAGTAAATTATATTTTGAATATTCGATATATCAATGTTATCCACTAGCCGACAACCCGATTCCTTTACGATTTAAGTAGTTTTTAGGTCGTTATTAGAACACATAGGTTTGAATTATCTTCTAAAATTTGGTAGTGTATAGCATCTAAAGAAATATATTGCTATGTTTTTTGTTATTTGTTAATATAGTGTTCAACATGGACTGCCCCCAGGGTTCGAACCAAAATATTCTTTCAAAAACCTGAACCTGAAATTTTTTAACCATTGGTAAATTTTGGTTCGTACCAGCGCGCCGGAGATCCAAAATAATGTATGGGCTTGCAGCCCTGCCTACAATGAATATTCATCCAAATGGGTTCAGCAGCTCTTGGGAAAAATCAGGTTTTTTTCAATTAACTCTCCGATTCCATGATTCCACAACAATTGTGATTATCAAACTTAAATAAAGGAGAGTAACTTTCAATTGAGGCAGCTTCAATGGATTTGAATTAATAAAACGATCTTCTGCTGCCCAAGGTGCTAGCAAGTGTTTATTATAAATATTCTGCTCGTAATCTATCTAAAATTATTTAAAATTAAACATTATCTTTATGCAATCACTTGCCAAGCTTAGAAATAACTAACAATCTAGTGCGCACCCATCACTGATGTAATCCAGTTCAAATATTCAGTAATTCTAGTATAAACCACCGGTATGTTGGCACGGCAGCCCTTTTCACTGCCAAAGGAGGCCACGCCTATCACAATTGGACTTGACTGCAAAATCATGGGACTACCCGAATCCAAGCGACAGCTCGTTTCCATATTGGGCAGCTTGCCACATATCATGTTTCCGCTCAGTTGATAACCAAAAAACTTTCGACAATTGTAATCGGAAGCCACCGACATCTGCACTATATGCAATTGCTGTGCATTGCTGTCCGTACGCTTGTGATTTCCCCAGCCGGCTGAATAGACCCATTCATTGTCTAATGTGGTACCATTCATTGGCTTGGGCAGACTTATCTGTTGCACTCTCCACGAATACTCCACGTAAGGGCTTTGAATCATAGCTATATCATTTTGAAAATTACGCCTATAGTCGGGATGTTCGAAGAAGGATTTCCGGCTGACATGCACTGTCAAAAATGGCGATTTACGTGTGGCGGCACTGTAGCTGATCATCACTTGAAGGGAGGGCCGGGTGCATGAGGTCACGGTGAGGATCCAACGGTGACCCAAAATGGTGCCCACACAGAACCATGTGTTGCCGTTTGCCTTAAAGTCCAAGGCGACCAGATAGGGCATTTGTGTATCATCGGCTTGAAATCCTGTGTCGTACTGATTGTGCTTTTGCTTCTGTATGGGGATATTGCGTAGAAGCACAGGACTCCGATAATCTTCGTTTGCACAACTCGAAAGCGGCAAAAAGGCAAGAACTATGTAAAGGAATAAAGCAACGAGGAGTGTTTGCTGCTTCATAATTAAAGAAGAACTGAAGTCTTTAAAACTCAGCAAGTGTGGTTTTATAGTAGTTCTGTACTTAAGTAGCTATCGGGTGACACTTTGTTTCCTATGAATTTTCCAAGACATTTAGAAATTTATTAGCTTTAGTAAGCAAGAAACAAATCAGCAAACAGCTGTTTTTTTATTTTAAGCCTGTATATCAATTACAGATGTGAGTAGGCCACTTGATATGTTTTAAATGTGAGCAATCCTACAGGTGTCTGATTAAAGCTGATTAAGCCTGATTGAGCGGAAGTTCAAACACATTGATTGAAAACACTGAATCAATGGTTTTTTCATTCTTCCTCGAATTGTAAATTCCACATTTTACAAGCGTCAGCCTATTCACTTCTGTGGTTGTTGCAGTTACTTAGAGGTGTCCGAGAAATCTTTAAGGCCTTTGGCATCGGTTGGCTTGCTTATAGTTCAAATTTAACGGCCTCTTTTGAAAATCTTTATTAGCTTATTAGATGGTTTGTGCCCCAAATAACTGCCCATCTTACACGTTTTTTAACTCGACCATTGTTCATAATTAACGCTTTCAAACAGAATTGGCCAAAAATTTTCTCCAAATCAGTACATCCGCACTGAAATCAGGCCTAAAATCAGCTAAGCTCATGAAGAAGTAGGACTTTTTTATACCCTTGCAAAGGGTTTTATAATTTTGCCCAGAAGTTTGCAACGCATAGAAATATTCATTTCCCACCCCATAAACTATATATATTCTTGATCAGGGAGACGAGCTGAGTCGATTGAGCTTTGTCCGTCCGTCTGTCTGTCTGTTTCTACGCGAACTAGTCTCTCAGCTTTAAAGCTAACGAGCTGAAATTTTGCACTGAGTCTTCTTTTTGCTGCACACTACTAATATGTCGGAACCGACCGGATCGGATGACTATATCTCATAGCTCCCATAGGAACAATCGGTCGGAAAACTAGTTTTAGTATAAAAAACTTTTTTCTTTTCAATGGTAACGTCTCCAAACTTTGTAATCCTAGGTTTTCTATGTTCTTTTACAATTCTACCAAGTTTTATTAAGATCGGACAACTATATGGTATAGCTGCCATACAAAAGATAGGTCTGAAAAACAGTTTTAGTTAGAAAAACTTTTTTTTTTTAATGGTAGCATCCTTTAATATTGTATTTGTTTGTTTCACGTGCTTTCACATAATTTTAAAATTTTTTGGACAAATCGGATGACTATATCATCCGGATGACTCCCATAGGAACGATCGGTGGGAAAATGGGAAAAAAAATATTTTTTGAAAATATATAAGCGAGCACTTGCAAGGGTATATAAACTTCGGCACAGACGAAGTTAGCTTAGCTTTCTCGTTCTATAATTATACCCTTGCAAAGGGTATTATTATATTGCCTAGAAGGTGGCAACGTATGGAAATATTCATTTCCGACCCCATAAGCTATATATACTCCTGATCAGGGTGATGAGCTGAGTCGATTGAGCTTTGTCCGTCCGTCCGTCTGTCTGTTTCTACGCGATCTAGTCTTTCAGTTTTAAAGCTTTCGGGCTGACTGGAACCGACCGGATCGGATGACTATATCTCATAGCTCCCATAGGAACAATCGGTCGGAAAACTAGTTTTAGTATGAAAAACTTTTTTTCTTTTCAATGGAAACGTCTTCAAACTTTGTATTCGTAGGTTTTCTTTGCACTTTTATAATTTTGCCAAAATTTATATAAATCGGACCACCTTATGGTATAGCAGCCATTAAAAAGATAGGTCTGAAAAACAGTCTTAGTTAGAAAAACTTTTTTATTTTTAATGGTAGCATCCTGTAATATTGTATTTGTTTGATTCACGTGCTTTCACATAATTTTAAAAATTTTTGGACAAATCGGATGACTATATCATCCGGATGACTCCCATAGGAACAATCGGTCGGAAAATGGGAAAAAAAAATATTTTTTTGAAAATATATAAGCGAGCACTTGCAAGGGTATATAAACTTCGGCACAGACGAAGCTAGCTTAGCTTTCTCGTTTTGTTTTTTGAAAGTTAGAAAAGTGTCATTTATTAACTAGCCTTCTGCTACCATTTTTGGCCGCTTAAACTAGTGTGAAGTATTCGGTATTAACAGTACTACACTCAAAAAATTTAAGTTCTAATTTTTAGAAATTCGCCCTAAAATAAGTTTCCTTTCGTGTTTTTAGACAATTTTTTCTTAAACTTAGAAAAACCAATCCTAAAAAGGTTTTTTAGAAAATAATTTTTTAAATTAAGAAATTCGTTTTATTTTTTCTTAAATTTAGGGTAATTTTTCTAGATTTTTTCATCAATACTTTCTTAAATTAAGGGCGAATTCGCCCTTGAATTTAGAAAAAAATACTTTGCACTGTGTCTTAAAATAGGGCGAATCGCCCTAAATTTAAGAAAGCAAATTTCTTAAGTTTAGTTTCGCCCTAAAAAATATAAAAATATTAAAAAGACACGCCTTGTAATTCTCAAGTACGAATTCCGTGCATTCGGAATATAAAAGGGGCAACTAATATTCGGCATGCTGAGAAAATCACCCTAAAATATAGAAAAATAATCTAGAAAACCGCCCTAAAATTTAAAAAAATTCTCAAGTTCGAATTCACTGCTTTCGGAATATAAAATAAATGCTAATAAAATGCTTAGCATTTGACTGCGTTCTTTACTGTGACTCACGCGAGTGCTTGGTGGTCGCATGCGATAAGATGCCTTTCGTGTTGAAGTGTTTCCCCTAGGTCCCGAGCTCAAGCCTCAGACAAGGTAAATTTAGATATTAAAATATTGATTACTAATTACAATGTGATTTTCAGAAAGAAACTTTAGTGAACCAACAGAAAGAAAATATCCTATAAAAATTATATATAAGGGGTTAAACGCTAAACGCTTCTTAGTGTAGTAGTCTTCTTCCTATTCTGTCTACAGTCCCTCCCCACTCCCTTTCCTGTCTATAATAGTTGAAAATGTTTTTTTTCTAAAATCTAGAAAGGTTTTTTTAAAATCTAGAAAATGCTTTTCTACAATTAAGAAAATATTTTCTAGCTTATAGTAAATATTTTCTTAATTTCAGAAAGTCTTTGTCTAATTTTTCGAAATAATTTTTCTAAAATATATGGCGAATCGCCTTTGACCCCTTTTTAAAGGCGAATTTCAACATTTTAGGGCGATTTTGGCTGTTTTTTTTTTTGAATGTAGGCAGTATCCATCCACCGATAATGTAAACGTGTTTTAAAGTAAGAAAGTGTGAGAATTTGGTGTGAATGGTGTTCTGATAGAGTCGCCGTGAGCTGAGATCCTTGGGTAATACCCTCTTTAACCTTCTCCTTTGACGTACACCTTGGATCCTGCGTCTTCTTAACAGGTTATTGGCCAGTTTGTTGGGATGGTGTGACAGCTTGCCCAGGTATATTGCAGCCTGCTTATTTAAAACGTCTCCAACCGAAGGAACTCCAAGGTCCTTTTCAATATCCCTGGTTTTCAGGTACCACTCAACTCCCGTAATGCGCCTAAGGATTTTCGCCCAAGATCAGCTAAGCTCATGAAGTAGTAGGACATGTCTGTGTTGAATTCCTGGCTGAATCTCATATAAAGGATGCCATAAATTCAGTACCAGCCCTTCCATTTCAGGGCTGATTCAGCTATGATTCAGGTCTCTAAAACGGACCACAGCTTTAAGTTTGGGCCACCAGCAGGCCAATCAGCCGAACTGCAAATATAATTCAGTACTGGCTTCTAGTGATATGAAAATCTTCTCAAAAGCTTTGCCGTTCAGGTTCTGCCTTAATCTGTGGACCTCTCTTTCTTGTGTTACTATGGCGCTCAGTACTGAAAGATCGATGAGTTTTTATGACAAATAGTTTAAGTAAAAAACATTGATTTACGGAGGTTGGAGAATTTGCACTGCTCATTTTGAGCCTAAGCTATGCTAAATCAACCTAGGAACATGAGAAACGGCCCTTAGACTCCTTTTCCATACACGTTGCGTATGTTCCGAGCGTCTTCGGCAGCTTTTTGACCTTGATTAAAAACGACGCAACGCAGGTGTCAAAAATTCTGCTCATTTCAGAGCCAAGAATAGAAAAAATGAAAACCAAAATGTTTAGTTTAGTATTCCTGGAATTTCTTGTTTTGATTTCGCAGGGGTTAAGCTTAGTTTTACTTATTAAGTTTTAGATCAGGGGTGCCCGCGTTACCGCGCGTATAGGACTTATGCCTATAATAATAACTTCCTATGTGTCTCTATTCTCTTTCTCTCATCTGTCCATAGCACAATTAAAGGCAACTACAATACGTAAGCGTGCGACAACGCGTCTGTTGAGTTCATTTTGTTTTTCTGTGTGCCTTAGACAGCCATAAAAACACCCACACACACTCACACACAGCATAAGGAAATAACAGGTTTTCTCTTTCGTGTTCTTGTGGTGTCTTTTTATACCCTGTTCCCATTGAAAATGGGAAAAGTGGGATCATGAAGTTGTGCGAATGTATGTAACAGGGAGAAGGAAAATTTTCCGACCCCATAAAGTATATATATTCTTGATCAGCATGAACAGCCGAGTCGATGTCCGTCTGTCCGTCCGTCCGTCTGTCCGTCTGTCTGTCTGTATGAACGCGTCGATCTCAGAGACTATAAGAGATAGAGCCACAAATTTTTGCACGTAGGTAGATTTATGCTGTACGCAGATCAAGTTGGTTTCAGATTTGAAAAATTCCACCCCGTCCCCCTTTTATCACCAAAAAACCTAGACCTCCTCTATAAATCCAAGACCTAAAAAGCCGTCAGATTTACAATTTTCAAATTAGAGCCTCGTGGTTTAGTATACATCAAGCTAGGCTCAATATCTATCTATTCTGAAAAGTACAATCAGATCGGACCAAAAACACCGGAGTTATAAGCGAAACAGTTGAGCTGATTAAAGCAGCCCCCCAGTTGTTGATCAGGACTAGAAAAGTATTGCCTACATTTACGATGACATCTTCAAAAATTCAAAAACAAATAAATGAAAATAAATGAACAGGGTATTTTGTGGTCGGGAAACTCGACTGCAGCGCCCTTACTTGTTTTTACTTGTATTAGTAACTGCGCGAGCATTACGGTGCTGTTGGGCACCACTCATTTAGATCATTTCGCGCCCAACTAGTGCATTTTGCTCGTACATCGTAAAATCTCTCGGAAATATACTTACTCTCTCAAAAACAAGCACAAGAATATTAAAAAAGTAACTGTTAAATGGACATCCTGAAGAGAACAGCTGCTAAAGCACAGTAGGAACGAGAGTAAAGCTCATCCTGGTCTTAGATCTTTAAAATTTTATATTAACAAATATCTCATTTATTATAAAACTCTGACACTAACCCTATTTCAACCCCCCTCTCTTTTCCATTTTAGGTAAGTCCTTCTGCCAACTGCAAAACTTCTACGTAAGTCCTGCCACAAAATTTAATATCAAATATTTTCCCAGCTGTTTACTACTTCCATCGCGTTAACCAAAAAATTATGAGCTTCAAATTAAATTTTCGTTCTTGGTCGTCTGGTGTTGTTTTTATGGTTTATGAAGTGTTGCGAAAAATATCTAAAGAAATAAAACGAAGGGAGGAACTCGCTTTCGTTGCTGGCATCAGCAGAAAGTGCCACTATTTGGAATTGAGGTGGTTTTTTTTTTTGGCAGGGAAGGGGGACCAGCACAGCGAAGGCCACTTGTGAAACAACATGCAAAAAGGATTTTCGTCGATTTTCGAGTACGCTTTTGCCACATGTGCTACGCGAATTGTCCTGCTCCCACCGCCACCACTTCTGTTTCTCCATTGCATAGACATGGCGCGCTCCTTCCTCCCACTTTTTTTCCGGTTGTTTTGCTTGGGCTACTTGCGACTTTTTCGCTCCTTTCTGGCCATTTGGCTCTTTGGTTGTTTTGTATTGTTGCACAGTGTTCAGTGGCATTTATTGTTTTTGGCGTCAGTTGTTGCACTGAATTTGTTTTTGTTTTTTTTTTCTCTGCGTTGGCACATTTCGCGTACTCAGCATTTTTAACAGTTTATTTGGCCAAGGCATGAAACTAACCAGCAAACGAATCTGAATGTTGGCAATTGGTAACTGCCCGTGGGAATCGTTGGCAACTGTCTTATTTGGCTTTGTGTCTGAGAGGGAAAAGAGTTGAGAAGGATGAGCGAAGTTGATGCTGATGAAGTGAGTGAGTTGTGTGTTTTACTTTTTTATTGAAGCTATTTCGGTGAATTCATGTCGTTTTGATGATAGCTTTTATTAGGGTGTAGTCTTACAAGTCTCACTTTAGGAACTTTAAGAAGTCTAGAGCGTTAATTTGTCCAAATAGAAAGAAAATAAGACCATTTAGTAGGGTTCCTCCACAGAAAGTCTCGCTGCCTGAGGTACAAGCATCTGAGTATTAGTTGCAAGGACCACTGTTGAAGCTGAAGTTCAGTAGAACAGGACCTCATCGCAGAAGGCGACTTTTCAGCCATTTCTGATAAAGATGCTTTGTCTCGCTCAAATGCGTGCCACTTTTAAAATGGTTTATCGAGAAAGACACTCAATTTTCGGTTTATGCAACCTTACCTAAACTGCATATTATTTAAAGTCAGATATTTAAGAGTAGTCCATAGGTCCAAAGACTGTCTTGTCTAGCGAAGCTACAATAGCTAAGCATCTCGAACACGGTGCACATCTTCTAATTTTCCAGCAAACTACAAAAACAACTTAAGCAAGCTTAGTAAAATTAAGAATATCCTCGGAATGAGTAGAGTAGACAGTGTCTGTCTACTAGACACCAATAAATCCATAATAACTATTTCTAAGAAGATCTATAAACGATGTAGCCAGAGGAATCTATCATGAATTGGCCAGCCTGAAATCGGCTTCAATTTATTATTTTTATACCCTGTTCCCATTGAAAATGGGAAAAGGGGGATCATGAAGTTGTGCGAATGTATGTAACAGGGAGAAGGAAAATTTTCCGACCCCATAAAGTATATATATTCTTGATCAGCATGAACAGCCGAGTCGATATAGCCATGTCCGTCTGTCCGTCCGTCCGTCTGTCCGTCTGTCCGTCTGTCCGTCTGTCTGTCTGTATGAACGCGTCGATCTCAGAGACTATAAGAGATAGAGCCACAAATTTTTGCACGAAGGTAGATTTATGCTGTACGCAGATCAAGTTTGTTTCAGATTTGAAAAATTCCACCCCGTCCCCCTTTTATCCCCAAAAAACCTAGACCTCCTCTATAAATCCAAGACCTAAAAAGCCGTCAGATCCACAATTCAAGTTAGAGCCTCGTGGTTTAGTATACATCAAGCTAGGCTCAATATCTCTCTATTCTGAAAAGTACAATCAGATCGGACCAAAAACACCGGAGTTATAAGCGAAACAGTTGAGCTGATAACAGCAGACCCCCAGTTGTTGATCAGGACTAGAAAAGTATTGCCTACATTTGGGATGACATCTTCAAAAATTCAAAAACAAATAAATGAAAATAAATGAACAGGGTATTTTGTGGTCGGGAAACTCGACTGCAGCGCCCTTACTTGTTTCTTCTTTAATTTTTGCGGAAGAGCGGGGAGCCTCAACAACAATTATCGCACTTGCTTTCAGCATTACTTGCAGCTTTGAATATGAAAATAGAAAAAGTTAACGAGGGGCGAGAAAAATAAATGAAAATTAAAATCACGAAGAGAACTATTATTGATTTGAAATAGAGGCCGACGAAGAATAATTCTGAAAACCAATCTTCTGAAGTATTTAAACTAAGGAAATTTCAATGCTTACACTTTGGCAAAGAACAGAAGCGGCCACGACTTCGATAATTGTCACTCTGCAGTGTTTGTATGTATTAGTGTTAGTGTTTTAGATTATATATTTAATAACACAAGTTTACAAAAAAAAGGTCTCTTTTTAACCAGAAAAGATAGCAAATGCTCCTATGTATTTGCGGGTGCTGAATTGAAATAAATTGTCCGTTTTGCTCCAGCACGTCAGGTGTTGAACGAGGTTCGATCACATTTATAGGTCCTGTAGCCACATTATTTAACCTATTCAAACCATATTTATTCCTTAGTAAACTTAGATAAACAACAATCACGAAAAACTAAATAATAAAATCGTAATATTTTCTTGACAATTTTATTTTATTTTATTTATACAAAATTAGTTACTATATAGTCCATTGTGCTCTTAATTTTACTACATATACCCTTTTTTGATATTATCACCCTTTTGGAAATTGTGGTCCAAAAACAATAAAGATTTTCGACTTATTTCACTTAATTACCTCGATTACCTCGAAAATGTCTTAAAATTAGAAAATAACAATGCTTATATTGGTATATAAGTGAATTGATATTATAAATCAATTTTACTTTAATTTTTCTTAGCTTATTCAAGTTTTATAAAAATATAGTAAAAATAAGACGTTAATTAGATTAGTTTTTAGTTCATAACTTCTAAAGGCGCGCTGATACAAAAAATGTGTTTACGTAGTAAAATAAAGAGCACAGTGGTCCATTAAAAAGTTAATTTTGTCATTTTTTTCAGTTGGCAGGCAAATTTTACGAATATTTTAAGCGAAATTTCTCAGAAAAATTTACATTTTTCATACTTAAATCGATATTATGGTATCTTAGATATCAAATATGAACTTTGGCTTTGGTTTTTCGTGATCGTTGTTCAACTAAGTTTACTTTGAAATAAATGTGGTTAATAAATGCGGCTACAGGACCCACCAATGTGAAGTGCTCGAGTAAAATGGACAATACATTAGCAACATTTGCTATCTTCTCTGGTTAAAAAGTGACCTTATTTTGTAAGCTTGTGTAATTGTGAATTTTCATGTTCCAGTAGCGACATATCCTTACTACGTTTATACACACAAAATATATCATTAAAGTATGCTTCAATATACGAAATAATGTTTTAGTCGAGAATTTATTTTATATATGTCTTAACTAAACATTTTCTTGTATACCCTTTACTTATCCAACAATCTTGGTGAATATGCAGTATCGATTTCTATAGTGCAGCCATAACCAGCAATGGCTTTGTTCTAATAGATAATTACTTAAGGAAATAAAGTTTGCATACTTTGAAGGGCTTTAATCACAAATAATTTGGTGTGTTTAAACGTAATATCTGCTGTGCTGCACTCGATATTATGCGAAGATCCTTCGTGTTTTTATTAGAAAATTATATTATCGAATTTCTATGATGGGTATTAGAAATATAAAATAGTTTTCTAGATTGACTCAAAAACTAGAAGAACTAGCAAGAGAAATTATCCTCGAAATCTATACATACTTTTCTTGCTTAAAACCATGTTGTATTTCAATCTCCGAAATCCATGCTTGATACCAGCTTTTTTCTGCTTGGATGTGAAATGCTTGATATCAAGCACGAGATGGCTTGATTTTTCTCTCTGAGTGTGCGTTCAAAAATCTTTTAAAGAATCCAATGAGCTAAGCTTAACTGAACCGTTTTTGCATTTTCAATAGTAGCTTTCGCAAAGTGTGCTATATCTCTGCACTTTATTTCGGCGATAGCAAATTAAGGCGCTTATCTCTAGTTTCATAGATGCTCACCTTTAAATATTCTGTAACAAAATTTACTTGGAGAGAAATTTGAAGGAAAGTTATGCTGCTGCTGCAATAGTTCCTACTCTAGCGCAACCAAGGAACACAGGAACCGACAGTGTTAGGCTAAGCCTTACTTGAAGGATCTAATAGCCAAATGGTGCTCTATGGTTACGACTTGAGAAAGCGTCCAAACCGACTGTTTGAGACGTGCATGCATTGGCTCATAATAGGAAATGTAGTCCAAAAGCGCAATGATATTGGAAAAGTGTAAATGTAGTACAATTATGAGCCCAAAGGTCTCTGAAGTAGATAATTTTAAGAACTTTTTCAAATGGCGAATAAATTTTACGAATTTTTTGAACTTGGGTGTAAAAAGAGGCATTTTCAGACAAAGTCTTATTTATTTATTTAATCTTATTTACCGCGCTACGCTGCGTTATCAAATGCTCACAGCAGCAAGAATTACAATAGTCAACGACTTGTTAGTCGATTTGCTCGGTAAGATCGTCCCTTGGGGTCCACCCCTCGGATATATTACCTCTGTTTAAGCCGGTAAATTTAAATCTTAAGCTTGTCGTAGAAAGAGAAGGCTTCTATAGAGAGCAAATTTACTGTATATTTTAGTTAGAAGGATGTTTTTTTGTTATCGTCGATTTAAAGAGCCTGCAATTCTCTGTTCTATTCCAGTGGATCAACAAATCTTCTATTGCTCTACCTCAAACCAATTCGGGTTTCACTTTTGGCTCTTGAGAAACAAAATGTTCAGCTTAATGTAAAGCTTTAAAGTTCTTGTTAATTGCAGTAAAATACCTACACACATGAGTGTGATGAAGTAACCACCCCCCCAAGTAGATTTCAAATGTTCGTATGTGTTTTCAAACTAGCTGTAGTCATTTCCTTCCATCTCCTCTTCCCTTTTCTAATCATTCAAAGGCAAAGATATAAAATAATGCTCATTGATGAAGGACTCCATTCCTTCTGCCCTTTCTCTTTCAACCATTAACCCCAGTGGGTTTCTTTAAACATAAATCTAAGCAATCCTTGTCCATAAATTAACCAACTGACATATTAAATTCCTATCAAATGTACACACACAACGATTTTCAAGGGCTAAAACAACAGAAGCCAAAAGCGCACAAAAGTATGCAACAATAAATCCGCATGAAATCCTCAAACAATTATACAAATGCTGAAGTGGCAGAGAAGAAGAGACGACAATCAAATAACACAAAAGCAACAGCAGCCAAAGTGGCCATAAAAAATGCTGCAAGCGCAGCAAAAGCAAACACCAAAGAATCGTTGCACAATTAAGGCAAAAGGCGAACGAACGAAACGTTTATGAAGCCTGAATGTATGCTACAATTTTATGCGACTTTCATATGCAGCTTGTGTGTGTGTGTGTGTGGGCGCAGAAGATGATGGTGGAAGAAGAATTTTATGAGTGAAAACCCACTCAATAATTTTCAGCTATCACTTTGCCGCCCGAAGGGAAGGCCAATTTTTCACTTTTGCAGCATAATTTTGGGCGCTTTTGGCTGCTGCACTCTTGCGGGCATTTTTTGTCGTTTTTGCGGCAAATATTTTATATGCGTTGCATTGCTCAAAGCCAGTGAATTTTTTTATTTTTCGGTTGAGTTTTATTGCCGTTGCAGATGATGGACATTTTGGGGTGGCTCTAAAACCGCAGCAGCTCTTTCATTTTGGGGGCCGTTTTATGGGCTGCCGCCTGACGAACTTGATTGGACGTTGGTTGGTTCTTTTCTAGAGGTTTTTTTTGTTTTTCGGGCGTTCGTGCACTTTACTAACAGCTTTGAGTGTCCACACACACACACACACACATGCAAGTAGGGATAGGGGTGGCGGCGATGAGCGTGTTTGGCCTCTTGAGCAGCCAACGCCATAAACTGGGCTATTGCTGATGCAGCGCCACTGTACTGCAATATTTCTTCATTTCATTTGGTGAACATGGCTTACAAATTCCTGGCCAAGGATAAAGAGTTAAATGATAGTCAGTACATTTTATTTTGACGCACGTCGGGGTCACCAAAAATGTTTTCTGCATTGTTTTGGAAGTAATCTTTTGACTGCCCGCGAACGTCGGGGTCACCAATTCCGGTAAACGCCTTAAAATGTAGCCTTTGCTTACTTATTCTCCCCTCTAAAGTTCCACAAAGCACACCCACTTAACCTTTCACCTTGAAGCCTCGCAAAGAGTTTAAATTTCGGCACGTACCCCACAAACAAATAAGAGAAACAAACAAGAACCGATAAAACAATTTACCAAAATTATTTAGGGGCAATCAAAAATACAGACGCACACACACGCACACACACGCACACACTCAAACAGCAATGTCTGTCTAAGCATACCAAAAACCAAATTGACAAAGTCAATGGGCTTTCCAACAGCAACAACAATGTGCATTTTTATTGAACCAGGCAAAATACAGACACGCCTCCCGCGCCGCAACCTGCGGCATCCAAAAATGACATTTCAAAGGCAAACCGACAACATTTTCGCGTATTTTAATGAGCATTTTGGTGGCTGCCACTGGAAAAAAGGAGTTTGAGCTGGATCGAAATTATGCATGCGACCGCCATGACACACACGTCGCATGTGTGATAAAAACCCCCAGAGCGTTTCGAGTGCGGTTCTCGGTTCGGTTCGGTGCTCGTCTCCTTTTTTTTTGCTTTGCCCCATCATTGGGGCACACATGCGTGCGGATGCGCGCCTGCCGACATCATCTCATTAACAATCAGGCCAAGCGACGAGGACATTTCGACTGCTGCACTGCACGCGGGTGTACGTGTTGGACTCAAATTTCAAATCAGTTTGCCTCTGCCGCCTCCGTCTGCCATGACCATTATTTAAATTCAAAAAAGC
Organism: Lordiphosa fenestrarum; assembly: GCA_035044985.1. NCBI lineage: Eukaryota > Metazoa > Arthropoda > Insecta > Diptera > Drosophilidae > Lordiphosa > Lordiphosa fenestrarum. The sequence goes on along the minus strand of JAWNNO010004790.1, from coordinate 498,018 downwards.
GATAACGACCGGGTAATGATGAAGTGCAGCAGCAACTCCGGCACTGGCAGCGGCATCGGCATCGGACATCGGCGTATGGCCGCTGGTCATTGCAGGCGTTTGCCAAAATTGGTTACGCTTTTGGGTCAACAGATGCCAACCTTTTGGCGCTCTATGGTGTGAGCGAAACCGGAGGGAGCGAATGGAATGGAAGTAGAAGTTGGTTTTGTGACGGGGCAAACAGATGGAAGTCAGTGCTGACAGAAGTTCAGCGCCAGGCAATAATGTTGGGGAACAACGAGGGGATGAAAAGGCGACAAAAGCGTGCGAAAATGAGTCCGAAAATGTTTTGCAGGTAGGCGAACAGAATAATGGAAAGGGTGTGAGTGTAGGTACGATGGGTGCTTGAAGGTTTAAGCTTCGGTTGATTTGTACCTTAACTAGAACTTAATTGTCTTTAACTTTTCCCTAACTATTATATCGGCCTAAGCCCCTTTTGGTATGCAATTATTACAAAAAAATATGCAAATTAAAGATTCAATAACAGGGAGAGAAATTTGGAGAAATTTGGCGTAGTCTGCTTTTAATAAAGGGGCCTTAAACTTCTAACACTGATTCTATTGGTGGCCCACTTCAATTCTATGACATTTTGATTGATAATCTAGCCTTTTAGCGAAAATAGATTCAATTATATAACAGTGAATTGATCTTTCATCACAGTTGATCTGGTAGTTTAGGCTAGAGCTCGTTGGACGGGGAGGATCATTTGCTCATGAACGTAACTGGCAATCACACAAGAAGAATGGGTTGAATGTGTCATACCGAACTAGGAGATATGCTTGGGTTTGATGTTATCCCAAATACCCGCACTTCCAAGCTAGCAATATTTCCTTGCTTGTATGCTTACTCTTTTACAACATCGATGCTGACTCAATTCGATAACCCCATTTCTTTTCTCTAGTTAAACTGGTCCATATTCACAATTTGTTTACTATCAACAATACTTCACAAAATTGGCCTTAATGGCTATGATAATAACTCTAGGATAAGGATGTAATGAATGAAATACCAATATCATTTCAATTAACGTTTGGTTATATATGGTTTGGGCTTAAGACTGATTCGGCTATTAAGTCTATAAGGTTCTTCAAACAGGTTCTTGTCCAATAATATTCTTTTAATAAGAAGGGTTAATCCGTGATCATTTCAGCTTTGCTGCATCTCTAAACAATAAATTTAGACGGGTATCATTAGTATTTACAACATATACGGTAATCCGGGTAGACAGGCCTAGTGCTTTGATGCTATACCTAATATAAGAAATTGATATTCGATCACTTCCAAACTTGTTAAGAAGTCGGTCAAGCCCATTACATTACAGCTAAGAGTTTAGTACCAGCGAAAGTGTATGCACAGTATAAATTTCGATGCTGCAGCAGACAGCAGCGTTGCTACTGTGCAGCTGTAGCGAATTTTCTATTGCTCATATCTTCCTGTCCTGCACATTCCTTTGGTTGATCGATAAATAATCCAGATTACTAAATATCTCCAAAAGGTTCGAAACTTATATTCATATGACAGACATTGACTTTACGATTTTTGCTAAAGTATACAAATTCTCGATCAGCACCACCAGCCGAGTCGATATAGCCATGTCTATCTGTTCGTCCGTTTGAACAATCAGATCCCGAAGATAGTAAAAGAAAGAGGTTCGACAAATTTTATGTCAATTTTTGGAACGCTTAAAAAAATTGTATGTTTCTCCCACCATTTTATAGAAATAAGTTTAGTAACTGCTGGACATATTTAGTTATATGGATTATTTATCGATTCGACGAAGGAATGGTGCAGATCGGTTGAACGATGGTCGAGCTCTTGGGAAAACAACATTTTATGCTTGGCAGGACCGGCTAGAACAGCGATGGGTAGCACTTTACACACCTCATGGGGTAAACAGAATCTCGCCAAACATTTAACATGAAATTTCAAGCAAAAGACTCATACTAAATCCGCGAGCAGAGAGAAAATCCGGAATTGACAGACTTCTAATAATCTTTGGGATCGAGTTAGTCCCGGATATCTTGAATATCTTGAATTTTTATACCCGTCATTCAAAGAGTAAAAAGGGTTTAATAAAGTCGGACAATTATATATAACAAGCAGAAGGAAGCATATAGTATATATATTCTTGATCAGCATCAATAGTCGACCCGATATAGCCAGAATAGAAGAGCTAGAGCAAGCAAACTTTAAATGTGGACTAGTATTGTCTGCACGCAGATCAAGTTTGTATCAAATTTTGGCCACGCCCCCTCCCACCCTTGCAATGAAGTAAAAGTTGGATATCTCGTACATATTTTAAGTTATCGAGCTGAGATTTTGCAGTGTAGTCTATGTGGCCAATGTCAACAATCTCACAAATTTTCATAAAAATCGCATAATAAATGGCAGAGTTAAAAAAACGTTGCATACTTATCTCAGCCGCATGAGGTTATTACGCACTAATTGCCCTGAGTAAAGGGTATTTCGAAGTCGAGCAGGGCCGACTCGTCTTTTCTATGTAAATACAAACTTCTTCAAACTCTTCAAATCGGGCTTGACCGACTATTCTAACGTGTTTTATAAGGAAATGTGCTAACAGCTAATGCTCTTCGGCAGTGTCTAACACTCTTCTGATACCTCTTGCAATCGCCAGTCCCAACTGTTTTTCAACCAAAAAAAAAAGTCCTGCCCATAAAATGTTCTAAAATATGCTCACCCAAACGCATTCTCCGTTTCTCTCTGCTGCATTCTGCTCTCAATGATAACCCGCTGATGTCATATAAATAACAGATTTAGTGGTCTACGGGTCTGCGACTCAGTGTGGTCGGCCATTTTTGTTTGGTTTTTAGCTTTTCGAGGGTCGGCCTAGCCAAACTGGCAGCTGATAAAAGCATCAGCTTTGCTTTTGTCCCAGACTAGGCGCTGTTGCTGGCCAGTTGCTTTTTATGTGTCATAACCATGGATGGCGGCGGCGGCGGCGTGGGCTTTTAATGGCCAACCGAAAAGCAGGAGCAAAAAGCAAACAATGGCCCCAGCGCCCATCATTGACTGCGTTAATTGCTGTCATTCATTTGAAAAGTCATACGCGTGCACCCTTCGTGTCCTTCCTGCAGTTAAAACTGATGATGATGCGTTTACTCTTTCGCTTTCGTTTATGCTTGTGTCTGCTCATCCTCCTGCTCATCATCATCGATGTTTGGGTATTTGCCTGGTCGTTTTGTGCAGATCTTAATCCCCGAAAGGGGTGGCCCGGGCGGACCACGGTCTTTGTTTCCCCATTTCATTTAAGTCATATTATCTGCTTACTTAACCAAGGCCCAAAATCGAAACTCCATTTTTTTCTGCTATTCCATTTTGTGCAAAATCCAATTTAGCTGCTAAGCCGTCGTTTATTGATTTTGGGTTACCCCAGATGGACAAACAAATGACAGAATGTGTGAGAGGAAGTTGTGAGTTAGGAGTTTGCAGTTGGTTTGCCATTAACCACTGCGGGGAGGTGAAGAAAGTCATAATTTAATCTCTCTGTTTGAACCATTTTGAGGATTCCATAACAAGAGCCAGGTCTTCTAGGGGCACATTTGGCAGACTGCCCAGTTCTTCAAAGAATAGTTTACCCAGATGCTGGGTATGGTGCAGGGCAGTCGCATAGAAGGTGTTGGATGCTTTCTATTTCCTCCTCGTTCCCACAACTACGGCAGGTGGGGCAAGCGCATCCTGGTGGTCATTTGTGCAATGGTGCAGTACCCCGTTATGACTCCTATCCTATAGTTCTTATACTGTTCTTGCTGAAGTGTAGGTGTTGGGAAGTTCTTTTGGGTGAGTATCTTAGCCAGAGAGATTGGAAGATGTGACAACCGGGTACGGAATTCGTACTTGAGAATTACAAGGGGTGTCTTTTCAAGATTTTCTGGATTTACTTTTCCAAATTATAGGGCGAATTTCTAAATGGCTTGTCTTAATTTTAGAAATGAGCTTTCTTAGTGTTTGTATTTTTGTACAAAGTATTTTAAGTGTGTGCTATTTACGAACCCTGGGCTTAGACTAAACCGACTCGTTTGTTGATCAAGTATATATTTGCTTTAAGAATTTATCAATTTCCTCGCACGACAAGAATGGTTCTAATGGGTAATCAAATTTTTACATTAAAGAAACCAAAAATGTATCTCTAAACTCCATCGATCTACTTACACAATATGATAGATTCTTTTTACGCCTTGCTAATCCAAGCCAGCCCAAGTCTTCTTTTCATTTCTCACTCCAGCACATTTAGTTAGCTCGACTTAATCCAAATTTATATTATTTAATCTCCCACCACACTCGCACGCACACACACAATTGTGGCGGGTTTGCAGCCCCACAATTTCAATCCTGTTGCACTTAGCTTTAAAATCATCATAAAGCACAAAGTTCATGCAGGAAAATTCTGGTGCAAGCAGCGCCTGCCTGCCTGCTTCATCTCTGTTTCATCTTCACCCCCAAGCCAAGTGCAGCCCAACGGATGCATATAAATTCCGCTCGTGTGGTTTTCAAAATGCATTACGAGTTGGGTTTTTGCGCCCTGCCTTCCATTTTTGACCTGGGCTAAGCTAATCAAGGGCTGAGCCAACAATTTACTTAGCACAGCACTCTCGAGGGTCTCCCAGTCTCACATGGCCCCAGCGCTCTCTCTAGCTCTTTCGCTCGCCCTGGCCATTTCCCGCCGGTGTTTCCATCATATCAGTTTTGGCGGGGTGTGGGCTGAGGGGGCCGGACTGGAGGGGAGTGTGAATTTCCTTACACATCCTCATGTCTGCCTCATGCATAAACCAATTTGCTTTGCATAAGCTTCAGGTTGGGTATCCAAGAGGGGCTACCTCTGCAATTGCAGCAATTTTCTGACTTCGCTTTATGCATTTATGCGCCTTTGTCTGCGGTTCTTTTTTTCGGTGCTCGCCGCTAGTCGTCTGCGGCGCCGGGTCATTAATTTGGAAGCAAAAATCCGCTCTTGAACCTTTACGTCTAACCCGCCAGCCCGACGTTGCAGCAGGGCCAATCAGCCGGACTGGTCAGTCGGCTAGTCCAGGGTTCTTAACGTGCATTTCCCCAGTGAGAAATTAGGAAATTGCATTTGCAGGAACGTGGACGTGGACGAAACGGAATTTACGCCGTCGAAGATAGGCCAAAATGCAGCCAACTGAGTTGGTTGGTGATTTGGCGGGCTGGTGATTGCGGGGGTGTCGATTCGACAGCTGGAAATTGCCAAAATGTAAATTTTCATGTGCCACGGGCAAAAACGGAATCCAAGAGGCATATAAATTTATTGCTCGCGTTCAGTATGCGAACTCAAATCCGAATCAACATCATCATCGTCGTCGTCATCATCGTTGCGGGTAGTTCTTTTGGTACTAAAATATTCATAATCAACTCGGCGGCATTAGCAAATGGTCGGCATTTTCATTTCGCCTTTTTCGAGGTTAGTAAAGCGCCATCTATGGGGCAAGTGGCATAATTGAAATAATGTTTTAGTTATGAGTGGGTAGCACTTTTTATGCTGTGGGTGCAGTTGAGAGGAAATGAATGTGTTTATGGAAAGAGAATATTTAAAATGGGAAGGGAAATTGTATTTGGTTTGCACTGTTTAAAATACATTTATTTTCTAAATCCAGAGCGAAGTGGAAAAGTATTATGCTACTTTCTGTCAGTGTATGAGGTTTAGTTACTTTACAAGAAATTGTACTTGAATTTATAGCAACCATATTAAAGAGCTGGGACCCTCTTAAGACAAGGACGCCACTAGCTTTGTTGCAAAAAAAAGATGAAAATATGCCGAAATATATGCCCAAGTCCTTAATTTTAAGAATGCTTTCCAGCGGCATGACCAAGCACCATGTTTAGAGTGCGTTCAGGACACTATGAAGAAGGAAAAAGGATCCATCAGTGCATCGACGCAATATGTGGGATGTCTTTGAAGCCCGACTTTAACATACAATGTGTCTCCAAAAGTTTGTATTTACCACAGAACGGGTTAAGGTGTGTAAAGTGCTGCCCATCGCTGTTCCAGCCGGTGCTGCCTATCATAAATGTTTGCTTTTCCTATAAATCGACCATCGATTATCCGATCTTCAGCAATCCTTTGGCGGATCTATACATAATATTGAATACTAAGTTTGTCTAGAAAGTACGAACCTTCTTTCTTTAAAATGGGGAGTTTTGACATTTTTTCGACTCTTGTATTCATACACTCGGAGAAAAAAATAGAGAATTTCATACTTGGATCAAGAATGTTCGATGTCCAAGTTCGATCCAAGAATGAAATTCTGGATTCAAGTATGAACTTTTGATCCCGTTTTTCTTGATCCAAGACCTTTAATGCTTAATCCAAGTACAAATCATTTTCAAATCAAGCAGAATAGTTCTTGAATTAAGGGGGGGTAAGCTCAAATCGCTCGAAAAAATGCACTTTTTTGTGAATTTTTTGTGACGACACAGCTAAAATCTCTTTATTAAAACTAAAAGCACATTCAAGTATGACATTTAAAGAATGTTGTATAAAATTTTCACGAAGAAATATTAAAAACACGGCAATGGCAGCAAATATTCGGAAGTCTCTCGGAAAAAAGGTGAATTGCGGTGCCCCTCATAACTTGGTGCTGGATCATCCGAAATCAAAAAACCAAAACTTATTCGTTAGATAATAGTTTTCCTCTGGTAACGCTGTCGAGTTTTTTTTTCGAAATTTTAATTTTTCACTTTTCTTTTTTAAATTTTAAAGTAAAAAAATCGATTTTTTTGGAAAAAATTCGGCTAATTTTTTATTGTAAAAAAAAATTATTAACAAATTTGAAAAAAACTCGACAGCGTTACCTCGTAAATTATGTTCAGAAATAGTGTACAAAATTTCAAAATGATCGGTTTAGTAGTTTTTATGTTATGAGGGGCACCGACTTTGAAAACGTGAGTTGTGGGAAAATCGCTTTAAAGTTTTGAACACTAAAAAATTTGTACGGTACCTGAAATGCGACAGGTATAAAAATACTCGTAACTTCGTCAATTTTGCTCCAATTGAAATTTTGACACAATATTCTTAACACTTTAGGCATTCATTTAAAAAAATCAAAAAAAAATTTAAATCTGCCTTAAGAACGTTGAATCGCAGACGGTTGAAACAGATAAGAGCCGATTTCAGAAGGTGCCATATTCCCAGTGTTTGCACTAAAGGAACAATAAACTTCTTATCGTTGCTTAAATCGCATGTGGACACCTCCACCTTCAGAGTAAAGATCCATAACAAGGAAACCAGTTTATTTGTATGAGAATCGCCATAGCTTTTTTCTCAGCTTTACAGCTGCTCCGCTTAATTTTTCCCTCGCTGGGCTATCCCCATTTTCTCATTAAAATTCCTTCCTTAGTTGCATGGGAATTAGCATTTAACCAATTCCAACTCCATTTAATCAACATTCCCGTCCCCTCTCGTCCACTTGCCCAACCCCATCCACTCCCCAGCTGTGCATCCATCAAATCAGCTCGTTTAACTCGCACTTTCAATCAATTGCTCCCGTCTGAAGTTCTCAACTCTTTTCCACAACCCAAACCGCAAACACACATGAAATTTAAGAGCATCCCCCTACTGCGTATCTGTAATCAGCGTCAGGTGTGATAATGCGGCCCGGATGTCGTCCAGGTCCAAGTGAGGTCCTCGCCCAGTTTATCGCTCCACCTTGGCCATCAGGCAGGCATCCATCCATCGTTGGGAACGTCTGTTGAGTTTTCGCATGGTTGTGTGCTCAGGAAAATATCCCAAAGCATTTTCTACACTGCAGCTCTCCCGCTCTGGCCTCATATTTCTGCGGTTCCCATTTGGAGGGTGGATGGAGATGATGCAGTGCTCCCGCTGCCCCAACATGTTGGCTTCGTGTGTGTGTGTGTGTAAAGACAATTTGATAATCGCAAAATGCTGCATAGTTTGAGTTAATGAAGCTTGTGTGTGTGTGTGCCATCCTCACACTTATATCCCTTTTGGAATCCGCCCTGGACTGGTCGTAGTTGTCCACGTCGTCGTTGTTGTGCTCCCTGTTTGTTGGAAAACAAGCAGAGCGTTTTGCTTGCCAATTAGTAATTTTGCTGTCTGCCTGGTTGACTAGGGAACAGTCCGCCGTACTCTGTACCTGACAACCTGAGGGGAGTTTTTAAAACTAACTCGTGTTTAATGCTGTGAGGGGCGGGGGTGCGGAGAGCGATGGGCAGGGGGCCGCTTTAATCTCGAAAAGTGCTGCGGGTTCAATTTGTATGAATTAATTCTGGACTCCAAATGCATTTTTCGCCCGCTGTGATGCATTCCATCTTCTATCGACTACAAAAGGAAGCGCCTTGCAACATTGCAATTTGAATGAAATTGCGCAGCAGGAGCCAAGTTGGTCCCGCGCTGCTTGTCGTCTTTCGTCGTGCGAAATTCGTTTCCGTTTGCGCTGTCCTGTCGTAGAAATCACACGCAGCCTCGACACGTGACGTCCACGGGAGCAGGCAGGACGCGTCAGTCTGGCGGCCATTTTGCGTTTTGCGTCGCCGCCATCATTATTAATATGGCCAGCGTTCAGGACCCGAAGCGGCAGCCAGGCTAACTTCCGTTGCGTGCTGTGATTCCTTTTTTTTTTGCCCCTCTTTCTCCTCTTTTTTGTTCCTTTTCGATGGCTCTGACAATTTTGATTGTTGGCCTGCTGCTGCTGCTCCGGTTCCCTGGCCCGGCAGCAGGTGTGGCCGTCAACTGGCAATCAACTTTCATTTAGCAGCATCATTTGTCACGCTTGTTTATTGCCCGGTTACGTGTTGGTCAGACTTAATGGCTGTTATTGTCGGTGTTGTCTGGTCCGGCGAGAGCAGAGCGCAAGAGGACAGACAGTGGAGAGTCACCACAGACAAGTCAGTAAGTATTGCCGTGGGTCCAGACCACTTTACCTATGCTTTAAAGCAGAGCTGCAAACCGGCAAACCGTACCTCTTAAGTTATTATAGCTGAGCCTGAACCCGTTCCGAACCCATAATTTCGGTTCGGTTCAACAAAGATTATAGATTTGAACTATTTCCCAGTGAATTCTTCTGTTATCCTGATGGAATTATCCACATTACTGTGGAAACACTTTTCGTATGTGAACTACGAAATTGCATTTTACTTGAAGGGCTGTAACCAGAACTTCGAAGTTTTTATTTTGTCACAATACTTTAAGTAAGTAAAAACACTTTGTCATTGCTTTGATGGTCATGAGTTGTATGAAAGTGTTTCTATTTATATAAAGTATTGTGAAATCCCATCCAAACCCAAAATCGAGACAATTCCCTAACACTTTATGTCGGTTTTAGGTCGCTTACTATATAAACGTGTACCAAGGTTCGAACCAAAACCTTGACCCAAAAACCTTGAACCTCCAAATTATGAACCCGAACCATTGGTAAATATTGGTTCGAACCCGCGAGCCGGAGATCCACGAAATTTTTTAGGTTTGCAACCCTGCTTTAAAGTGTTTAAAAGTAATCTGCTCGTTTCCAAATTTGGTAGATCCATAAACAATGCTGATCTTTCTTTCTAAAGAATCTAAGGAGCTCCTCAGCTTGACGAAAAAGTACAAGGGGGAGTCTTCTCCACCAACCTAAACTTGAGCTGATAGTTCCGCCTTCCTGATCACTGTAGCGTGTACCAAGCGTAGGTGGTGGCCATCCAGGAAGCAGCCACTTACCTTAGCACACTACCAATCAGAGAAGGAAACGTCTTCATATACTCAGATAGTCAAGCCGCCCTTAAAGCCCTTGACTCATATACCAAGAATACCAAAACACTTACTGAATGCCGCTCATCTCTAAATGAGATCGCACGAGAATTCAGTATACACCTTATATGGGTGCCTCCTTTCAGAAAAGAGCACGATAAAAAAGCCTATGGCAACTTTAAGGCTCCACACAAGAGCTGAAACACGTCGTCTCGCTGCGGATAGGTGAAAAAACCTTTCCTCCTGTGCGGCACCGACACTAAACCTAAAGGATACCACCACGCTTTGACCCCACAGAAGGGAACACATATCGCTTCTGGTGGGAACCCTAAGGGGTCACTGTCTTATCGTCAGACACGCTGCACGCCTAGGAGTCACTCACCATGATTTCTGCAGAAGCTCTACGTACGAAGAAGAGGAGGAAAAAGTACAACAAGTCCTCTGCCTGCCCCGCCCTGAGTAAAAGGAGACTTAGGACACTAGGTCAACCCAACCTACTTAACCTATCGGAGACATCGAGCTAGAGATCCCTAAAATGCATTCTGTCCACACAATGGTTCAGTAACGCGGACCCGCCCTCATTTACAAAATGGGTTAACAGGAATCAAATATGGCATCGTAATGGGCCCAAAGAGGCCTAAGTAGCCTAAGAGTCTAACCATCTACAGAGCTCAGCTGACCATCCGGGATTTGCATATCCCGGCTACAGCTTTAACTTGACTTCTTCTAGTGCCTCTAGTGCTTGTCCCTCCTAATAAACTTCAGTCAGACCACAAAGAACTGCATTTCAAACTTGCACACAGCTGCTCCCTAGTTCCACTCGGCCGGCAACCCCTTCCTTCTACCCCGCTCGGAAAACAAAAACAAAACTTTTGCTAATGCAAAATTTAGGTCACTGTGTTAGGTTGCAGCTAAAACTTTATCCCCACACACACACACACAACTTGACTATTTTGTTATTGTCTGGCAAATATTTTCCATTTAATTAACGCATGGAAACTAGCTGAGTAACTGTGCGAGGGGCGGACGGGGTGTGGCAGGCAGGAACTGTCGCAGCAGATTAAAATAAATTGCATGCAAATTTATCATTCGAATCTCGACACAGTAGCGAAACTTGGCAAGAAAGTGGAGCTTTGGGTCAGTTGCTGCTATATGCGTGGGTGTGTGTGTGTGTGTGCCATAATTAATCATAATAAAACCAAAGAGGCAAAATCAAGGTACAGCTAGAACCAAAGCACACAACAAAAAAACAGCAACCACAATTTTCCAGCATTTTCTTTGCCATCAAAATAAATGAGCCAATTAAGGAAGGGCCAGCAGAAAAAAAAAAAACAATCTAACCTGATGAGGGTACTACAATACTTCTTGTATCACACTACGTTCCCTCTACTGCCCCAAATCCCCAAGAATGAGACCCGAGTTCAGGTGTTGTTGCCCATCATCATCATCAGTCCTTTGCCAATTTATGCCTTTTGTGGCGCAAATTTATTTATATCTCTTTTTGTGGGACTGTTTGGGGGGTGTCTGGCTTGTTGACTAAGGCTAAGTCGTTTGGTAAATTTGTTGCTAATGAAACTAAAAAGAGTCGCTAATTGCTTGCCCTTGGTATCCCTCTGCGGGGGGACTCAGTTCGCCAAATTTTCTGCGGTTGAAATGAATGAAAATCAGACAGTGGGTAAATCATTAAAAATAAGCTAAAACTTTCATGGTTAGATTAGTCCAATGCTAACGCGATTGGGAGAAAAATTTAAAAGTATAATTATACTGTTTGTTTTATACAACATATCATCAGCCTAAAAGTAGGCAATTTTTGAAGATTCTCAAAAATACTTTGTAAAACTTATTTATAACAATAAGTAAAGGCTGTAGTCGAGTAACCCGACTCCAAAATACCCTGTACCCTGGGTAGGTAGTTCTGGTTGACTCCAGAAAGGGTTACACATATACTTTAAGGTCCTTAATGAGGCTGAGAGCCTGTACCCTATACCCTGGGTTTCTTTTGTTTTCATTAAGTTTATAGCCTTATGTTTTTATTGTTTCGTTTATGACTTTGTTATTGGACCGATCTTAGGGTACCTTTCAAAATAAATAAATATTAGGCCTTTCTTGATGTAAAATTAAGCCACGAGGCTCTAACTTTAAAGTTAATCAGTACCAACAGCCGGAGCTAGTCAGTCCGTCCGTCCGTCTGCCTGTCCGCGTCGAAAGTGCTGCAAGGGTATACAAACTTCGGCCGAGCCGAAGTTAACTTTCCTTTATTTTTTCATTAGTCCTACTCTACATATTCTGGACGCCTATATTTAATAATGAAAAATATGTTTCTCTGCGTTTCAATCATGTTTACAGAATTTGTATACCCTCTTTAAAGCATAGTAATCAGACAAGCCTAATCGATTTAGCTGGGAGGCAACTCCATTTAATGTTTTTGATTTATTTATCTTACATCTATTTTGTTACTTTGTTGTAGCAACTTATGATGTAGGGATATTAGTGTATATTCTCTTAACAATTTATGTTTGGATCGGAGTTACTGTGTCTCTGGAGTGTTAGTTAATGTAGGTATCAACTGTGTGGCAGGATCAGATTCGTCGTCCTGTGAGTTGCGAAGGGAATATTCTTGAGTCTTCTTCCGGCTCTGACGCCATTTATTTTCCTTTTTCGCAGTATTCGCCTCGCTAGCCGATTTGGGTGTCCTCTGAGCATCTCGAGGTAGTCTACAGTTTGCTCACTTTATCATAGAGACGTTAAGTTCCTTCTCCAGCCTTCTCATGCACATGTACCAGGGCGCTCCCGATAGTAATTTGGCTTGGAGAACACGGATCTTGTTTAGGTGGGTTATAGCTAAGCTAACTGCGTCTGTGCCGAAGTTTTTATACCCTTGCAAGTGCTCGCTTAAATATTTTCAAAAAATTCTCTTTTTCCCATTTTCCGACCGATCGTTCGTATGGGAGCTATATGATATAGTCATCCGATTTGGACAAAAACTTGTAGAATTGTGTAAAAGCACGAGAAACAAACAAATACAAAATTGCAGCATGCTACCATATGGTTGTCCGATTTTAATAAAACTTAGTAGAATTATAAAAAAACATAGAAAACCTACGATTACAAAGTTTGGAGTCGTTTCCATTTAAAAGAAAAAAGTTTTTCATACTAAAACTAGTTTTCCGACCGATTGTTCCTATGGGAGCTATGAGATATAGTCATCCGATCCGGTCGGTTCCGACATATTAGTAGTGTGCAGCAAAAAGAAGACTCTGTGCAAAATTTCAGCTCGATAGCTTTAAAACTGAGAGACTAGTTCGCGTAGAAACAGACAGACAGACAGACAGACGGACGGACAAAGCTCAATCGACTCAGCTCGTCACCCTGATCAAGAATATATATGGTTTATGGGGTCGGAAATGAATATTTCTATGCGTTGCAAACTTCTGGGCAAAATTATAATACCCTATGCAAGGGTATAAAAATTTTTTAGTTAAGTTCTGAAGAAAAGAACTGTTTAAAATAATGTTTACAAATAATTATTCAAATGGTTAATAAAGTAGAACAAACACTTTTCAAAATTGTTTTTTTATAAGTGTGCCCGTTTTATAATTCTTTTGAATTCCCTTGTTGGTGTGACCATTTTTCGTTTGCAATTCGTATGTAAGTGTGACCATTCGGTTAGTTTGATAAAGAACTTTTCGATAAATTGTTTTCATTGATGCTGTGGCCAATACAACTAAATCGGGACACGAAAAATTAAGGGATTTGCATTACATTATATTCAATCCTGTCCCTCCCGATTCCCGAAAATCTCGAAAACCTCGCCCATCTCTATTAAGCATACTTACCCAATTGTTCTAACTTAAGTAGCCTGACTATCTTATGGCATAATAGACGTGCTTAATCTTAACTGAGTAGGCTTGACTGGACTGCGCATTTCGAAGACAGCCCTCGCAGAAAGTGAAGACTGACTTTCTAAAATTGAATCAAAATATATTCATAATTTTGACTGAAAAACTCGTTGCTCTGCTGATCACTTGTTGTGTACATTAATGTTCATGTATTTCTTACGAAAGCTATTTTTGGGCCAAGTCACTGAATAAAAAAAAACCCCCTCAAAATATTGATAAACCACTTAATTGCCAAAATAACTTTTATTGTTGTTGTATATTGCTTAAGGCTAAGTAAATATAAAGCTTGTCATGCTTAACATATACGAAATAAATGTGATAAGAGTGGGCTAAGTAGTAAAAGACAACCACAAGATATAAAGGAAATACAGGTTTTTTTTTTTGACTATCAGTTGAAACATCATTATTCGATTTTTTATTAAAACTACTATGTTATTTAGTTGGTGTAATATATAAAATATTTTAAATAATTTACATAATGCGCCCAAGCAGTTGGTGCACTCTGGTGAATTCCAGTTAAAATTGGCTCATCGATTTTGCTTGGCGATTGTTTTCAATTTGAAACACAGCAATGTGGCCTAGCAACACCACTTGAGACTAATAGATAAAGATTGACCTGTAAAATCGAAACGAACTAATTACTAAGAACTGCGACACGTAACTTGACACAAATCATGCGGCAGCTGTTCATTCCTGCCGCCTCCCTCTGCCTTCTCATTTGCATTCCCCACTGCCACCCCGCTTGGCGGCCCCATTACTTTCGCCTCCGCCAGCTTCGCTGCCCGTACAACCACAACAGCAACACTGGCACCCAACAGCGACCCTGCCGCAACATCCGACCAATGGTGTTTGTAATCCATGACACGGCTGAGTGCCACAAACCAGGCCACACCCAGGCATATCAGCTGCAGGACGGGTACCAAAAGACTTCCTCTCAGGGGACAGCGACGTTGTTGTCGTAAGTGCAGAGCCAGAAAAACTAAGCCATAGAATGCCATAATCGAATGTCCACTGGGAAAGGAGATGTGCACATCCTTTAGCATTTCCCCGGTGGCTCCCGTAAGCTCCGGTTGACAAGTGTAGACCGCGTGATAAACCCGTCCCTCGTTGAGTAGGCTGTCTGTACAGTTGCCACCATTTGGCAGTAGCGGCGCACACACACTAAAGAAGTGTGGCCTGAGCCTGCCCACCGTATGTTTCCCAATATTCTTCAAGAGATCGTGCACCGCATAACCAAACAGATACCAACGCAAGGTGTTGTAAGCCGGATAATAATTTTTCCAAGAGAAAATCCCTCGACCATAACTGGCCAGTAACTCCAGTGCAGTTACCAACACAAGCGGCCCGTACAGCCCCAACCAATGCAAGAGGGTGGAGCTTACGGTGTCCTTGTGATAAGGATACATTAAACTCTCATCGTCACAAAAGAAACCGCGTTGCGTGGTGGGCCACCAAAACCGGGTAAAGTTCTGTGTCAAATAGCAAAGTCCTGCCACCAGGATCAGGTCCACCAGCAGGCGCACTGGCACCCGAAGCGGTAAATTGTAGCTCATCACGTACCGATCGGTTCAACGTTTCACGCCTCACTAAACCCACATCAAGTGAGTCGGCAAAAGTCTCAAGTCGATTGAGCTGGGGCAGAGCTCTCGGCTTGAGTTGAAGCTTAATTTGTATTATTACTAAATAATAGTGTCATGTTATGGTTATTGTTGTTGTACAGCTTTGAAATACGGGGGGTAAATATTTGTGTCCAAGCAGCAGCGTCAATGACAATGTGGTCGCACATACTTGGAATAATTCGGAGTTCAATCTATGGGCGATAAGCGGATCGCTTATGCGGGGCACGTGCTGGACTGACGACACAATTAGCCCTGAAATTTGCACGCGAGTTTGTTTACCTACTTAAAATCAGGCTTGGTGGCTGCAAAAAGCTCCACCAAAAGCTCGCCGACGCGATTGTGCTCTCAAAAGCTTAGCGTTTAGATTGTAAGAGCAATCCCCGCTCTTAAATTTATGCTTTTTGATCAAATCAAGATTTTCCCCGAATTTTATTGTCTGTGAAAACTTTTCTCACGATCATCTTGAAAAAAAAAGGTTGATTTTGACTCTGACGCAGCACTAAAATATCCAGCCAACTGGAGAGCTGCCGCTTCACTTTGTTTATGACTCATTTACAACATAGTCGACTGACTATCGCCAAATCATTGAGGTGGAACCTAATGTTCAACACCAACTGAGCGAAAAATACAACAGCAAAATTACAAATTAAAACAATTAAACACTTTCGATATCGAAATGGCATTGGCAAAATGTCAACAAAAGGTGAAATTGTGTGACGAGTAAATAAGAAAAATAAATAACATTTTTGAAGAATAGGGTCAAAGTTTTTTAGGTGAGTAAAAGCGACCCAAAAACAGGAGAGAAACTGCGCTGCTGATATTAGGACTAAAATATCTTAAAGGAACTTTTAAATAGCTGTGTGGGTTTTGCTCACTTAAACCACTATTTTTAAAAAAATTTCTGTAGAAACCGAATGTCACAGATAACTTTAGACCTTAAACCGACGACCTTGATTAAATTATGGGGAAATACATTTATTTAAAACGAGAGCGTAAGTTAAAATCGGCCCTGCCCGACATCGAAATACCCGTTATTCATGGCCATTAGTGTTTAATAAACTCATGTGGCTCAGATAAGTATGCAACGTTTTTTAGGGTAGGGTAGGTAGGGGGCATGGCCAAAATTTGAAACAAACTTCATCTGCGTGCAGACAATACTAGCTCTTCTAGTCTCTGAGATCTAGGTGTTCATACAGACAGACAGTCAGACGGACAAGGCTATATCGACTTGGCTGTTGATGCTGATCAAGAATATATATAATTTATGGGGTCGGAGATGCTTCCTTCTGCCTGTTAAATACATTTGCACGACTTTAGTATACCCTTTTTACTCTACGAGTAACAGGTATAAAATTCTTGTTGTCTGTAAAATATATGTTTTGTATTTCACCTTCACCCCTACTGCCTTCTGGTTCCCTATTTTGACGACCTGGTCTCTGATGTGATAACAAGACTTGATCTGGCAAAACTAAATATAACAACATAATCAACAGCTTTGGGTTTTTCAATTTATTTGTCGCGTACAGTCAAGCCTGACTTAAATAAAATTCTAAAACTGCAAAAGTGTAAACTCAGTAGCAGCAGAAAGCTGCGTTGCTCAAGCGAACTCATTCAGCTGGGTAATATAGCCGAATCGTATTTCGGTTACGATTTCACAGGGCGAACCTGCTCGAACCCGGAACTCTGACTTCTACTTAACAGAGAACCGAACCTTTTTAGAAATAGAGGCAGAACCCGAACCTTCTCCGTTCGGTTCAGCAAAAATGGTAGACGTTGTTAAGTTTGATCTTTTCCGGTTGGCTTAGCGCGTCTGAGTCCTAAAACGGGCAGGAAAATATAACAAAAAATCCAGAGAAACCTTTAATAGCTTCTGTTTTTAAAACCCTCAACCATAAAGCTTTTTTAATGATTCTCAATAGCATTAACATTGGTAATATTATTCTTTAAAAACTTCAAAATGGAACTTAACCAAACAGGAAATTATATTTCGAATTTCTTTGTATTCCACAAACTGCCTGAGAACCAAGAAAGACCCAATTTCTATACGGTTTGTTTAGTTTTTAGACATATTTGTTTTTATAAGATTTATTTTATTTATAATTTACTTAGCGTACTTTCTGCACGATTAACGAAAATAATAATCTTTTTACCCATAATTCATACACGTAATAGCTTAACGATTTACTGCCACGTCACGAACGAAGATCCATATAATCTGATTCAAGAAAATACAACTCAGTTTACATACAATTTTGGCAATTAATTGCAGCTGCTATAAGACAATATTCTTCTCACCTTTTTGGGTGATCGTTTTTGTTGTTTTGAATTGTCAGAACAGAGAATTTTTACTGCACTTCGCTAATTTTGATTTTTGGTTTCACCAGTTTATATCTATCAAAAGGTTTCTTTTTATTTCGTCTATATTGTCAGATTAGCTGCAAATGGGAAAATTAAAAATGTTTGAGGTTATCGGAATTCTTGCAAATTGGCTTACTCATAATTTGAGTGTGCCCGTACCGTTTTGTCTGAAATATACCTTAATTAAATATGCACATTTTATAGAGATGAATTCAGTATTCACAAATGCTGCACTCACGATGAAAATCTCAATGATCTCGGATATCGTGACACGGTCAAATTCACATCACGGATGCAGCTCTAGGGGATAAATCATTTATTATTAGGTTAATATATTTGAGGTTGGTTAATGATTCTCACAAAATAATTTGAGTTAAAACGAGAAAGCTAAGCTAAGAAAGCTTCGTCTGTGCCGACGTTTTTATACCCTTGCAAGTGCTCGCTTAAATATTAAAAAAAAAATCTTTTTTCCATTTTCCGACCGATCGTTCGTATGGGAGCTATATGATATAGTCATCCGATCCAGTCGGTTCCGACATATTAGTAGTGTGCAGCAAAAAGAAGACTCTTTGCAAAATTTCAGCTCGATAGCTTTAAAACTGAGAGACTAGTTCGCGTAGAAACAGGCAGACGGACGGACGGACAAAGCTCAATCGACTCTGATCAAGAATATATATAGTTTATGGGGTCGGAAATTAATATTTCTATGCGTTGCAAACTTCTGGGCAAAATTATAATACCCCTTGCAAGGGTATAAAAATACATGCATTCAAGCAGATGAATACAATACCCAACTGAATTTTATCTTGTCTAATGTGTAATTTGCGATTTCCCATATCAGACGAAAGTAATGGGTAATCTGAAGAGCACAAAATTTATGAGAAGCTGCAAGCGAAGTAGGGTTCGCATTATATTTAATATTTGTGAGAATGAATCACTAAAGAACATCAGAAATTCCAGCCTAAATTCCATCTTATTCGTCTTAGAGCTCTGACAAATAGTTTTTTCTGACTACTAATATTTTGGTTCCCCACAGCACATTCTGCGGTTCTGGATCTGGTAGAGGAACATAATTATTATTAAATATATTATAGTCAATGAAATCATCAAAGTTTCGGCATAAGTACAATAGTTCTTACTTACCCTAGAAATTTTAGACTTTGGCCTGACATTAAAATATCGTTGTTGTTTTTGAATTTTTATTTTAATTTACAAATAATACAAAAATATTGAAGAAGACTTAATTAAACATATCAAAAATAATGCAAAACTATACAAATGACGATGAAATCTTGCTAAGATACTACAAATATGAACTGGCTTATACGAGGTGACTAAAAGGGGAACATTCTCAAATCTAGCAAGAATAAGTTGAGATGTTATATCAAATAAATTTTATAGCCAAATTTTCCTCTTAGTCACTTCGCATAGTCCAGGCAGATGCTGAGACCTACCACTAAGTTAATACAAACTACAGTAAACACTAAATACATACAATATATAATTAATTGCTGCGTTTATTTTGTTAAAGCTAAATACTAGCTCTAAGCTTTGGAATGTGCTTCATTTGACATACGTGAGAGAAATTGACTGTTCAAACTTTGGTACAATACTGATCATCATTGAAACTGCCATTCACACAGTATGGCGGCGGTGTACTGGAGCAAACCTCCTCCTGCAGCGTGGCCGAGGTGTTCTCTCTTCTCAGGCCGCCTCCCAAGATGACATCCTCGAACGAACTCTTGAAAAACTTGGCAATATAACGTGCTGCAATCAGAGCACCCACCACTCCTATCAGCGAACCAGCCAACACATCTGACCAATGATGCCAGTTATCCACCACCCGGGTCAATGCGGTATACCAGGCCAACATTATCAGCACAAACTGTACGAAGTGACGACACAATTTTGAGCTGCGCCAGGTTAACTTCCTCTGCAAATACAAGGCCACATAGATCATGGCATAGAAGGCCAAGCTGGAGTGTCCGCTGGGGAAGCTGAGTCGCGACTGCCTTACATCGGCAATGGCATAACCCTCGCCCGAGCACTCGTAGTTCTCCACATAGCGATGCTGATTACCCGGATCGGAACAGAAAGTGCCATCGATTAGTTGCGGTTGACACACGGCCATGAAATGGGGACGCAAACGGCCTATGGTGTACTTGCCCACTTCGGTGGCATCGAAAGTCAACAGCATGCCAAATCCAAAGTAGGTAAACTGCCGGCCCAGCTCCTTCAACCAAGTGGAGACGCGCCAATTGAAGAGCTGTACCGTGGTGGAAAGTTCACCTGCTCTCACATGACGCACATACTCCACGATCACAAAGATCACCAGCGGCAAGAGACCCACCAGCAGACCCAACATGACCGGCGTCACTGTATTCTCCCGGAAGGGATATCGTATGCTCTCATCATCACAAAAGAAACCACGCCGCGCGGGTTCCACAGCAAACTCGTAGATGCAGATGGGTATGGTTAACACCACAATGATGAGCAGCTCGATGAGTAAACGCTGCGACAGCCGACGGTCAGCGGATCGCTGCTCTGCTGTGGGTGGAGACTCCAAGGGGTCGGCAGGGCCGGCTGTACGTTGATCTTCGTCGCGCATTTTTTTGTGAGTTAATTAGTTAATATTCCCAAATGTAATTAAGTTGATGTTTCGTTTGTTTTTGTTGTTGTTGTTTCTTATACCCGCTCGCTCGGTTCGCTTGTTCGTTTCGGGTTCGTTGTCAGAGACTGACTGAACCGGCTTCGTTTGGGTAACGTTCTTTTAAATTAACGTTCATTTGAGTTGGGCGATATTGTTTTAGATGCTCTCTTGCGCGGTGCTCGCCCTCGCTCCCTCTCTTAATCGCACCGCTGCTGTTTTTTTTCTTTTTGCGTCAGAGTAGTTTTAGTTTATTGCCTTATTTCACGATGTTGTGGTTTAGTATGTAGACTTGGATTTCCTTTGGTGTCTACTGCATTCATCTAGATTAGACAAGGGGCCAATTTACTTTGTTTGCCCCCGAGACACTGTAACAAAAGTAGTAGAGTGAGAAGATGTTTGTCAGAAATATCATCAATTTTCATTAGCTAAGCTTGAGAAATGCATAATATTAAGATGAAAGCCTGGCAAGTTTATTGATAAGACTACAAGAAAATCATTTCCATCAAACTAATTTTAAAAAAAAGTATTTTTCTAGGCTTGCTTTAATTTGATGATTTAGTTTTCTTGGCTTAGGCTCTTCTCAAAGTTCTGTTTCAGGCTTTATCTTCCACATAGAGCTATCTGTCGCATAAACTTACAAATTACAGTCTAAAATCTGAGTTTATCTGACACATGGCAGGCTAGGTTGAAGATGAAAAATCCGTCCTTAATGTATGAAATTGCTAAAATGGATATCCAAAGAAGTTTAAAACAAATCTTCCTATATTCGGAACACGAATAAAACAAAGACGCATCTGTTTTTCGTGCTTCCTTGATGACATTTGGGTTGGGCATTAATGCGTCAGTCAGTTATTCTGTCATTAACTTTGGAAATGTAAGAAATATCTATAAAATAGCATTTATAATAATAATAATTGATAATAACTTTTGTTCTAAGAAACTGAACTTTACTTTTCTTTTCCATATCAAACCCTTTTTTTTAATTTTGGGTTTTCTTCAATTAATTCCTTGTCAAAAGAAATAAAGCTACCTCGGTAAGGGTGCGTTTTTGAACTACTTACTTTTGCGTTTATTTAGCTAAGCAAATGAAACGATTTCTCAAAAATAGTAAGCTAAATTTATAATATTATTCTAAAATTATCTAGATGTTTGTAACGCATGGAAGGAAGCATTTCCGACCACATAAAAGTATATTTATTCTTGATCAGTATGACGAGTTGAGTTGATTTAGCCTTGTCCGTCTGTCCGTCAAACCGTCCTTCTCTTTCTATGCTATCTTCTCCGACAGTTTGAAAGATATCTTCACAAAACTTTTAGTACAAATAGGATTGATCAGTCGAAAACCTATTTTTAGTGAGAAACTTTTTTTTACCCCTACAGAGGGTATTATAAAATTGTGCAGATGGTTCAGATGACCATAGCATATAGCTGTCACAGGAACGATCGGTCGAAAATGTACTTTTAGTGAGAAAATCTTTTTTGTTTTTTTGTAAAAAAGACTCCAAACTTTGTATTTCTTCTTAGTTTGCTATGCTTTCCCATGATTTTACTAAGTATGGTCGAAATGAAACATCTATTTGGTATAGCTGCCATACAAAAAGATACTCAAATTCAGTAAAATAGACGTTCACTCATCTCTGAGAGGCACTGGTGGAACAAACAGCACTAACACTACTTAGGAAGAACACTACTTGGGAAGTTCATCGCTACGAGTCCAAAAAATTGTGAAATATTTGTAAAAACCTTGGCTTTGATTTATATGCTTTTTAACTTTTGATCGGATTTGTTAATACAACCAGGCCTGTTTTCGAATTCGATTGTTCCGAAATGGTTTGATTTGTGTGAAAATAACTAGGTATTTAAAATCAAAAGCAGAAACCACAGTCGTTTCTTTAAAGCTGACTTATTTAGCCATTCCGATTCCGCTAGGCTCGATCAGAACCAAAAGCGGGAACAGGTCAGAAAATATCGTAAAATATGTTTAATTTCGCTTTAAAATTCTTGACGATTTAGCTCTAGATTTGTTCTTGAAAATATTTCCTTGTGGCAAATCATCCAAATCATATCTTCTTACTTAAAATGTGAGAAATGACTTTTAGATAGTCATGTTCAAATACGTGAAGCTATTGCTTAGTGTCAATAGAATATGACAATTGTATTAATTCTTTAAGCCTTTAACAACTCAGACTCAAAATCAGTCACTAATTTCAACACTTTCTTCTTTAACTTCAATTAAAAAAAAAAACTTCGAAGAGTTAATGAACAAATTTATTAGCGATTTATTTTCTTGATTTCCAGAAGAAACACTAATGGCCGATTTCTCATCTCCTAGATAGCAGCTATGTTTTAGATATACTCACAATTTACTCTGTTCATTGCCTGCAAACATTTTGTTTGCGAGAGTTTGGCGATACCTTGAGGGAAATCTTTGAAGATAGTTTGGCGATTTACACAAACAAAATACCTTAGGTATCGTTTTTTTATCATAAAAGGAATAAATTGGAGATATGTTCTAGCATTTTTTCCGTCCATTCGGGAAATTGGCGATATATCCCTCAAAAATCGCCTTGAGGGAAAGAATGTGTTGCTTTATTATTGGTCCCATCTGAGTATTGGCGATACATCGCATAACACTTCCTAACAAGACCCGAATGCGATTCTTCTTGAAATGACTTGAACGACTATTTACAGTAGTACCAAAGGAAACAATTTGGCAACGCTTATTTACCTTAAGTTAAAAATCGTGCTTTTAAATATAAGAATTTGAAACACCTTTTATTCGTATGGCTTATCTGCGGGGGAATAACCGCATTCCTGCCTCTAGGATAAATCGCATTCTTAACTCTTAGAAGAGACCCTTTCCTATATCCCAGAAGTGTCGCTTTCTTATCGCCCGGAAGTTATCGCATAGTGTCACGTTTGTTAACTTAGGGAGATAAGAATGCGATAATGATGCGATATCGCAAGAATAAGGCGATACCTACTGGCGAATCTCATTCATATCTTCCGCGATAAAAAATGTTTGCTGGGTTGTTACTTTATGTGACAGTTGATGCCAAATCTATAAATTGTTTGAATTTCAAGCACGGCCAATTTGCTATAACAAAATTACTTGCCGCCAGTGACTAAAACCGCAACTATTTCGGCTTTGGTTAGGATGTATATCTCTGTCGAAAGCTATTTTTCAGTTATTTACACAGTTCGACACATGAGACATGATAATCTAGGAGTCCTGCATTTCACCATGTTTCGCATATGAAATTGAAGAGAAATTCATTTTTTAAACGACAAACATGTAGGCCTACTAGACTATCATGTCAAATGTGTCGAACTGTGTAGAGGCAGTCTTACTTTTTATGGTGAGAAGCGGTTAGAGATTTCTTACAATTAAAAATTGCTTTCAAACAAAATGAATGCATTAACCAAAACCGAAAGTCTGTTTGCTAATGGTCTCTGCTTCCAGCACACTTTATCAGACATCATCGAAAAAATTTGAATAAGAAGTAAGAAAAGAGTTCAAGAAATAATATGTATTTTTCGATATAAGTTTGTCTTAATAGTTTTCAATGTTTTGTTTTTGTATTTTGTGTAACGCCACAGTTCACAAAGTCGCCAATATTTTTGGTAATACCTCAATAGAACTTAAAAGCATTGAGTTGATTTCTAAAATGTTTGAACTTGAATTTGATGCTCTCATTTTGAAAACAAGCGTCAGCTGAAACAGTGAGACCCTACCATTTTAGCTGCTGCTTTGGGTATTTGATAGGATTTTCCCAAATTGTATGGTAACACTAGAGCTAACATTCTGCGTGACATACTATAAATAACATCTTGACCTTAAATTTGATTTGTGGGGGCCTTTCTTAAGGTCAAAATAAATGTAAATACTTAAAATTATTTGATAACAGTAAAATTTTTCAATTTCTATATCTTTTCCTTAAAGTTGCAATAATATTATTCCTACTTTCGGTAAGTTTGGGTTCCACCGATCCATCTCCAACAAATAGAACAGACTCTATGAATGTTGAGGGAGGTAGCTAGAGTCGAGAGTTCTAGGATTTGTCTTATGTGTCTAGACTTGATTCGCATTTTTAACGAATTGAATTGTTTGAAAGAGGTGTATGTCTGTATATCCCAAAAAAGATTGGAAATTCGGGAACTGGAACTTTTCTAACAAAAAGTATCAAACGCATAGAACGGATCCAAAGCCAAATCGTGCTGCGACAAATTTTTTCCACAACATTCCAAATGATAAACTCAACTTAAGATCTATATTGTGGCAATTGCACTCCCCACTTCAACACCATTTCCCAAGATTCGATCACTTGTGAATCAAATAGTTAGCCCCCTTTGCTAACAGTGCACAATAATAGTATGTACATTTCACTTGTATAAATAAAAAAGCTCAAGATCATATTGATAAGATAAATTGAAGGCGTGCTAGATAATACAAAAAGCTAAAGTCAACTCAGGTTCGTCATTTTAAACGAAAATTTTGTGCAATTTCATGGCAGTTGAGCTATTTCTTGTTTTTGGTAAGAAATTGTTTCAACAAGATCAAGAGGTACTTCTTAGATTCAACTGGGGTTTGTTATGAAAACGGGTGGGGTAGCCGCCCCGAGCGCTGTGATAAGCATTCATAATTTGTTGGGTCAATCAACAATGAGTCACAATTTACTCATCCAGCCAGCCAGCCAGTATCTAGTCAGTGCAAACGCATTGAGTGCCGGCCTATTATGCTAGGGCAATGATGCATCAAATAGGCGCGTCAATGCACGCACTTAATAATAAGATTTTAGCATTATCTTTGACTGGGAAAGGCAGCAAAGTGTGCAACCAAAGAAAGGCCAGCATTGTGCTGTAGCTGATGATCCCTGTTTGGCGACACTCAAATGGGTATGGAGTTTCCAGTGAAGTTTGCACCCCCTCGCTCCAATTCAACTACAACTTCGTATTCATATTCATTCGTATTCAGATGGCGGGGACAACGCAGTCAAATGGCGCGACCTTTAATTGAATGAATAAGCGACATTTGATTGAATTAAGGCGGCGTGTATCTGTGTGTGTGTGTGCATGTAGTTTTCTCTTTTCACATTTGTAAACTGGCGCTTGTTTTCCATCGAGTTAACCATTGGCATTTTAAAATGCACTTTGACCTTTTTGCCTGTGCACTTGCACTTAGTTTTGTATTTATAGAGCGAGTGGCATCAAATGTGCCAATTGGACGGCAAAAATATATTTTCGAAAAGAATTAATGGAAAATTCATTTGCACTAAAGTTATTTGATTACTGCACTTTTTCTTATCACGTTTTCGTACCAAAGTAAACAAACAATATTTGCGCTCGTTTTGGATGCGGATTGTGTCAACTTTTAAGCGCCGCTTGATGTTGCCAACTGACAGACATAAAAACAAATGATCTATGGCTTTGGGCTACGGCTGGCTGGCTGCCTGTGTGTGTGTGTGTGTTCAGATGACTTTGTAAACAAATCGCCGCCAAGTGGATCATTAACCAGCCAGTGGTTCGGAGAGAAAGATAGGGAGAGAGAGCACATGAGTTCGGATTGCACGTTGGTTGATGGAATAGCAAGGTGAGGCAGACTAACATATTTTAAGCTGACAACATTCGGTTAGATCGTCAGGAATCATATAATACGTTTAAACACCCAAAATAGTGGCTTATAAATGCCCCTTAAAGTATACAAAGCTTCTAAAAAGTAATGTATGGGAAGAATTTTATTTATATAATTGGCTTTATACTTAACTTTTTTGTGAATTTGCAATGATCATTATATATGACGTTGCTTTAACTTGCTATCTGTGTCTATACTTAAATAGAAAGTTGTAAAAATCAACAAAGGTTGCCTACTTTTACGCGTACTTATCATGATTTATTTGGTCTCTATAAAATTAGTAAAAGATTCTTATTAGATCTATAAAAACAAAGTGATGACTGCGTTCAGAGACAGTCGGAAAACAGCAGTCAGTAGCGAAAGCCTACTGAAAATGCAATTGGGAGACTCTTGAAGAAGTACTGTATAGACAACTAGCTCTTTTTGGTGTACAATGCATAAGTGGCTTACAGTTGTGAACAAATTTAATAAAAATACATACTAATTTTAATAGAATTAAAATTGCATAAGAGGGTTTCCTTATCTTAGAACACCGCAAGACACTTATGGACTTGATACAACAAGGCGCGAAGAACAGCTCGCAAAATGCAACTATTTCAAAATTATATGTAATATAAAATCCAAAAAAAAATACACAAAATCAATTTTTGACGAGTTATTCATAACAAACTTATATTATCTGTTAAAAGAGTGCTCTCCTCTGTTGCCTCACCCTTTTATTGCTTCACGGCACACTGTCTTACAGTTACTGTGTGTGGGCAGAGAGCAAGCTACCGGCGCTTGTGGACTGTGGTCAATTGGCTTTTCATTCACTTGTTGTGTGGACTGTAAGCTTGCCAGTGATCGGCAGAAGGTTGTAAACTTTGCTAAAGTTCATACTAGGCTGTTACTTTTCAAATATGTGAAAAGTGGCTTGCAGAAATATTGTATTATGAAAGACAATTCACACTTAAATGGTAAAGTTGTACAGTTGTTAGGTCTATGTTCAATAGAACACAATATTGTTATTCGAAAAATAAAATAAAATAGTGCATAAGACCGGTTGGATGCATGATCTAAATCTTAGGACTTTGACTAAAGGTCAAGAACTTATCACAGAATTTGTAATGTAGATAATGTCATAATGCACAAAAATGTGGCGCTGATCAAAGCTGCCAAGAATCACATTTTTATTGAATTGACCACCAACAGTATATTTTAACACAAAATTCTTAATTTATTAATTTTATATGTGATTGAAAATTTCTACTTACTCTGGACTCTGGGGGGACTCGAACTCGGGGCCTTTGAACTGAACCGAGGTACCGGGCTCAAACCTCACAATGAGAAGGTTGAAAATATAAATTTTAAGAAGTTTTTCCGGAATAGTATGTTTAGGTAGTTAAATTTAGAGCTAAATGGTCTATTAAGCAGTTATTATTATTATTATTATTATTATTATTATTATTATCTGGTATCGCAGCAATTACAAATTGAATCTTACCACTATGATAGCTATAGCTACTAGGCTTTAAGCTACTATTAAGAAGTTAATTTAGTGATTTTTTAAAATTTTTAAATTTCAATTTTTTAAAATTCAAAAAACTTTTCGAACTTGTGGAAATATTGGAGTTTCTCAGAAATTGTATTGGTATCTTGGGAATCAAAACCAATATAATCGTTATTCAACTAAGTTTACTTAGAAACAAGTTTGGTTTCAATAGGTTAATTTATGTGGCTACAGGACCTAGAAATGTGAACAAACATCCTTCAACCCACGTCTATGCAAATTTCTTTTTATCCTGACGTTAAGGTTCGGAAATTCAAGCTTTGAGGCTTTTAGGAGAAGGTTTTGGTTCGAATCTTGGTGCAGTCCATACATTAAACAATTTTAATCATTTTTGTGTTCCATGTGTTCTAAAAATCACATACGACCTAAAAACTACACAAATTGTATGGGAATCGCGTGGTTGTTTGGTCTGAGTCGGTTAGAAGAATACTCGGGAATTTTTAATTTACACTCATAAAACATTCGCCCTGAAAACTAGAAATTCTCCTATGAAATCCGTCCTAAGGCGATTCACCCAAAAATTGAGATAAATATTTTCTCATTTATGGAAAACTTTCAAAGTTTCAGAAACATTTCATTACATTTCAGTAATATTTCACTTCGGAGTTTTAAAATGCTTGAGAAACGAGGAGCTTAAAATACAGATGTTGTTGTGGGTGGAGATTTTACAAGTAATTCTAAACGTTTTTCTAGATTTTTATACCCTTGCAAAGAGTATTATAATTTTGCCAAGAAGTTTGCAACGCATAGAAATATTCATGTCCGACCCCATAAACTATATATATTCTTGATCAGGGTGACGAGCTGAGTCGATTGAGCCTTGTCCGATGTTTGTTTCTCGTGCTTTTACATAATTCTACTAGTTTTTGTCCAATTCGGATGACTATATTATATAGCTCCCATACGAACAATCGGTCGGAAAATGGGAAAAAGAGTATTTTTTGAAAATATTTAAGCGATCACTTGCAAAGGTATAAAAACTTCGTCACAGACGAAGTTAGCTTGTCGTTTTTAACTTTCCTGCCCATTTTAGGAGTCAGTCGCACTAATCCAGTCATATGACTATCTTTTTTTTAGAGCCGATCCGATGTTTTAGGTTTGGAGTAGGTTCGGGTTCAGCTTTAATTTCTAAAGAGGTTCGTTTCAAGGTTCGGTTAACAGAAATCTGAATTCTGGGTTCGAACCGGTTCGGTTCAAAACCGGCTTGCAGACCTGGTTACAACGTGGGTTTTGTAAATTTCTGTTATCAGACAAGGAGGTAGACAAAATGAGTTAAGATCAAATAAAATTTAATTGTATAACGAAGACTGTCTTTTAAGTCTCATTATTTGACAAGTTTAATTCAGATTTATTTCACATTTTTTGGATGCACTAGAACAACTGTCATTTGTGACCTGGATCTGTGTTTCTGGTTTGTTACGTTATGGCAACACTTTAAGTTGTCATATTAAAGACGTGATTCTTGTGTTTTTGTACGCCCAAAGTAGAGTTCAACATATTGTAATGTATTCGATAAGATTCGATAATGGATGATTGTGTTCAGACTTAAAGTTTATCTCGACTTCTGCTTAGCTAGTTAAGTTTGACGTGCCGAGGTTAAATTTATTCATAATAATCTAAACCCAATCTGGACCGTTGCGATATCCAGTGTTGCCTTAATTATTCTTGTAGTATCGACTAAATAAGTGAACAGTTTCGATTTCAATCAAATTTAATCAATTTCGCTTAGTTATTTCCCATACTTTTAAAAATGACTAACTTGAAACCATTTTGTTAAACCAATCGTTCTCAAAGCAATTCCTTACAGCAACAAATTATCATAACAATTAAATTTATTAACAATAACAAGCTTGAATTCAAAGTTCTTTGGCCTAAAAGAATGCAAAAACAAAAAAAACTGCGATATTCCAACTTGATTCTGCTTCAAATAGGTTGCAAACATTTACAGTTACTTTTGCTTTTGTTTCGATTTGAGTAGTTCCTAGACTAGACCCCAGACCACACCAGACCACAATAAAATAGCTTTACATTTTAAGCCACATTTAGAAATTTTTTTGGAATAAATTAAGTGCAAAATTAGCATACCTGGGCAATCGCAGCGAATGCCATGACAAAACAAGTTTTCATGGATTTATAAAACTGCTTGGAAATGGAAATGAAGCTCGGACTGCAAATGGTGAATGGAAGCCCTTTCATCTTCTTAGTCGAAAAATGTGCGGCAATCCGAACACGCGTCTACTCTCGCGTCTCATCATAGACTTCCTGCTGCTGTTGGCCGTCTACTGTGCGGCCTTGGTGGTTCTGCCGCAGCAATTGGTTACCACCCAAAGGGGTTTCCATTGCAGCGATGCGAGCCTACATTATCCGCACCACCAGCCCTGGTTGACTAAGATACACCTGACCATAGCGGTGATAGTGCTGCCAGCTGCTTTCATCCTGGTGGTGGAAATGCTCCGAGCGGCTTTTGTAGCACCCGACAAGGAGTTGAAGCAAAGATTTGTTTTTGTGGGTGCCCGGATACCCAGCTTCATCAGCGAATGCTATAAGATCGTTGGTGTTTATCTGTTTGGCCTGGGACTGGCCTTAATGGTCATTAGATTGACCAAACATACAACAGGGCGTCTAAGACCGTATTTCGTGGATGTTTGCCAGCCCACATGGGGTGAGGATAATGAGGAGAACTGCGCCAGTCTCTTGGCATCCAACTATTCTACGTATATTGAGAACTTTAGCTGCACCGAGTTCTCTGCCTCAGCGGAGTTACTTGCCGTGTTGCGTCACTCATTTCCCAGTGGATTTGCCACCACCACCAGCTATGCCATGTTCTTTCTGATCTACTATGCCCAGTCTAGGTTTTTTGCTCCCTGGCTGAAGCTTCTGAGGAGTACACTTCAATTGGCTTGTGGTGGACTAGCCTTGCTGGTTTGCTGGGAAAGGATATCCACTTATCAAAATCATTTATCGGATGTGGCAGCTGGAGCATTTTTCGGCTATGTTTTGGCCACTTTTATGGCGATCTTTGTGGCTCATCTGTTTCGGGAGGTGCGAGTGAAACGCCGTCAGTGGCCCAGGAACGAACAGATCTATGGCTATGCAGGGTATTATAATAGAGCGACCTATGGTTATTAGTATGAGTGTGTAATTAGTGTAAGGAATTAGTTTTAGAAATAATAAATGTTTAATTTAATTTATTGAATTGGAAATGGTTTTATTTGAAAGTCTTAAGACTTATTCTTTCGCCTAATAAGATTTCTTAAACATTATCCTCAAAGATAAGCAAACTTTTGTACATGTTTAAGCAACTTTTCTCCACTCCTTTAATCCTAACAGACAAGACCGCTAAGCGGTCCACAGCCGAGGCCATTTGATATGGACAATAAATCTGTTCTAAGAAGTTTAATATCTTCCGAACCTAGTCGCAAGGTGGACCTCTTGCTATTTGATATCAGTGTTCTGCTCAAAAACTGAGCTTCAATTATCTCAATGGACCTCATTTGAAGCCCCCGGTTCGATTCTTAACTTCGTTTCTCTCTAAAGCTGAACCACGATTTTGGTTTGCGTTTATGATTGATTCCCTTTACTTTACTCCCGAATTTGAATTTTAGTTTTAACCTCTAGAAAACATTCCACAGCTTTGAATCTAAACGTAGATTTCGCACCAAGCAACTGTGACTTAAAAATGAGGTGCATCAATTAGATTTTCCACTAGCAAAAATGAAAAGTAATAGAAGAATCGTTCTAGAACGAGTTAAAAATTACCTCAATGGCTGACTTATATTGGGATAGATATGTATATATTGGCTTACTTCGGCTTCCTAAAGAACTAAAGCTCGGTCGCATGTATACGAGCTTCTTTAGTATAGAGATTTTAAATTTCTAAATCTGAAACAAACTTGATCTGCTTATGGTATACACCTACCTACATGCAAAAGTGGCTTTATCTCTTATAGTCTCTGAGATCGATGCGTTCATACAGACAGACGGCCGGACAGACGGACATGGCTATATAGACTCGGATGTTAATGCTGATCAAGAATATATATACTTTATGGGGTCTGAAATTTTGCCTTCTCCCTGTTTCATGCCTTCGCACAACTTCATGATCCCCCTTTTCCCATTGTGTATGGGAACAGGGTATAAAAACAAGGGTATAAAACATCGTCCGAGCCGACGTTAATTTTCCTTAATTTTTTCCTCTAGTTTGACAAGATATCTCAAGTTCCAATGGCCACATTAACTTGAAATTATGTTTTGTATACATCCCTCTATTTCGCTAACTTGGATTATGTAAAAATTTGGATTTTTTGTATTTTAGTTATATTTAAAACAAGGGCTGCAAACCGGTTCGGAGTTGAACCGTTCCGAAGTCGGCGTCTCCTGGTTTTTTGGTAAGTCGGAACCGAACCCGAAACGGAGCAATAAGAACGAAAAAATTTGAAAAGAAAAACCTAGAATTTGGTTGTTTTATAGAGGTTAAATTTGATATATCAGAGATTTGCACTCTTTGTAAGAAAGGGCGAGTTGCCACAATCTTAAAAAACAAATATTTTTGACCTTAGAACAAAATCAGCATGTAAGGAATCACATCGCAATATTGAATAAACGTCAAAAGAAATGAATGGATGGAAGCATAAATGATTCTTTGCCATGTTCGTCTTCTGTTGAAAATGAAATGGAATCTCTAGCTAAGAAGCTAAACAACAGTAAAAAAAAGTGACAAATATGAAGTCGGAAAACGATATCATTACTCCCTTTGACCGAATTCAAGCATTGCCTCAAAGCACTAATGATTTAGGGCCGATTTGTAATCTTCTACATAGAGCTATCTGCCACATAAACCTACAAATAACAGAGCAAAATCCAAGATTACCTGACACATAGCAACAATTTAGAAGATGAGAAATCGGCCCTTAAAGTATTGTGATTATTGTTAAAAAAATAAGTATTTAATTACTTGTAGCACTGAGATGAAAAATAGACCAAATTCAAATTCATTATAAAAAACTTCAAATGTCACATTTGTCGTACCAGCTGTTCGAACAACACAGTATCAGTAGAGCGCGCTTTATCTTTTCTTAAGTTTTTTTTATCCAGCCAGAGAGCCAGTATTGATATAAAATTTCTGAAAGACATATTAATGATTAACTTAAACCAAACTGAAATATACCATATTTTATTAATAACATCAAAGAATGCTTCTGCCAACTTGGCGCTATATTTTGGTGTGAACCGATTCCTTCTGCTTTTTGCACTTATGCTGCTTTGAAAGTTCCAAACAGTATATGCAATGCTGGTCTGAGAAGGCAACTGCTGATTCACAGTCGATGAGCGAAAACTACTAAGGATGCGACAGGGAGGATGTTGAAATATTTTCTTAATCTATCATTCTCCTAAGAGATGTGCGTGTGTGGGTCTTGTTTTTGTGTGCATATTATCCGCTTAAGCTGCTATAAAGGCCCTTGACGGAAACACTAACAATGCAAAAACACTTACTGAGTGCCGCAAATCTCTAAATGAGATGGCTCAGCACTTTAAAATACGTCTCGTATGGGTGCCTGGACACCGCAACATCTGGGGTAATGAGACAGCCGACCGACTCGCTAGACTTGGCACTACCGCCCAGCTCTTTCCGGATAAGAGCACGATTGGGGTGCCTATTGCGTCTTGTAAACTAAAAATAAGGGAATCTACCCTCAAAATGGCCACGAACCGCTGGAGATCAATTCACTCTTATGAAATCTCTAGGCTCACGTGACCTACTCTCAATTTTAAAATAAGTTTAACACCACAGCGTCTCGGTAGACAGAATGTCTCCCAACTCGTAGGAATTCTCACAGGACACTGCCTTATAGGCAGGCATGCCGCTAGACTCGGCATCAGCCACAATGACTACTGCAGAAGCTGTTGCTCAGTTGATGAAGAAGAAAGCGTCCAGCATCTGCTATGTCACTGTCCAGCGCTCAGTAGGAGACGATTCGCAATCTTAGTTGGCCAAGATTAGGCTAAGAATCTTTGAAACCAGGGTCGAATTGAATTCGGCAAGCTAAGGAACCGGCTCCCAAGCAGATTGTAGCGGTGGGCTTCAATCTTTGGATCAATCATATGGCAAATGGCCAAAATTGTAAGACATTTTTTATTAGAGCTTCTCTTTCGGTAGTTCTTTAATTTGTAGAAGTTCTATGGAGAGCAGCAAAGCCAATTTTAAGTTGAACCGCTCCAGAGTCAAAGTCTTTGATTTAGTTGGAGAGTCTATCAATTCAACTGCCTGAACCTGAACCAACACTGCCTTTCTGTTAGCAAATTGCTGCTTAATACAGCTAAACTCTTTAAAATAAGCAAAATAAATCTTAAGAGACTTGCATGATTCTTCTAATGAAGCAAAATGATTATCAAAGCTTTGAAACTTAGAAAAAACTTATTTAAATTGCGCAAGTCCAAGCTTTTTCAATGTATAAAATGTTGATATTGTGTAAGCAAAGAAAATGCCACAAACTCACGTTTTTATCTGAGCTTTTAATAGTAAATTCCAAAAAATTAAGAACGCTGCCCCAGTCCCAGACTGTTCAATTTTAAGACCAGTGGCACAAAAATTTTATAACATTTTAAATGATAAATATTATACAATTTATTATACCAGCTAACACACTTTTCTCTTCCCCTCTTGTTTATTTCCAGGTAAGCTGCATTTCCATGATATTTTCAATAAACTTGTAAGTCGTTTAAGTGGGTATATCAAGTTGCAGTATATCAATTTATGCCATATATTTACATGAGAAATTCCGATGAGCTTGAGAAACACTTTCTACCTTCAACTTTCTATAGATTCAAAAAAAAACACCAGCCACATATATTTCCGATTAGATCGTCAATTTTGTAACATTTATTTCGCTAGAATACAGTAAAACAAAACAGATAAAAATATATGTGTCGTTTGTTGAGGTTTTCACTAAGTTAGGGGAAAGCACCTTCTGTCTCTTACTCTCCTGCCACGACGATGCCATGGTCACCAAGATCAGGGTATATAGCCATAGTTGTGATATGTCTGAGCGTATTGCGCCTGGGCGGCGGGATGTGCAGCCAGGTAGGGCAAGGTGCCAAAGGTGTAGGCAGGCAGGGCAGGTGGCACAGCAGCAGCAGCTGCGCCACCGTTTGACTGCGATTTAGTAGAATTCTTCGGAGAGATTTGTGGTTTCCTCAGGGTATTGGCCGAGTAGCCTGCTCTATTCCAACGCTTAAATGCAAAAAGATCAGCCACATAGACACTCGTCAGCCAAGCAAAGAGTACGCCCAGTGCCACACCAGCCAGCACATCGCTCCAGTGATGCCAGTAGTCGGTGATCCGGGAGAGTGACACATACCAGCCAAACATTACAAAGAGAAACTGTAAGAGATGCTTCAGTAGCTTGGACACTCGCGTGCTGAGGGCTGCCTGCAGATAGATGGCCAGGTACAGCATGGCATACATCATCATACTGGCATGTCCACTGGGAAACGATTGATTCAGCTGCTGGTAATGGAAGTCCGACACATTGGCATTACTGCAGCTGTAACTATCGATGTAGCGTCCTTGATTCTGTATGTCCTGGCAGGTGGTGCCGTCGCTTAGCATGGGCTGACACACCGCATAGAAGTGAGGACGTAAACGTCCTATACAGAGCTTGGACAACATGGTGCTGAAGGTCAGCATGGCCAGGCCAAACAGATAGCAGCCCACCTGCTTGTACAACTGACCCAAGCGATGCACCAGTCGACATCCTCCCTCCTTCTTGGCAGCCGCTTCTCGTGCTCCTCCTCCCGGCAACTGTTTGAACAATTCCACCACAATGATCACCGACGAGGGAACACCCAAAATCACACCTATGAGCAATGCTGTGCCAATGGTGCTCTCCTTCAGCGGATAACCCAGTGACTCATCACCGCAGAAAAAACCTCGCTTGAAGGGACGCACGAATTTGTGCAGCAGAAAACTGCCCACCGTCAGCGCCGCCCATAACAACAGATCGCACAGGCCGCGTGCCAGTTTCGTGTACTTGGACATGGTTGCAAGCCGGGGAAGAACACACAACAACTCGAACGTCTCTACCGTCGGCCAATCCGCGCTTAACTGACTGAGCCCACCGATGGGGCATGAATATCTTTTCAGAGTCGTGATTTTTTTTTGTTTTCTTATTTTCCATTTTTGAGTGCGTCGCAGAGCGCGTTGTCTCTCCCAGCTGCTGTTCTCGCACCCCGCCGACACTCTTTTGCGGTCTGTCAGTCAGAGCCAGTAGCTGCCCCCCCTTACCCCCTCCACAACACGCTCAACATCAGCTGTGGCTGTTATTATTTTATGATTATTGTTGTTGCTTTGGTAACGTCAACATGCCATAAACATTTGTTGCTGTACCTGCGCTGTTGGTTATATTTATTAATTACAATTGAATACTTTGCCAGCAATAAATTTAATTACACTTGGGAAAAAATACTTAACAAAAAAAACACATGTCTTTTTAGTTGCCAAGAGTGGCTAATAGTGGCAATGGGTTAAGGTTAGCTGAATTTTGTGACGGAAGTTCTCTTCTACAATGCTTCTGGCTTGGGTTACCCTTTCTTATAAAAAGCGAAGTAATTGTAAGTAATTAAAATCGAAATTGTGCTTCTTTTTACAGTTTATTTATAGTTTTTAGAAGGGATTTGATTTATTGCCGACCAAACTTTACGGTTTTCTCAATGCATCAACCGTTTAAGATGGCTTTTTGATCTATTTCTGCGATTAAGCACAGCTTTGGCCATTCACTTCTCATGAACGAAGTGCTACAAAAATTTGGAAAATAGACTTGTATTCAGATTGAAACCTCGGCAGAATGATTCCAATTTCATTTCAGTGCCAGGGAAGAGACAATTTTTGTTTAACTTTAAAGCAGGGCAGCAAACCGGTTTTGAACCGAACCGGTTCGAACCCGAAATTCCGACTTTCATATTACTGTGAACCGAATCTCTTAAGGTACTAAAGCTGAACCTGAACTTGTTCCGAACCGATAATTTCGGTTCGGTTCAACAAAAATTAAAGACATGAAAAAATTTGACCTATTTCCTAGCAACTTCTTCTCTTATCCTGATGGTTCTGGAAGACTGAGTCTTACAATCGGCAGGAAAGTTTAATGTAAACATCTATAAAAATGTCCAGAATTATTAGTAGAATCCCCACTTATATAAGCCTCTGTTTTGAAAGATCCTTTTTTTCAAAACTTATTGACTTATTCACAAAATAAGTGCTCAACATTACTGTGGTACGTAAATAGACACAATTTCCTTACAGCAATTTGTATAAAGCATGGGCTGAACCGAGACTCGAACCAAAACTGTTGCCCAAAAAACTTGAACCTCAAAACTCTGAAACTGAACCATTTTTAATTTTTGGTTCGAACCCGCGAGCCGGAGCTCCCTAAATATATTTGGGTTCGCAGCCAAGGAAGGGAGTCAAAGATTCAAACAGCAATTTTCATTTTTGGGTCAACAAGGGGGTTTTATACATTTTCTTAATATTTATACTCTGTACCAAAGGTACCAAAGGTACACAGAGTATATATAGTTTGTGCAAAACTATGTAAAAGCCAGAAGGCAGCTTTTCTGACCCCATAAAGTATATATATTCTTGATCAGCATCAACAGCCGATTACATACAGGATGGTCCATCAAGTGTTTGGAATTTGTACTTTTCATAATTTGACTTTAAAAACGTCAAAAGTCATTCGGAAAGCGACTTGTATTTAGTAAAAACTTTGACATTTACGAAACGGGTCGCTATTCGCTTAAAGAAAGTTGGGGAAAAATAAAACCATATTTCCAAAGTGGTGAGTCCTCCACTCAAACTGTGCGAAATATGAACCAAAACATGTAACCCAAGAAAAATATTCCGAAAACTCAATTTGAGGATCAATTCGTGAAGCGAGTTTGCGTAACTGGAATGTTGGTAGATAAACCAACCCGTGTACGTACACGTCCAGTGCGCTCGACCGAATACATTGCTGCGGTTACTGAAAATGTGCAAGAACAACCATCGACGTCAACTCGCCATCGATCTCAACAATTGGACATTTCGCGCACTTCTTTGATTCGAATTTTGCATAAAGACCTTGCCATGAAGCCATTCAAAGTTCAATTCGTGCAGCAGCTGAAGCCAATTGACCATCCGAATCGTCTTCTGCGCCCTATCTTCGAAAATTGAATAATCAGCAATTATGGAGATGTGAATTGGTCGCCATGAAGCTGTGATCTGACACTGTTAGACTATTATCTTTGGGGAGCGGTCATAGACAAATGTTAGGCAAACAATCCTGAAACAATTGATGAGTTTTACAACTATTGAAAATGTTTCCAGAAATTGGGTGGATCGATCGAGCTACTGCCAAGTCAGCCGTGGTGATCATTTGAATTGTTTTTCATAAATGAATGACATAAACCAATCTGTTCAATATCAAATATCAAGCCGTTTTTTTTACAGCAAAATGAAATTCCAATTTTAAAACAGACCACCCAGTATATATCCCATGGTGGAATAACACCATGATATATCCACGTCCGTCTGTCTGTCCGTCTGTCCATGTGAACGCACAGATCTTATAGATGGTAAGAGATACAGGTTTGACGTGTATGGGACAATAACTTCTTATACCTGCTGGCAGATCAAGTTTCCTTTCAATTAATGCCAAGCCCACTCCAGTCCCCGAAATTTGAAATAAACGTCATATCTCCCCCAGTTTTAAAGATAGATGGTCCTTTCCTTCTAGACATATTTAGTAATCCAGATCACTTATCGATCTGCCAAGGGAATGTCGAAGATCGGATGAACGGTTGTTAAGTCATGATCAAAGGACTGTTCGCTGCTGGAGCGCAGGAGCAGCGCTGCTTTGAGCTGCTACTGCAGCATCAAAATTTATGCTGAGCCTATAATTTCGTTGGTACAGAGTATGTCATAGTCGGGCTTGACTGACTTTTTTACTGGATTTTTTAATTAAGTTAGTCATTTGTAAGGAAATAAGGCATTTTTGAGTGGCCTCGGAACATCTAATGAAAAAGTTTTTTCTTTCAAAACTTGCACACTCGGTCATCTTCACCAGCTGTAAAGTAACTAGCCAGGAAAAAGCTTATCAAAGAACAAAGAACAAATTTCCATCCCTAATATTGGGGTTTTGGTTTCAACAAGCCAGGCAGTTGATATGCAACTTCGCGGCTCCAGTTGCCGAAAAATAACTCGCAAAGTAATGCTAGTAAGGGCATGCCCACCGCTGGCCTAGAACGACTCAGAAATATGCTTTCAGTTGTCCAAAATGAGGATGTAATAAAATTCAAAAAACATATTTAGTCATCTGTTTACAGTTTCTAAGGTGTGTTACTTATATTTTGGGTAATTAATTTGTGTAAAATGCGATTACAAATTACAGTACTTTCTTTTCTCGAACGTTTATAGACAAATATTTGATTTATACATGACTCTTAAGAGCAATCTCGATTGCGGAAATTTTTTTGGCATCAAAGTCAAAAACCTTTAGAAAACCGATAAGATAAGAGGATGAACTTTATTGTTTGTTTAAATTAAAGCATTTTCATTGCACTTTTCCGTATTAAATGAACAGATTGACATTGCTAACATTAAAAGCTTAAACATGGGCCACTTTTTATACCCTGTTCTAATTGAAAATGGGAAAAGGGAGATCAGGAAGTTGTGCGAATGTATGTAACAGGGAGAAGGAAACGTTTCCGACCCCATAAAGTATATATTTTCTAGATCAGCATGAACAGCCGAGTCGATATAGCTATGTCCGTCTGTTTGTCCGTCCGTCCGTCTGTCCGTCTGCCTATCTGTCTGTCTGTATGAACGCGTCGATCTCAGAGAATATAAGAGATAGAGCCACACAATTTTTGCACGAAGGTCGACTTATGCTGATCTGCTTACGCAGATCAAGTTTGTTTCAGATTCGGAAAATTCCCACCCGTCCCCCTTTTATCGCCAAAAAACCCAGACCTCCTCTAGAGCCTCGTGGTTTAGTATACATCAAGCTAGGCCCAATATCTATCTATTCTGAAAAGTACAATCAGATCGGACAAAAAACACCGGAGTTATAAATGAAACAGTTGAGCTGATAAGAGCACCCCCCAAGTTGTTGGTCAGGAGTAGAAAAAGTGTTGCCTACATTTAGGATGACATCTTCAAAAATTTATAAACAAATAAATGAAAACAAATGAACAGGATATTTTGTGGTCGGGAAACTCGACTGCAGCGTCCTTACTTGTTAGATATATTTTTTGATGTCTTAATACTTTATCATTTTATGTACGGCCAACTGTATTCGGAATATATTCAATGATAGAAAATTTGAAACTCAAATTTTCTAAAGAATAACCCATTGCTCTATAGCCATACATATGTATTAAGGGGAGGATTCAAAGGTTTAATCAAACTGGGACTTGTTTTTGAGGACTTGATTGAAGGAATATCTGTCCAATGTCTAGAATCGAGCATTTGTGAAAATGTGTAAACTAGTGCCATAAGAGATTTATGCAGATATAAAATTTGTTCAATTATTAAATTTTTCTTTGAAACGATTTTAAAAATATTTTTTTATTCAACTTCTGAAAAGAAAACCCCGAAACGTTTCTCCCAGTGCATTAACCAGAAATGCAAACTCCGCCATTCGTCACACTCATAAAGTATCTCTGGCATATAAGCTTAGCAGTAATACAAAATCCAAGAGTGATAAAAATAATCACCGATTGCTTTAAACAGGCCGCAGACACCCACCGACCACCACCACCCCAACAGATAAACTACACCCACCGAACAGCAGACCTCAACGTTAACATATACAGTGTATTGAGGAACTGGTTTCACTTGCGGCTCAGAAAGCAAGAGAAAACAACATTTGGCCACAGATAATGCTGATGGAGACGGCGGAGCAGCATACCTGTTTGGGGTTCTCATCTTTCTTTCGTTCGAACATCACTTTTTAATTTTGTTTTTGGATGCGTGTGCATAATCTTTACGAGAGTGGGTAGGGAAGTGGAACCGCATACCGCAATGGACCAAACTGACGATGACGATGACCACTCAAGTGTTAAGCTAATTGCTGCTTGGTATGGAGGGGGAATTTCTCTCAATGTGATTCATCGCGAAAAATTGACCTAATTGCTTGAGGATCGGCAGGGTGAATCCGCACCTGTAGACGATGGGCAGCGCTGACGTCAGAAGAACATTCCTGAGGTGTTGCATTTCACAGCTGTGCGGAGAAGCTTAAAGCTTTCGGAAATCAGTTCTAAGCTTTGGCTCAATCAGCTGAACGAAGTTGAAACGGGTTTTTCATTTCGGTTTTATAGCTTGGCTAATTGAAATGGCCAACAATAATGACAGCGTTGCCGGCTCTGGCTCGTTAACTTGTAAAATTAGCAAGCATTTTTGGCAGTGATGGTGCCTTTTTTGTCCAATATTTGGTAGATAATTTAGTCGTTATGTTAATTGAATTTGTATGTGCGATTTGTTAAATGTTGATTATCATTATGAATGTTATTTATATTTGCAGGTAGAAGTACAAGTTTCGATAAGATTTGAAGGAAATGTCACTGTTTCGTACGCATTCTTCCGCTCTTTATTAATTTGTTCACTATTAGTCACTTTCAGTTTTGCCAGATGCTATCAATTATTATTTACTTTATTAATAATAACTTTAATGACTAATTGCGGTAATGCTTATTGAATTAATTATGCTTGCAGAGATATTTCTGTAAATGGCTGAGGTTTATAGTATATAGAATTGCCTTTGAGTACATTGCACGTGCAGAGAATTGAAATCAATTCATTTTAATTGCATGGGAATTGTTGGGATAGGCTTGGCTCAATAAGGAAACTGTGTAACGGTGAAATAGGAGGCTTATATTTTCACCATTACCCTGCTACTGCATTCAGCCCACTTCTTTAAGTTTGATGGGTCTACTAGTAACATTTGGTTCTAGTTTTCGATTTTATTTCCTTCACTCCTAATTGTTTTTACTCTTATCTCTTCTTTCCTTTTTTCTTACTCTATATTTCCTATTAGGGATCAAGCATTTCGCTGAACGCATCCAAAAAATTTAAAAAACTTCTTTAAGACTGTAGTTGGGTTTTTAGCCCTGTTCTTAATTATACCCGTTACTCGTAGAGTAAAAAGGGTATACTAAAGTCGTGCAAATGTATGTAACAGGCAAAAGGAAGCATCTCCGATATCATAAAGTATATATATTCTTCATCAGCATCAACAGCCGAGTTGATATAGCCATGTCCGTCTGTCCGTCCGTCCGTCCGTCCGTCCGTCCGTCTGTATGAACACCTAGATCTCAGAGACTAGAAGAGCTAGAGCAACCAAATTTTATACATAAGCTAGTATTGTCTGTAGGCAGATCAAGTTTGTTTCAAATTTTGGCCGCGCCCCCTCCCGCCCCCGCAATAAAAAATATTGAATAACTCCCACAATTTTTAAGATCGGATAATAAATGGCCGAGTTAAAAAAATGTTGCATACTTATCCGAGCTGAGCTGAGTAACGGGTATTTCGAAGTCGGGCAGGGCCGACTTTAACTTACGCTCTCGTTTTTATAACAAACTGATCATGAGTGTTATTGGTGCCTTTATCACAATTCAAAGATATTGAACAAGTACATTTGACTCCAGGTACTGCATCAGATGAGTGGGGACTCGAGTGCGCCCCGCCCAAAAGTAGACTAGCCCGTGCAACCCTTAAAAAGGGGACACATGACAAAGAACACCAATGGAAAATATTAAAATCTATAAGTGGGGCTAATCAAGTTAAGTAAAGAAATATTTAAACAAATATTGAAATGGAGAATATTCAGTTCCGAGCAGTTGAATTGGTCACTCACATACATTGTGTTTCATCCAAACTATTAGTTTTTTTCCAATATACTCCTAGATGCCGACGGCATTTGTCTTTCCGTCTAATAAGTATACTTTTAAAAACTACTACATCCTTTCATTCGAAAACATTCAATTCAATTGTAAGATTGGAATTAAAATAAAGGGCCCCGACAAGCAAGACTTACTTACTTATGTACATAAACTTATATTTGCTAAGCAAAATTGCCGAAAGTGAGCGTAAGAACCTGCTCAGACACACTGGCAGGCTGCCAGATTTTTGTATGCCAGTTATCTGACAGTCTTTTCACATGAGCATGGCCATAACTGGCACCTAAAAATATGTCTAAATGCACCCTAACAGTGAAACCTTTCAATACCAAAATCAGAAGTGCAAACCACAATAGAATTATTCGGACCGCCAGTTTAGAGGACTCGAAACAAAATGTATTAATGGTTTAGGTAGAAAAACTTGAGATTCAAGGTTCTTGGCTAAAGGATATGGGTAGAGCCTTTATTCTGCCCATGATTTTTAAACTTGTTATAGAAAAGCACTTAAATTAAAATATTTCTTAAACCGAACTTAAACTTAGGGTTTAGAACTGGTCTATACTACTGTGAGCAAAAAGTAAGGTATAAGGGTCAATTTAAACTTCGAGGGCCTAACAATTCGGGCAGGTTTTTTTTTTCTTGAGTTGGCAGGACTGTTGATGACATCTGTGCCAAATTTCATGTGAATGTCATTATCAGAAATATATTTACGCTTGTGTTTTCCAAACGACCAAGAGTGCATTTTTCGATTTTTACAATGTCTGAGCAGAGAAGTGCCATCAAATTTTGTTTGCGGAATGAAATTTCGGCTGCGGAAACGTTGAGGATGTTGCGGAAGGCCTTTGGTGATTCTACCATGTCACAAAAAAATGTTTATAAGTGGTACAAAGACTTCAAAAAGGGTCGAGAACGTGTGGATGACTTGGAGCGCTCCGGACGACCATCGACGTCAACAGATGACCAACACGTCAATGAAGTGGAGGAATTAGTGCTCAAAAATCGTCGGTTGACTGTTAGAGACCTTACTGATATGATCGGAATATCAGAAGGATCTGTGAAAACCATTTTGAAAGACCATTTGGGCCTACGAAAAGTCAAATCTCGTTTGGTACCGAAAGTTCTCAATTTCTTGCAAAAAAGTCATCAAAAATTCGACGTATATCGTTCCGCAACCACCGTATTCGCCTGATTTGGCTCCGTGTGACTTCTGGCTATTCCCAAAACTCAAGAGACCACTTCGGGGAACGCGTTTCGAGTCGATTGAGGAGATAAAAGCAAAATCGAAGAAAGCGCTGATGGCTATACCGAAAAGGGACTATTTGGCATGTTTCGAGGATTGGAAAAAACGTTGGCATAAGTGTATTTTATCGGGAGAGGATTACTTTAAAGGGGATGAAATCGATTTAGAAGAATAAATAAAGATTTTTCATTCTACAAACAAATTCACCTTAGCTTTTGCTCACAGGTGTACTTTATGATATCGGAGATGCTTCCTTCTGCCTGTTACATACATTTGCACGACCTTAGTATACCCTTTTTACTCTACGAGTAACGGGTATAAAAAGTACAAAAATTGACACAATCACTAAAGGCTAAGTTGATAGAAGACTTTGCGTACCCATTTGCACTCGCAGTATTAGTGAGAAAGTTCTTCTTGCTCTCGTTTTTCGCTCCTTAGCTTTGACAGAGGAGATCCGTACTCACTTTAATCTCGAGACAGGGCTATATGAGTTTCCCGTAAGAATCCGAGATTGAAAATAGCCTTTTCGGATTGATGCACGCTTTTAATGATTATTTCAAGCCTTTCGATCTTGTATAAGCTCGATCTACTACAACTTGAACTTGAAATTTTAATCCAAAGGTCGAGATTAAATCATATTTATTGGCCTGGATTTTAGGCTTTTTTCCGTCTGGCAATTCAAAATCAAATCGTTCGAGTTTAACATCTGACAGTTTGATATGTGCCGTCAAAATTATTGCAAACTACTTTTTTGCTTTTAGCCATCTGAATTCATTCATTCATGCATTAGCTTTTTCAGCTCATCTCCCCTTGTTTTATGCCTGTTTTCAGCTCGAAACTAACAAAAATTTAATAAGCATTGTTGGTAGCAAATCGGAAGTTTTTGATGTCGTATGGCATTGCTATGGAAGTTTTTGCTTGGCATCAACAATGCATTTTGGGAAATTTATTTGGGTAACAAGATCAATATTTTCTTCAATCTCTTAGATGAAATTTAAATACAAGCTATATTTTGCTTGTTCCCTAGTTTCAAATGAAACTTTTCCAAATGTAGCCAAAAAATATATAAAATAAAGAAGCAGCCATAAACCCGAATACTTGTGCAACTCTTTTGCCTAAAGAGGTCAGTTAAGGCTCCAAATTAAGTACGTTTGAAATT
This sequence comes from Lordiphosa fenestrarum, assembly GCA_035044985.1. Classification (NCBI taxonomy): domain Eukaryota; kingdom Metazoa; phylum Arthropoda; class Insecta; order Diptera; family Drosophilidae; genus Lordiphosa; species Lordiphosa fenestrarum. Next base: position 453,224 of record JAWNNO010004790.1, on the reverse strand, counting down.
TTCCTGCTAAAGAGAGTATATTATTATTCAAAGATACATCAGTATCAATTTAAAAGTTTATATTCTTCTATATTTAACATAAGTTCCGTATAAAACTGCTTCCTGTGCCAAGCACGTGTCTATCGCCACCTGTCGCCACTTTGTGTATGAATGAACTACTCGGGCACAAAAAAAACACAAAAAGTGCATAGAAATGCAAATGTAAACACAAATAAACAAGCCGCAAAATTGCAAATTATATTGTCGCAGCGTAAACAATTTGTTTGCAGCCGTCCACCCTCAGAATTGAGGAATGCGATTGCCAAGTTTGTTCACTTGCAAAACTCTCTCTGGCTCATTGAGAAATATTGTGTTATCGGAGTGAAATGTGTCGCAGGGGCAGCAGTAGCTTTTAGGGTGTTCTTATCTTCACGCCTTTTCGTGTATTCGTCATATTTGTGGCCATAATGAGGGGGGGGAGATCAGACCGGAATGGATCAGCAGCCTGGACATTAATCCATATTCTGACGTTTAGCATATTTCTCATTTTGAATAATATGCTGAGTGCAGACAGGAAGTACTCCTTAAATTTCCAAACCTGAGCACCTGCCAAGTCAGTGATATTTCATGACATTTGTTGCTGTTATTTACATCACAGACAGGGAGGGGCTCAGACGTCTGAATGGCATTTTCTTATTTACTTGGACCCGATACTCTGAGGTTGCTTGTGTAACTTGTGAATGACAATCGCTGGGTTGGCGTATTTAAGTAAATTTTAATTTGTTGTTAATGGAAGATTCCCAAAACCAGACACCTTATATATGTGCTTACTTACAGCCAAAGATCAGGCATATCTGTTTGTATTTTTTGGCACGAGCGGCGGCCGTTCATTGATATGGCTTTGGGTGTACACTGGTTTCTGTATTATTTACAAGCAGTTCGAGCAACAAGTGGGACTAATTTGATGGATAATAATTGTGGTTAGGGATCGACTTACAATGTTGTGTGTGCAGTTGTGAAAGAAAGGATTGATTATAATATGTTACATCATATCAGTTTATTATGAACTTTAAACTTAATATTTTATTAGGTTATTATTTTAGATTAAATTTGTTTCAATAAGAACAGTCAATTTAAATATCAGCTAAGTTGAATTTAGGCTCAGTAAAAACTAGTCAGACAGTCGGTCAAGCTGAACTTTAATATACTCAGTACCAACAAAACTGAAACTAAATATTGTTCTATTCGTTTTTATAGAAGTTCTATTGAGCTTCCCACCGTTTGTAAGTTTGTAAACAGTCAGACACACAAAACCGACTAGATAGCAGAAGAAGTCGCTAAGCTGTAGTTCAAATTTGATCATGGCTATGATTTTGGTTAAGCCTAATACAAGTGTTAGATACGGACCGAGATCTAGAGAGGCTCGGTCTATAATAATTAGGCTGACATTTTTAAGATTCGTAAAAACTTGTTAGCATTGTTATTGCTGTCGCATTGATTTAAACTAAACAAAATATATATTAATTAGACAATCTGTAAACTCTTATTAAACATTGAAAATTATGAAGAATAAAAATTTAATTTACATATGATATTTTTTTCCGTGAGTTGAACAATCTTCTTAGACATAAATCTTCTTACTAGGTTTTCCAATAGAAAACTGAAAGTTTAGTAGCGCCATTGGAATTTTTGGGCAGTTTTTAAACCCACCACGACTATAAGGTGCTTGACTGTTTAAATGACAGTCAAAGCCCATGAAAAAATTGGTTAAGAATAAGGTTCGGTTCGGAGATACGAACCGATTTAACAATTTGTCGATCCTGAGGTTTTTTTGGGTTCGTGCCTTAAAACATTCTTCTGCTTTTTCCATTCTTTCCATAAATCACATCAAATCGGTTAAAATATTGGATATAGAGGACTTATTCAATTTACCAAGCTATTTGATATATTTATCAACCGCTATTGACTAAAGTCGATTGAACCACCATTACTAATGCTTTCATGCCATCGACTCGTACAAAACTATAAGAAGTTGGTATTACCACGTTCCAGCTTGACCAATGCTATTTCCCTTCTCAGATACCCCGTTTATACACAAAAAGAATGTCATGATAAATGCCCCTAAAAGTATGCCATTTTCATTTCCTTAAACAATTCTCAATTTAAATAATTTACTGAGAGTCAGTTATGCCTGCTTCATACATAATCCACTTCTTGCATTCACTAAGATTAACGGAATAATTGAAGGTATTTGAAATGATTTAGTAATCAGCCAACTGTAAGAGAATGCTTTTTCTGAATTCGTAATATTATTAAGCACAGCATACTTTAAAGAGCATTTATCATGGCAATTTTGTTGTATATAAACAGGGTTAGAGTTGTAATGTTTCGAGATTGTGTATAACTTATAAAACGGATTCATTGCCAAACACAAATTATTTTAAACTAGAAACCTTTAAAACAAGGAAGTCTAAAAAGTGTACTGAAATAACACTCGGCAACAAGGTCCACTATAAGGAAGGGCTGGTAGTATTACTAGATGATTTTCATGGGCTGAACAGGAATCTGTTTTTGGAAATGGTCCATCACGTCTAGACTTTTAGTATTTTGTGCGTCATGCTGATCAAGATTCGCGTAACCACACAAGAATCTTTCACCAACCGGATGCCGGCAATAATAACGATTTATCGAAATATCGACCTTCTTTTCCAAAAATACTATATATCTTTAGCGAATATTTTCTGTTTATATATATATCAGATATCAAATAATTTTTTAATGATATTTTTCGTTAAAATATCTGAAGCCGCTTTCCGTACGCTTAAAATCGAATGGTGAATATAAAAGTAAACTCGTCTTTATTTTCAAAAAATAGAGTCACAGAGACTATTAAAGAGCCCCAACTCTTAGGTTTTTCAAAAAAATACGAAAGTACTTTTTGAAGAAATTTTCTTCAATATAAATTCATAAGCAAGATTTAACTTCTTTTGTTATAAATTAAATAAGATACATATCTTTTAATTGGCAAGGCTGCAATCCGAGCCTGAGAAACGTTTCGGGGTTTCGGTCCATGAAGCAAGGCTCACTTCTGCTTGGAAAAAGGTTCGGTTCGAAGAATCTCTGTAGCACAATTTAGTGACCGGACAAAACATTATTTAATGCTCATATCCAAGCTCGGCATTTTACGATTTTAATGAAAAGAATTAAAGACCAAAATTAAATTACCAAAACAAGACCATGAGTTAAAGTCGGCCCTGCCCGACTTCGACCCGTTACCCAGAGGAATTAGTGTTTAATAACCTTCCTTATGTTAATTAACAGAGCATTAATATTGATCTGAATATTTCAACATTATGTAAGCAAACAGCGCATGCGGCTCAGATAAGTATGCAACGTTTTTATACTCTGTACCGTAGGTACACAGAGTATTATAAGTTTGTGCAAAAGTATGTAACATCCAGAAGGAATCATCTCCGACCCTACAAAGTATATATATTCTTGATCAGCATCAACAGCCGAGTCGATATAGCCATGTCCGTCTGTCTGTCTGTCCGTATGAACGCACAGATCTCAGAGATGGTAAGAGATAGAGGTTTGACATGTATGGGACATATGCTTCTTATGTCTGCAGGCAGATCAAGTTTATTTTCAATTTTGGACACGCCCCCTACCGCCCCCGCAATTTAGAAAAAACGTCATATCTCCCACAGTTTTGAAGATAGATGGCTTGTTCCTTCTGGACATATTTAGTTAGCAGTTAGGATAACTTATGGATCCGCCAAAGAAATGAAGAAGATCGGATGAACGGTTTTCGAGTTATGATCAAAAGACTGTTCGCTGCAGCATCAAAATTTATGCTGAGCGTATAATTTTCTTGGTACTGAGTATGTTATAGTCGGGCTTGACCGACTTTCTTTCTTGTTTTATAACCTGTATTACTCCCATTTATTAACCGATTTTTATGAAAATTTGTGAGATTATAGATATTGGGCACATACACTGCAAAATATATTAATTAAAAATATGTAGGAGTTATTCAACTTTCTTCATTGCGGGGGCAGAGTTTGAAATACATTTGATCTGCGTGCAGACGATACGAGTCTACATGAGAACTGTTCTTTAGACTTTCCAATGGGTTTGAACCCCCCGGACCGAACCTTCTCTAGAATTTCAGTTTTGGAGCTTTGATCCTAGATTCTTAAGTGTGTATATTCTTAAGAATTTGTTATTTTTGAAAATATCGAATATTGATACCATCTTTTATTTACTTTTAAATAGTTATATAATACTATTTCAATATCGCCAAAAATATCGGTATAGATATTTATGAAATATCCGGCAGCCCTACTGCCTAGTTTTATTAACTTAATAGCTGAATAACCGGCGTAGCCCGGGTCCTTTGCATTGTGAGAAAATGAAAGTGAAAGCGGTTTTTTTTGACAGTTTGGTATACACCTCCTATTAACCAGTCTACAATTGCCGTCTATGAAATCTTCATAATAATATAAGCTCAAATGAAAAATATCAAAATTCAGCCGTTCAATCTGCATCATCCATTTATCCACGGCTGGATTTTAATCTAAGCTTTAAACGCTTTCATAGATATTCATATGATTATTTTAGAAATTTCGCGGGTTTTTGGACCTTTGAAATTTTCGCTTGCAAGCGTCCAAACATTCCGTAAAATTTCATCGCAATCGGATGATCGGTATAATTTTTTGCAAATTTCTCGGTTTTTGGTCAATTTCCCCCTATTACGTCAACTTAGAAACCTTAACCGGCAAGCGATTAACCCGTCCCCAATGTTTCAATCGGATGAACGGTTGAATTTTGCACATCTCGCGGTTTTTGACCAAGTCACAGACATGAGACCTAGCCTATGACAATTTTCTGATCGACATGAACATACTGTGAACAATTTGTGAAGATCGGTTCAGCGGTTTAGACGCCCATAAGGAACAATCATACAAACATACAAACATACTTTCAATTTTATATATATGTATAGATGTATAGATTCCAAAACAATTAAATACAAGTTTTTGCAATTTTCTGTTAAAGATGCAGTCGGGAAAGTGTTTAATAAATTTAAATGTCAGTCAAAATCTTTGGTCCAGTAAATGGAAAAGAAAATGAAACCCAACAATTAGGTCTGCGAAAGAAGCATTCCAACTAAATGCTAAGAAATTAGTGTAATTGCTTATCTGTAGCTTGTATTTTTGAATGTAACACCTCTCCTGAAAAGTTTTGCTATCGAACAAGGCCCCAATCGATGGTAGTATCTGGATATGTTATCTTTCCTAGTATCTAGTTTTCCTAGTTTTCTAGTATCTCAAAATTGAAATCGCTTACTTGCTGTTGAACTAGTTTTCCTGTCAGCGTTGGAGTCTGACTCTTTGGTTACTTCCTCAAAAACAAGTATTTTACCACCAAAAAACCTAGCGTTAATAGTGCCTAGATAATTATGCATTACCACAAATCTCTTAATATATCCTATTCATGTAGATTTGCTATTTTTTTTCGGAGTAAGCTTTCATCCTTCCCCAATCGCTGTTAAGCCCCATTACGTGACTTTGTTTCCTTTTGTCGCCTGCAATTCATTCGAAATCCCATTAAACCATACAATTGACATTATTCTCTGTCCAATTCGGAGTAATTTCCTTCATTAGCATAAATTAACAGCAAAATAGTTGCATGCCCCCTGGCAATTCCTATGTAAATTGAGCAGTTGGATGGTTATTTGCCATAAAGAAGCCTTCGATTCGTAGTGTAAATACAAAGTGGCCATAAACTTGCCGCAACTTATGCACTGCATAGGCAGTCGCAGTCGCAGTCGTCGTCGTCGGCGTCTCCATTACCACACAGCCTCCGTTTCAATCTCAGCTTGCGCTTACTCATGAGGCACCCGTGCAACGACCTACATCAACAAAATGCCATAAAAGCACGCAGCGAACCGAACCGAGCCGACACACCGAAAGCCCAAGCGCAAGGCATTCTGCAATACAAACTTAAGTCACGTTGACGCTGACCTACTCCAATGGGCAACAACAGAAGCCACTCCTCCATCTCCATCTCCATCCCGAGTAAATGCAACTCTTTCATTATGCGCAAGTGCCCAAGTCCCAGGCAAATAAACACAACCTAAGCAAACTGAGCAAAGTAAACCCTGAAACAATTCCAACAATTTCCTCATTAGCGACCTGGACAAGCAGAGCGCGCGTACGCATGCTTTCGCCACAGACTGTGCGGCCGCAACAACGACGACGGCGACGACGGCGAGTGATAAGAAGAAATTCAATATCAATGCAAAATATATACACAACATTGAAAAACCTTCTGCTCCACGTTGTGGTGGGTTTTTCTTCTGGGGACGACGACGCGATCGTCGCCGAGTCCACCACTCAAAACAAAACGTCAGCGTCGCCGCATATCGCCCCATAGACATCGATCGGAGGGCGACCAAAGCGGTTCGTTTGGCTCGCTTGAAGGAGACAGACAGCTGACAACTTAGTTGGCCCACGGAAATAAAGTTAATTTATTTAATTTTGAGTTTCGCACGTGGTGGAACACAAACAAATGGGAATTGCCTTTGAACTCGACGCTTGGAACATTCGTGTGCGAATAGTTGGTAGTGTTTTTTTAGAAAGCAGCTAAAAATTCGCGATGATAAATGCGCAATTTGTGTGACAGCCGAAAAAGTGAATGAACGTACAGAGTAAAAAAAACAGAAACAGAAACAGATTGGTCTGACATAAAAAATTTGATTACGAGCCGGAGAACCGAGTCTGTGTGATTGGGAATAGACAACAAAATGTATTGTGATTTTTTGTCTATTCTTTTTGTTTTTGTTGCAATCATAAAATTTAACAAGTGACAAAAGATCAGACTTGAGCTGAGGCGATAAGAATTGCTAATATAATTAATCCACGAAGTGGGCAAGTGTTTTGATTAAAGAGTACAACGAAATATATTCGCTATGAAAATACTCCCACAAAATGGTTGTAACATTACTCCGAAAAGGTTTAAATAATAATCAGATGTTGTTTAAAAGTAAATCATAAAGCATATAATGTTTTAGTTCAGTCAAAAGTGTTGAATAAACAAATAATAAATGCTTCATCAAGTACTCCTAAAAGGGCTTATTACTTTAATTCAAGTTCAAGTTGACTCCGAATTTGTATTTAAGACTAGTTCACTGTTCGTAAATACTGTGAAAACTATTTAAATTTTAACTTATAAACTCCTAAATGAATAACAACTTGTTTAAAAATATAACTACAACACCTGCGCCATATTTTTTTTTATGAAATACTCCGAAAATTCAAATCTCTCAAGTCTTACCCCAAATGGATATCAAAATAAAATACCTAAAATTTTAATGAACTAAAATTTTAAGTCCCAAATCCTTAAACGTTAAAACTAAAATCATTAAAAGTATATTTAAAAAAAAACACAGACAAATATCTAATCAACAATTGTTCGAAATAAATAAAAATGCTTTAAAACTTTTAAAACAGTTTCCAAAAAGCCTTTAAAAAACCAAAAATCATTACCCTAAAGTTACAAATTTACTCCGAATCAACTGCTAAATCTGTTAAATATTGCAAAAGCGATCCAATATCCAACCATAAACAAAATATTGAAGATTTACTCCTAACAATTAAAAAGGTAGTAAACCTAAATAGACGAAATTCAACTTTAAAAAGCCAAACAAATATAATAATTTCTTATCCTATAAATACGCCCTAAAAACATAAACATCACACCCAGATTCGGATAACAAGCTGATTAAATTAAAGCTCTTAAATACAAACTCTTTGAAATAAAGTCTACTCCGAAACTAAAAACCGACTTGTAGACCTTTATTTTGAGTGAATTCGGTTCTTTGCTTATAATTCATGTTAATTGGAGTAAATATTATATATTAAACAAATCCATGAATTGTATCAAACATCTTCTCCGAGCTCTGCAGTTCCTGTAAAAACAAATAAATACTAAATCAATTTTTTGCTGAAAAATAGTTCTAAAGTTTAAACTCATCAATACTAATTACTTCTAATGTAAACTAGTGAACAACCAATACATATAATAATAATTGAACCAATTAATAAGTGTTATTTGAAATCACACACCAAAAATTATCTCCGAATCTTATACGTCCCAAGAATTGAACAAAAAATGCACTAAACAAGATTTGAAACCAAACTGATAATCAAATTAAAAGCCCACCAATAATCGAAGTTTTTTCTAATTTGTAAGAAAAGTGAATACATCAACACTCCGAAACCAATGAAAAGAAACTTAAATCAAATTTAATAAAATACCTTAAATTTAAATGAACTTTATTTAAGCTAAGTCTCTAAACTATTCACTGAAATACTTAAAAATATATCAAAGAATCCAAACAAATATCTTTTCAACAATTTCCTACAACCTATATTAACACTCCGAAACCAATAAACTTCTGAAACCCAATGAAAAGAACTTAATAGCAAATAAAACAAATATCTTAAATATTAGTAGACTTGATCTTGAAATCCAAAATCTAAAAACGTTGACTAAAATATTTAAAAATACCTAAAAAAAAACCCTGACAAATATCTAATCAACAATATCCCACCACCTTAACAGATGAACAATAAACTGAACTCCGAATCTACTCCGAAAAATAAATGCTTCTAAAAACTATAAAAGACCAAAAATTATCGCCATCAAATTACAAACTTACTCCGAATCATCTCCAACCCACCACCGTCCACCATGCGTACCTTCACCTTTAAACGTGGCTTCTTCTGCTCGGATCTAACCCTACGCTATCCCTATCATGAATGCACCATTACCGTACCCATGCTGCTGGTAATGATGCTCCTACTGCCCATGCTCTTCATCAGCATTGTGGAAATTATGCGCATCTGCAAACACTTTCGTATGCGCATTTACCTACGGAATCTTTGCCGTTCACAGGCCACCTTTAGTTTTGGTTTCATTGCCACCTATCTGACCACCGAATTGGCCAAACATGTGGTGGGCAGACTGCGTCCACACTTCTACAACGCCTGTTTGCCCCGCTTGCACGACGGCAGCAGCTGTTCGGATGCCCAGAATGCTGAACTGTATGTGGAGCAGTTCTATTGCAGTAATCGGAATATTTCGGCCAGACAAATACGTGAACTACATGTCAGCTTTCCCAGTGCCCACAGTAGTCTGAGTTTCTATTCCATGTGCCTGCTGGCCTTCTATGTGCATAGCGTGTGGCAGGGCAGAGGTAGTACCAGAGTCTTGCGTCACATACTCCAATTCCTCTTGCTGATGGCGGCCTGCTATGTGTCGCTGAGTCGGGTGGCCGACTATTGGCACCACTGGTCCGACGTGCTGGCCGGCGCCGTCCTGGGCGTTGTCTATGCCGTGATCACGGCCACCTATGTGGGCGATCTGTTGCGTTTTCGAGCGGCTTATGCGCCGAGCAGTGTGATTGGGTGCCACCACCACCATCATCTACACCATCAGCTGCTGGCGGAGAATAATAACTCGAGCAGCTCGACTAAAGTGCATTTTCTGCAGACCTCAGCAACGCCACTGGACGACCATATCCATGTGGTTGATGTCGATGACGATGCCAATGATGATGACGACGATGGTGACGACGGCCAAGTCTATAAGCCGCCCACATCGCGGGCAACCACACCGCCTGCTGTGCCTGCTACTGAAACGCTCCCGGTCTAAGCTGACAGGCCACCGCCACCAGCTGCTTAAGGTGGAGGAGAAGGAAATGAGGCTTATCTGCCGGCTGCTATTTCGACAATTTTTCCATTTAGAAATCGAAGAAGTAAACAGAAAATATGTGATAAGCGCGCGGCGCACTCTTTTTACCTGATATGCACCACCCCTGCCCACCGCACCCACCTGCCGACGGACGACGATTTTCGAAATCCGAAGCGTGAAATTGTGCAACAAAATATGGCAACGCTTTGAGGTGCACTGTGGAGACGACGGATGACAATTTGTACCAATCGATACCCGAATATGTGCAGTATTTTTCAATGCATTCTCTGAAACTGAAGAGATATTGTTAAAAAAAAGAACTTATAATTTAATTTTAAAACTAAAAGTTTATTTAGACCTTAAATTATTAGTTTAGTAAAAATAAAAATGAAGAATCTTCGTCATTTAGTTATCAATTACACGTTTTCAAATATAAGTCGATAAGTCGATAATATGAGATTTTATTGATCAGGTATCGACTTTTCGTCGTGTAAGGGTGTTTCCCAGAAATTTCTAGAGATTTTCGGATAAAGGGTTTCATTTCGAAGTGTCTCCAAAATTCTAGGCTACTAAGTTGGATGACAAAACTAGAGAGATGTGAAACCGACTGCTCTACAATCTAGTAGCTATTACTACTCACACTTCTCAAACAACGCCATTGTTGTAGTTAAGTTTAAAATCCCATCTCAATTGCTGGGATACCCCCCTTATAACCCAAAATTATGCAATTTAGTGTGTATCATTAAATCTGTGAAAATATATGTCGACCAATAACACAGTGTTACATCAAATGTGAACATTCTTTTCATGGGACCCATTGCATATTGAAGAGCAGGTCGAGTAAAGCATTTCTTCATACTTGGTTTTCTTTAAATACACCCAAAATCTGAAGCAATGTCCCAAAAACTGCTTCTAACTTATTTAACTCATTTCAATTGAAATAACTTGTGCATGGTCTGTCTGATTGTTACCAATTCCGATAGCGACAAAAGGAATCTAATTCTATATATTCAACACAATGGCTGAGAAAATGCGGCTACTAATTAAACACTTTCAACAATTTTTTTGCAAATTTCCACTTTGGCAACCGCTGGTTTAACTATTTTATTCCTTGCTATGTTTTCTGGAGTTCTATTTTAAAAGCTTACTTATTTCTTCGTTCAGGAAATGTTGTGCTAATAAATTTGCTTAACGTTTGACGAAACTATTTGCCTATATCCTGAGTAAACATAGACAATCTAGTATTTTTTTTATGAAATATGCAAATATGCAAAAGCTGTTTTTTGGGGCATAACTTCACATTTTGGGAGGGTGAAAGGAATAAAGTAAATTCTGGTAAATTCGAAAGTATGTTTCATTATTCTGTGCTATCGATTAAATGAAGAAATGAAAGAAACTGTTAGATGATATTTATTTGCCACTTTAAACCCTAAAAAAGGCTAATTCTTGTTCTTGGAAAGTAAACTGCATTAAAAAAACAACAAATCACTGTGATCTGAATGATTCTTAAGGATAGGTCTTCATTTGCTGACGAACTGGCTGTACTTTGGCTATTCTTCCATGATTTTTACTTGAAAGTTTCGAATCAATGTACTTTTAATGATCTATAATAGATGAAAAGGTTTTATCAGAGATCGACACTTTGCAGTTCTTAGCACATTCGTAATGGAAACCTTGTTTTTGGTGTTGGAAAAGTGGACAGAGAATTTAGTTCTACAAACTGAGTAAATTTTTGGTTAACAGAGAAACCTAAATAAGTATAAATGAAATGAAAATTTAGGTTTGACAGGGATTATCCACCCATTACGTTTACATTTTCTCAGTTCTACATAACGGCAGAAAAGCTACAATGCCACGTTTAGGGTCCAGCCCATTCACCAAACCAAAAAATACTTACTGCACAATAAAGAAAAGTTTTTCTATTGAAAATACGACAGCTGAAATGTACTTTTTTCATTTACCTTTTCACGAACTCACTTACCTTGTCTCGGGAACTTATACACAAATTCCGGCATCTTAGTGCAAACGACTATCAAGCACTCTAGCGGCATTGCCGCTAAACACAGTATTAAAGGGAAGCAACAAACGATGATGGGCGAATTATGATCAACAACACATTTCGTTTAATGTGGCTTCAGAGTTAGAAATCTTTGTCAATCATTTTAAAAAACCTACACTACAAATGTGAAGAAGAGTTTAGAATTTCCACAAGTGTAAGTATTCTTTTAGCATCTAAACGTTAAATTAGAAAACCCAAATTTAACTGTGGTATTCCGGTTGATGTATGAAAAATGTAGTAAAAATATCGTGTACTCTTGTTTAAGCAGCATTTTACTCGCCCTCGTTTAATAAAGGATTGCTTTTCCTGCACGCATCGTGTAGCTTACGTAGTTTTCTCTGTGTATATTCAAAAATTTAAAGATCATTGGTCGAATGTGCTCAGCACATAGAGAAATGTTCTTTTCTGACACAAATACTATGGCAGAAGCTTAAATTTTGCAGACGTCTCTGCTCTCATTGCCGACCTCTGAAATAAAGTCTTAATTTAAAAAGAGGCGCCAAGAACTTTGCTTAGCCAATTGTGGTCAATGGCATTTTGCGTTCATTATAGTGAAATATCCACAATTAATTGCATGTTTTATGGAAATAGATTGCAAAGTAACCAACCGACTTTCCTTAGATTCAACACTACATAAATATACAATTTTGGCGGTGTGGTTTACTGACTTGGTGTGCCCTAAGTAAGGAGGCTTCACCAACACTCAAAGTGGGGGCTCAACCAAACAGTTGTTTCCTGGCTCTGTCATCAGTAGACTTTGCTTTAGACTTTTGCCCTTAATATCTATTAAAAAATAGTTTCTTAGGAGAGGAATTATTTATCCTAGATATTTTTAAGGTAGGTGTTTCGGGAAAACGCCCCAAAAGTAAGTGATTACTCGAAAAGTTTTAGACATATCGGCAAGCGGTTTTTTTTGTTCGACAGATAGTTGATCAAACTAAATTTCAAAATTTTATTGTTGTTGTTGTTGCAGCGGTTGTTGTTGTAGCCCGCTTCAAAGTTGACCCATTTTTAAAAACATAGAGGCATGGTGGCATTGATTCCCAGAGAACGCGTCATTGGAAACAATAATTTTAAATGAAGTTTTGTTGGGAATTGATGTGGTTATGGCCTGAAATAGGTCTATCTGGGATCGGTCTATATATAGGGGAGTAAGGGGTTCTCAAAGTCAGAATTTCGAAAATTGACCTATTTTTACCCCTTAAAATAGCCCTAACTCCGCTATTTATGGACCGATCAAAAATATCCTAGTTCAGGCCATAGCGGCGGGTATTACGAGCAATTAAAAAAAAGTATAAGAAAATCGGTGAACAAATGGCAATCCGTGCCACCAGGTTGAAAAAAGTGGTTTCGAGATAATCGCACTTAAAGTTTCGTTTTTGTGATTTTGCGTCCGACTTACCTGTACAAAACTCAATATATCACAAATATATATCTTTTTTTTTGCTTGAAAATTTCAGGGGATGTTACTAACATTAAACCGGATGATTTAAGCCGCAAAAAAAAAATAGAAATTTTGAAAATGTTTTCCTAAACACCTACCTTAAGGTGACAAATGCATAGTATGATTTATATTTTATTATTATATATTTTATTTGGTTCTGTCGTACAGCGGCAAAAAATTGCTGCATATTTCCATCAAAAACTATTTCAATTTAAACTTCAAGTTCACAATTCCAAGTACTGTTTGTAGCCAAAGTCAATTCTTAGAAATTAGCAATTGATTAATAGTCTCTTTTGCTGATAATCAAATACTGTTGAATTATTTATGGACAACCATAAATGTTTCAAAAAAATTATAGATTACAGGATCTTGCACAAAAAAAAAGAAGAAAATTGGGGACATTTTACAAAAAAAAACTTTCACTGAAAATTGATTTTTCACAATTGTCGCCAACTTAATCTGTGCGGTGCCATTGTCTTTTGCCGCCTCACTTGATACAAGGCGAATATTGTGCCGTTAAGAGTCCGAATCGAGCCGCCTGTATCAACGGTGGCTACTTCATCGTCGTCGTCGTCGTCGTCGTCGTCGTCGTCGATTTTGTCTGCCACTTGTTTGTTTGTAAACAATGCCGCAGTCACGTCGCTGCCGCTTTTGAAGTGGGCAGACCGCCAACGTGAACCAAGCCGAGGCTGTGGCTGTGGCTGAAGCTCAGGCTCGCAATCAGCTGCGACAATCTGTTGGCAGCGACGTTGACTTTGCCTGCCCGCCGGCGACTCGCCTGCATAGTTTTCAGTTCTTTGCGACAGCTCGCCCGCCGATAATGCATTATAAATAATGTAGGAAATTATGGTTTGCTGCAGTTGTAGCGCCTCGAAAAATTTATTAGTACTCGTTGTGGAACTGGCCTTAAGATTTATGAACAAACATTGGATTTACTACCAGCTCATATTTGTTTTATGTTAATTATGTTTAGCTTTATTCAACAGATTTTGTTTAATCTAAGTGTTTGCTTTCGAAAATAAACACATATTTATTGCTCAAGTGATTTATGAAGGCTCACTGAAATATATATTCGGGTAAGAACCTCTCCAACATTCCTTTCAGATTAGCCATTCAGCAACTTATCAGTCATCAGACTCTTGGCAATTCCTGGTATGGATCATTTATGAACAAAAGGGAGATAGATAAGGCAAAGTTCTTGTCGATAAAACAAATATGTAATTGTTTGCCATAATATTAGTTGTAGACAAGATAAAACAAAAAAAGAACAACACAATGGCTCTACACGCTTAATTGTATGTAGTTAGTGTAGCGTGTGGCGTATCTAATCACTAAAGTAAAGAATTTCATAATCGCGAAAGGCGTAGTAAGTACTATAACTATACAACGCAAAAGTGATGAAAATTTTTAATCACAAATGCGCTTTATTTACCTGATAGGTAAAGCATAAAGAAGCGAGCGTGTCGAACGAATTTAGGCGCCAGGCATTGAAAGTGTCAAAGAAAACCATATTTTGGAATTTGATTTTGATAATATTTTGGATAAGAATAGATTTGAAATAACGAGCCTAGGTGAAGGTAATAAATCAATCAGAATATAAGTAAAGATGTACATTGGCTTGGGAAGACGTTCTCCTCGTAAGTGTATGCCCTGCACAAATAGTTCTAAAATAAATATTAAATTACAAAAGTCTCGCGAGAAGGGAGCTGTTTTATTTATGCCTCGCTAACTTTCCAAAGGTCTCCACAAGGAGCTATGCGAAACACAAAATCAAGACATCCGAAAGGCTTCCAGAAATATCTTCTCTTTAGTTTGAGCACTTGAAATAGAGTGTTTCAAATTAAAGAAAAGCCCTTAAAATTATCTTTATTACATTTAGTCTGCTTCGACAGCAGGCCCGTAAACACAAAATAACCTCACATTTGTAATTTAAATTTTTAACATATGATTTCATATATATTTGGAAATTGAAATCAAACTAGAATCATCGAACCAAGGCCTTCAGAGGCTAACTTCTAGATACTTACATTGAAATCTTAGGCCTATCTAATAATTTTGTTGATAAAGCAATGAAGAAGGTCGATCAAGCCCGACTATATAATGTTCTGGACCAACGGAAGTGAATGCTCATTAGTAGCAGCAAAAAGCAGCGCTTATACACTTAAAGATATAATATTATCTGACCTTGTTTGGCTTATCCTTAGATCCAGTCTTTATCGTGGTAGAGTCGCGCTTTCAAAGGCTACTTTAATTTTGGGAACAGGAAAAACTCACAGGGCGCCAGGTAGGTCGAACACGGTGGCTTTAGTAATTTTTGTTTTTTAGCTTTACTCAAATTGCGCTTAAATTTTGCAGTGTCCGCAACTCTTGGTGCACCAAGCCCTTGCAACAGTATTGCCAATGTAGCTATTTTCCCAACAGATCTTGCTTTTTTATAAGGGCGAAAGCGAAATTATTTCTGCAATTATAACGGTTTTAGGAATGCAGCAGTTCTAATAAAACAGACTGGAATACAAGTTTTTGCTTGAATAGTTTTAAAATTTATGCCAATTTTGAGTGCGTCTCAATATTCTGCAGCAATTCGGACCTCCAAGAAACGAAAATGCAGTTAACAGTAAGTTGCACATTTTAATCGATTTTCGGAAAAGGCACCTCTAAAAATTATAATTCATCATGATTTAATCAATCTCGAATACAGGTGAAGCCTAACTGTGCGTTTTGAACTAGAGCCTTGTACTCAGTATGAACAAAAAAAATGCTAAAATTTTAAACTACTCATGGGCACAGAAACAAACTCAAAGGAATTCTAATAAAAAGAAATACTGCGATAAATTAAATGAATAAAAGTAATAAAATAAAATCAGTTAATCTGCTTACACTAAACAAAAACAGGCGATAGCGTCCTTGAATGAAGAAAGGCGCATTATAAAGAGGGGGTCTAAGGCGACTCACCATATATTTTTAATAAAAATAATATCTTTTAATAGGACTGAGACTTTCTAAAATTAAACAACGTCTTTCATAATTCGAGAATTTTTTTCTAAAAATCAGAAAATACTTTTGAAAATCATGGAAACATTCCCTTAAATCCAAAATAAAACAAGAAAGAAAGTCGGTCAAGCCCGACTATAACATACTCTGTACCAAGAAAATTTGTCTTTTGATCATAACTCGAAAACCGTTCATCCGATCTTCTTCATTTCTTTGGCGGATCGATAAATTATCCTAATAACTACATATGTCCAGAAGGAACAAGCCATCTAAATTTTTTCTAAATTGCGGGGGCGGGAGGGGGCGTGACCAAAATTGAAAATAAACTTAATCTGCCTACAGACATAAGAAGCATATGTCCCATACATGTCAAACCTCTATCTCTTACCATCTCTGAGATCTGTGCGTTCATACGGACAGACAGACAGACAGACGGACAGACGGACAGACGGACGGACGGACAGACGGACATGGCTATATCGACTCGGCTGTTGATGCTGATCAAGAATATATATACTTTATGGGGTCGGAGATGCTTACTTCTGGATGTTACATACTTTTGCACAAACTTATAATACTCTATGTACCTTCGGTACAGAGTATAATTATCTTAATTTTAGAAAAACACATTAGCTTTATTTTAGATAGAACAAATATTTAGTTTAGCTTTAGAAAGGAAATGGAGAGAAGGGAGAAAATTATAGCTCTACTTGTTTTCTTAAAAATCCTTTCTTCTAATGGTTAACCAAAATCTTCTTTCTGAAAATCATAGAAAAGTTAGTAATAATAAAATATTTTAAATTTACTTTGTCATGGACTCGAATTCGAGACCTCTGGTATATTTCAACACTTAAGGCATCTTGTCGCAATCGACTATATAGCACTCGCGTGAGACACACTAAAGAATGTAGTGAAATGTAAAGCACTCGGTAGTCCTTACATCAGCTGCCCCTTTTATACTTCGAATGCTGGGAATTTAAACTTGAGAACTACAAGCTTTATTTCTTTTGTATTTTGTGAAATTTTTCAGCGATCAAATTTTTTTAAGTCTTACTTCAAACTTGTAAACTATTTTTTAGAACTTAGGATATTTTCTTTTTAAACATTGTAGTCGCCCTTCTTTAAGTGATGCTCCTTCGTGCTATGTATGTCTTTTCCTAATTCAAGAAAAAATCTGCCCTTGGTTGGAGAAAGCTTTAAGAAAAATATCTTGATAAATTACCCCAAATTTTAAACAATAAACTGACACTGAGTTTCTACGATTTGAAAAGAATTCTTAAAAAAAGGATTTGGGTATAAGTATAAGTTATTAGGCATAAGGGTTAAGCTGAAGGTATAAGGGATATGCTTAAATTAAATTAAGAAAACACTGTTTTAAGGTGAATTTCTAAAAAGCGCATTTTTTGGAGTAAAAACAAGAAAGAAAGTCGGTTAAGCCCAACTAAAACATACTCTGCACCAACGAAATTCTACGCTCAGCATAAATTTTGATGCTGCAGTAGCAGCTGCAAGCAGAGTATAAAAAACCAAAGTACATTGGACTCAAAATTGTTACCAAAAACTGGCCTTGGACGGATTTTCTCACTTGTAGTACAATGTGCTCAATTCCAGTTCGTTTTGAGAACGCAAGGTCTTGATTTGAGTTGAAATGTTTCGATTTTGAGAACACTTTTAATAAAATTAGGAAAAGAAATCTATTACGTTTGGTTCAGGCCATAAATGAATCTCACATTCTGGACAATATATCTCAATATATCGGAACGGTAGTCCATATAATGTATAAGCGTTGGGGATAGGCTACTGTTGTTCCGTCCTCCCATTCTTCGAAATCCAATACATCGATTTAATTCCCTGCCTTGACTCACTTTAAAAAGAAAGAACAATTTTTGACGGACTTGTCTGCAGTCGAGCCCCAGAACTCTTTAACTCGAAAACGGCGACGTGTTAGCTCACTGGGCCATTGCACCATTTGTTGACGTACCTTTAAATGGCTACTTGTACTTTTGAGTTGAGTTGAATCGTGTTAAAGAACAATTGGAACTTGTGTTCTCAAAAATATGAGCTCAACAGCTCATTGTTATTATGAGTTAAAAAAACTTATCTTCTGAACAGATCTTTTCCCTCTGTGTAGGCTTCGCAAAGACTTCACAGAAGAAAGTTTTTATGTTTTGAATTGACCAATTAGCCCGCTCAATTACCTGACCGATCCCTGTTGTCGGAGTAAACCATTACTTCAGCATTCAATTTTAGGCTGTTTTAAATTACACTTTGCCATTTTTAACAATCTATTTAACTACTTTTAGGCTTGTCTGCATTCAAAGAAATCTTGTCTTTTTCCATTTTTAATTCTTTTTTTTATCCGCTATGTCAAAAAGTTCAAGGCTCTAGTCCTAACCAACCATCCAACGCATTTTCCTTAATGTACAAATTTCTATAAACGATTAGCTCGATACAAAGTATTTTTACTCAACACTGTGAATAGTTTGACAACACTTCAAGTCTTTATACTGAACAAGTTTACGACAGATTACATACATAACCCAACAGGCATCAAAAACGTTGTGATGTGTTTCTTGAGAGTTTTATTGTTGTATCGTTAACTTTTGGAGCGTACTATCTACCATTTTTAGATGACTTGTGAATACCCTATATGTAAAAATTTTGACTGGTTTGTTTTCCGACAATATTTATTAGCTCAATGAATTCGAAAGGTTCAAATAAACGTTTGAGTTTGAATTAGATAATCCAAACAACACGACCAAGTTCAAGAGCTACACAAAGCCATGGCTGCAAATTAACAACAAATAACCCATAGAGTACCAGCAAATCATTAAGTAATTTTAACTATAAGGCTTTCGGATACAATAATCAATATAATTGTGCTCTCTGATTTGCTTATTGTACCATGGGCAATACTCACGTTTCGGTTCGAAGGACTCTATCAATCTGATTGTTACAAAAACTAGTGAATCGAGGCTGATTACTATAAATTTTACAAGGAACTTGAGGTATGCTCATTTAATCATCCCCTAGATCTGTTTGTTTATGCCAATCATAAAAATATGCTCAGAGTTGCTTCCTTCTGCCTGTTTCAATTGTATATAAATTTTAACATAATTGCTATACATTTTTTGTGGTCACAGCATCCTTTGCTGGCACCAATCAATCACTCAAAAACATCATTCCATTTAAACCCCACACCATCTCAATTCTGCAAACTAATTTATTGATTTACCTACATACTTCAATCGAATTGATTTGTCTTTGTCA
Source organism: Lordiphosa fenestrarum (assembly GCA_035044985.1). Classification (NCBI taxonomy): domain Eukaryota; kingdom Metazoa; phylum Arthropoda; class Insecta; order Diptera; family Drosophilidae; genus Lordiphosa; species Lordiphosa fenestrarum. The sequence continues at coordinate 433,719 of JAWNNO010004790.1, read as the reverse complement.
ATCCATTTAAAAATCCTTGCATTTTGTTCAATTAAACTCTGAGTTTTTCTCTATTTATAATTGGCAATTTTTTCATCCATTTCAATCTGTCAGTAAATTCTCGATTTCCTGCTCTCATTTCTCTATGACCTCCTTCTGATGCAGCAACTAGTTCAATCAAGCGATTTCCTAATTTATATGGATTTTATCCATGCTGAAATTGAATATGCCCCACATATATATAGACATATATATAAGTATATTGTGGTATGTACTTGCGTATGTGGCCCGGGCGATTGATGTTTTTGCATTTGTATTTTTGCGCAATTGAGACACATTACACAGTCACCTAGATATGGGTTATACGAGACGGAAGATATCTTTGTTATTCGCCTCTTTCAACCACCTACGTATGCACCTTTTGTGGTTTGGCACAGCGCACCGCAAAACTACAAAGGGAAAAGCCATAGAATTCAAACGCTAAACTAAAGCCGAACAATTTATTTTTAAGCACACATATCGACAGAGGAAAAGAAATCACTTTACTAATACGAAACAATTGTGTGCAATCTTGCAGATAAATTTTGATGGTGGGTTGGTCTGGTCTGCTCTCTGTGCCACAGTGGGGGGTTCCCCACTTTTCCTAAGTGTGCACTGTGCGCTGCAGCAGCTGCATTTTACTTCTTTTTCCAATTACAATATCTCCGTATATAGATTTCTTGTGCCTTTTTACCTTTTGCTATCCGTGCATGATATTTATAAATGCCAAGGGAGCCAAAGGGTGTGGCACAGTGGTGGAATACGCATGGACTTTTTATACTCTGTACCGAAGGTACATAGAGTATATTAAGTTTGTGCAAAAGTATTTAACAGCCAGAAGGAAGCATCTCCGACCATATAAAGTATATATATAGTACTTGATCCACATCAACAGACGAATCAATATAGCCATGTCCGGCTGTCTGTCCGTATGAACGCACAGATCTCAGAGATGGTAAGAGATAGAGGTTTGACATGTATGGGACATATGCTTCTTATGTCTGCGGGCAGATCAAGATTATTTTTAATTTTGGCCACGCCACGACACCTTTTTACTAAAAACTTCATATCAATCAAAGATAGATCGTTATTTCCTTCTAGACATATTTAGTAATCAGGATAACTTATCGATCCGCCAAACGTATGGAGAAGATCGGATGAACGGTTTTCGAGTTAAAATCAAAAGACTGTTCGCTGCTGCAGCGCAGTAGCTGCGCTGCTTTCAGCTGCTACTGCAGCATCGAAATTTATGCTGAGCGTATAATTTCGTTAGTACAGAGTACGTTATTGTCGCGCTTGACCGACTTTCTTTATTGTTTCAGCTTATAAAAGCGAACTCAAGTGCAGATTCTAGAGTCAAAATGTTAAACAATTTTTGACTAGCCGTTTTTCGTACTTTAATGTTTAAGGCCGTTACCTTAATTTTAGAGAACCAGACATTAACAAATTAATAAGTTTTATTATTTTATTTGCTTTACCTCTCCTTGACTGCAAATCGAATTCAGTACCTATTTCACTTTAAACGAACGGAATGTTGTCTGTAATGGTGGACATTGGACACACTTTCCAACCTCTCAGGAGCATCCACTTTTATGAAATTTGAATTTTTGTGGTTTTGAATAGAGTTCTGTGATCTACAAAAATCGGATTTTAGATACACGGCTTTCCCGAAAACTCCACTGGAAAAGTTCTTACCAGAGTTCAGATTTGAACTCTAATAATTGCAAGAAATTCAATTGTTTTCAATTAGCTCAGTCTTAAGCAGACGATGCTGTCTTAGGGTTAAACATAAGGTTCTGCTTATAGAAAGTATGGTGGTGATTCCTGTTAAATATCTTGATGTTTTTTTTCCGAAAATGCTCCATCAAATCTTTGTTATGTTAAGCGTAAATTTGATCAGTTTAGACAATTTTTTGCATAATTTGTGGAAAATATTTATGCAAAATATTTTATGGATCATTTTAGTTCATCATTGTAAAATATTATATCTTAGCTTTAAAATAAACTAAATGCAAACAATTCCACAATTTTTTGCAAACGGTTAAAAACCACCTTAAAAATCTGGTATACTTCAACAAGCTGGATATTTTGCAACCGCAATATCTAAGATACACTGTTCAAATGTAACGAATTCAATCCGCTTTTGAACCCAATAATAATACGCGGATAGATATGGGTATCTGAACGTCACGCGAAAACGTTCATTGAATAAAAAAAATGAACCGGCTCAGACCGCTTGTAATTCCGATGTTCACGAATGCTGTGAGCTTGGTGTACTTGTAAAGGTTTCTAGGAATTTGAGCTGCTGTAATGGCATAAAACCATAAAGTCTTCGGTCTGCTTTGACCAAAAAATAATACAAAAAAAAAACAAATCGCTTATTATTTATTCGTCATTGAATTTTATAAAGAAAGATTAAAACTACTTGATCTATTTGCCCAAGAACCTATAGTTCTAAAGTTCCCTACCTAAAAGTTCATCGCTCAATAGTTCGTTTATCCGAACGTAAATCGTTCAATCGCATTTAGCTTAATTGTTCTTTGTTAAATAATTTGTTTTTTGTTCCATAGTAAATTTGACTTCAAATCCGTTCGGAGTTGAACCGCTGCAGAGTCGGAGTCTCCGGGATTTCTAAAAAGACCGAACCTAAACTGAACCTGAACCGGAACAGAAATTGATTTTCTGCCCGTACCTGAAACTGAGCCGTAGCAACAAATAGTCCGAAAGGATTTGGTTCATACAACATGTTCCATTAAATATGAATAACTTGAATAATTGTATTAAAACTTTATTCAAATAAGACTTCTGTTCTATTTTCTGTTTCTATTCATGTGAAATTCGACTTTAGAATTTATTTTCGTGCGCTCTGGATATCAACCTTAATGATGAAATAACAAGACTTCAATAAATGATATAAATATTGAAGTCAGTTCAAATTATAAGTTATAAAATTATTCCTGGTCATCGGTTCGATTCCGAATCAAGGTTACGATACCTCCTGAGCCTGCCTTCCCTAAACCCAATTAGTTCCGCGGGTTTGAATCCCAAAGTGAACCACTCCTAATCTTTCCTAATTTGGTTTGATTATGCAACCATTTATCAGGTTTTAGTGTTGCTCAGAACGATTCTCTAGAGTAATCGAAAAACTAGTATTTAGATGGTGCAAAAATTAAATGCACTAAGCGAAAGCTTTACTTGTGGAAACTATATAGCTTGATTTCGACAGGACCTTAAATTACCAAATATCTTTAAAGTATTAATATTATTTTTTTTAATATTTTCAGAAAGCATCCTTCATCCTAATAAAAACCTTGAATATAATGCACCATACTCCTCTTATTTAGAAATATATAAATATTTTTGCTCTAAACCGTTTTTCCATATCTTTTAAAGCACTGTTGGTGCAGACTCCCTCGCCGACATTGAAGCATAGTTTGTCTTCCAGCTACTCTATTGACATTTCCTCAAAAACTTTTCTCATCAATTCATGTCAGTGTACAGTATGTGCATATGTGTGTGTGTGAGTGTGTGTGTTGGTACTTGTAAATACGACAACGTTTATTGTCATTGGAATTATTACTGGCACATGCGAATGGCAACCCAAGGCAGCCATCCAGTCACTGCGTCTCCCAGTCTCCCAAAATCATGATGTAGGTAGACATCACAATGGTTGCTAGGGGAGAACCTGTTTTTCAGTTTTGGCTTTTCTTTACCCGCAGGGTTTGCTGGCAGGGGGAAGGGGGGGGAGGGGGTGGAGGACCATGCCTGCCGTGTTTTTTTTTTCCTTTTTGGCGTATGCGAAAATTTAACGAATCATGAAATACGATAATTGAACCATGCACAAGAGTTCGTCGTCGTTGGAGGCATCTTCAGCTCTAGCTCTAGCTCCAGCTTCATCTTCGTCGTTTTCTTTATTGTTTGCCCCTTCTGTAAGTGTGTGTGTGTGTGTGTGTGTGTGTGCGTTATGTGTGTGGCATAATAAAATTTTATTGTAGCCAAAAGTTGGCTACCAGTTTTTCTCTTTTTTTTTCTAAGCGAAAACATAGTGAGGCGTAGTTTTTCGTCTCTGGTGTAATTGCTTGTGCGTGGAAGATGGGAGGAGGGAGGTGGAGGCAAAGAGTACTAAACACCCACATAGTTAGAAATTAGCGTGATGCGTGGTGAGAGGAGTTGGAGGCGAAGGGAGCGTAATGGTTCCACACGCAACAATTTCAAACGTCATGGGTAGAGACTTTGATTTCATTTTGGCAGTTACTTTTTGTGGCTGGAAAATTTTATGGCATACTTTTAGGCTGTGGGTTAAGTTTTGGTTTTTTGTGTCGAACCTTTATTTTTGGGGATTTCTATAGCGGATTAAGTTGGTGATCTGTTTGTAACGGTGAGTAATTCTTTGATTAGGGAATTCTAGGGATCGTTCAAACTTGATTTAGAATTAAGATTTGCGAAACATCGAAGGTAAGGTCTACGGATTCATCATAAAGTCAGTTTCAAAATAATATTTAAAGAATTTTAGAGAACATAAAGTAGTGAGTCCTTGCACCCCATGATCTGCAGATAATTCAACTGCAAATCTTGTCAATTTTAAACATCTTCAAAAAGTAAATCATATTTTTCCAGACCACAAAAAGGACATAAGGCAACCAACTGAGATTTTCTTATTATTTTATTGAAGTTTTCAGTGATGCTAGATGATGTGCCGTGTGCCGACCTGCCAACCTGCCTTAAAGTCCATTTTAGATACTTATTGTGGAGAACCTTTAACGTTGCTTTAACTCTGTGATATAATCTTAATTTTTTAATAATCTCTAAAATAAGTCCACTTGATTAATTTTGAGATTTTTTTAAGGCAGAAATACAATTTTGAAAACATGTGTTTCCTAAAATATTAAACTGTCCACAAAGAAACACAATTATTTGGCTTTAAACAGCCTGCCAAAGTGCCAAGTCAGATCTTTTCTCAATGTCTTAGCTCTTGTGCTTCTCATTTAGGCATAAACGAATAGGGTTAACAGCTTAAATCACGTCCGGAATGGCTAACTTTGGAAAACTTTTCCATGGCTTTTTAATTCACAGCTGGCGAAGATGACAGGCTGTGAAAGTTTAAATTTGATCAAGTCAAAGAGATTTTATGATCCAAAGCCACACCAAAAATAAGAATTTTGTTCTAAGATTTGGAAAATGCAATTTAGTCAGAACAGGGACCTGTGCTCAAAAAATTAAAAAAAAAAACCAATCCATCGATGTGAAGTTTGCTGTTCTGCACCAAATTTATGCATGTGCTTTTCGTCAAATGTCAAATACCCCTAGAATTTAGCTGCAACAGCATTTCGAGGTTCGTAAAACAGACCAATAGCATATAACCCAAAGACGCCCAATTACCATACAAATTTTGTGAATACGATCTGCATTTTTAAAAAAACGTTCAATAAATCCAAATTTTGCCAAATAACCCAAATAATGATATTTTTTCGGCCATAATGAGCCATTTCGCCCTTGACATCCCGTCATAGCAACTCAATATTTTGAGTGTGGGCGTTAGTTTCTGAATACACGAAATTCTTCGAGAGGTTTACAGTTCTTTTTCGTCGATGGGGCGCGAATTGTGACGAATTATCGCGCATTTTTTTTCAGCTATTTCGAAACTTATTTGAAAAGAAACTTTGAATCACGGCAAGTTTTTATACTGTGTACCGAGTCGATATAGCCATGTCCGTCTGTCCGTCCGTCCGTGCGTCCGTCCGTCTGTCTGTATGTACCTGGTACATACATTGAGTATAATAAGTTTGTGCAAAAGTATGTTATAGCCAGAAGAAAGCATTACCGCATAAAGTATATATTATATATTCTTGATCAGCATCAACAGCCGAGTCATGTCCGTCATGTCCGTCTGTCCGTCAGTCCGTCAGTCCGTCAGTCCGTCCGTCCGTCTGTCTGTCCGTATGAACGCACAGATATCAGAGATGGTAAGAGTTAGAGGTTTGACATGTACGGGACAAATGCTTCTTATGTCTGCAGGCAGATCAAGTTTATTTTCAATTTTAGCCACGCCCCCTCCCGCCCCCGCAATTTAGAAAATACGTCATATCTCCCACAGTTTTGAAGATAGATGGCTTGTTCCTTTTGGACATATTTAGTTATTAGAATAACTTATCGATCCGCCAAAGGAATGAAGAAGATCGGATCAACGGTTTTCGAGTTATGATCAAAAGACAAATTTTCTTGGTACAGAGTATGTTATAGTCGGGCTTGACCGACTTTCTTTCTTGTTTTTAATTTTGGCCACGCCCCCGTAAATTAGAAAAAACCTCATATATCCCACAATTTTAAAAATAGATGGTTCGTTCCTTCGGGATATATTTAGTAATCAGGATAACTTATCGATCCGCCAAAAGAACAGTGAAGATCGGATGAACGGTTGTCGAGTTAGGATCAAATGACCGTTTCTGTGCTGCAGCGCAGTAGCAGCGCTGCTTTCAGCTGCTACTCCAGCATCAAAATTTATGCTAAGCATATAATTTCGTTGGTACAGAGTATGTTTTAGTCGGGCTTGACCGACTTTCTTTCTTGTTTGTATAATAATTCTTCAAATTTCGCGGTCCATCGAGGGATTTTTTTGTGGAATTTTTTGGCGGTTCTAGACAATTACCTTAGGCGGCTTTCAAGAACTTATCGAACTTAAAAGGTGATGAAATTCGGAAATTTTAAATCTGAGAATAATTATCAACTGCAAGTTTGACATTCTCTTATAAAAACCATTGAACTTGAATACCCTTATGATTGTAAGATAAAGTTTTAAAAAAATGTCTTAGTATAGTTTCGAACGTATCTAAATTTAGATTCCCTTTTTAGCTGTGCAGTTTTCCCCACCACAAGCGAGGAGTTCTGTGTTGTTTCCCACTAAAAATAGCCAACTTCTTATTATTTGCCATATTTATTATCCAGATGCACTGTGATTTTGTTCATGGTTAGCCTTAAAAGTAGGTGCTTGGTGCAGGGTATCTAAAATTTGTATGGTTACACATTGCATAGCTTTAGGCGCTGATTGATAGCCAATCGCTGGCCAGTCAGACACCGCCGAAAACTATGCTATCGGCTGGACACGCACCGGCACAAATCGATCGTGCCATTATTAATCAGTTCAGCGTATACGATTACGACTGCCTTGTATATTCTTTAGCTGCTTCTCCACCTCCTTTAGATACTTCTCTGGCAGGCAATTCTCACGCATCGCGGCTATCTTCGAGCTGATCACCTGCTTGATATTGGTCTCCCGCTGCTGCTCCCTCTCCAGCCACTGCTGCATACGTTTCCGTTCGATCTCTGCAAGCCGTCGACGTTCCACCTCCTTGTCCGTCATCTGTTGCCGGAGATCGCGACGATAGCTCAGGCGTTGACAGTCGCGTTGGCGATCGATGGACTTTTGCTTCTCCTCCTCTTCGCGCATGCGATCCATGACCTTGTTGAACTCCTCCTCGGCGTGGGCTATCTCTAGGGCCAGGCGCTGCTTCATTTCCTGCGCCTGTTGGGCACGCGACTCGAGTAAGTCTCTTTCCACCTCTCGCTTGGCTATGGCCGCCTCCTTCTCCTTTTGCCGGTATTCGCGTTCGACGCGATCGCGTTCTTTGAGATATTTCAACTCCTCGCTGGTCTGGCGCGTTTCCATAGCTTCTGCGGCCACGGTATAGATGCGTTGTTGCCTGCGCTCAAACTCCTTTTTGACCAGCCTCTGCATATCCTTCAGCTGACGTTCCTTTTCCTGCTTTTCACGCATGTAGGCCACCACACGTAGCTCGGCCAGACGTTCCTGTTCACAGAGCATTTTTTTGAAAACATTCGACATTTCCCGTATGCGTTGGAGTTCTTCGCGGAAGCGTCGCTTGCGCAGTTGTATGAAGTTTCGTTGGCGTTCCTCCTCTTCTTTGAGTAGTTCGGTGGCTTTGCGTATGTCCTTGGCCTCCTCGGCCACACGTTTGGCCTCCAGATAGCGCAAGTTTTCCCGCTCACTCAACTGTTGACGAATTTCCTGTGCATACTTGGCACGCTTTTCCACCTCCAGGCGTTCGCGCTGATCCTCCGCTGTCAAAGCCTTCTTGGCTCGCTCATTCACCATTTTGGCCATGCGTTCATCATCCTCTCTCAATGCCTTGGCCAGCAAATGTTTCTCCTGAATTTGAGCTTCTCGCACAGCCTTACACTTGGCATCTAAGATCATGCGGTTGATTTGCTTGACCTCCTCTTCCTGCTCCTGTTTGGCCATAAAGGCGCGAGTAAGCACCGAAAGTTTCTCATCCAGGATTTCACTCTCCAAAGCGTCCACTTTACCCACATTCGACGCAGCCTGTCGAGCCTCGTCTATTTCCCTGAAGCGTCGACGTGTGTCCTCGACTAGCTTCAGCTGCCTGCGATGCTCCTCCTCGTTTTGCTCGATGATCTGCAGCTTCTCTTGTATGCTTATCACCTTACCCTGATCCTTCAGTCGCCTCACATCTTTCGGCCGTAGGACTATATGCTTGGCTCCCTGATTGCGTTTTCTTTCTCTTTCGTTGCGCTTCAACTGCTTCTGATCATAGGCCACATCATCATCATTGCCACGTCGACGAAAGGGTAGATAGGTCATCTGGGTGGAGGGACGAAATCCACTCGCAGGTTGCCGATAGGCCGCTGTCTGGGCCCTTGCTCGCAGCTCCTGACATTTTTGCTTCATTTGCGACTCGGCGCTAATGAAACGCACATTCGAGGCAGAGAAACAAGGCATCTCTTGGGTACAAAGGATGTGTGGAAAATAGTGGAAAATATAATAATACAAATAAACAAAACTACAAAAAACTGTGTGTACAAAAGGAGAGCTCTACTGAAAATGTGGAGCTGTAGTGTTCAAAATCACATTTTGTCAAGGTTGCCAAGGGTACATTTCGGTAAGATTTTGTTTACGTAACAAGCTACTGTTACCCTGGCGAATTGCGTTGGGTAGCTCTGGCAACCGCTTATGCGGTTAATTTATTTTTTTTTGGGTGTGAAACTGCCACACCTGAGGTAACTATAGAGTTGTTGATGGGATAAATGAAAGCATTGCGGCCAAGAAAACGGTGTGATTTAATGAGACAAGAGGGTACGAATGGGTAGATTTAATAGCGACTGTTTTTATGGTAAAAAAACAAGCACACAGAGGACAAAAAAGATAGTAAAAATTATCAATTGGATGATTTCCGGTATCCATTTGGAAGGGATATATCTTAAACATCCTTTAAATCATCCAACGAAGCTAAAAATCATCCAAAGGATATGAAAAATTATGATAACTTGGATAATTTTGCAGCTCCGGTGGATGATTAAAAGGACATATAGAAGACATATCCATTCCAAATGGATCTGTAGGATCCAAACACGACTTTAATATGCGCTGTACCAACAAATGCATCGGTTCAGTATGAATATTTATGCTGCAGCTGCAGCTAAAAGCAGCACTTCTACTAAGCTACTGAATTGAACACTCCTTTGCTCATAACTTGACTATTGTTTATCCTATATTTATCAATCCTTTGGCTGCTATATTTTAGGGAGGGAGTCTAGCATTTTGAAAACACTTCTGATTCAAAGTTAAGAAGTTATCATTTGAAATTAATCCGATTATACGAAAATCTCTAGAGATTTCTGGAACACCCCCGAATGTTGCCTTTATGAATTTCGAAATTTGACAACAATCAAAATGTACCCAAGATTTGGTTCTAAAAGTTTATATTTGGTGAACCTTCCGCATAAGTCAGTTTTTCGTACAACTTTAAGGTCCCGCAGCTTCCACTTCAAACTAAATTAGGTTAGCTAGTTAGGTTAGGTTAGCTTCGATAAGGTTAGTTTGCAGTGGCTGAGAACGACAAGTCGACAAGGCCTCATGGGCCCCTTGCGATGCCATATATTCCCTGTTCAGCCCCATTAAAAACTCGGGTTATCTTTTCGACTTAATTCTAATTTTATTTCATAAAATTTTAGCCTCAAATTGGTGAATGCTAAGATAAATTCAAGTTAAATAACTCGTAATATCATCTCAATTGTTGTTATTTCCTAATTTTAAGAAATTTTCTTGGTAGTTCTTAAATGAAATAAGAGGATAGTTTTTGGAACACAATTTCTAAAAGCAAGATGACATCAAAAAGTGTAAATATATTGAAATTAAGAGTAATATTAACTGAATTATTTTTTGATTTGTTTCAATGGGCGGATAAATTTTTCGAATTTTGGACATTTCTCAGAAAAATTTTAATTTTTCATATTTAAATCAAACGATCGTTATTGAACTAAGTTTGGTTGGAGTAGGTTTATAAATGTGGCAGAATGTAGAAATGTGAACCAGGCGCTTTCGCTTTCACACTTGCCAAGACAGTATTAAAATAACATTATTTGGCTTTGACAGTTATGAATAATACAATAAAAATTAGCTTTGGAAATGCTAAAACCATATTTCTTCGCTTTGAGGTCTGCTCTTATGGCCATATTTCGGATGTAAAGATACTTAGTTCTAATCTCTGTATCAAATATTTAAATGCGCTAGTCAGCTTCACGTCAAGAATTGTAAATAAAAGGCCAATAAAGCAATCTATTGAATTGAATTGAACTAACAGAGAACTGCTACAAAGAAAAGTAAACAAATTTGAACGAATTTAAGTGTTAATTCAAAAGACCTCAATCGCACAATGTATACCAAATGTAATAAGCTGAAAGTCGCTAGTAAGACATATTTTAGATATCCTAAAGTTTTGTGTTAAAACATCCATGACTCTTGGTTTTTTCGTGAGTGAATTATGATTTATCAATGTGAATGCAGCATCCAGAAATTTTATTTTACTCTACACAAGTCTGCTTTAAAGTCTAATTATGTTTGAGTGACATAAAAAAATGCGAAATAAAAAGAATCGAATGGAAATTGAAGATATCAATTGGAGTAACCACAAAACAACAGGAGCGAAGTGTGGAAAAACTCTCAGGCCTGGCAATTGATGACAAGTCCCAAAATTTATCATGTTTCAATTTATGTTAAGAAGTTAAGAAATGTTGTCATATTAAATCAGTACTAATTAATAGTGCTTAAACATTCGTGACGCTTCCATATATCGTGCATGAATCGTGAGCTGTTAAGAAATTACATGCGTGAATCGCGCATAAGATGATTTTAATTTCTTAAACATCTCGTGTCATGACAGAACATTCGATCACGCGCCCAGCTCTACTAGGCGCCACTTTTGAAATAACTATTCTCAAACTTTGCCATACGGTTTCGGCGTTTAACTGTAGGTCCATTTCTCTTGTAGGAAGATAGGAAGCACACAAGCCAAGAGATTGTGAAAGCGCGGTTCGGCCGTTCGCTGTAAAGTAAAATAATTCTTTATGATTTTTGTAGAGCCTTTCAGAAATGCTTAGATCGGAACAGGTACCACTAAGGTGCTTTGCACGACTAAAACTTGTAAGCGCGGGTTCGAGCCGGTTCGACCGGCCTTATCAGCTCTGGGATGGATTCGCTTTTGAGATAAGAGATCTAAAAATGTTAAATAAAAGTTACTTAACAATTTGAAACGTTAGATGTATCAGGGATGCAAGCCGGTTCTGAACCGAACCGAACCGCTTATTCCAGCTGGTTAACCGAACCGCATCCCGAACCGGCTTCCTTTAAGAATTGCTGAACCAAACCGAACACCACAAATAAAAACGATTCGGTTCGGTTCAGCTCTCTGAGGAGTTTTAAGACAGGAGACGCTTTCCTCTACCCAATGATTTTTGTTAATTTGAGAATTTTAATCGTTTCCCTAAGACAATTTTTCTACATATCGCCTACACATCGCCGGAACTTTGATGGATGACCTAACGAAAATTTAAGAACATGTTATTCTGCAAGTCTTCTGTAATTGACCTCCGATCTCTTAATATACGTACCATCAATCTGCATTCTTTCCTCTAGTGGACAAAATTTTGAATTTTCCGTAATACCTTCACCTTAATTCAGTCCTAACCAGGAGACTTTTTATACTTTTCTTTTCTAATCTCTTCTAGCCGACATTCTATGTTTTCGAAGATCATTCCTATAGACGGATTCTTTGAATCCGGCATAATAAATTTTGGCGACATTCTTCTGAGGGACTTAAAGATAATTAAATGATTTATAGGAATTCAATTTGAAAGTGTGGAAACTTCACATGACAATAGATATCATAATGTACCTTTGTGAACCACTCAACCGGAATGGCGGTTCAGTCAGCTCCAAAAACCGTGTAATGAACCGAACCGGCGATTCAGAAACTGTCTGAACCACTGAACCGAACCAGTAATTATATTCGATTGGTTTGCATCCCTGAGATGTATACACAGAAAAAATACGAATATTAAAAACTATCTAACGGAAAGCTTCCAGTATCCATTTGGATTGGATATGTCTTAAATATCCTTTTAATAATGCAAAGGAGCTGAAAATCATCCAAGGGATATGGAAAATGATCATCCTTTGGATGTATTTTCAGCTCCGTTGGATGATTAACAGCATGTTATAGACATATCCAGTCCAAATATATCTTGTTTGATCTTTTCTTTTCTGTGTAGTCAAATCATATACAAATTGTAACATTACCTAAATCTACTTTAAGAAGCAAACGGCTCATCTGTTGAACAACACTCTTAAGTTTTCGGCAAACTTTCCAAAGAAAGCACAATATGTTTGGAATGCTGGTTTGAGTTTTAAAACAGAAACTATGTGTTTTTTTTATTTACGCTGGTCGCATTTCAAGCTCCTTCTTCTTATCTATTTTGCCCACTGACCAAACATTCAAACTGGGCGCCAATCCCCGTCCACTCCACAAGCCACATCCAAAAAAGTTACGCCCTTCGAAGGGGTAGGCATCAAAAATGCAACCAGGCATAAATTTCGGTGCTCTACTACAGAGGCCACAGTCGGATGATTTATGCGCAATGGCTCAAGGACAAAAACGTCGCCGGCACATCTTTACATGCCCAATCATGTGTGTGTGTGTGTGCGTGTGTGTGCGTATGAAAGAAGTCAGCAATTATGCGGCATAGAAAAGCAATAAGCCAACAAAATTCACACATTGTGGCCATGTGTGTTTCGAACCCAAAGAACTGGACATTTGAGATACCCAAGCTTGCCCGCCCATTCATTCATTCAGTCATCCGCTCAACCATTCCAGCCATTCGGCCATTCATCCATTCATCCATCCATCTGCCTGGCCAACGAGGCGTTTGCTGGGAAAAGTCTAAGCTGGCAAAAGTTTACGGCCACACATACAAATTAACTTGACCATCGAGAGAAAGGAAGCAACAGCCACGCCCACATTGTCAAACCCACACACACACACACACACTCGCACTCCCACTCCCACTTGCACTCACACTCACACGTGGGGCAGGGGATGGAAATCCTAAACCTAAACCTAAGCGAGTTCCTATGATTTTTGCTGACTTTAATAAAAAGTTGCGAAAACGAGCACGAAAAAACTTTCACTATAGTCAGAGGCGGCTCTTCTTCTACTTCTTCTGCTCTTTGTTGGATGCATTCAGGCGTTAAAGTCAACTTAAGCTGGGCTTCTCAGTTTCTCCCATTTCGCATTTCATTTCCTCTCCCCATTGGGAAATACCCGCAAATGTAAATTGACATTTTCGAGTGCACGATTGAGCAAATGAACGTTTCTTTTCTGAGTTTTTTTTTGTTTTCGTCTTTCAGTGCTGTGTCCTGGGGTAATGACAGTCAAGTTGTTGGATTAGCAGGGGCCAGGCGGGCCTCCCATGGTCATGCATGGACTACTTGATTAGATGCAAAGCGTTATTAGCCAGCAAAGCGAGAATTGCGAGTTGAGTTAGCCTGGAGGACATCATTAGCATCTTTAGTCCAGGTTTAGGCTTTAATTTATGCGCTCAACTAGGAGAGAATCAGCAGTTGCGCCCGCCCAGGGTTAAGTTAATTAAAGTTGAGGCCAGGTTGGATTGTTGTGGTTAGTAGGAGTTAGTTGGGGGGTGGTTAATTTATGGCAAGTGTTGACTAATATTTTCTCATTTCTTTCTTTCCTTCTTTTGCAGGTAAGTGGTACGAAATCTGGAGCGAAGGTCTCTGCATCACAAGTGGCCGCCTATTTTACATACTCAGAAAATGAAATCAAGTATTGTGGTCTAAAATCAAGTAGGTACCAGAATTCCAAGCATCTTTATTAAGCATCCTTTAAAATTTAGAAAAACTCCCTTCTGTTCTCTGGGCCTTGAGTTTATTTGCATCCGGATCCAAGCATAAATTAGGCAAATATTTAAAAGTAATTTCTCTCCGCCTCCGCCCACACAATTCGATTCCTTTGACAGTCTCAATAGATTTCCATTACCGAGAATCTGGGTCAAACAAATAACAAAACAAAATTGGAAAAAAAACTTGTGACTTGTGGAGTGGAGTGAGTGACTCTTGACATGCTTGATTGATAAAAAATAAAAGGGGAAACGAAGAAAAAAAGAAACTTAAATCAAGCCACTTGAAAATTTTAATTAGTCCACGACGACTCGAGAGGGCAAAATAATTAGCTCAATCTTTCTGGCAAACATAGCCCCCAAGATTTATGAGGCAGCCATCAAACGCATAAAAATTCAAGACCACAATTTATCAAAGGATTTGGGGTTAGGCAGCACCGAAAAGGTTCAAATTAATTTGCAATGAAAATGTGTGGAAAACTGAAATATGTGGGCAAATAAATTTGGGAAACAACAAAAAATATGTGCAAAAAAATATAAATGAGGTGTTGTTATGTTAGTCCTGCCCCCGACGAAGGCGAAGATGATGTAGATGACGACGACGACGACGACGACAGGAAGCTGCCTGAAATTGCCAACTTGAAAGCAGCCAACGATCAATATTTCACAGCTGGGGGAAAATTTCTCAACTTGTTTATAAAAATGCAAACCGGAAATCGAATGTCTGTGAGGGCAAAAATTGATATAAGTTGGAGACAGAGAGAGAGCGCGTGTAAGTTTATGCAAATAATTCAGTCAACACACACGTATGTCTGGCCAGCAAATGAATCATCTGGCAAAAAGGCATTTGACGGGCTCAAGCTTTTCTAATTGGCCCATTGGGTACGTTCCCTGTCTGACTAGTCCCACACATGGCGTATGCGTAATGCAGCTCTAGACACTTGAATATGTATGCACATACATATTTGGAGCATAAAGTTTTGTACTCTGTCAATTTCAGCTTGATTGTCTGTCTGTGATGCTTGCTTGCAGTAGGCAAATGATTTGCTACGATTTGTTTTAAGTACAGGCGGCAAGTGGAGCCGTTTCAAAAGTTATGAAACTCTAGTTTTTATGTGCATTTTAACTGATTCCACAAAGAGACAAGAGATGGCTTTGAATTGAACTGAATTAAAAATTAATATTTAGACTTGGTACTTTGGCCATATGCATTATCAGCTGAGTTAGTCCCCTCAGGTCGCTAATTCCAACAACCACAAGGTATATATACTACTGATCGGCATCAACAGCAGAAACGGTAAAACAATGTCCGTCCGTCTGTGTGAACATCTAGACCACAGTGACAGCAATCAAGTATTAAATGTAGACTCCTATTTTGTGAGCTGGTAGATTAAGTTTGTTTTCAATTTTTTGCCACGCCTTCACAATCAAAATAGTACAATAACTCCAAATATTTATACATTTTCAAACTTATATATAATCCACAATCTCTTAAAGCTTTACAAAGATCGAAAATAAATTAAGCTTTGCATACTTCCAGCAGAAACACAATATACATAATGTTATATAAAACTTAAGATTTAACATTTATGCTATTGCTCTGTTAATTAACTTAAAGGAAAGCTGTTGTGGCTGAGTGTGATGCAGAGGCTAATATGTGTGCCAGCTGTAAAAGTCTTGGGTTCGTTCCCGCTTCTTGACATCTAATGAATAAGTTTTTTCTTTAAAAACTTACACACCCGGTCGCCTTCACCAGCTGTTGGCGCCAGCTGTGTAGAATCTAGCCTTAAAAAAGCTTTTCGAACATAGCCGTTCGGATTCGACTTGAAGCTATAGGTCTCTTTCTCTTGTCCGAAAACGATAGGCAGAGAAGCCAGGAGATTGCGAGAAGGTTTTCCCTTTTTTAGGACTGTTTAAAGCCACATGTCTATTATTTTTCTATATTTATTGGGTAGGAATGTGCCAGCCAGACCCACCGTTCCGTTTCATACGAAATCGAGTGCATTTCTCGCGGCAGGTCCATCCGATAATTGTTTGTGGTATCATTTAGCTTGGTAAATTTGAGGCGTCAGTCTCATTCGTTTTCCTTCAATTTCAGTAACACATTCAAACTCAAATTCCAAGTTGTAAAATTAAGCTTATGGTTAGAAAAGCTTAGAGTTTTTGAGGAGCTCTAGTCCCCAGCCTCCAGGTTTTCGGCCTTGTATACCGAATATTGCTAGTGATTAGGTTTCACAACTCTTAGGTCTTTGTATAAAGTGCCGAAGAAACCAGAAAGAACGCTTTTGGCTTAGTTCGTTTTAGATCATTTAAAGTATTCTGAAATCTTGTACGATTCACTAAATCGCAAGTAAAGGCGATGGTGATTGTGGTCAAGAGGGTATTTGCTGAAAATCTTATCAAATAAGTGTGTTGTGGTCTATAACTTATTACAATAAAGAACTATCTGCATTTGGGTTGCAGGATATTACAAAAATATCCATTTCGATATTACTTTCGATCTTGGAAAAGTGTCTTTCATTATTGATCTTTTGTTGAAAAAATATCGATGTTATTGATATTTTCAAAATAGCTATTATATCTAAATGATCAGGTCATTTAAGGTAATTATGATAGCGTCGATTTGACCACGTTTTAGAAGCTACTTTAGAGATCAACAAATTCTAAAGAAGGTTTGCTAGAAGGGTTCGAGGTCTTTGAAAAGTCTAAAAAAAGTCTCGATCTAAAAAGTTTACTTATTAAGCCGTCGAAGCTCGGTTCATGGCATCTAAAAGCATTGATAAATTTATTGTTAGAAAATTTGAACATATTTCTGATAAAAAGGAAGCTTGTTATGAAAATAAAACGAGAGCGTAAGCTAAAGTCGGCCCTGCCCGACTTCGAAATACCCGTTACTCAGCTCAGCTCAGATAAGTATGCAACATTTTTTTAACTCGGCCATTTATTATCCAATCCTTTTGCAAATTTGTGAGATTGTAGATATTGGCCACGTAGACTACACTGCAAAATCTGAGCTCGATATCTTATTGTGGGAGCTATTCAATATTTTTTATTGCGGGGGCGGGAGGGGGCGTGGCCAAAATTTTAAACAAACTTGATCTGCCTACAGACTATACTAGCTTACGTATAAAATTTGGTTGCTCTAGCTCTTCTAGTCTCTGAGATCTAGGTGTTCATACAGACGGACGGACGGACGGACGGACGGACAGACGGACAGACGGACATGGCTATATCGACTCGGCTGTTGATGCTGATGAAGAATATATATACTTTATGATATCGGAGATGCTTCCTTCTGCCTGTTACATACATTTGCACGACTTTAGTATATCCTTTTTACTCTACCAGTAACGGGTATAAATAGAGGAAAGTTAACTTCGGCTCTGCCGAAGTTTGTAAACCCTTGCAGCACGTTTTTTAACTAGTTTGAAGGACATGTCCACTGATATCAAACAAGTTTTTAGATTTCATTTTCGGTACGAAGTCTTAATATTACGAGTGTGTAAATGATTTTGAAATTATAGGGCTTCGATTGATTCGATTGCAACTTATCTAAATATCGTGATTCGAAACATAGAGTAGGCGACTGCTTTGTCAGTTTTTCAGGATTGGTCGCGGTGCACTTCTTCCCCAACAACAAACCGGGCGGCAGTGGCGAATCTGACACTGACAAAGCATTCAATGACTATTTGCTTAGACTTACAATAATTCGGAAAGACTCAGTCAATCAAATGATAAACTTGCAAAGCATTGACTGCTGATCTGCCTTCATGTTTTTCAAATTTTGAATTTTGATTTTGCTTTGACACTAACTTCTGAGATTTTCATAGCAGCTGTAGAAGTCAATAAAATTAAAACTTGTCTTTTTTAAACACTGGTTTTAATCACTTAAAATAAGCCAATTTTTCTGAAGAACCTTCTAGCATCAAACTAACAATCAAACAAACAATATTTAAAAGGCAACCATTGAATTGGTTGTAAATAAAAATCAAGGCTATGAATTCACTCTTTAAGTCACCTGCTTAAAACTGTAAAAATCTAACCGATTTAAAAAAAGGCCACACTGACCTTATCTAATGTGCTCACAAGAACCCCAAATACTTGCCATCCTCATTGCCTCCAGTTCTTTTAATACGTAAATCTTGTCATGCAGGCAATAAAATATCTTTGAAATAAAATTTTAATAATTCCGCAATACGCAAAAACCAAACCAGTTCTTATTTCTTACTTTTGATACAGCCCCCTCGCCTCCCGCCACCACTCTCTCCCCGTCTCTCTCGCATAAAGAAATGTCAGAGAAAAATATAATTTATATTTAATCCAGCACACAAACAAACACAAAGTCATTAAGTATATTTGGTCAGGAGGAGCCACAGACCAGGCAAGGGCACTGACATTTTTTGCTGCATGTTGGAATGAAATTTATGAACACTGCAACAAAGAATTACGGTGTCTGGTGCTTCAGACCCGTTAAACTGGCCAAAAGGATTGTCTTCCGTTGCTTGTTTTGCCTTTCGGTTTTCGGGCTTACTTGTTTATGGCGATGCTGATAAGACAAGTCAGTTGGTCAGTGTGTGAGTCATTTGGTACTGCCCTTCATCGGGCAACAACCACATCGGCAATTTGTCATTAATCTGCGGTCGTTAATAGACTTCAGTATGGTAGAAAATTTTGCAATTTGAATTCAGTGCATCGGCTGACTTAATGAATCAACAGCAAAATTCGCAGAAAATTCAATTGAAATGATTTTGAATTCATATGTACGTATAGAAACCACATGCGTACGTGCAAGCCGGCAATGCGCGGATCGCTCATCATGCTCCGGGGCCTCCGACATTGACGTTGGCGCCGCCAGCTCCGCCGCCTCCCGACGCCGACGACGCTGACGACGATTACGTGATGTTTTAATCAATTTTTGTTTGCCACATTTGCAAATTGGCCAAAGGGGAGAGGCAACATTCGCCCAATGTAAACAAACAAGTGCAAAAATGATGGCAGAAGCTCGATGCGAAAAATGTTTATGCAAATTCGCAAAATGTTTTTAATTGATTAACGAGCAGCGAAGTGTGCCCCGGCTGGGTCCCCCGTCCCTTCTGGTGTCTGTGTTGTCTTTTGCATTTTCTGCGGAAATATTGAAATGAAAAATATTCTTTTCGGAGTGTAAATTAACTTGAGGAAATATTAATTGATTGTCAACGAAGTGAGAATGTTAATTTTTTGTTTGAGACTGTGCTGAGTTCATTTGGCAGTACCTTAAGCATGTGAGACTGTCTGTGGTTATTGGCTGTGAAGAAGACTTGGAAGAAATCAGTAAGGCTAGATTATATTATTAGATTATATTAATATATAAATTGCATAGATGCAATATGGAATATGTTTGCAATGTGGAAATCAAAGGTGCAAAAGCCACACCCAGAAAAAAAATAGAGAATTTCATACTTGGATTAGGAATTTTCAAGATCAATAGTTCGATAATAGTGAAAATTCTCGCTCCAAGAGAAAAATTCTTTATCCAAGCATGAATTTTTGATCCCGGTTTTCTTGATCCAAGAGCTTCAATACTTGATTTAAGTACGAATCATTCTCATATCAAGCAGAATAGTTCTTGAATCAAGTGCCAAACATTCTCAGATTCACGATTTCTCATTCTTGAAGCAAGAATCGAGAAATCGAGAACGTCCGCTCTAGTATCAAGAGCTTAACAGATTCAAGAGTAAGATCGTTTACTCTTAAGTCAAGAGCTTCACAGATTCCAATTTAAAATCAGTGGTTCTTTTCATTGTATTTAAATTTATTTCATCGAAAATTAATTGTTCAACCATGTAGCAAGTTTTAGCCGGCTCGAGGAATACACAACACCTCAAAGCAGCATCAGTCTTTGCCTGTCAACTGTCAGTCGAATAGAGGTCTCTCCATGCTAGCAATGCCATAAATGGTTGGGAATTCCAAAGCTACATGAGTGCAAAAATCGATTGCGCTCTCCGCTCGATAGAAGCTGTAACTCAACGCTATTCTCTCAAATGTGCTTGCTCTCCTCTCTCAGTTTCTTTACCTCACTTACCTCGCCTAAAAGCACCAAGCTGAGAACGAATTTAGCTCGATTTTCAAAAGTTTTCAAAAGCGTTTGTTCTAAAGTTATTCGTTTTACGTTTTTCTGGATGCAGTGGACAACAGAAAAAACCGTTGATCTTTTGGAGAATATGAGCTTTCAGCAAAAGTTGAAGCGACGGATGTGCTTAGCCAGCTAAATGACATATCCAAGCGAAATATTCTCATACCAAAGCTACAATAGCAGCTATATGGCCTCTGTTGTCTTCTAAGGTCTCCAGATACGGCTACCTGTTAGTTTGGCCAAGATAAGTAGCCATTTTATTCTCAATTGAACTTTCAAAGCTGTTTATTGTTTTGGCAATTGTAACGATACCCGTATGAAACTTCATCTAGTCACTACTCGGAAAATCACGGATGCAGGTGCATTCAAATTGAATGCAACTTTTTTGATTCCTTAAGCCCCTATGAGTTTTGTTTGGTGTGAAAGCAGCATTCAATATAAAGAATGCAAGAATACGTTGCAGTGAGAACTGGACATAAAATGTTAGTCATTCGTGACGCTATAAATTCAAGCGAATTTAGAAGATTGAAAACAATTCTAAGCAGTAAAAGAATAGTTGTATTTTCAAATTGATTAATTTTTTCTTTTTATTTTTCTGCTCAAGCAACTAGCAGACCCAAGATAGCTGCTCCAATTTGATTAAATTACGCGTGATGTGACGCATATACTATGCTTTCCCATTTTATACAAAAAATGTACTAAGCCATTGTAACCATTGTTAGTGCAAAGTTTGCAAGCCTATTAACTGCCGAAGAACTTGGTTCTCGATCTTGGTTTCGTACGTCAAATCGATAGTATAGGCTAGAGATGGGTGTCTGCAATTTTGAAACAGAGTTATATAAATAGATAGTTTATAACTTATACGCATCCACAGTCATCAACGTTATATATTGATCTGAAAAAGGATTGATGATAGTCGGAAATACGATAGTCGAGCTCTAAAGAAAACAAACCATTATACTGGACAGCATCTTCCGCAACCACAATGGGCAGCATTTTACCTAACACTTTGTGTAGCACTCAACATGGAATTTTCAATATATCTATCTATTATATTTTCAAACTGATCTAACTCTTTAAGCGTCTTTAAGTCTGCTTTGTATTCAAATATTTAAGCAAATAACAACTTTATAGATATTTTTTTGCCGTTTTTCTTTAGAAACACGACCAACTCCCGCTCGATCCAAAGAACAGACATTATTGCAGAAACTTATACATATAAGTGTTGCATTTTCTCTAGTTTTATCCATTTGGTAGTAAACCTTTTATAGCTGGTGTCGCTTTCCCAATGACATTTGTCGTTTTTAAAGTCAAATTATGAATAGTTGAAATTCCAAACACTGGATGGACCACCCTGTATAACAACTAAAATCACCGGTGGAATGCAATTATGCAAACAGAAGTGTGGAAACATACAAACACACAAGAACAGACTGTTCTGAGCTGCCTTTCGATGTTTTTGCGGGCATACGGTTTTGAAATTCCCAAATAGTTCTGCCATCGCAGGCATGAAGAGACTGTTGATCGGCTAACAGTTGTTAGGCATTGATGGCTGATAAGAGAGGGTGGTTTCTCTTGAAACAGCTATGCGATATACCAGCCCTCTTTGTGGTGTTGTGAGTCTCTGCATATCATGACCTCGAACCGGCTAAAACAGCAGGTTTCATTTATCATTAGTTTAAAAAAAATTTTAAAATTGTATAATCTCACCTTTCTTCTTTAAGTTATAAGGAGAGTAATCCATTTATCCTAGGTTAATGCAGCTAATTTAGTAAAAGCATTTTGCTACCCCTTCTCTTTACATAAAACCGATTTGGTATGTTCAATTTAATAAACTTTCCTTTGTTTTTTAACATTTACCAAGAATTTCCGTTGCATATGCCCCGATGCGATTATGGTACACTCCCAACTTGTAGCCATTTTCAGCGCACGTCTGTGGTCACTACTTTACGTATCTCGTCTCCTACTGGCCATTAAAACCAAAACTCAAACTTGACCGCCAGAGCCAACAACGTCAAGCGCTTTACAGACGCAGACGGGAACGGGAACGGGGAGCGAAGCCCCCAAGTGGAAAAACCAATAAACAAAAACTGAAGTGAGGGTGGGGGGTGGGGGTGCTGGAAACGCACTCAGGACTCCTTCGTTGAGGCCGTTGAGAAATAAATTACATACAAAATAACTGCAATACATGTAAATAAAAGTGAAGCATCTCCGCCCCGTGCACCCAAAGCTTCGTTTGGTCAACGTCAGCGTCTCATCAAGTAAAAAGTCAGCTCGGGGAGACCAGCCCCATTGTGTGTGCGCCGTCCAAAGGACTTTTATGCTTGCCACATGGCTGCTGTCCTGGCCAGCGACATTTTGACGGTGGTGCCGGGGCCCGAGGCCAGAAGTATCACTTGTCAGATTAATTTACGTGTTTGTCCTGCCGCCGCAGCAGCAGCAGCAGCGGCCACCCAGGACACACTCTGTGTGTATGTCCTGACAAAGAAATCAGCTGCTGTGGTGTTCCACATGCTAAAAAACACCAAGAGCTGAGGCATGTTGCCGTCGTATTTACTTGGAGTAGGCAGCCCAGACCCAGGACCCAGGACCCGGGCAAATGGTGTGTCGTGTGCCCTTTAATATGCTCAAAATTTAAATGGACAACGCACTTGCATGTGGATACATAAATGCAACGTGCTTTAATTCTTCACCCGCTGGTTCGCTTTTGAGGCGCCTTGCAATCACGCCCTAGCCTCAAATTCCAATCCCCCCTTCCGAATTCGGTTGTCGTCCAGCCTTGTGTCGCCCGGCCTTTCTGCCTTGTTATTTGGCATTTTTCAATTTGTAGCCAGAAAGCCGAAACGGGAGAAGGTGTAGGTGGGACAAGCCCCCTCAACGCTTGACGAGAGAGAGAGTTACGGAACAATGGGCTTAATAGCACCGGGAGGGTAATAGAAATTGGGGTCGATAGATATTGAACAGGCGGAATCTACACTCAAAAAAATGGAATGGCCCAAAATAACCCTGAAAATTGGATCATAATTTCCAGTCTGGGGTGATTTGTGGTACATTTATTTTGTAGATTTAGTTAAAGACTGGATTTGTGCAAAAAAAAAAACTTACACATCCGGTCACCTTTACTAGCTATTGCCGTCAGCTTTGATATGACTAGCTATGATAAACCTTCTCAAGATGCCCAAAAGGCAAGAGATTGAAAGGAGTTCAGCTTGGCTCTTTGGGCTCTTTTATTTCATTAATCATTTAGGTAAGTCCAAATGGTGAACCAAACACTCACAAAGGCGCAGCCTGGAGTCGGTTTTATCACATTTTCTTAACGGGACGATATTCTCATTATTCTGTCAAGCTAGCCAAATTCAAAGTGAAATCTTCATGAACTTATCAAATGTTTTCTAGGAATTCAAATACAAAGTTTTTGAAACGTCGCACTATTACTTTAGAAATAATATTAATTTCAAGTATTGGCACTGTAAAAAGCTGTATAAAAGTTTTCTATGCAAAAATGTTCAATATTTTACGGAGTGGATAGAGCAAATATAGTTCGTTCAAATACATACCTGGGGTATAATACATCTAAAAACCAGAATTAATAGTTTATGTGTTTAAATACAAACTTTCTGTTACATTAAATAGAAAAAAAAGAAGGAGTAATTTAAATACGAACAATCTTGAAAAACAATGTATTCGTTCTGGAAATTCCAAGGATTTCAATCTTAACATCGAGCTAAATTCAATTTCCGTTTGGTGTTTTATGGCTAGGGTAATGAGATAAAGAAACTGACGGAGAAGCGCAATCACGTTTGAGAGAATAGCATTTAGTAAGGCAAACACTGCTGTGGCTCTGTGGTGTTGTTAACTTGCTACATAGTTTCATTTTTAATGAAAGAAATTTAAACTCAAACGGAAAAACAACGCTTTAAATTGTTTTTTGATTAGAATATGGGTACCCTTGCTTTTGGACCTGTGAAGCTCACGATGCAAGAGTGAACGATCTTACGATTGATCCTGATGAGCTCTTGATACAAGAACGAACATTCTTGGACATTGTGGGTGCACTTGGTTCTTGATTCAAGAATTGGCAATCTTGAATTTGACTTCGATAAGCACTTGATACAAGAATTTGTCTACTAGATTTGAGAACATATATCTTGATTCTAATATTGAAGCTCTTGGATCAAGAGAAACGGGATCAAATATGTATACTTGGATCAAGAATTTCTGTCTTGGATCAAGAATTGTCATTCTTATCGAAGTTTTGACATTAAGCACTTCCTATTCCCATTAAGACATTCCTAACAGAACTGTTCGGGACATTATCTTTAAGATATGGGCTTTAAGGGTTGAGATTCAGGAAAATTACGGACGATTTCAAATGAGGAATGAGAGGGTGAGAGTGAGGAATGACCCAAAAATCAAAAAAAATTTCCCGCAGATTCATGAAAAATCGGGTGGTTATTCTTAAGAACGGGCTTAAAGTGTTGAGAATTGACATTATTTCGGCGGATCCAAGAACATCAATAGCGTTTTCGGTATTTTCCGGACTGCCTTACCTTTGAAAGTTCGGAAAATAATGCTTCTTCGCGCAGATTTAGGGTAAGATTGATGATTCTCAGCTAAAATGGAAACAGGTCTTCAATAAATATATAATAAACTGAGAGTAAACCACTAAACTGAACCGAAATCGCGGTTCAGTTGGCTTTAAAAGCCATTAAATACATAAAAAGTGATGAGGTGTGTAAAGTGCTGCCCATCGCTGTATCAGTGCTGCCCACCATAAATGTTTACAAAATATCCCTAATATAACCACAACTTATTCTCTTCTTGTCTTATCTAAATCCCTAAATTCCGGCATTACTTCAGCATCTTTTTATTGCTGGCATTTTTACTCTTAGCATTCTATATTTTGAACCCATTGTAACCCTAACTTACAGTCTATACTGTCGCTTCTCCTCTCTGACAGGGAGTTTGGGTCATTTTTGCTGTGTGTCGTTGCTTGATTTTAAGTTTTAATTTATGCAAATTGTTGCTATTTGTTGTTCTTGTTACTGTTATTTTTACACATGTGTTGGTCTCTCTTGTATGTGTGAGTGTGTTGTGTGTGTGTGTATGTTAATGTTTACTTTAGACGCATTTAAATTCTGTGTACCATACACCCAGCCATTGCCAGCCCAGCCCCCTCTATGCCACAATCAAGCAGCAGCCTCCGCTCTTCAGTTCGGTTCGCTGCCATCGATAAGGATAATGGAAAATTTATTAGTTTAATTGAATTTCTAAGGCGGAAGTTTTACGTTTACGTAATGATATCGTCGTCGTCCTCTGGCATGCCAGGACTAGGTCCTTTAGCTGCTGCTGCTCCTGCGGATGTTGTTGTTGTTGTTGTCGTTGGTGGCTGCGGCGGTTTGTACACATTGTTGTCCTACTCCTCCTCCTCTGCCTTTGCCCACTCTAGTCATCTGTGTATTCTCTGTGCTCTGTTTTAGTTTGAGGTTTTGTATGCCCCGATAATTTATTAATGAATGCATTTGCCTACCCCTTTTTTTATGCCGATGACTGCCAAAGTACCCGTACTCGATGCTGAGATTGCGTTAAGTTGGGGGTTTTGGTGAGATATTGAAATTGAAGAGTTAAGTGGCAAATTAGTGGTACCAATGCGATGAGACTTGAGCTCTTGCATAACAATTAAGGGTTTCAATGGCAGAACTAAATCCCCAAAACTTGCGGGCCCTGAAAGGAATTCATTGTTGATAATATTATCTTTAGGGTTATAAAATTCTGATAAGAAAAATTACACACCTTGGCTGTTATATGAGGGAAAAGGCTTCTATAGTCCTAGATATAGTATCAGAGATGCTTACTGTTCAGTGATTAGTTTGGTTCAGTGGTTCACAGAGACTCTAACCCACTTGTTCGGATCATAATACTGTTACAAGTGGACTCCAAAGCGGAGATGTGAGCCGAATTGAGTCGCAGTAAGCCAGGATTGATTGAACCAGTCTGCAACGGGTAGTCCTAAAACTGAGATATTAAAACTTTAATATTAATTTCGGATCCAAGAGAATAATTCTGCCTTCAGAACACCCACCATGCCATTGTGGCTTTGCTAAGGTCACTTTCAATAAGAAGTTGTGATGCAATGAGAACTCTTCTCTCTAAACCAGTCCAACTCATCCACTTGGGCTACTTGGGCATCCCATTTTGAAATGGCCAACCACATTGGCTTATCTCTAATGCAGTTAGCTTACTAATATTGACTCTCATGTGCAAATGAAATTCAAAACTTGCAAATGCAAAATAAATTAACAGCCCCAGCCCACTCCTCCACCCCCCAGGCAAAACCTAGGGGTTGCATTTTGCCAAAGGCTATTAAAATATTTTACAAAATTAACCCTTTTGGCAGCTTGAAGTCGGCATTTAGTTAATTTATGGTCCCTGCAACAACATTTCTATCAATGCAATGCGGCAACTGCAGAGCTTTTCGCTGTGTTGACTGTCTGTCTGTCTGTCTGCTCCACCTTGGACTTGGCAGTTAATGCACCGGGAAACGGAGTCCTCCCAGGCTGGCCTGTTTGCTGATTAATTGCAAATTGCAGGGGTGTCTACCAGTCACAAACCACATTAAAAGGCATGCACAAAAGGTCACGGAAAGCGGCGGACGCCCGTCGTCATCGTCGTCGTCCATCGATCCCTTTTGCCTGGGCACCCGGCCATATGCGTATTCCTAGTTTATTATTTTCATCGTCGCGTCGCTGCGTCCCCCGTCATTTATGCAAAGTGGCGCACCAGGAGCTGGCTTGCACCTTTGATGTGCGCGGGCACTTTCATCATTTTGGCTTTTGCCATTTGTGCTCGGGCGCCACTTTTGACCACTTCAGGGCAAAAAAGGGGTGGCCCACTTGACCAGCGACCGGCTACCGTTTGCCATTCGCTCCCTTACGGAGCTGGAGTTGCGCTTCAGGTCACTCAGTCAGCGCTCCTGGCAGCTGTTAAGTGTTTTGTTTTGGCTGCCAACCGTCGGCTGTTGCTGTGTTTTGGCTTTTGGACTGTTTGCTCTCTGCCTTAAATAACCTTACACCTGATTTTTCAAAACGACAGCTTTGCTGTGTTGTTGTTGTTGTTGCTTTTACTGATTAACTTGAAACCCTGGCGGAGGGGCGGGAGGGGTTACTATACGGAAACAAACAAATTTGTGTCTTTCGGGTAACGGAAATGAAAACTAAAACGGAAATGGTTGAGGGAATAGGCAATTTTTGGCTAGCAATTGATAAGAATAGCTATAAATTAAGCCTAAAATAGGAATAGAGGGGAAAAACGCACTGGAAAAATTCACAAAAGTAGAAAGCGCTCAGAATCAAAGAACCACATAAAATTCACAAAATACTTAAAGTACAAAAAATTACTGAAAATTCTGGAATATGGCGAAAAGTACTGAGAACAAGAAGATAGATAGAACAATGACAGCAACTACCAAGATACAAAATCATAGAAAATGTATTGAAAGAAGCTATATGACTAATGACAAAGTGCTGAATGCCCTTTAAAGTATGCTATTATATTTTACATTTAAATAAACTCAACATTTTGTTAAATTCCCAACAATCTAAGTGAATACACAGTGTCGAATATCTATGACAGATGTGTTTTGACTTTATTTTAATACACAATAGCTAAAAGAAATAAAGTTAGTTAGTTCCTCCGGTCACACCAACGAGAGCATTAGACTCAAATACGGCTAACCCGCCGGTCAAGTTGACTAACCGAACATTGAGAATGGGGGGCTTAATAAGCTTTTAAAAGCTGAACTGTGTTCGGAATTAGCAAATGGTTCATCTAAAGTTCCATTTTATACACTTGCAGAGGGTATATTCAAATTGGAAGCATCTCCGACCACATAAAGTATGTATATTCTTGATCAGCATGATACTCAAAGTTGATATAGCCATTCCCGTCTGTCCATCTGTTTCTATGCTATTTGGTGACTATATAAAATAGCTGTCATAGGAACGATCGGTCTAAAAACTAGTTCTAGTGAAAAATAGAAAGAATGAATCAATGAAAACGCCACCAGTATTCGAATTTATTAGTTTGTTGTGCTTTTTTATGGATTCACTAAGTTTGGTCAGGATCGGACAACTATATATGTAATATAGCTGCCATAGAATAGATTGGTGTTAAAAGTAATTTTAGTAACGAAACCTTTTTTGTTCTCTATGGTAGCGTCTTTAGCTTTTGAATTTAGTTATTTTATGAACTTTCACTCAGTTCAACAAAGATTTGATACAATCGAATGACCATTGCATAAAGATTTAATAGGAACGATCGTTCGAAAAACTAGTTTAAGTGAGAATTTGTTTTGTTGTTTTCGATTTTTGTGGTCTTTGGTCTTGCCACTTACCCTGCAGCCATAAGATCACTCTTAATTAGGTACTCCAAAAATAAAAATCCTCTGGATACCTAGTCATGTTGGAATATTAGGGAATGAATATGCAGACAAAGAAGCGAAAAGAGCAACAACATCACCCCTTATCACATCACCAAACGTTCATAAAACAGACATTAATAGTTACATAAAACATGCTCTCTCAAATAATAATACAAACCTAATACAGAACTCTTCACTCTGGTATCAGTCCTTAAATCAGAACAAAAACAATATAGACCACTACATCAAGCAGGCAGAAATCAGTCGCCTACCAAGAAAAGAACAGATAAAACTGATCAGACTACGGCGGACATACAAGGCTCACCCACGAGTACAGATTTGCACAAAACAATAACAACAATAGTAACAACTGTCATCTCTGCAACACAACTGAATCTCTCACAATAGAACACCTCTTAAATGAATGTATATCACTGCAAAGCCAAAGGCACAGCTTCACAGACCGCAACCTAACCACCCTCCTTAAAAATCCTTCTGCAAAAAACCTTTTAGACATAATTCAATTTCTCAAATCGTCCAACATTATTCACTTAATTTAATCATAATTATTCTCTATATATATAGTTATAATACACTTTAACTTGTTATTCTAAGTTACTACCCAATCACATTGTACATAATCACAAATATCAGCCGAAAGCCGCAGTAGCCATGGCTGTCTCCCCTCTGTAGCTTTAGTTTGTAACTATAAGCATACAGCATATAAATAAATAAATAAATAAACATCAAAATTAAATGAATATATCATATAGCTGCCATACAATAAACTGGCCAGCCAAATGGTCTAAGTAGAGGCGCCATCAATTGGTCAGCTTGGGCTCAACGAGTATTTTTCAAAGCGAAAATGAACTTTTTGAATGTTACTCTCTGGGAACCTTAATTTATATAGATTATTCGAACTGCAAGAGCATACAAACTTCGTGCTCTCCTTTGTTTTTTTTTCGTTTTCATAATAAGTAGAAAATATTTTTCCTTTTTAAAATCTAAAAAATGTTTTTCTAAAATTAAACATAGCCTTTGACCCCTTTTTAGAGTCGAATTTCTTAATTAGGGCGTTTACGCGTGTTTTTTTTTGTGTTGGCGTCGACTGGCAACATATTGTCACTTGCATTATGTTCTGTACTTGGAATTCTCTTAAGGACTGAGGTCTTCTAGGCTCTATACATCATTATTATTATTATCATCATCATTTGGCTTAAAGCAAATGACTTTTCAATCAATCCCATGCAACTGCAAAGAAAGGCTTAATGATCTATATAAGCACTTCGAGTCCTGGCTAAGTCTATCATATTCAGCTGTCATGAGATGTAAAAAGAAGAGCGCTTTAAATGATTTTAATCGAAAACATATATTTTTAATTAAGTAAAAATAAAAAAAGGATTAACAGCTTTCTGCTCGTAAACTAATCAACTTTAGATTGAAACTCCCACCGGCGCCGAAGTTACCTCTTCAGTTTATCTATTAACATTTATTTAACACATGTTTCCTCTTCATTATCTTCCACTTTAAATACCCCAAACCCATTTCATGCCAAACAGCTGCCACATCAAACCCTCGTAACATAAATTGGTACATAAGCAAATCAAAGCACAAAATAACAAAAAACTCTCAAAAATCTTAAGAACGCCTTTAAATGCCAATTAATTTTGGCCCGCCACAAACTGTCAACTTGAAGAGGAATTCTCAGAATATTCCCCAGCTTCCAACAGCTGTGGGCTTCATATAAAAATGTATTGCTCTTTTTTGCATTTTTATTTTCAAAGATTTTTTTGTTTTAATATCAGAAAACATAAAAAGAAGCTGATGCCGCCGAAAAGCCCACGTACCAAGTGGATGTGGCCTTTGGTCTTCCAGGTTGTTTGTTTACGATCTCTTAAGCCTGGTTTATGGCACCGCCAATCGATGGATTCATTTTTTTATTTCGCTCGAAATTAGCAATTAATTTTTTTCCGCGTGTGAGTGGAATTTTATTTGTTGATGAGTCAGAAGCGTCAGAGAATTATGCGAATAAAGTGAGGAGGGGACAAATTGAAATGTGCCTGTCAGGTGCAAGGCACACTTTCATGCAGCTTGATCCACCAATATAAATATAATTTGTTGGGGCAGCGATTGGACTTGTCTTTATTGACGATAGTGTAATAGCAATGCATATATCTGTATGTATTAAGAATAATTTGACTTATTTGATGAAATAAGAAAGGTTATGTTGATAAGAGTTTCTCCTTAAGGAATTTAGACAACCGACTATTTAGAGATAAACGATGTATAGACAGCTTAAGCATAGAAGTTAAATCAATTAGCTAACCAAATCTAACAGAATGGGCCAACTACATCAGCTGATTTATCTAACTTCAATCCAATTGGTTGGAGCAAGTGTCAGCGGATAGCAATACTATGCCATGGCTATAATTTTAAGCAAGCTTTGAAGCGGAAAATAATTGTCTGAAATCACTTCAAAAAATAAACAGAGGGCTATTTGATCGTACGTTCTTTTTACCCTACTATTTCGCCTGTTTATTGCTTCATTCGTTTGATAGACTAATTTGTTGTATTTAGTAAAGAGTAACGATATACCGATAATCTAATTGTTCTTATTTCTTTTATCAAGTTAATTAGCTAACGATTGTATTGCAAACAGAATGTTGTTTGATGACAGATGGCGCTTCGCCTTCTTAATTTTGCTTGGAAAAAGACTAAAATCGCGATTCTAAAATGATGGTGGTAAAATTTAAAGATATATTTACTTTTTGATGCCAATTGAAAAATGCAATACAAAATTGTATGTCAAAACAAGAAAGAAAGTCGGTCAAGCCCGACTATAACATACTCTGTACCAAGAAATTTTGTCTTTTGATCATAACTCGAAAACCGTTCATCCGATCTTCTTCATTCCTTTGGCAGATCGATAAGTTATTCTAATAACTAAATATGTCCAGAAGGAACAAGCCATCTATCTTCAAAACTGTGGGAGATATGACGTTTTTTCCATATTGCGAGGGCGGGAGGGGGCGTGGCCAAAATTGAAAATAAACTTGATCTGCCTGCTGCAGACATAGAGAGCATATGTCCCATACATGTCAAACCTCTATCTCTTACCATCTCTGAGATCTGTGCGTTCATACGGACAGACGGACAGACGGACAGACGGACATGGCTATATCGACTCGGCTGTTGATGCTGATCAAGAATATATATACTTTATGGGGTCGGAGATGCTTCCTTCTGGATGTTACATACTTTTGCACAAACTTATAATACTCTATGTACCTACGGTACAGAGTATAAATAATAAAAACAATTTTCTGCAAAGGGACACTCCCTCTCACCTGGCGGTATGAAATATACCTTAGATCATATTCTCGTATACACTGGAAAACAATTCGCCCTGAAAACTAGAAATTGTCCTATGAAATCCGTCTTAAGGCGATTCACCCCAAAATTAAGAAAACTTTTTATACCCCTCCAACGCCATGCACTATATTTAGCTAGTGAAATATAAAGCACAAATCTTTTAATGTTAATCAAAATATGACAGCTAATTTTTTTATGGGCATTCTGCGCGGGGTCTCCGGGCGGCAGCCCTAATCCCCATTTAACATGCATACGCGAATGTGTCGCGACTTAAAGACGCCATAAATTTTCATTTTCAATAAAAATAACGAGAATATATTTATGTATGGGTGAGAGAGTGTGTGTATGTTTGTGCAAGTGCGTAGAACAAAAGCGCCACTGGAAATGCGTTCAATAAATTTCGCACTCAAATCCGAGGGCGACACATTTCCACATAAGCGATATTTCACGTAAATCAAACTCCTCCGGCTGCGTGGCCTCCTCCCTGCACATGTGTAGTATTTAAGATTAATTCATTTGCTTTTTGCTCGAGTGCAAATTACAAAAATTACTTCATTTCCTTTTCAATTTTTCTGTGGAATTTCTACGCTTTGGTTGCAATTTGCTGTCGCCAGTTTTCCTGCTCCCCTCTCCGTCTCTCTCTCTAGGATGCCTTTTGTTTTTCACGTGAATTTAAATTTATAAATATTTAAGTATTATGATAGACGTCGACCGCCGACGACGTCGTCCATGAGGATGTTGAAGTTGGGACAGCTGGCTCGTCTAAAGGTTTTTGTTAGGCAAACAGTCCAGACCCGACCAGGCCAGACCAGACCAGACGCAGACTGACGACGACTCTCGCTTTGGTATGATAAAAATGAATCTTTGATGTCATTTGGGTTTTTTGTGCATGGAAATTTTTGTTTTAATGAAAAAAGGGCACCAGCAGCCACTACAGTTTGCATGTTTTTTGCTTTTGTTAATGAAATTTGTTTGTGCCAGGTGAAAGGGGGAGGCAGGGCATGGGGGCCGGCCAGTTTATTTGCCAAAAATATTAAATGTATAAATAAATCATGAGTCTTGCGGGCCCAGAGGCAGCACTTTTCCCACTCTCTCTCTCCATGTGTCTCCTATCTTATCGTTTAATGTTTATTCAATTATAATTCCAACACTTTACCTGTGCTTGTTGTTAGCCGAAAAGAAAAACTGGCTTCCCACAATCCAATTAACGTCAAAATAGACCTCGAGCGTTTGAGAAATCGTTTAATAGGCGCATCAATCAGTTAGGCGTACTCATAAAACACCAGACACCCCTGGCACAAGAGTGGAAATAAAACATATCTAAGCATGATGCACTTGCCCCCAACTCCGCCTGCCTGCCTCCTGCTCCACCTCCTTGTGTTTTTCTTTTCTTTCTTTTGAAGTGGCCTGACTGGCAGCCGCAAGCGTAGCCACACACATGTGTGTACACTGTACACGACGAGTATCTTTCAGTTTTACAGATAAAAAATCACAGAGACTCCTCTCTCTCTCCAGCCATCCAGTTGGTGTGGTGTTGTGTCTAGTCCCCGGCTTAATTGTTAAGACAAATCATACGCTAATGGCCATAAAGCGAACTGAACGCGAAACGTGTACGCCGTAAAATCACTCGGCTCTTCGACTCGCATCGACTCTTTACTCTCTAGTGCACACATTAAAAATTAAATAAACAATTTGCTGCAGTTTCATTGGAAAATGTGTGATTAAATGCGTTTCACTCGGGCCCCGTATTTGGGGGGAGAACCGAAGTTTTGGGCCATTTCGTTTTGTTTTATGGCCATTGAAGTAGCTATTCCCCAAATGAAATAAGTGTATTTGAAATGCATTTTTAGTTTTGGGCCATCAATTTTATGGCAAACGGATGTGTTATAGGTTCCTGGTATGCGACTGGACTACTGAAGCTGGGGCGGTTGGGCAGGAAGGAGGAGGATGTGTAAGGGAAAGGAGTTGGAGGTAGGAGTTGGTAAAAAATTATACATGCTTGTGTCTGAAAAGGCATACACTTCTGTTGGGTTAGAACTGTAAGGAGTTGGCTGTTAACCATTTAACCGATATGAATCAAGCTAGCTGGTTATAGTCGGCTTAAAGTCATGTTAGTTATATTCGGCAATAACATCAAAGAGGCTGGTCGCTGTTTCATTTTAATGATAAATCATTATTATACGAGTCTAAGAATTCTTCATAATTTTGTACTTGGACATAATAACAAATTTGTAAGTTCCATTATCAAAGGACCAATAAAAACTGTCACCTAAATTATCTGTAATTTTAAGTAAGAGAAATCCAGCTGGACCTCTAATGCCATCTTACAAAGAAGGAGGACCGCGACATAAACGAAAAATTGGCATCAAAGGTCTTAAAAGATGACAAGGAACGCTTTGATGATTGAAATTCTTTTGTGTCTCTAATATACACAATTCTGTTCTTTTCAAATATATTCGCTTAAAAAATCTATATACTTGGGATATTTAATTGTAAAGTTAAGAAATATCATGTAAGTAATGCAAGTAAGGTAAGTAAGGTAAGTAATGTAAGTAATGTAAGTAATGTAAGTAATGTAAGTAATGTAAGTAATGTAAGTAATGTAAGTAATGTAAGTAATGTAAGTAATGTAAGTAATGTAAGTAATGTAAGTAATGTAAGTAATGTAAGTAATGTAAGTAATGTAAGTAATGTAAGTAATGTAAGTAATGTAAGTAATGTAAGTAATGTAAGTAATGTAAGTAATGTAAGTAATGTAAGTAATGTAAGTAATGTAAGTAATGTAAGTAATGTAAGTAATGTAAGTAATGTAAGTAATGTAAGTAATGTAAGTAATGTAAGTAATGTAAGTAATGTAAGTAATGTAAGTAATGTAAGTAATGTAAGTAATGTATGTAATGTAAGTAATTAAGTAATGTAAGTAATGTAAGTAATGTAAGTAATGTAAGTAATGTAAGTGATGTAAGTAATGTAAGTAATGTGAGTAATGTAAGTAATGTAAGTAATGTAAGTAATGTAAGTAATGTAAGTAATGTAAGTAGTGTAAGTAATGTAAGTAATGTAAGTAATGTAAGTAATGTAAGTAATGTAAGTAATGTAAGTAATGTAAGTAATGTAAGTAATGTAAGTAATGTAAGTAATGTAAGTAATGTAAGTAATGTAAGTAATGTAAGTAATGTAAGTAATGTAAGTAATGTAAGTAATGTAAGTAATGTAAGTAATGTAAGTAATGTAAGTAATGTAAGTAATGTAAGTAATGTAAGTAATGTAAGTAATGTAAGTAATGTAAGTAATGTAAGTAATGTAAGTAATGTAAGTAATGTAAGTAATGTAAGTAATGTAAGTAATGTAAGTAATGTAAGTAATGTAAGTAATGTAAGTAATGTAAGTAATGTAAGCAATGTAAGTAATGTAAGTAATGTAAGTAATGTAAGTAATGTAAGTAATGTAAGTAATGTAAGTAATGTAAGTAATGTAAGTAATGTAAGTAATGTAAGTAATGTAAGTAATGTAAGTAATGTAAGTATTGTAAGTAATGTAAGTAATGTAAGTAATGTAAGTAATGTAAGTAATGTAAGTAATGTAAGTAATGTAAGTAATGTAAGTAATGTAAGTAATGTAAGTAATGTAAGTAATGTAAGTAATGTAAGTAATGTAAGTAATGTAAGTAATGTAAGTAATGTAAGTAATGTAAGTAATGTAAGTAATGTAAGTAATGTAAGTAATGTAAGTAATGTAAGTAATGTAAGTAATGTAAGTAATGTAAGGTATGTAACGTATGTAAGTTGTAAGAAATGTTATTCGAGAAATTTGTTGTAAATATTAAGCTTTAACTCTTTAACAACAGCAAAGTGCACAGTCTATCAAAAAACCAATTTTGTATTGATTTTATCAAATACTTCCTTCTGGTTGTCTTTGCAAACGTCCATTAAATTGGTTCTCACTACATACAGAAATCATAGGGTCTAGTTATAGCCAAAAAGTTGCATCCAAATTCAATACACCTGCATCCGTGATAAGTAAGCTTGCGTTGACTCCAGAGGCCACATAATTGCTATTGAAGCTTTGGTATGGGGGATTAGAATATTATGAATAGTCACTGAAAGCTCACCATTCTTTAAGAAAATCGACGAATATATGAAAATATAGTGGTAGGCGGGAGCTCATTTTTTTGTGTCGAGTCGAAGGGATGATTCGTTTGATCTCCCTATTGGCTGGTTTTCAATCATAAGCAATAGCGACACCTATCTCCTCGAATGCTCTTATTTGTTGTAAATTATAAAATAGACTCAAGCAACACGTTCAATAGTAATAACTATTAACTTCTCCTTGTCATATCTTGAACAATATCGCAACTATATCTTTACCACATGCCATTATCGTCTCTTTAACTCTTTTCAGATTTTAATTTTGCTGTTTGGTTTTTTCCCCCTGACTTCACTTTAGTTTATGAGCAAAATGAATTATGTTGCCTTACCACGCAAAATCTTAAAAGGATCATTAATAAATATTTCGCCTTGGCCCCTGTGAAGTCTGCAGGCTCCAAATGCGCGCGCCCCATTCCCCACCCAAAGCCGCCCGGCTGTCAAATGC
Source organism: Lordiphosa fenestrarum (assembly GCA_035044985.1). Classification (NCBI taxonomy): domain Eukaryota; kingdom Metazoa; phylum Arthropoda; class Insecta; order Diptera; family Drosophilidae; genus Lordiphosa; species Lordiphosa fenestrarum. The sequence goes on along the minus strand of JAWNNO010004790.1, from coordinate 396,982 downwards.
ACACATGCAGAGAGCAGGCGAGCGGAGGGGTTGGGGGCTTGGCAGGCTTAAGATATTCCCTGTCTCCATGTGCCTGCCGGGCGCTCTGTCAGTCACCCAGTTGAGAGGCCACCAAAAAATTCAACAAAGTCTAAAGTCTGCCCCGACAACGGCCTCGCGCAAATAACATGCAAGAAATCCACTTCTACTTCGCTTTTGGTAATCCGCATTTTAATGACTTATTTTCTCGGCTTGCCTTTTGGCAACGAATTCCATGCACACAGACACACATGTGGATTGGGGTGGTGACTACTTACTCCTCCTCTCCAGCTGCTCAAGCCGAGACCTACTACACCTACCGGGACAACTTAAGACTTGTCTGGCAGTCAACCCACCCCATAAAATTGTCATTTATTATTTTTTTGAATTATATTCTCCGTAGCTCCGGCTTGTTTTTTTCCTATATGTGCGAGCGAATTGTGAATTTGTTTTAAATTTAAATTTTTATTTTATGACTGTGTAATGGGCTGGAACAACAGAGGTATGGCATATGGAAGGGTGGGGGAAGTGGTTTAAGTGGAGAGCTTAAACTTGTAGCCTTTCTTAGCACCTCAGACTATTCTGATTTTGGGAGCTAACGCAAGAAATCTACATTTGCTGGAGACGCAATGAACGTTTTAGATTGCATACAAATGATTATTAGCGGGTCCATGCCAAAAACTTGGTCGTTACTCTGCTTTGTGGATTGAGAATTAGAAATATGAACAAAGATTAGCGAGCACAGGACACCACAGTACAGTATGGCTTTAATAAAGCGTTCGCAAATGCTTCTAATTTCTCAAATTGTTCACATTTTAAAGCGGTTCCCTTACTTAACTGAGCGCATACGTAAACTACCAAGCTCCACCTCCACCATTGTCCCATGGCAGCACAACGCCTCCGCTTGTTTCGTCTTCTCCTGCTGTTGCTGTTTTTTGGTACTCTCGTACATAGTTGGTTTCGGTTGGTGCAAGTTTAGTTTGCTTCAATCAAATCAACGAAAATTTTCGCAAACTCAATTTAAATCAAATGCTTTTGCGTCTCAGACACTCGCACGCACACATGGACATAAAAAGCATTTGCAGAAAAGATGCCGTGTTGGCTCTTTTCAGTTGTTTCGGCTGTTGCCGCAGCAGTTTTCCACTGTCTTTGAAGACTTTGATTGTCAATTTGCGATTGTCTCGAAATTGAAGCCAACAACAACCGCAGGAACAAAAAGGCAGCTGCAGCCGACAATTCGCTGGATTCTGCTGGGCTGGCTGTTCCCTTGTCTATTTTTAAGTCGTTTTTATTTTGCCATTGAACTATTGTTGTGTGGTTTGGTAATTGCAGCAAAGGGCTCCCCAACCCTTGGCATGCCAACTTTAAAATTGGTAACGCACCGGGTGGGAGCCGAGGGAAGCCAATGCCACTTTCAGGACCCAAAAGCGGAAACAAATTTCCTACAGTTGCGACTCGAGTGTGAGTGAGAGTGTGTTTCGGTAGTCGTGGGAGAGTAGGGAGGCAGCTGGAGCAAAAGAAATATATATAAAAACGGGTTACAGTCTTCAAGCCTGATTGACAGCCAAGGAGCATGGCAATTGGCACTTGCATTAACTTTGATTTGGCTAGATTTTCTAGATTTGTGTGGGGAATGGAAATTTTATATCCTGCAGCTACAATTTGGATTTCTCGAAACCCTTATTTGGGTCTCTCGCCAGTTTGAGAGCCAATTAGTGCAACGATTGACGAGATGATTTAGTTAAATTGTGCCCAAGTACTCATTTAATTTAATTGGCAGGAAATTGCTTGGGAAAGCTAAAGAAAAAGATATGTGCAAAATGGTGGGTGTAGCTGTTAGCTTCAGACTAGATTTTTGGTTATTTTAGTCAAGTTATTAAGAAAGGTGATCAGATTAAACGGCTTAGACTATCGGTTTTTTCTATTCCCAACACCAGATTGTTAAATTTAGACATATTTGATCCATTTCTAATGACAGTGTCTATAACATACAAATGCCAAGTAACTTTCTTAAGAATTTTATTTGAATATATTTTAAACATTCTGGAAAATCGTTTTACATTGAAACATGTTAATATATTCCTAAATGAATCTCCACCAAACAGATCGATATGCTAGAAAATGTATGCTTCAATTGAAGCCACGTTCAAAAGGATGCCAACTTTTTAATTTTATGACCATGCTCTTATACAATAAACACCTACAGCACTTTCGATCGTCTTCTTAGCCCTCGTATTGGCAAAGATCACAGGTAGGCAATAAAAGCCGAGACGTTGGCAGAATTTAAACACATTTCAACAGCAAACAGTCAGCAGTCAAATGAGTGAAGCCCTTACCATTAATCAGCCAATAATTTTCTCAGTAGACACTGGCAAGCTCTCTGCTGTCATTGCCGACCCCTGTAAAAGATACATTATCAAAGAAAACATAACAAGCAATATAGTTACAGATAACCTTTTAATTAAACCGCTTATTTTCCAACAGATCAACAGATATATATAGCTAATAAGTGGATTTGCACTGCATTTTTAAAAATAGCATGCACCGTCTAAATGCTATTGTCTCGAAACTTAGAATGGAAGTATGGTTTTAAGATGAGCCACATCAGACCAAACCCACACCCAAAAATTTTCGATTGGACGTTTCTTACACGAAAGCTTATTTTTTTTATATCTATTGATTCTATTCAACTTAAATTATCGATAAAAGTGGAAACAGACATTTATTGGAGGGTTGCAGTTTTAGCTCCAACTTGCCTAGAAACAGACTCCAGTGTGACCGTTCAATAGCAAAATACCACCAAATATAGAGCTGCTTTCGATTACATGTGAATTAGATTGAAGCTTGTTTAACATTAGCATGAATAACTCAAAGATTGGCAAAAAATGGCAGATTTTTCTTTTTTGAGCATGTTCTAGAAATCCATCCGCTTATCCCCCATGTGGCGGAATCATCGAACACGTTAGAGTATAGAAGTTAAAGTCCATTAAAGCAACAAGAGTTTTACAAAAATGTTTATACTTTTTAGGTGTTAATGAAAAAAATTATACAAAATGTTCCAGTATAGGTATTAAGCTCCAGTTTAGCGTTTTACTATTCAAGATTAAGAAAAAATTAAAACCCTTGGGAAACAAGACACTTACGACATAATTCTAATCATTATACTCTGTACCAAAGGTACATAGAATATAATAAGTTTGTGCAAAAGTATGTAACATCCAGAAGAAAGCATCTCCGACCCCATAAAGTATATATATTCTTGATCAGCATCAACAGCCGAGTCGATATAGCCATGTCCGTCTGTCCGTCCGTCCGTCCGTCTGTCTGTCTGTCTGTCCGTATGAACGTACAGATCTCAGAGATGGTAAGAGATAGAGGTTTGACATGTATGGGACATATGCTTCTTATGTCTGCAGGCAGATCAAGTTTATTTTTAATTTTGGCCACGCCCCTTCCCGCCCCCGCAATTTAGAAAAAACGTCATATCTCCCACAGTTTTGAAGATAGATTGTTTGTTCCTTCTGGACATATTTAGTTATTAGGATAACTTATCGATCCGCCAAACAAATGAAGAAGATCGTATGAACGGTTTTCGAGTTATGATCAAAAGACAAATTTTCTTGGTACAGAGTAAGTTATAGTCGGGCTTGACCGACTTTCTTTCTTGTTTTAAATGTGGTGCTGGCTGCCCGTTGTCAAATGTAATTTGAGGAGCATTGCAATGAGGCCAGTTTAAAGACCGTTTTATTGCTGTTAATGATAATTTCATTCTAATTTTTGTTTATTTCTATAACAATTGGATATTTTTCAGGCAGATGGAAGCATTTCCGACGCCATAAAGAATAGTAATTCTTGATCAGCATCAACAGCCGAGTCGATATAGATGACTATATCAGTCTGTGTGCATGTACATCTTTTTATACCCTTGCAAAGAAATTTTGCCCAGAAGTTTGGAACGCATAGAAATATTCATTTCCGACCCGATAAACTATTTATATTCTTGATCAGGGTGACGAGCTGAGTCGATTGAGCTTTGTCCGTCAGTGTGTCCGTCTGTCTGTCTGTTTCTACGCGAACTAGTCTCTCAGTTTCAAAGCTATCGAGCTGAAATTTTGCACAGAGTCTTCTTTTTGCTTTTGTCGGAACCGACCGGATCGGATGACTATATCTCATAGCTCCCATAGGAACAATCGGTCGAAAAACTAGTTTTAGTATGAAAAACTTTTTTCTTATTTTTCAAAATCAAATCAAAATCGGTCAACTATATGGTATAGCTGGCATACAAAAGATAGGTCTGAAAAACAGTCTTAGTTAGAAAAACTTTTAGTTTTTAATGGTAGCATCCTGCAATGTTGTACTTGTTTGTTTCACATAATTTTACAAATTTTTGGCCAAATCGGATGACTATATCATATAGCTCACATACGAGCGATCGGTCGGAAAATGGGTAAAAAAGAGTATTTATTTGGAAATATTTAAGCAAGCATTTGCAAGGGTATAAAAACTTCGGCACAGACGAAGTTAGCTTAGCTTTCTAGTTTTTTATATTTGTGACCAGAAAGCATACACTGCTTGTTAACATAGTGTTAGTATGTTAACATTCATGTGAATGATATGTTGGTTAACATAAGGGAATCACGAACGATGCATGATTCACGCACTATACAAATGCGTATTTGGCCCATTAATTGCAGTTGCTCTGACTCAATATTCTCTTTATCGTTTTCAGGCAAAGTTTTTGTTGTGAACATAAATTTAATTGTGGATCTCGAATTTCCCCGATTTTTGGGCCATCAGAGCTGAGCATTTTCCCTCTGTTTCTGTTTTGAATAACAGAATACCAACGCTGTTGAGCAGTTGAAATAGAAATAGTAAAACTGCCCAAAAGCGAAGGATTGTAAATATTAATAACCTTATGGTGTGTTGAGGTTAGAGAGATAAAAAAATGTATTCACTATAATGGACTTTAACGGACAATCCTGTTTCCAAAAATGGTCATTATTTTCCACAACCCAACGCCACCCTGTTATTGATGGTACTCAAAACACCATCAAAAGTTTTTGCTCATATTTAACTCCTAGCGTGTATTAAAATTGCACGTTTGGGCGGAAAATTAACGTATTTAGCACTCAGCTTGTTTTCCCCCTCCTGCTTACCTACCATCCATTTGGCTACCTAAAATGCAGTTGCATTTTTTTGTTTCTAATTGCCCCAGCAGCAAAGTCATTAAAACGCTTGGCCACTTCTCTAATCTCTAATGCGTTTGGCACTCATAAACATTTTTATTTAACTTAGATGCCGCCGCGTTTATCTTCTTAGCTTTCACCAGGGTGGACGAGGGTATGGGTGAGCTGGAAAGTGTCTTAATGCAAACTCTCTGGAACGACTCAAGAGTCTAGAGAGTTGTCAGTACAGCAATTTTGTCACCTCTGTGGCGGCGAGTCGCCGCGTCACATCATCATCATTATTATCTTGGTTTTATTGTCATCCCGATTTGAGTGGAGGAAGAAGCCTGTGGGCAATGTGGCACCCACATGCCCAGGCCCCAACACGACTAAACGACCCGGCGAGTGGCTCATTAAGTCGTAAAAACGTTTTAATCGCCCGGCATCGTCTTGTTGGGGATCCTCTCGGCTGGCGAATCCATAAAGAGTTAATAAAAAACACAGAATCAGGGCGGTCGCCGCCTGACAATGGTTGTAAAAACAAAAACAAATTTGAAATCACTGCTCGAGTTTTTAATGTCTCATTACTCACACGAACGACGCGCACTATTGGAAAGAAAGCTGGTTCATCTGGCTTAACCTCTCCGGCCATTGATAGCCGTTGTTAAACATAAACTTGAACTTGTCCACAATGTGAAACAAAAAACTACACCAGAAATCCATTTAACCATTTTCGTAAAGACAACGTTTTGAGCGATACAACAATGTGGGGAATGCAGGAACGGAGTGTAGGGTTCCCTTATCCCTTTCGATTTCTGTCATCGCCCTCCACTTCTTCATATAAATTATTGCGACAAGAGTTCATTTCGATACTGGACACGCCCCCCCCCAATCAAGGTGCCGGGGGTTTTTTAATCTTTTGCTTAATTTACTTTGAATTATGTTGCGGAATGTTTTGTGATTTTGCATAGTCGACAAGATGGTCTCCAAGGTATCCCAGGGGCTGCTCCCTGTTCTTCGCACTCGTTTGTGATTTATCCTACGCGTGTATTTTGGCAGTCAGCCGCCTGTACGTTCCCGTATCTGCTTACTGCCATTGTTTTTTGTTTCAACGCTGTTGTCTGTTGGGCCGTCTAGACTTTTGGCATTCATATCAAGGACTTTATACGCAGAGCAAAAACAAAAAAAAAGGAGCAAATGTAATTTTTTATTGTTTTTGCGCATTTGGGAGCCATTGAAAAGTTGTTTGGGGTTACTCGTGCAGTTAGTTGAGAATTCAATGAGGAATATTGCTTTTCAAGACTGAAATCGAGTTCAGAGACACTGAAAGTTGGGAGCAGAGAAGGAAATGATTGGGTGAGGTTATCTGACAAGTTGCGTGTTTTTACTGCAAAGGGTTTGTGACAATGTAGCGACTTTTATGGCAGTAGTTTTATTTATAACCGACCTGCATATCAGCATAACCATTAAAATATATTTAATTGGTTCAAAAGATCTTGAAATTTGCAAATTTGTCGTTGGAATTTATTAAAAATTTATGAAAATTTGGATTACAAAATAGAGAAAATTTGGAAAACTATAAAATGAGTTTAGATTTTCACGAAAATTGGAGGAGTACTCAAAACAGCTAAGAAAAATCGCGAAAACAAAAAAAAACATCAGTCGTGAGAGATGCATTGCGGAACACATTCATCTGCTCAACATTTATCCAAGCAGTTGCGTATTCCTGTCGACCAATAGAACGGAACTATTTCATTTCCTTCGAATTTCTGCAATTTCGTCTCATCGAAAGATGAGATCGTCTACAAAGTATTCCCCTGAACATTACTGCTAATCACAAGAACAACTAATGGTTGAGCATATGGTGAAGAATTTTGATGTGGATGAGTTAAACTAGCCATCAACTATAGATCTGTATTTTTAAATGCCTTGAATGTGACTAGCTAATCACTGCACAACTCACAACTTAAGGTGGCTAGGTAGTAGTTGTGCTTCGAAAATAAATCTTACTAAAACTGTGCAAAGCAATGGGTTTGATGATAAGACAATGGATGATCAATTTGATTCAATTTGTATGATCAACTGTACGTGACATGTTCTCGTATGGGCAAGCTATCCGCTTTATTTGATCTTGATAACAAACTGAAGACTCAAGTCAATCCAAGTGTATCTCTTGCAGCGAAATACAAAGCTTCTTTATTGAACCATTAAATTTTTGTATTTTTTTGCTTTCACTAAATATTTTTAGTCAAAATGCACAAATTAAGCTAATCTAAAAGGTACCACTACTATATTCATTAACTGTTAGTTGGGTACAAAGTTCGCCAAGTACTTTGTAAGTACTAATTCTTTTTTTTAGAATTTTCTAGATTTAAACATCAATAGACATTTACTTGACTAACCGAGACAGTTCAAATAGTAAATATTGCGCAGCAGCTCTACGTTTCAGTACTGAATTTTTGAAGGCTGATTCAGAGCCGAGCAGTAGGAATAACTGAATTTGGTAATTCCCATGAAACTGACCATAAGTTCAGCACTGAAATCATGCCTAAAATTGGCTAATCATTGTCTGTGTTAAAATCGAAGCTGAAGCTCATATTAAGGATGCCATGAATTCAGTACCAGCCCTTCCATTTCAGGGCTGATTCAGCTAAGATTCAGGTCTAAGCTAAACTAAAGGGTAACTTTACTGTCTCCTTTATCTCCTTGCCTGTATTTCTGTGCATTTTACTTCGTTTCACCAAATTGATGAATTCCACCACAGTAAAACACTGTTTTCTGAAACATACTTCGCGATCGCCTGATGTATTGGACATTTCGCCAAGAAGTGCATTATGTCCTAAATTCCCCAGGGTTGAGCACAGAGAGCATTCAATAGTATGATTTTGCAGGTGCGAACTACTTTGACAACTGCTTTGAAAATTTTCATTATTCTGTGCAAAAGTACCTGTTTGTATTTCAGATATTGATTAATCTTTTGTAATATATTTGTTTTCCTGGAATCTCTCTAGCTCTATCCTCCCACATCCTAATTGTCTGGTAGTCTATGTTGAGTATCAATCTATTCTGCTCCAATAAGCACAAACTTAAAATTTCCAGTGTTTTAACCAGGGTTGCAAACCGGTTTGTACTGAACCCGGAATTCCGACTTTTATTTTAATGTGAACCGAACCTATTTAGAAATTAAAGCTGAACCCGAACCTAAAATTTCGGTTCGGTTCAAAAAAAATGATACAAAGAAAAATTTGACCTTCTGTCTACCGACTTTATCAGTTTTGTGGTGCGACTGACTCCTAAAATGCGCAGGTAAGTGGACAAAAAATGTGGCAAAAAGTTTAGATTTGCTTATAAAATCCCCACCCATAACAGTCTCAGCTTTTAGACTTTAAAGCTTCTTAAGTAATTCTCAAAAGCAAGAGTCTAACATTATTCTGGTTATGTTTTTCCACGAAAACTACGAAATGAAATTCCACTTAACTGTAAATTGTATATTGAATATTTCCATGTGTTCTACTTACCAATTCCGACCCAAAAACCACTCGGATCCCCTACAAATTGAAGTCTTTTAGATCGAATGCGGCTTTAAAAGCACATAGAACACAAAAATTATTAATGCTGTATAAAGCATGGACTGAACTAAGGCTTGAACCAAAACCTTCTAACAAAAACCTCGAACCTTAAATTTCCGAACCTTATCCATTCGTAAATTTGGGTTCGAACCAGTGTACTGGAGATCCGAATATATTTTTTGGTTTGCAGCCTGGTTTTAATCAAGCAGCTATTTTTGAATTTCGACGCACAGTGGGTCCCTTTCCCAAAACATGTTGCAAAAATCAATATTTTTATACTCTGTACCGAAGATACATAGAGTATTATAAGTTTGCGCAAAAGTATGTAACAGGCAGAAGGAAGTATCTCCGACCCCATAAAGTATATATATTCTTGATCAGCATCAACAGCCGAGTCGATATAGCCATGTCCGTCTGTCCGTCTGTCCGTCCGTCCGTCCGTCCGTCTGTCTGTCTGACTGTCCGAATGAACGCACAGATCTCAGAGATGGTAAGAGATAGAGGTTTGACATGTATGGGACATATGCTTCTTATGTCTGCAGGCAGATCAAGTTTATTTTCTATTTTGGCCACGCCCCTGCAATTTAGAAGAAACGCCATAGATGGCTTGTTCCTTCTGGACATATTTAGTTATTAGGATAACTTATCGATCCGCCAAAGGAATGAAGAAGATCGGATGAACGGTTTTCGAGTTATGATCAAAAGACATATTTTCTTGGTACAGAGAATGTTATAGTCGGGCTTGACCGACTTTCTTTCTTGTTTTTAACTGATTAAGTTATCCACATTATTTTGTTTCTTAATAATTCTTGAAAACTTACAAGTTTTTTTACATAAAGTTCCTTCGATTACGCCCACAAATTGGGGGGTAATTAAATCGCCAGTCTCAGACTTTCGTTTTTTGGATAAAAAATTTACGTTTTGTATAAGAATGTTTTCAATCAAATGCAAAAGGTGAAAATATATATTTTAAATGTTTATTGTGATCATTTTAGGTGTTTCATTATACAAATTTTTTATTTAAGGTAGAGAATTGACTACTTTAAGCCAAGCGCTGCAGTCTAACGTGGACTTTTTCGGCAGAAATCGGGCAGAGGCCCCACTGTCCTACGGTCCGAGCGCCTATTGAAAACGTTCATGGAGGCCAAAAATTGTTTAATTTTGTTGACTGGTCTAATGATTTTTAAAATCAAACGATAAGACTAAGCTAACTTCGCCGGTGCCGAAGCTCTTGCACCTCATGTCCATATGCTCATGTGAAATTATTGATTGTGAACTAATTTCCCAGACTCTATTTAAAAGCATATATTATTTTTCATGGCCGACTTAAAGAACGCTAAATTCGAAAACAGAAAGGTTAAAAACAAATAATGAATGCAATCAAATTTTGAAAATCAGTTTATAAGCATTTACTATATTATTAATAATGGCAGAGTTTCGGAGCGCCCATGTTCAACACAAAAAGATTTTCTCACTAAGTTTCATTTTCCTACCGATCATTTCCATGGCAGCTGTGAGTTATATACAGTAAAAATTTCAGCTCTACAGCTCGACAACTAAAAGACCCGCTGGCGTGGAAACAGATGGAAGAGCTTAAACGACTCAGCTAAAGAATATATATAGTTAATATATATAAATAGAGTATATATAGTTAATGGTTTTAGAAATGCATATTTGCAAACTGCTCTACAGTATTGTCAGCCCCATCTGTAAAAGTTTTGCGATTCGAAACCAGTTTTTCGGCAAAAATTTGACCCCCCAAATCGCAAAACTTATGCGAATGCAAATATGGGAAGATGCCTCTGTATCAGAATTTTAGACACAACTTTAGAACTACATATTTGGCTCGTTTGTACCCAAATCTTACGATAATGAGAGTGCCGTAACTAAAACTGAACAATTTACCAACACATTTTCCCCAGAAAATATTTCTAACTTCCAAGAACCCAATTTGAAGATGCAAAAAAACTTTCACCCGGCCAGCTCATCAATTAAATCCTCCTCCCTCATCCTCAATCACGAGATCATCGCTTGGCTGAAAGTTCATTACATTCCATTAACCAATTTTTAGTTGAATACCCCAAGCTTTGGCCAACCTCCTCACCTATGCATCATTTCCTGCTCGCGCCCATCTAATCGCTACCTGGGCGCACACATGCCACATACATGTTGTAGCATGCTGCATGCTTCATGTTCACAACCCATGTCCCAGCCTTCGACCCGGGCCAGCAATCAACTCGCAACCTGCCCACACCAACTTCTTGACCAGCGTAGCACGAAAGCTGATTCTTGCGGAGGTTTTCTTGTGGTTTATGTTTTCCGCATGGAGAAGATTTTCGGACCGCCGCCGCCGCCGCCAATAAAGATCTCATCAAGTGCAACATGCTTCGCTCTGCCCTCCCTTCTGACTTACCTGTTCTGGCGGGGTTATTTGTGTGTAGCCTTTATCTGTAGCCTTTAATTTATTAATATTCTCATGCACTTCCCACTCGGTTTGCGTTCATCCGCGGCTCCGCTGCGCTGCGCCGCGCTGCGACTTTGCGCACTTTTGTATATAAATTTTTCAATTTGCGATCTTTGAACTGCGGACAATGAATTCTTTATAGCTTAACCTTGTCTACTTCTACCTTTACTCCTGCTCGCAGTTTGGCGAAGGCCTGATCTTTGCATTTCAATGTTGGAGGCTGGTTTCTACACATAGACTTTTCCTTCCATTTCCATTCTGCATGCTCAATTTCCTGTGCTTTGTGTGCCCACAACGGCTTTCGGAGTATTATTTATTTTTGGTTTTGGATTTTAATTTTATGAGAATTTAAATCAGATAATAAAATCAAATTGGCATTGAACTTTGCAAAACCAAAACCAACAAACAAATTGAAAAGTCGCAACCAAAATTGATATTGATAATGAACTAATGTCGCCTCAACACGAAAAGTTGGCAAAAATGAAATCTTCCCATAGCATTGACGACGGTCAAAACGATCACGACAAGGCAGAGAGCTCTGAATTTATTGATCATGATTATTGGAAGCCGCACAAGTCGTGGTAAGACAGTGAACAAAAACAAAAATGAACAAAAACAAAAATAAAGATGCCCCCGGAGACAAGGTGTGCTTCTCTCTCTCATTCACTTCTCTCTTTCTCCGGGTTGGCCTTTAGGGCAAACGAGGAGCAAAAGGAGGAGAGGCGCTACCCCGGCCTACCTGTTTGGTCCTACCTGCTGATGCTGCTTCAGAAATTGCGCAATATTCAGCGTGTGGGCTAAACGGAGCACAGTGCAGTTGGTACTTGATGCCGTATTAAGGGTATGCTGGGGTGATGCAAAACACTTTACAGTCACTAATTAAACGCATCAGTTGGAGTTTGTTAATACTAGCTTTGTTCTTAATGATTTGTTATTGGTTTCCTTTTATTGTCCGGCTTCTTTATTTTTTGCTAGCTCTTTAATTTTTCGTTTTCTTTTCAATTCCTTTTTTTTGTACTCTTTGGTATACCTTCTGCCATTTTATATGCTTCGTTTTATCCATATTTATTTATATCCATTTCGTTTGTCATCACTCAGAGAAACAATAGAGAATTTCATACTTGGATCAAGAATATTCGATGTCAGAATTATTCAAGTATAAATTTTTGACCGCGTTAATCTTGATCCAAGAGCTTTAATACTTGAACCAAGTAGTAAACATTCTCAAATCAGGTATAATAATTCTTGAATCAAGTGCTAAGCATACTCAAATTCAAGATTGCTTATTCTTGAATGAAGAGCATAAAGCTTTGTCAAAGACCGAGGATGTTCTTTCTATTAGCAAGAGCTCATCAGATGCAAGAATAAGATCGTTCACTCTTAAATCAAGAGCTGTACAGATTCCAATCATACCACAATTTGAAATCTGTTGTTTTTTTTTGTTTGTTAAACTATGTCGCAAATTTTAGCCGGTTCGAGTAATACAAAACACCTCAACACATCAGCATGAGTCCTTTCCTTTCAACTGTCCGTCGAACAGCCTTCGTTCCATGCCAGCAATGCCATAACTGGTTGGGAATTTCAAAGCAACGTGAGTGCAAAAATCGATAGCTTCCCCACACATTCCTCTCCCATTAATAACAAAACTGAGCGAGCGAGCTCTACGCTGTATTCTCTCAAATATGCTTGCTCTCTTCTCTGTTTCTTTACCTCACTCCCCTTGCCTATAAACACTCTACTAAGAACGAATTTAGTTCGATTTTAAAAGCAAAATTCTTGACAATTCAAAAACGAATAAATTTTTTTAAAAAGCTTTCGCTCTTGAGTCAATTGTTCTGCTTTTTTCTAGGTGTTCCTATCATTGCTTAAACTTAACTAATTTCACTCTCTACTATTTGGCCCAACTCGTTTTATTCTTCCTTGCACTTTCTCTACTCTGACACTGTTCCTTTTTGCCCTTGGCTTCCATCTTCATTTCTCAAACTATTTTGATTATTTCCTTAATCCAACTTCCTTTATCTATTCAACCAAATTTCTGCTGCACTTATTTCTTTTTCCATTTCTCTTTTAATTTGTTTTGCTTTTTATTCTCTTGTAATTCTTTTATTTTATTTATTTATTACTTACTTACTTCCTAGTACAACAAGTTGTTAGAAACTTATGATTAGGGCACTAGTCACAAAAATATAAAATTACAAAATTCTTATTTAATCCTTAAACCCAAATCATTTATCACTAACATTGAGAGAGACATTGTGGAAAACATTGAGAAATACAAAATAAAAATACAATATTGAAAGTTAATTATTCTTATTCTAAGCTTTAAATTCTAGAGAGTTGATGTTTAAAATGTGCAAATAATTTAACTTGAAATTGGGGTGCGCCTCTAATGGTCTTTAAATCATGCGGAAGATTCTTCCAGAGGCGAACAGCAAATATATAGAAATGTTTTTCTGATGATGATAGTCGATGTCTTAGGCAGACAATATTATTTGTGCGCAGAGAAGCAGAAAATTCAAGTTTTTCGTATAGGTACTTTGGTTCTTTGGTGCTAATAAGCTTGTGTAAAAATATCTATGCCCTATACTGAATCCAACTGTCTAAATTAAGTTCAAAAAGCTTTATAGAATATTCCGAAACGTGGTCAAATGGCTTTATATCAAAGACATATCTAGCAATATTGTTAAAGGCTACATTTAGTTTGTGCTTGCTTGCTCCATCACTATTGCCAAATATTTCCACTCCATAGAAGAGACCGGGTGTCAAATAGGCTTTAGCTATTAAGAGGGAAAAAACAAAGAACATTGGACTCAAAGTGAGAACATTCGGTGTCAAAAACTAATCATGACCGGATTTTCTCACTTCAAGAACAATTTCTCACTTCGAGAACTTTTTTTTGTGAACGCAAAATCTTGATGTGAGTTGAAATGTTCAGTTTTTGAGAACATTTTAAACTCAAAAAAAAAAATTTTAGGTCTAGATACCAGGGGCCAAGCTCCAGTCCGGAGAACCCAAGTCCAAGTCCAATTCCCTTTCCAAGTCTGTATGTCTTGTCCAATTCCAGCTCCAAGTCCGCAGAGACCTCCCCGCTAATAATTAAATTATAGAAAGAAAAATTTTTCGGACTTACTGGGAGTAGAGCCCAAGACCCCCGCGCGTAACAACGCGACGCGACGGCGGACGTGTTAGCTCGTTAGGCTATTGCCCACTTCTGCATCCGCACGTCTGAAAGGCTACTTGTACATTTCGGTTATGAGCTGAATTGTGCTTATTTCGAGAACATTCGGAACATTTGTTCTCAAAAATTTGAGAGAACATTCTGTGCTTATTGTGAGATGAAAAAATCTCATTTTCTGAACACGGTTTTTCCCTCTGTGTAGGTATGGGAAGAAAGTGCTGCGTGAGATATAGATATATATATTTAGATAATGATTTTTTACTCCCTTCTCACTCCAGCTTCATTCTGTTAAACTGATTATGTGATCTTTTACTTCTTAGCTGTTTCATTGATTTATTTCCCAGTTTGTCTCTAAACTTCTAACATTTCTAAGTTTTTCCTTCTGCCTGTCTGAGAAGTTGGATATTCATGCATTTTTCATGCTTTCCAACTTATCTGTTCCGTAGGTGTTGTTTTGCATCCCATTGTTATTTTCTGCTGCCTTTCTATTACTGTTACTTCATCTTTTAGTCACTTTCTCTTTTTCCCACCTTCTTTGATCCTTATTCTTTTTTCCAAACTTCCCAAATGCTTCTTCCTTCTTTCTGATAATTTCAATGTAGGATTTGTATACTATGTTTTAAGATAAGAGCAGTTTTGTTATTTTTTAACCATTCAATCTACACCTTCTACGTTTCCCTCTTTATAACAATCAAACTCAAATTGTATATGTGCAAATTTCACGTTTTTTTTTTGACTGTTCAGTCCTATTTGTAGGCGCTGTGCCAAACTTTTAGCAAAAATCTATCTCCGACCTTCTGCTTTATTTGGTGCCTTAGCAGCTCTCTGGTTTGCGTTGTAAAAAACAAGTTGCTGGCATCGATTGCTCTCCTGCTGTGTCATTTCTGCAAATCTCAACCTGAAATGCCGCTTCACTTGTTCATCGTGCCGTGAGTGCGATTGATGCTAAGTCTCAGAAACACACAAGTGTGCTAAACAAATTGGTGCCGTCGATTGCTCGCCTGTTCTCATGTATCGGCCACTTTTTGATCCGGTTGACGACTTACCTGTTTCATTCTCTTGAGCTCCGTTTTCGAAGCAGCTTCTTGACTTCTTATTACAGACTTTCGTTTTTCTGGCATATTAAAAAACTAAATAATATCAATTTTCGAATGTTTAAATATTATTTCTTGCTTATCTTAAATACTAAGAGTGATTCTGATTCAAATAAAGTTATTAAATTTTTTTGTATACTTCCATGATTTTTGTACATAACAAGAAAGTTGAATAGCCTTTTCCATAATTCAGCTTGTCGACCAATTGTGTGAAAATAGTATCCAAATTCGTTCAGCTGTTTCTTAAATAATATGAATAGGTAAACATTATGAGCTTTCAAAATTTCCTCTCTAACGTTCAAAGATGCCAAACGCTACCCCTGTACCTGGATATATAAGAAGTATTCCCTGTAGACCTCATTTATTGTCTACTGAACATAATTCGGAACCCAAATTAAAAATCAAATTCTTGCCTACAACCAAATCATTTCACTTACTTTCTGTACTTTTCGATCTTTGCTGGCTGCGTGGCTTATTTTACTGAATGCAATCTCAATCTTTTTAATTTAGAGCCACAACTTCCAGCTCAACTCTCAGTCGATCATTCTTCATTTGCAGATGCCTGCCAAATGCTTCCTTGTCCCCGCTTGCTGTGACTTTGTTGGTCCCCTTTTTGTTGTTGTTGCTGTTGTATATCTTGTCCAAGTAATTCATACAATTTAAGCCTTATGAGTACGGGTGGTGGATGCCAACGTATCTGTTTGGCCTCTGCCCCACTGTGGCTCAGTTTGAATTGAAATCGGAAATTCATAAATAAACTTTGCCTTTTATTGATAAATCAAAGTGAAGTGCAGCCAACACAGCAGCCAGCAGGCGGTGGGTCTCTACCTCTCGCCCCGCGCTCCACATGGAATTGCATGTGGTCGAGGAGGAGGACGACGACGACGACGCGACGGCACATGTGGGCTGGGCTTGGGTGGGGGTCTGGCTATGTTATGAAACTGCTTGTAGGTTGCATGTAGTGTAGATCAAGGCAGAAAAAAAAGCAAGAAACTTATGTATTTAATGCAAATTCAAGTTGACAATTGTTGAAAGGAAAGTTGGCAGCAGTTGAAGAAGTTGCAGTTTGCGGAAATGTTAATAAAAACCTCAATTTTTGAAATCAACTCACATGACTCACAACTTAGTCATCGATTATCATAACCACATCAAAAGTGTCTCCCGATTTTTACGACTTTTCCTCTCAAGTCCAGTCCAAATATTTATGTTCATTCAATAGCGTACCATTTAATGGCTTATTAGAGAGATGCCCAGCCAACACAAAAGCGGCTTTTGTTAAGCATTTTTCCATTGGAAACGATTTTTAAGTTCCCAATCATAAAACCCATCGAAATGATCGTCATTTTTTATGAGTAATCCTAAAAGCCATCGAAATGCCATCAAACAGTTCATAATGAACTGACATTCGGTTCGGTCTTAGTTAAGTACAGATCACAAAACTTTAACACTATGCGATGACAATTGACGGCTGAGTTTTTTTTTTGAATGTGACAAAAAGTTGTCAAAGAAAAGTATGTTAATTTTTTCTAGCGGTTTTCTTCGTTATGAAAATCAATCAATCGTCTTAACAGAGGCGAGAAATTGTGTAATCTGAGAGGGGGCTTATCGATGGTCAATGAATTGAGTGAAAAACGAAAATTGTGTTGCATTACATAAGCAGGGAATATAAATTTGGTTAATTTGATGTCAGAGATATGTGTTAAATTGCATGTCAAATTCACAAGAGACTGTAGATAAAAAGAAAGTCTCGAATTGTTGAAAGAAATAGGAAGATTTGGAATATGCATGGTCTAGACAAGTTTTATGTGACCTAGACAGTCCTTTCGAGGGACACTAGCTAAGGCAAAAGACGTTTTTAGCGAGCGGAAGAGATTTATGTAAGTCCTTTAGAGGAACACAAGGAGTTACTGTGCAGAAAAATCTCATATTTTCTGATATTTTTATCCCTAATTTATCGATAAAAGGTAAACCATCTAGTTAATACTAATATTTATCATCTGAACTCCATTTGGAGTAATCTTTCTATAACTAAGGACTTTGCTTTTGAATTGTTAGTAGCTTTGGTCCTATTTTAAGTGTATAGACTTGATCAATTCTGAAAACTAATTCAAAGGTGTTGAGGATTAGATTGTTCTCCTATTTTCAAACCAAAAACTTACAAAAACCAGTTCTGGACTCAATTTAATTAGTTTTAAATAGCTTATCTTTGTATCCCAATTTTGTTGCATTATCTTCGGCTACATTTTCACATGCTCCCCAACATAAATTCATTTTTGATGTTTCCCAAACTTTGCATCTTTATTATCTCTTAGCTAACTCTTAACTTTTGCATAATCTCATTAAGCTTCCACCTGGCGGCTGGCACCTCCACCGTCAAAAGTGGTCATGTCACCTATCCGCATCATCATCAGCATCCACATCCACATCCATATCCATAACATTTCATTTCGCACTGCAACTAATGAATACCGCAGACAGTTTTACTATACTCACACTCTCCCTGTTGTACTGCTGCTCTCTTACCGCCCTGGGCTCCTACTCCAACTGGCCATTTGGCAATTGGATTGTGGTCCAGGCTGCCAAGTCAACTTTATGGTCTCAACTTTTGCGACAACTGCGCAATGCGAAAAATCCCCAACACCTACTACTACTGGAGTAGAATAGCAAGACCACGTCCAAAAAACAAAAGTCAGCGTATAATGAGATTAAAACTTGAACTTTTGGCACAGCCAGTAGGAAAGTTTCGACAGCCAAGCCAAGCCAAGGCAAGGCGAGGCACAAGCCAGCAGGTAAATCATTTTACGCACCCGCAACACAAAAATGAACTTGAGGCGAACTTTTGCAATATGGCAGCGCCACCGAGAGTTATGGTTAGAGAGCGGGATCGGGGCAAAAAAAATTGGTTGATATTGCATTTCATTTCTCATTATCGACAGTCAATAAACAAGCAAACAAAATGTATATAACTACAAAATGAAAAAAAAATGCAAACAAAAGTTTTCATTTGTATTTTTTAAGGTGAGGTATTTTTTTGGGCAGCAACTTTGTGGGAGAAAGAGTATGGTGCATTTGTAGTGCAATTTGTGCTGATGATTGTTAGGGAATGGAAATCAGTTTATGTTTCACTAATATGATATTTTTTCAAGACAACGCAATTTTGAGAACTCACAAAGTCCTTGATTTGTGAAAATTAAACCTCAGGCAACCAATGCAGTGTTTTGCCCTTGGGTTTGAGACTTTATCAAGTATTTCATATACTCAACAAGAAGAAAGTCGGTCAAGCCCGACTATAACATACTCTGTACCAACAAAATTTGTCTTTTGATCATAACTCGAAAACCGTTCATCCGATCTTCTTCATTCCTTTGGCAAATCGATAAGTTATCCTAATAACTAAATATGTCCAGAAGGAACAAGCCATCTATCTTCAAAACTGTGGGAGATATGACGTTTTTTCTAAATTGCGGGGGCGGAAGGGGGCGTGGCCAAAATTGAAAATAAACTTGATCTGCCTGCAGACATAAGAAGCATATGTCCCATACATGTCAAACCTCTATCTCTTACCATCTCTGAGATCTGTGCGTTCATACGGACAGACAGGCAGACGGACGGACGGACAGACGGACAGACGGACATGGCTATATCGACTCGGCTGTCGATGCTGATCAAGAATATATATACTTTATGGGGTCGGAGATGCTTCCTTCTGGATGTTACATACCTTTGGACAAACTTATAATACTCTATGTACCTTCGGTGCAGAGTATAAAAATGTTATATGATAACTGACCATAAAGTGAAATATTTTTCACTTCATACACAGTCCAAAGGGTCCAAGTCGAGCTTCTCTCAACGCCCTGATGAGTGCTTCTAATTTGAGCACTAGAGAACAACTTAACGCCGAATCCAAAGGGCAAAGTTTCTGAAAAGATAGTTCCTTTAAAGCTGGCTAGCTAGTGAAGGTGACCGGTTATGTAAGTTTATAAAAAAAAAATCTTTTTGATTAGATATCAGAATTTATATCAGACCAGAATTGAACCAGGAACCTAATTCTTTACAAGACAGGCAGCATCTCAACCGACTCCACTGTCGACCTCAAGTGAGGCTTTGAGATAAATCACAGTGAAGAATGCAGCCATAGGGCTCAGCACTCAGCGAGCAACAATGACGGTGGTGTTTTTCCGTGAACGTCGGGCTTGTCTTGTGAACGAAAATTCACGAACGAAATCACCACCGAACCATCAATATACTGGAACTATTTTGGCAAGTGCTTAATATTTATACTCTGTACCGTAGGTACATAGAGTATTATAAGTTTGTGCAAAAGTATGTAACATCCAGAAGGAAGCATCTCCGACCCCATAAAGTATATATATTCTTGATCAGCATCAACAGCCGAGTCGATATAGCCATGTCCGTCTGTCCGTCTGTCCGTATGAACGCACAGATCTCAGAGATGGTAAGAGATAGAGGTTTGACGTGTATGGGACATATGCTTCTTATGTCTGCAGGCAGATCAAGTTTATTTTCAATTTTGGCCACGCCCCCTCCCGCCCCCGCAATTTAGAAAAACGTCATATCTCCCACAGTTTTGAAGATAGATGGCTTGTTCCTTCTGGACATATTTAGTTATTAGAATAACTTATCGATCCGCCAAAGGAATGAAGTAGATCGGATGAACGGTTTTCGAGTTATGACCAAAAGACAAAATTTCTTGATTCGGAGTATGCTATAGTCGGGCTTGACCGACTTTCTTTCTTGTTTTTACTTGCTGTGTTACTATGTTTTTGGATATTGGATGCCAAGATCCACTCGGGCTTCTGCAATGAAATAAAATACTATGTTTATTCTGCCTAATTGAAAACAATTGGAAATCAATAGGATACAATTTTGCAGTATTTTTCCAAAACATTTTTAAAGTCTTATGATATTTTATGTTCATTTTGCGAAGTTCCCACTCCCTCTCGCCAAGTACTTCATCCACCATCTATATCTATATCTATATCTATATCTATATCTATATCTATATCTATATCTATATCTATATCTATATCTATATCTATATCTATATCTATATCTATATCTATATCTATATCTATATCTATATCTATATCTATATCTATATCTATATCTATATCTATATCTATATCTATATCTATATCTATATCTATATCTATATCTATATCTATATCTATATCTATATCTATATCTATATCTATATCTATATCTATATCTATATCTATATCTATATCTATATCTATATCTATATCTATATCTATATCTATATCTATATCTATATCTATATCTATATCTATATCTATATCTATATCTATATCTATATCTATATCTATATCTATATCTATATCTATATCTATATCTATATCTATATCTATATCTATATCTAATATCTATATCTATATCTATATCTATATCTATATCTATATCTATATCTATATCTATATCTATATCTATATCTATATCTATATCTATATCTATATCTATATCTATATCTATATCTATATCTATATCTATATCTATATCTATATCTATATCTATATCTATATCTATATCTATATCTATATCTATATCTATATCTATATCTATATCTATATCTATATCTATATCTATATCTATATCTATATCTATATCTATATCTATATCTATATCTATATCTATATCTATATCTATATCTATATCTATATCTATATCTATATCTATATCTATATCTATATCTATATCTATATCTATATCTATATCTATATCTATATCTATATCTATATCTATATCTATATCTATATCTATATCTATATCTATATCTATATCTATATCTATATCTATATCTATATCTATATCTATATCTATATCTATATCTATATCTATATCTATATCTATATCTATATCTATATCTATATCTATATCTATATCTATATCTATATCTATATCTATATCTATATCTATATCTATATCTATCTATATCTATATCTATATCTATATCTATATCTATATCTATATCTATATCTATATCTATATCTATATCTATATCTATATCTATATCTATATCTATATCTATATCTATATCTATATCTATATCTATATCTATATCTATATCTATATCTATATCTATATCTACCTGCAGTGATGGGCAGCACTTCACACACTTTATCACTTTGTGTGAGAAATACAAAACCTGGAAGGTACACATTCGGACTTGACGATCTTTTTACTTACAATTTTTTTTTAAATGACGTTCATAAGTTTTGGGCTTACGCTGAAGCGCTGGATTTAAAGCTACCAGTGCATTCAGTAAAGTAAAGTAAATATTTGATTTGGCTCTTCATAAGCCGAGGAGAGCTCGTATTAATGTCAGGACTGCTAAACATTGTAGTCTAGTGCTTTAGTTAGATTTTTCAAACTGTTCAGGAAAATGTGACAGTTCGATCTGATTCTTTTATGAAAAAAAATGTAAAGTAATAAACAGATTTAAATAAAAAGAGATGATAAAGTCTGGGAAACTTTGGAATTCCGACTGTCTTTAAGAGGTAGTTGGAAATCTCTGAAACGCTAAAACACCTCTTTCCAAATTAGTTTATATGACTTAACGACCATCTTACGTCTACCTCTAGTATCTACGTCAACAAGGTGGACGATGAAACGCACCGAATAGAACCTTTATGAATTGCACTTTCGGTTCGGTTCAACACTTTTATTCATACGCTGACTTGGTTCGCTGTTCAGGTTACGAGCTCGGTTTCGTTTCGGTGCGGTTTTGTTCTGTTTGGTTCAGAACCAGTTTAAATCTCTGCTTATGTTTAAGGCTTGGCTTGCACTATTCAACACATAAGTTTAAGGTAATCCAGTATCGACGAAATATTTGACAAGCTATTCACAGCTTAAACATACCAACGGGCATTTCTGCTATAATTTCATGTCATCATCAAGGGTCGAATATTCAAAACTCAGGCGAATAATTACTTTTTATTGAAAATAGCATTAGAAAAAATTTTTCGGACTAGAAATAAATCAGCTTAAATAAATTCCATATACTACCATAAACATCTGAGGGTATACATAGTTCGGGGCTTGAAGTTTCCGCCTTGTTTTAAATATTTTTTGGCATTCAGCCATTAAAAAAGTCGAAATGTGTTGTGTGTTTGGCTTTTGGCTGCAAAGTTGCAGCAGACGCCATAAATATCAGCACACACACACACACACTCATACTCACGCACACCCACTCCTGTGTAAGGTCCGTCTAGTCATCGTCCTGTGTAGGGAAATGGACGTCTAAGCTAAACCAACCATGCCCAATATAACGTCGCCTTTCTGTATTTGTTTTGATTGTTTATTACTGCGGTAAAGTATCGATAACAACAACAACTGCAACAACAGCAACCATCAACCAGAAGAAAGAAACAAAAACCAAAGGTAAATGGGAAAACAATGACGCGTTGAGATACAGATACAAAACGTATCTATACATAGTACAGCTAGCCAATGGTGTAATCAAATTTTTGTTTCGTGTGTGCCATCATGATGGTTGGTCATGTTTTTTGGGCGAGATTTTGACAGGACTTGTGGTGGGGGGAGAGTGCATCATAAACTAATTTTGGGGCAACAGCGGTAAAATGCTGAAGCAAACGATTGACAGTTAACATGGATACGATTTGAGATAGGTTAGGGGAGAGTCAGAGAGATGGCATCAGTCGTCCTGAGTTTAAGTATGGTGAGGAAACGAATAATTAAGTCGGCTTACCCGTATCTCACCATTTTGATAAATTTTATTAGTTATTTTCGCCAACTGTTCTTTCGGTGCCGAGTCTCAAGCCTTTCTATTGGTATTTGCATAAAAAAAGTTGCATCCCTTCCCTTCTTATTATTTTACCTACTCCAAAGCATTTGCTCAACAAAAGAAACATCTTTTCCTTTAATTTTTTTTTTTTTGTCGTCTTTAAAACAATCGCCAGACACATTCTTCATTCAACAAACGACTTTTACCCGAAAGCAAAGTGAACTTGCATCTCTCTCCTTCAGTCTTCTCCCTGCCTTCTGGTTGGTTATTCGGGTCAGGCGGCAGTTGCATCTTCAGCGGAACGAATTGAGGAAAGCCTCATACCAAACTCTTGATGATGATCATCGCCATAAAAATAATGATGATGATGATGAAGATGATGATGCCGAGGCTTTGTGGCACACACGACTGCGCATATTTAATTGCTCATTGCGCGTGATTCGGGTAGAGAAGACGATCGAGAAGTTTGACTACATTATTTTGACAGTTGGCACAAATTACCAAAGGAGAAGCCAACAACAACAACAGCAACTTGCAACTTTCTTTCCAGGCTTTGTCAAAGAGATCTTCGCCGGGTCTGCTCCTGCTGCCTTTGTGTTCGATGTCGCCTACGCCTGCCGCATGTCTCATTTGCATTTGCATTTTTTGTGTCGCCTTGTCGTTGTTGTTGTCTGGCCCTGGCGTCATGCCACATTTCGTTGTGGCAGTCATAAAGCTGCCGTTGCAGCTGTCAATTGTTGCTACTGTTCAAGCAGATTTCCTGGCCATGTTCGCCTTGTCACCTTACTCTGACCCTTTTTGCTTTCCATGAAAGTCATGCGCCGGCACATATTGTACATACATTTTTTCTACCAAGAGTTTTCTTTTTTTTGTTATTTTCACTGCGATAAAAATCATAATTGTTGCGTAAATATTTGGTCAGCCATAATTGCTTTAACAAAAATATCTAACGCATTGTAAAACAATAATTTACATAATTTTTTTCTCTCTCCTTGTCGCTTCTGCTATTGATTTTGTGCCACATCATTGTGCTGCAACATTATTTCAACTCATCATCAATAGAAGAACTTTTTTCAGGTTTCCTTTTTTTGGCATATCATTGCCGGGCATCGGCAAATGCATTTATGGCAGACTCTTTGGGCTATCAGGGCTATGAGATGATCATAATGATGATCTCTGTGGTCCAAAGCAGCATCATTAAAATCAACTTGGAAAAAAAAGGTTACATATGTAAATTAGGCTATGAGAATTGTGGGGAAAGATGTGGTGGGTATATGGAAATCATGAAGATGTCTGCCTTGTTGTTATATAGAAGATGTCATAACGTTGATAACACCATACAGTGAGTAATGGGTGATATACTACAAAATGCACATAATCTGACTGTTTTGGCCTGCGAAACCCTGTCTTAACTTTGTATAATAGCTATACAAAGTAAACAAAAGAAATGGTATTATTATGAATGGACAGGGACCACTGAAAGTAGAATAGAGGGGTTCTTGAAAAAGCTGCGCATCAGAACATAAGAAGTTTAAAATCAAGAATATTTTTAAAAAGGGTGTTATAACTGGACATCAGATTTGAGGTTTTTATATGCTTGCAGAGGGTGTATTGAAATTGTCCAGTTGTTTGTAACGCATAGAAGGAAGCATTTCCGACCACCTAAAGTATATACAGGGTGCGGCATCTAAAGTGTCGGTATGGCAACACTGAATAACTTTGACATTTACCAACCGATTGCTTTTGTTAGACATGTTTTGGAAACATCAAACTAGTAAAATTTTGACCATGGAACGCTACACACCAAAACAACGTGCCGAAATAGTGACGCTGTTCATCGAAAATAATCGTTCAATTGTGCTAACAAATTTTGATGACCGATGAGGCCCATTTCACGCTTTCTGGTGGTGTTAATAAGCAAAATTGTCGCATATGGGGCATGGAAAATCCACACCGCATCCATGAAATACCTTTACACGACCAAAAAGTGACTGTTTGGGCCGGTATCAAAAAGAGGCGATATTGACTGGCCACCCAGATCTCCAGATTTGACCGCCCCAGACTTCTTTTTGTGGGGCTATTAAAAAAGCAAGGTTTACGCCAGCGATCCACAGACCATTGAAGAGCTTAAGGCCAACATTCGAGCCGAAATCGCCACTTTATCGACTGAGACGCTCGAAAAAGTGATGGAAAATGCCGCAAAAAGGGCACATTTTGTTGTGGCCAATAAAGGCGGCCACTTGATTGATGTTGTGTTCAAAAAGTAGTCGAAGTAAATTGTACAGGACCAAATTAAAAGAACAAGATCAACATATAGCAATCGGTTGTTTGTTTTTATATTTATTCAGTGTTGCCATATGGCGCACCCTGTATATTCTTGATCAGCATGACCAGCTGAGTCGATATAGCCGTGTCCGTCTGACCGTCTGTCCGTTTGTTTCTATCAGGGATGCAAACCGCTCGAAAATATGTACTGGTTCGGTTCAGTGGTTCAGACAGTTTCTAAACCGCCGGTTCGGTTCATTACTCGGTTTTTGGAGCTAACTGAACCGCGGTTTCGGTTCGGTTCAGTGGTTCACAAAGGCACATTATGAAATCTTATGATTTTTTGTAGTAATGTGACTTTTCGAACACTTTTGAAATTGATTTCCTATAATCCATTTGAATATCTTTCAAATCCTTAGAAGAATGTCCAAAGTTTATTATGTCGGATTTTCGTCTATAAGTTCCCAAGGAATCCTCTTCGAAAATAGAGAATGCAGCTGCAGCAGAAAAGAACCTACCCTATTTATCATATTATATGAGAAAAAACTTGTGTCCAAGATTGAATTAAGGTAAGGAATTACCACAAAAAATTTAAAATATTGTCTACTGGAGGAAAAAATACAGATGGATGACAGGTATATGACGAGTTCGGCGGCAGAGGGTCGAACGAAATTTATAAAAATTATCTTAGGGAAACGATTCAAACTCCAAAAAAAATCGTTGGGTAGAGCAAAGCGATTCCAACTAAAACTCGTCAGAGAACTGAACCGAACCAAACTTTTTTTATTTGTGGTTTTTGGTTCGGTTCAGCATTTTTGAAGGAAAGTTGGTTCGGTTCGCCATCTGGAATTAGCGGTTCGGTTAGGTTCAAAGCCGGTTCAGTTCAGGACCGGTTTGCATCCCTGGTTTCTATGCTATCTCCTCCGTCAGTTTTAAAGCTATCGCCACCAAACTTTGCACAAAGTCTTCTGATCCAAATACTCTGCACATTTGTGGGAACCGGCCGGATCGGATGACTAAAACATATAGCTGCCATAGAAAATCGGAATCGAAATCGGACATCCAAATAGTATGGCTGCCATAGAAAAGTAAGGTTAGAAAAGTAGTCTTATTGGGAAAAACTTGTTTGTTATCAGTGGACATGTCCTTCAAATTAGTTAAAAACGTGCTGCAAGAGATAGAGGTTTGACTTGTATGGGACATGTGCTTCTTATGTCTGCAGGCAGATCAAGTTTATTTTCAATTTTGGCCACGCCCCCTCCCTCCCCCGCAATTTAGAAAAAACGTCATATCTCCCACAGTTTTGAAGATAGATGGCTTGTTCCATACATATTTAGTTATTAGGATAACTTATCGATCCGCCAAAGGAATGAAGAAGATCGAATGAACGGTTTTCGAGTTATGATCAAAAGACAAATTTTCTTGGTACAGAGTATGTTATAGTCGGGCTTGACCGACTTTCTTTCTTGTTTTTCTTACACAGTTTAAGACAGACAACCTGAAAAAAAACTTATTTATAAAATTATTTTTTTATAATTTTAGAAACTTGGCAATTTTGTTCCTACATTTAGCATAATTTTTCTAGATATTTTTCTAAAAACTTTCTTAAATTTAGAAAGAAGAAAAGAAAAACATTGGATGGTGTCTTAAAACAGGGCGACTGCCATTGAATACATTTAGAAAAACCATTTAAAATATATTAAAATTAGTCTAGGAAGACAAACGACGACGTACGAATTATAACTAGGAAGGCAAACGACGACGTACGAATTATAAAATTCCCCATCTTCTGCCCTCACTTCATTTCCTCTCTGCTTCTTACAAAATGTTATCCTTCCTTAAATCTAAAAAATATTGTTTCTTTAACTACTTAAAATGTTTTACGGAAGTCTGAAAAATCTTAAAGAAAATGCTTTCTTGATTCTAAATCATATTCCTTATTCTTCTTTTTTAGTGTGTACGCTTATACAGCAGCAGTTGTTCTGCCAATCTTTAGTTTGAAATTTATTTTCTTTAATTTTTTTTACATTTCTCCGCCCTTACCAGCTGACAATTTTTTACTCATTCGTTCTCTGTCCACTGCCTTCTAACAAATTAACTAAAAGCAATTGTCATAAATTCCCATTTTGTGTCACCTAAGAGCAAAGCTCATCAGCCGATCAACTAAAAGCCACGAAGCATCCATCATCAAATAATCCTGACTAAACACATTATCATAATCGTTTTCACGCCTCGTCGCGTAGTCTATTCCCCCTCTCCGCTTCGCTGCGCTTCTTCCTGCCATCATCTGTATTCGCATCCACATAATCTCCAACATTAACTGTTATAGCCAGGAGAGCCTCCATTCACATTACCCTATCTAATACAAAATCCCAACAGTCATTGCCCATTAACATAACTCCAGCATTGCCCACGTCCACTTCATATACCAAAACTCTAGCTCCATCTCCATCTCCAGCTCCACTCATCGCTGTCGTCCACTCAAACGGCACTCAACAAGTTCTAATAGGCGCACCACAGTCGCTCACTCTCGCCTTTGCCCAAGATAGTTTGGTTTACCTTTACCTGGTTGCTTATATGCAGAACCCAGAACCTTAAGCCCACGCACATTCTCTCACTCACTCGCTCGCTCGCTGTCTCTGTCTCCTTCCCTCTTACTGTTGCATTACTTGGGTCTGAAGTGGAGTTTTGTGCATATTGCATTTATGCAATACGTGCCTTGTTATTGTTCTGGTGCTAACTCGGGAAGTACACTGTGGGAAATAAATAAAGATTATACATAAGGTATTATCGTACAAAACGTTGACCAAAGAAACACGTTCAATTCATTATTTAGTTTTTATGCTCAGATCAGGTACGATATACATAAAGCACCAATTCAGATTTCGCAAACTGTTCGTAGTTAAAATTTTGTCTTAAATTGTGAGAGCAAAACAAAATGCTTAACCTTGCTTCCTCACTACGGACAAATAATTTGTTTGGCCTAATTGTATTCGACTATAGAATCAACTAAATAACAATCTGAAAATAACTGTAAGCGCTCCAACTTTTAAATAATATACTGAAATCTAACTACAGCAATCATCTTAGTTTTAGTTTACTTTCATTTGTCTTTCCCATTTTGATTTGATCTATTTTAGAAATGTATATCTAAAGTGTCAAAACCATTGTTAAGTATTAAGTTAATATTTCCAACGACTTTTGTTTTGGTAATTGTCAAAGTGACAATACACTCAGAGAAAAATGTAGAGAGTTTCATACTTGGAACAAGAATGTTGGATGTTAGAAGTTCGATAAGAATGAAAATTCTTCATTTAAGAGTCAAATTCTTGATCCAAGTATGAGTTTTTGATCCTGTCTTTCTTGATTACACAGCTTTAAAAGTTGATACAAGTACATATCATTCTAAAATCAATCAGAAAAGTTCTTGAATCAAGTGCTAAACATTCTTAAATTCAAGATTGCTCATTCTTTAATCAAGAGCATACAGCGTTGTCAAAAACCGAGAACGTTCTTTCTAGTATCAAGAGCTCGTCAGATTCAAGAAAAAGATCGTTTACTCTTAAACCAAGAGCTTCCCAGATTCCAATCATACATCAACTTTAAATCAGTTTCTTATTCTATTTTGTTTAAATTTATACACAACACCTCAAAGCAGCATCAGTCTCTGTCTCTCAACTGTCAGTCCAACAGCCGTCTCTCCATGCCAGCAATGCATAACTGGTTGGGAATTTCAAAGCAACATAAGTTCAAAAATCGATTACGCTCTCAGCTCGACGGCTTCCCCTCACTCCCCTCTCCTATAAATGATAAAAATAAGAGATCGCGTTCAACGCAGTGTTCTCTCAAATGCGCTTGCTCTCCTCTGTTTCTTTATCTCACCCCCCCTGGCTAAAAACACTATACTGAAAACGAATTTAGCTCGTCTTCAAGAGCGAAATTCTTGAAAATTCAAGAACGTTCTGCCTTTTTCTTTTAAATATCAAATCAAAATGAATGAAAGTCTTACCTAAGAAAAATCATTTAAGTAACTATGTTTTGACTTTTGAAACTTTTTAAGCTAAATTTTGTAAGACAGCAAAGCAGATCAGTAGTCAACGCTTTGGAAGTTTCTCAACTGATCTACGACTCTCCGTAAGTTTATAAGTCTAAGCACACATTCGACGAATGCTTCGACATTGGACAGTCAGTGCCTTAAAAATTTCGAAATTGACACATGAGATTCCATTTACACTGAATGTCATGTCCAAAAAAATACGAATTTTAAGCAGATTCAGGGCCGGACTATGATACTGTATTTAAGGTACCCTCAGCAATGTACTTAAAATGTGCAGTGTTTCGCATACTCTTGAAGCGTGAGGTTCTTCGCGGATGTCTATTTTGCTTACCCACCCGCTCGCATACCTAATTTGTGTCCATGCGAGCCGTTCGCTTCAGCGCTCACTCTCGGTTTTACTCTTCCACACTCTCTCTAGCGCTCTTGGCAAAAGCTTAGAACTTAAAAAAATGTTAGCTAGCTGCAATTGAATACGAGCATGAGCTTTTGGTGAACTTAACTTGACCTGAAGTAGGTATGCTCGCCATAAACAACCAGCCAATTGCGTATTATTCGCTTGCCAGCGGTCGATGCTGGCAGGTCACAGCTGGTTTACGTACACTCTCACTTTTTGGCCTTGCTTTCTGGATGACAAGTCCTGATTTAAACTCATTGCATTATGGTTATTGTCTCCGATATCTCACCCTCAAGTCTAAACATCTGATGATTGAAAACCATTTGTACAAATACTTACAGCTGACTTGGTCGTACTTCAAGACCAAAAATCTTTCAATTCATCCAAGCCCTTGCTTAAACTTTTCTTTCAGTGTCCAACTTACACACACTCCAGGCCCACACCCACAGCCACTGTCCAGTGTCCACTATTTCACTGTCTACAGTGAAGCTTTTGGCTGGCTTGCATATAATTTATATGCATTTGACAGTTTTGACTGATTTATCGATGCAGAAGCATGGCATACATAATGCGTGAAGCTATGGGGCTCACTTTTCCAGGAAAATCGGGGAATAGTCATGCACACACACACACACACTCACTCACACCCAGAAACACACCCACACACTCTTTGATTTTGCATAATATGTAGATACTTTTGTTGTGAATCAATTTCGCCTGAGCAAAAAATCCCAATAATTTATTGTTCTCAGTCTGGTGCTGGTGCTCTATATGAAATCGGGTTTTTAAAACCAAGTCAGTGGATTGCTGTCAGTTATGACGCGACAAATGACAGCTTGACAAGGGAAACGAGCCGCAAGTTTATTCATATTCATATGCGATGAGTCATTGTTTATTGTTGTGGAGAAACAACCAAAAATTGGCCAAGGGATCGACAACTTTGGGGCCAACCAGCTGACATTTGTTTAGTAATTATATCAGTTTTCGTTTTCAACAAGATTGGGCGATGCTGTTATGATGTTGGTATAAGAATAAGGCCGAATGACTGATTGTAAATTTGTATAATATTTTCAATTGAACACTTTTCAATCTTAAATCTAACACAGTTGAGTACAAAAAGTAACTTTAAACTTTCATTATTATATCTTTGCAGGTATGTTGATTTGCTTAATAGATCAAACCAAACTAGACTTCTGACTTAAAGGGGTAAGCCAAGGTCTTTAAATATCTATGAAGAAACTATTCCTCGAGCTGACTGACTGCAAGTGTGATCCTTTGCTTGTCACGCTGGTTAGCACTTCTTCACATCAGCCAGCTCTCTCTCTCACTCTCAGCTGTGTCATATTGAAAGTGCCTGAAATTAAGCATAACCAAAAGTAAAACATACCCAAGAAACATGCTCATAATTTTTAAGTGTTTATTGTTGGTGGTTCCCGTTTCCTTCAGCAGTTTTCTCAGGCAGCCACTTAATAAGCTACCCAGTATGCCACCTCAGACCTCATCTAATGGAACTCAAATGGGTCTTTGTTCTCCTGGCATAACCTAACCCTTCGCCCGCTCACTCTCGCTCTCTCTCTCTCTGCTAAACTTTGCCGCCCTGTCTATGAATAAGAAATGCAACTTAAAAAGTAAAAAAAAGCTAGGAAAGGAAATACCGTAACGAACGATAAAACTTTTCGCACATGGAACTGATGGCGACAAAACTTCGCCAAAATGCACAAAATCAAAACACTAATTTATTGCACATTTTGGCAATAACAACAAACCAGAAGCCAAGAAAATAAGTCGAGGTGGAAGCTCAAATGCTCTATTGAGAGTTGAAAAGTCGCTGCTAAGTAGCCAAAGGAGCTGGGCCAAGGAGACGGAGACAAAGTCTCCTTGCAGTCATAAATCACTTTCGCTGGAGACAGAGTGGAAACTGTTGGCAAGCCGGCATAAATATTTCAGTAAAAGTGGGAATACGTACACCAAACACTCCCAATCACGCGACCAAACTTCATCTTGATCTTTTGCCTGCCCGCCCAAGACGTTAAAAAAAAGTAGCCCAAGCTGGCGACAAAAATATTATTGCAGTTGTGTAAATAGTTGGCCCCCAGAATGAAGACGTCGTTCCCAAATGTGTACTTAAAATTGCTAGTATGCCACATAAACATAACCTCAAAGCCGGCCCAAAAGAAGAGACACATAAGACTGTGCGACGGGGACTGCGAAAAAAAGGCAAAATCTGTACATTTTCAAGTGCACTTTTGCATATCCTGTATGTGTGTCGGCACTTGAAATGCCGACGCACATGTGAGTGTGTTTCAGTTGGCGAGAAATTATAATAAAAAATCCTTCCTGCTTTGGCCCTACTGCAAACAAGCGACAGTCCTGCTGCGTCCTGCCTGGCTCCTTCCCTCGTCCGTCTTCGTCTGCTGCCTGCCTTCAGCAGCCGGCTGAGGCAGCAGCAGCAGCAGCATTCCTTATGCCTCACACGCTTCAACAAAGTTCTAGTTCTTTTTTGGCAGAGTTTTTATTTTTTAGTCTCGTATGCTTATTGTGGCACTGCACAGTGGTTCAAGACGCCACGCAAAGTGAGGCACTAAAGTTTTGCAACAGAGTCGATTTTGTTCTCACTTTGTGAGTGCAAAGCAAAGCTCAACAAATCTTGTTTGAGCTTAAGAACTATAAAGTAAATTTGAACGAATCACGACGGGTCGCGAGGCGATCGTGAGCAAACACAGAGTTGCGTGAGTGATTCGTGCAAGTTTCGTGAGTGAATCAAAGTAATCAAGTAATGCTCACAGCGGTTAATTTCTGATGCAGAAGCAGTCATAGGTTCAAGAGATTGTAATATGGTCAGAAATCCTAAGCCAGGTATGAGTGACAAACTCCGCAGACTTGTTAATAATAAAATCCATTAAGAATTTACTTAAAGCGAGCTAGAGCCACATTTATTTCTCTGTGTTATCTTGTTTTTTGTGCCAAACTATATTAATCTTTGGTTTCTTTCATTATGGAAAACTAATAGATTTGATGCTAAAAGTCAAAGAAATGTGTGGGATTCTTACGTTGAACTAGAGAGCTATTATAGCTGAGCTTTTCGATACATCCTACAAGAATTCGAAATCTGGTAAAGATTTAATAAGTGATGAAATTCAAAAATGCTTTCCATATTTATGAAGGTTTTCTATGCAAGTGCTAAGCGATTCTTCAAATTTAAAATCATATCAAAGCGTTAAGCAATTAGCAGCGATAATGCCGATAAGCTTTCTTATTCAAACTCCTTAAAATTTATGGGGAAACCTATTAAATCAGGTTTCCTATCTGAGTAGGTAAGATATAGAAGTTGGACATATATGGGAAATAATCTTCTTAGCAAATTCTGTGCCAAAAAAACACACTTTGCGGGAAAGCAAACGGAAAAAAAAGTATGATATGTTTGACATATATGTATTTTGTGAGATCAATTTGACATTGTGTACTATGAGCAGCTACAACCGAGTGAAACCATCACAGGCCAACTCTACCGAACTCAATTGATTTGTTTGGCCAGAGCATTGTAGGAAAAACTGCCAGACATGGAGCAAAGGCACTACAAGGTAGATTTTTTAAGATGACAATTCGCAGCCACATGTTGCGCGGACGGTTAAAACATACTTTGAAATGCTGAAATGCAAGTCCTATTCCATCTATAGCTCATGCCCATGAGGAACAGCAAGTTTGCTCTTTTCAAGAACTGCGAAATTGGATAGCATCAGAAGATACTTCGGTTTTTCGTGATGGTATCCGGAAATTGACAGTAAAATGGGAAAATAGTATAGGCTAGAGAAGGACAGTACTTTGGAAATTAATTTGTTAAAAAAAAACTTGAAAACAAAACATTTAAAATATGCTTTAACAAAACTAATAAAGCTCATGAGACTGGACTCTACCGAAAACCTTGGGTTTGATACTTTCAAAATGGGTTCGCGAACAGATCTTTTAGCTTGATGAACCGCAACGAACCTGCTTCAAACCATTGAATCTCTTCATTGTGATTTGTATTTAAGACTCACGATTTCTTTATCTTAACTTTGTGGGATATTTTGGTTCTACAATTATTCCATAGCTATTACTAGTTCTTGGACTTATTCGGATGTGTCCGCGAAATTTCTAGATTTTCGTATCGACGCGTTCAATTGGAACTACAACTGCTTGCCTTTGTATGTGAAATGTCTAAAAAACGCAAGGCTACTAGACGAGATAACAAAAGTTGAGTGATTTGAAATCGAAAGCGCGAGTAGATTTAAAGCATACGGGTTTCCTTTCCTATAATCTAGTAGGCGACCTTACACTTGACGCTTCACATACATATAAAGCTCTAACTAGTAGTTTAGTTAGTATTTTTGGGATACCCCCCAATATGGTGGGAGTATAAAAATGTTTAAAACTTGAACAACTCCTCCATGCTTTTCGTTCGAACAAGCAAATGCAGTCATGTCCTTCGAACGATTGTATAAACGATGTTGAACGAGCTTCATTGAGATATTTGCATACACAGAGTGAAAAAACGGAAAGCGTTATACTCCAAATGAGCACCATCAGGGGAAAAATTTGTGTATGAACGGGTGTTTTCTGAGTGTTCAAACTTTATTCATATCTCTACATGGCCGAATTACTCAAAAGTTAAGGTTGACTAACCACCGATCAAATTGGATGTTCGATGTGACCATTTGTTAAGTAATTTGGTTTTCTCAACAAGATCGCTCGCACTTGCAGCAGCAGTCCTCTCTGACAACAATGCATGATTCCTATTAACAATCCTAGTCACATTAAATAAAATCGCATTTGATCACACTTGATCGCACTTGATTTGGTCAACCTGAATCGTTAAGCAAATTAGGCATCATCCAGATCAATGAAGTAATTAGGCCTCTCCCTGTACTCTCTTGCATTATTTATTCATTGCTCTTCCTATTTAAATTCCATTTCCATTAAGTGGAGGTGAAAAAATCGAATATTCATAAAAATTTTATAGCAGCCATCGGGTCTGATCCTAAGCATGAGCTTAGGTTGAGTTTGAGACACTCAAATGCCTCTAACCTGCCAGTCAGTTTGACTAACAGGATATTAAGAAAATGGGCCTAGATACGAAAAACTGAAATCGCGTTTATTTTGCCAAGTTTTTAAAATAATTTTTTACCTTATGTTAGAGATAATAATTCTGTTTTGATTTGGCAACAAAAGAAATTGAGTAATAAGCGGAACTCTCATTCGTTCGAGTAGACACATCAGCTGTTTATATTGGAAATTATATTTACAAGCCCCGATATGCTACTCTTAAACTCTTAAGACCCCCCAAGGATCACATTCTTAAATAAGTTCCCCATTTTTGGTATCATTCTCTACCATTTGCATAGTTCTTTAAAATTTCCGACACTTTTCCCACATCGTTATACCAGTGTGCGGTCGCACTACCGAAATTCCCTAACAAGCCTGCAATTGTTGTCCTCATCACTTGCTCTTTCTTTGCATTTGTGTGTTGCCCTCTGACTCGGCCTGAGCCTTGAGTTATTCCAGTGTAAAATTACACCAAAATGCGGGCCACACATTCATACATAAACAAACATGAGTCATTTGAGTAGATATGTACACGAGCACATACATACATAAATAGCGAGCAGCCGTTCCCACTGTCAGCTATTCACCATTCGCTGGCTCCCCAAAGTCCCCGTTTCCTCCATTTACGGGAATATCCCTTTTTTCGCCAGGCTGTTTCACATCAAAACTAATTTGTTTATTTTACGTTTGCCCTCATCCTGTCCCTGAAAAATCAAAACTAATTTACATATGCATGTGAAATTCAATATAGGCAGCCACGCCCCCTACCTTGTTCGACTCCACCCTCCGTCGCTCTCTCTCGCTCTCTCTCTTTTCGAATGCAATTACAAATTTAAGTGGCAGCAATAAAAAGGGAAATTAAGTCGCATGGGCATATCGAATGCACTTTTAGAGAAATTCGTTTTTCCTCTCTGCTTATCAATGCATAATTTTCCGAAAATGCAGCTGCAAAATGCATTACCATTTTCAATTTTCCAACTCCACTTCGCCATATAATCTTTGTTTATTTTCTTGGCATTTTGCTGGTCTGGTCTCTTCAATTGTTTTTATCGTTAAACCCTTTTAGCTTCTTTTCAAGCGATGATTAACGATTGTCTCTCGCATGGGAATGGGGGAGGGCGCTTCCAAAATTAGCCTTTTGCTCTGCCTTTTTGTCGCCACACATCTTTCAACATGGGGATTTATCTTTAGGAATTGTCTGGGCTGCTCCCCCCTCTTCCCTGTCTCGTCAACTGTTGTCAATTGTTGATTGATTTCTTTGGGACTTTGACACTTGAAAAGTGCATAGAAATTAGCTGGAATCTGAAATGGGTTAAAGATGTTTTGGCTGGTAAATGCATTTTGTAAGGCATAAATCATCATCGGAGGGATGCGTTTTCCTTGCACATTGGTGGTGTATGGAAATGAAACTGGAAATTGAAGAACTATTTTGGAAGTAAAGTCCAAATAAAAAAGTTTTGAGCAATTGAAATGACGATGCAGCAGGAACAACTTTGTAATCATGATGGGTACTGGAAAAAGGGCGGAACATCCATTTCAATCAGGAATATTTTATGTTTGGACTCATTCCTTTATCAGAATTTGCATTGTAGTGACACAGAATCCTCCTTTTTTGGCACTACTTACGATTTTACAAGTTAATGTTTCCTGCAGCATCCGTAGGTTTCCCACTTCCTAGATGTCGAAGCTTACGCTAAAATAAACCCAACCCTATAATACCTATAAACCTATAACTAATCGTCCCCTGAAATATGTATTAAAGGGTTGCCGAATAATCTGATTTGGCTGGAAATTAGTGTTGAGTTGTTCATAAGTGAGGCAACTTAACTTTGTTATGAACTAAACACGCAAATATGTTCTTCTTTAACTGTTCTACATGGTTCAGTGAGAGTTTTTCAGTCACAAAAAGAGTTGCTCAGCGACTTGTTCAGTGATTATTTAGTAACTGGTTGAGAGACTTTCTCAGTGTTGAGTGAGCTATTAATTAACTATTCACTTAGTTCGTTAATTGTCTATTTCGCGTGTCTGTTTGTTCTTGATAAAAGCAATATGCTAGTGTGGCAGTCCCGTTGTGATACTCTGTGCCAAATTAATCAAAGTATTTTAAGTTTATGCAATAAAAAGTAACAGCCAGAAGAAAGCATCTCCGACCCCAGAAAGTGTCCACCAGTATCGGAATCTACGAAGAATTCTGTACAAAAATTCCCATGAAATTATGTAATGATTTCAGATTGAGGTATTTGAAGAACGAAATATGCCATGCTCCTTCCTGACACGGCAATATAGAATAGTCGTCATTTCATATAGGAACGGAGTATTAGACGAGGCCAATAAATAGGCAACATGCTGCAGGGTGACCAGCATCGAAGGATTAACATTAGTTCGAGTGATCTATGATGATCATGCCCATGCCCTAAGCAAGTGAACAACTGAGCAATTTGAGGGAGTTGAGTCACTATACAAAGAATACGAAGTAAATATGTGCAATGAAATGAACAACCTTTACCCCATATACTGTTGGAATATGATTTACTTATGAGCTCTGAAAACTGAAATAGTTTACCTTGACTAAAACTATCTAAGTAAATGAAATTGGTAGAAACCAGGAAATTTTCGAAACTGCCTGAACCAAATCGAAAACCATATAGTAAAACGGTGTGGTTTTGACGAGTCTTAAGACATTTAACGTTTTTCTTAAGGCAATAAAACTTGAAATTTGTTGCCGACCAGACCAGACGAACTTATACTTAGCGATGAAGTATTGATGTAGCTTACATGTGATTCCTGTGCAACTCGTGCAATTTCAAACCGTGCTCTTAATATACATATAATAAGACTGCAGTCCGTGCTTGGAAGTTACTTATTGGTTTAAGTGCTTATGTGTTTTCTCTTAATTAAGACAATCCAATCGAATTCCGTACTGATTTCTCAGTGAAATCGCAATGAAATATATCAGTGAAGCGATTTTAAAAGCTACTCAATGGTTCAGAGAATTCAATTTTGGAAAGTGCCTTTCATTTCATTTTAGAAATCATCTATACGAAAACTCTACAAAATGTATTATAAATATAGAGTAAACTGCTAAACGGAACAACTAATCCGCAGTTCAGTAAGCTCCAAAAACCAGGCAATGAACCGAACCGCTGAATCGAAAACTGTATGAATCACTGAACTGAACCAGTCCTGATTTCCAAGCGTCTGACATCCCTGTTAGAAACAAAAACGTATTGATCTATTTATTTCAGGGTATTTAATCGAAACAAAGTTCAGGTTTGGCTTAATACTTTTTTAAATGTTTAGGAAACTAACAAGCACCCTAACCAAAGTATAGCTGACGCCCCAGATAAATACCGAAAATCGTTTCCATTGTATATCCTTATACGTATAACGTCATACAGCGAAAAGAAAAAAAGGTATGTCTCAAAATTCTGCAGCCAGCCCAGCACCTGACTTTAGCTTGCCCATAACACTTTACATACCTAGCCTAATGTTGTTACCTAATTGTCTTATCAACTTCACTAATGTCTTATTTTGGCGGCATAGAACAAAAGCCAATACCAATCGAGCCATTCAAACTCTCTGTACTTATGGTTAATGCAAAAGCCTCGTGACTAAGCAATAAATATTTCCCCGTTTCGAATTCAATTAGAAGTATAAAAAGCCACACAAAAAAATACGCATTTGAAATGTTAATGTATTTCTAATAAATTGTCAAAAGAGTTAAAGAAAAGGCCCGAAACGAAGAAAAAATGACAAAGAATGAATTAGAATTTCGGGGGAGAAAAATGGAATGCCATGCCACGCACGATTGACAGCCGCAGAAGACAAAGACGAACCGCATGTAATGCAATTAGGTGCGCCTTCAAAAAAAAAATACAGTTTTGAGCACGAGCTGTCAGTCAGCTGAACCCCCCTTTTTCCAGTGTTCTTATCGCTGAAAATTTTATCACTTGAAGTAAGTGAAATGCATTAACCACAAAAACTGTAAAACTCCTCCCCCATGCTCCAGTATGCTGTGTAAGCATTTGGTGGTGACATTTTCCCAAAAAGTACTCCTACTTCAACCTAACGGTTAATGGTTTAATTTCTGTTTCAGTGTCTTATCTGCTGGTTTTCGGGTTTGTCATGGCTCATTATGAAAATAGTCTGGCTTATTGATTTCTTTTCTAATTAATCGGCTGTTATCTTTTCGGTTGATTTATTTATAGTTTTTGTATATGAATTGCGTTGTCAAAACTTATGGGCAGATGAGAACAGTAAATGAGGTTCAAAGTTGAAGAAGATAGCGGCAGATAGAAGTAGCATACTTAATGGAATTGTTAATCGAATTTAAATTGATAAAAGTACACTTGGTCTTAGATTTCTTTGTAATATGAAATAACTAAGAGTTGCCCATCAAAATAGTCGACTTATTTCACATTTCTTTGCTCAGACTGTTTAATTGACAAATCAAGTAGGCCGTTTCAGTTGAGCAAAACAATGTTTGCTAGCAAACTATTTGCTGTTCCCACTTAAGACAAACAAAATGGGCAAATTTTCAGAAATATTTGAGCAAATTATTTGCACGTGGAACCGTACCTTTATTCTCAGAAATGCTTAAAGTTTTGTATTGTCTTAAATAACAAACTTACAACTTGATCTGAAAAGGTAATGTTATGGCAAAAACAAAATTGTTTGTAGCATAGTTAGATAGAAGCACCCTAAGATATGATGTTAATAATCAATACTGTTCTGGTTTCTACATCTCGTAACTATATTTTTTCAATCTTTCTTTGAGCAGATACATAAAGTGAAAAGGTTTCTATAGGATCCGCATTTCCACACAAATATTTGAACATTAAAAAATAGAGGAAAGTTAACTTAGGCTCAGCCAAAGTTTGTATACCCTTGCAGCACGATTTTTTAACTAATTTGAAGGACATGTTCACTGATAACAAACTAGTTTTTTCCAATAAGACTACTTTTCTGGCCCTACTTTTTTATGACAGCTATACTATATAGATGTCCGATTTCGACCAAACTTTCTGGAATCATGGGAGGAGCATTAAAAACAAAGAAATACAAAGTTTGGAGGCGTTTTCTTTAAAAAAAAAAGTTTTTCTCACTAAAACTAGTTTTTCGACCGATCATTCCTATGGCAGGTATATGCTATAGTCATACGATCCGACCGGTTCCGATACTTTTGCAGCATATTTGAACTACAAGACTGCGTGCAAAGTTTGTTGATGATAGCTTTCAAATTGACGGAGGAAATCGGAGGAACAGACGGACGGACAGACGGACATGGTTATGTCGACTCAGCTCGTCATGCTGATCAAGAATATATATACTTTATTTGGTCGGAGATGCTTCCTTCCATGCGTTACAATCATCTGAACATCTGAAAAGATATTTTGATAAGACTCTCCTCTCTACTGGTTCCGTCAGTTCTTAATTTTTCCCCTCCTGGAAGTTTAAAATATGTATCAGAAAGATCCCACATGTCCCGGAATTTATATGTGCTCAGCTGCTCCCGAGACTCTTGTACATACCGAAACGAGAGCAAGCTTTCTTTCAAGGAATTGAAGTTGTAAAAGTCAATCCGAATAGCTCAAGATATGTTCGGCAATCTTACAGAATTATGAGGTATTTTCCATTAATTACTTTCCATCGATTATTTCCTACCAGTTGAGAAATGGAACTGGAACCAGGTTCTCCGAGAGAGACAAATGGATGC
This sequence comes from Lordiphosa fenestrarum, assembly GCA_035044985.1. Classification (NCBI taxonomy): domain Eukaryota; kingdom Metazoa; phylum Arthropoda; class Insecta; order Diptera; family Drosophilidae; genus Lordiphosa; species Lordiphosa fenestrarum. The sequence goes on along the minus strand of JAWNNO010004790.1, from coordinate 356,194 downwards.
CAAAATGCTACCATCAGGGAAAACGAGCTTTTCATCATGAACCCTTTCGAAACCTTTGTCTAAACTACAACAATTACTATCATCTCTTCTCTGTTAACTCTAGTATGCTTGATGTAAGAAATAATCTACTGTCAAATTTAAATTACTAATGTTCACAAACAGTTTGACTGAACTTTGTTAAACTATAAATAACAATAAACAAAGACGGAAGAGGGCACAAGAGCAGACATATTTTCCGAATAACTGGCGACACAGCCCTACCGAACTGGTGTAGCGTTTCTCAAGCAGAGATTTAGCGTATCTGGCAATAAAAAATTGTATGGGACATTTATGCTTTATTTTTTTGGAATCTCTCTCTTCGGAAAAAATTTTGGATGTTTCTGATTCCACCGCTTAACTTTTCTGATCCTATATAAGTAGGTGTGCCTTTGTGCATCTCACAACACTTGAAGATCGGGCTTTTCGGCTGAATTTATTGGCTTTTCTTGTTAGGCTAGATAAGCTTTAATGTACCAAGTGCACTCAAACAATTAACGAAAGATATCGCCCTAAATTATAATATTACAAATTCGCCTTAAAAAAGGAGTCAAAGTCGATTCACCATATATTTTTTGAAAATAATTTCTTAGGACTAAGCACTGAAAATTCCTAAAACTAAGCAAACAGTTATTACTGTTAAAAAAAACATTTTCTTTTTTTCAGAAAGATATTTCTAGATTTTAGAAAAAAAAATATTTTCCAACTATTAGAATGGAAAGGGAGTAGAGACATAAGAGCAATACCACACTTAGATGCGTATAAGCCTTTTATACTATTTTTATATGATGTTTTTTTTCTCTTGGTTGACTAAAGTCAGTGCACTTTCTGAAAATCACATTAAAACTAGTAATCACTATTCTAGTTTTTAACTTCACCTTGTCTAGGACTTGAAGTCGGAACCTTGGTGAAACTTCAACACAAAAGGCATCTTATCTCGTAACCGACGTTGGAAGTGGAGTTGATTTCATTTAGCAAAACGACAACCGATCCTCTCATTGCAACAGTTAGCGTCTTTCTTGAAACTATCGATATTAGATCATAAAGTTATTTGTATTGTATTAGTTGCTTAATTCTATTTAGTAGAAATTCTGATGACTTCATCTAAAATTTTGTTAGAAAAATTTAAAAATTTACTAAAAATCTTTAGCTAAGTCATTTAGCTTACTTAGACATTGGGCCAATTATGTTCAAATCTGAACAATAATTTCAATTATTCTTCTTATCAAACGTTCATTACGCTGAAGGGGCTAGTATGTCAGATTGTGATTCATTCGACTTGAAGTTGAATGCTGTGTATGTAAATGGCGTTCTTAGAATTGGACTTAGTAAACAAATTCGAAACATTTGTGATGGCAATAACAATTTTAAAAACTATTTTGTCTAACACCTTTTCAGTTTAATGACTTTAAAGCCAATTTAGACAATTTGATTGAAGAAGATTGACGGGCAGGTGCCACTCCCTTCCTTTTGCCACCACAATGAATCAGGTTTAACCACATTTATAGACTCACCTGCTGTGGCAAGGGCTTTCTATACGGCTGCCCACAACTGTTTTGTTGGCACACAAATATATATAAATAAATAAATTTTATTACATTGTAAATTGGTCACTATATGAAAATTAATTTTTTAATGCACTTTTTAAATCCTTTTAAAAATATACCCAGAAAGTGCACACATCGAAGGAGGGCAAAAAGTGTTTTGCGGTGTGGGGGAAGTATAATAAATTTAATTTAATTTACAGGACCCGGGTTTACTTTGTTCGCACAACAATAAACAAATAAATAAACACACACACAAAAAAGAGTTTAAACTACTCACAAAAGGAAAATAAAATTTATTGCATTATGTTTGCACTTTAACAAGTTTATTTCCCATTCGGTGTGGGGGTTTTGGAAAGATAAATGCCTTGATGGTGCGGTACTTTTTTAATAATTTCATTTAATTACTTAATCATTTTCATATTTATTATTAGCAAACTCATTAAGCTTAATTGGCCAGCCAATTGAATTGGCGCCACAGCAAAGACTCAGTTTTAAATCGAATTAGCATAGATTTGAAAGAAAATGCAATTTTCAAATCAAAATCCCGCCCTTCCCCTCACGACAGAAAACACAATTTATAAATTAGCCACACAGAGAGAAAAAAAACAAAGGGAAAAGGACACAAATATCGACAGGAAATCATAAATATTTCACGAGCCGAACAAAAAGCGAAAGGATTTTCAAACAAATTTTCATGCTCCAATAGAAAGTAAAGCCTTTTTTTCCATAGGTCTAAGGCTAAGCCTGCATAATCAAGTGGTTTTCGATAAATAGAGAGGCAAAGAAAAAACAGAAACAAGCGTAAGAAGGAAACACAACAACAACAGCAACAACAACAAGAATCACAAAAAGGGTAAAAGAATTTTCCAGCTAGACCCTGGGCCCAGTTAATCGAATATGTTTGTTAAAAAAAGTTTTGAGGCGTAAAAAGGCAAAGGGAAACTCGCTCCAGTCAGCGCAGCGCCGTTCGCCTTTACTTTGCCCTGGTGAAAATTTCATTTGTATTGCCTGGAAAAACAAAAGCTCGCAACTTGAGGCAAACTTTTCGCCAATTTCTCGATAGTTAGTGATGGGGCAATTGAGTGAGTGCGGCAATTCACCAGAGAAAAACTTGATTCTTGATTAATGAAAATGTGCAAAATTTTATTAAACTTGCTCATAGTCAGTTACTGAATGAAATACGAAACGGAGCTTCAAAAGAATAAAGTTTGAAACTTTAATATTATTTAAAAAAATCTAAAACCATTTGCATTTGTATTAGGTATTCTATAAATATTTGTGATAACTAAAATTTAGCTTGGTTTTAATATTATTCACGAAGCGGCTAAGAAATCTTAAACCAAACAGAAAATTTCGCCGATTCCCTTCAAAACATTATACCTTTCACGAAGCCAATTTTTAGCTTAGCCAAGAGATTACATCTTCTATCAATAAAGTTGACTAATAAGCTTATGTATACTGCCATTTCCACGCTGATTCTATAATTATTTCTCATTATTGGCTTTTTTATTTACCCCAAGTAAAAGATCTTCCCTTAAGAATGTTGTCCCAAATACTTCAGAAAAACTGGGATACGAGAACTGCACTTAAAAGATCCAATATCGGCAGATCAAATGTGCAATCAGACAGCGCATGTAAAACCGGCGATCCACATCAAAACCCCATCTGATTCTCCTTAATTATTTAGTGGTGCTTCTAGAGTCTGTTTTGCCCATCAAAAGAACTCAGAGCAAAAATCACAGACCTAGTTCCAACCAAATGGGCCTAGCCGTATAAGCATATAAAAACTGCCCCCTCTCTTATCAGCACCAAATTGAAATATGTGATAACCACCAATGAGAAGCTCACATCCTAAATTTTTAGTCTGATAGTCACTATTACCAAATCGCCAAATCGGTTCAGCCGATCTCGTGAAAACCCACTTTTTTGATTGAACTTTCCGCCCTCATAACTCCACTCCAATAGCGACTACCAGGCTAAAAATTTTTCAGAGTCTGCTTCTCATTGATGGTTATCAAATATTAAGCGAAGATATATATCCCAGAATTAAAAAAAATAAATAAACAACGTAGGCTTATTTTAATATGAGATATAAAAGTTAAGGATTTTAACATTAATTAATTTTAAAAACTGCCAAGTTTGTAATAAAGGGGTAAACCACTAAGCCAAACTGTTAACTTTAAATTCAAAGCTATGAACCGATCTGAGTGCTTAAGTCCTCTGTAAGCCACTGAACCTATTCAGCGCAAGTTTCCAAGTTTTCAGCAGTGTTGCAAGCCGACTATTAAGCAAACTGGTTTGAACCGGTCGAACCTGAAACGAAAGCAAAAATTATCAAAACCTGAACCTTAATATACGATTCGGCTCAACCAAATTATAGACGCTATAATATACAAATCCTTAAAGTTTACTTAAAAGCTTATAAATAAATTTTATCAAAAATTCCACATGGAGATTCTGAATATTGTATTTTGAGAATTGGTCATATTAGTTGTTAATCGGCTCAATTTTAGTTACTTACATAAATAGATTTTCGTTTTAAATTGTGTAAGCTATGGGCCAAACCGAGGCTTAAACCAAAACATACTACACGAATTTGATTAGCCCATCTTTGCTTCACTCCACACACCATATCTTTGAATGCAGCTAAATCAAATTAGCAATGATTAATGATTGGAAAGAATATGCGTCATATGTAACAGTTCAGTTCAATTTATTTGCTTCCTTACATTGATATAAAACTATCTTAAGCTACTGACATTAAGTTTTAGAGTTCAGGTGTTATACCGTTTCAGCTATATTATTTGTAAGTGTAAGTGTACTGTGTATATGGAATAATATATACTATAATATAATATAATGTGGGAATAAATTTCAAAAGTCCACAAAATGTAACAATACAGAATCCAAAAATGGCAGAAAAATAGCAACCCTTTAAATACATCTCAGCGGTTGCATTTGACTTGGACTGGCTGGAGCTAGCTTGATAAGTGTCTAGGAATCACAATAGAAGTGACATGTTTGGTAAAATTTATAAAGCATCAAAAAATATGTTTTCAAATCAGTTTTAGCATTTTTTCTTCTCTGCCCATTTCATCACTGTTTCCTAGTTCTCTGATTTAGTTCGAAAAAGCCGGTTAAGTGGTCATGTGACTGCGAATGTGGCTGATATGTGCTATGTTTTCTATGGCATACTGATGTTCTGAGGTTTTAATCTATGTTACCAATTGTCAACCCATTCTGCAATCAATCACTCCCAGAGAAACAATAACTTCTATCTGAAGCTCAGAATCTCTGAGAGAAAATGCATTAGATCATGTACCTCTATGTATAGAACATCAAATAGCGAGTATACAAAAAAATATACAAACAGCCAAGTCTATAACGCTGCCAAGCTAATAAGAATAGACAACTTTATAATTAGTTTAGTGCGTAATCATATGGCAAACTGCCTTTCAAATGAAAACAATAACCTCATATTAGCTCCTTTTTACACAGACGAAAGATATTGTAAATCTGCTGTACAAAATTCGTATATTCCCCCCGAAGCATTTTTATACCTTGATAGACTTGGACTAGTCCAAAACAATGAAGGTATACCAATACTGTACCATAGATATAGACGAGCGACAACTAAATCTATTGATCTCAATATTGATACAACCACAGCTAATAAATTGCGTTTCGATCAGAAAATATCGAATAGGGATAACCTAGAATCAACCAACACGCGATCCAAGTTATGGTGGCTAGCAGAAAATTATAATTTAAAAAAATTATATATAATATATTAACATTCTTTGGTCCACCCCCTTTCCCCTTTATTCTATATTACTTCTCCTTAGCTGTATATTTTATCTTACATTTAATTAACTACTAGTAATGTTTTGTTTGCAATTTTTCATTACCAAAAACAAATTTCTTTACACAACTCTTTAAGCTGTAAAATCGTACTTAAATCGGAAGAGGATTTACTTAGACTTAATTAATAATTAAATTCTAGAGAGCCATCTAGGGACTATTAGGGTAAGACAATGTGAATATATATACTAAGGTTTATTGAAGTAAAAAAAAAGCCATTATGAATTGGCATAAATAAACAATAAAAAAAATAAAAAAAAATCTAGAAACACCTAAACAGATCCCTTAAAATTTTTCGGAGCAGAAGTCGTTTCCAAAAAATCAAAGTTTTTTTTTAATCTTGTTCAAGAAAAGGAGAGTGATCCCACACTCATAAAAATAAAATCATTTTATACTGACTTAAATCGATTCTAATTGGAAATGAAAGCCTTATACTCATGAGAGTCATGTCCGTCTGTACGTATGAACGCACAGATCTCAGAGATGGTTAGTGATAGAGGTTAGACATGTACATATGGGACAAATGCTTCTTATGTCTGGCAGATCAAGTTTATTTCCCATTTTGGCCACGCAATGAAGAAAAAACGTAATTTCTTCCACAGTTTTAAAGACAGATGCTTCGTTCCTTTTATACATATTTAGTAATCAGGATAACTTATCGTTCTGCCAAAGGAATGATGAAGGTCGGATGAACGCTTGTCGAGCTATGGTCAAAAGACAGTTCGCTGCTGCAGAGCAAAAGCAGCGCTGCTCTCAGCTGCTACTACAGCACCAAAATTTATGCTGAGCGTATAAATTCGTTGGTACATAGTTTGTTATAGTCGGGCTTGACCGACTTTCTTTCTTGTTTTAAGCCAGCAAAGTTAATTTAAATATTATATTTAACGAAAAACTACACCTAAATTCAAAATCAAATCAGGACAATTTTAGGCTTGTTCGAGAATAATTTGCACTCGGTGTTTTGATCCCATAAAGATCGCTTTCTTGCCTGTCTTCCTTCTTATTCCATAGAGCATCCTTATTCACTTTATAACATGTAAAACTTCTGAAAATCCAAAAAATATCAAACCTATATACCGGATAGTAATAAAAGTCTGAAGTTGCACTGCACACGAATGGAGTGGCATCTAATGTGAATAATAAGTAGATTGAGTGCTGCTTTATTCTAACACACTTGTTCTGAAAATGTAGTGATAAGTTGCCGCTTGGTTGGGTCGATACGTTGATTTTCCATTTCCTTTCGGGACACTACTCCGGATTCTTTAAAAGCGTATGTGAACTCTCAGAGGGGTGGGAGTTTGATTGTCTCTGCAGTGTTGGTTCTCTGCTACATTTACCGAATTTAAAGTAAATATTATTGAACCTTCTGAGACTGCTAAACGTTTTCTTCAAAACTTGTACTTTTCTAAGTCACGCTGCCATCTCTATGTTCACCTGCCCCCCCACCTGACTACCCACCTACACCTACACACACCACCATGCAAGTATATGTGTTGACCCACATTCTGGTGCAGGAATCACTCTAGGCTGGAATCATTCTGTCGGCTTGTTTTAATTTCCTTTGCCGGCGCTTGCCCATTCACTTTAATGCTCTTTTACTCTAAATTGCATCCTTTTGCCAAGGAGCAGCCAAACCCGTTTCTAGTACTTCACCTCTGCTGCTGTTGTTGCTGCTGCTGTTTCCTTGTCCCATATACAATTGTTGCCACATTTCCGTGGATCTTTTGGGGCCGTCCTTCAGACATTTTAATGATTTTCCGAGTGAAAATTTTTCCTCTGGCTTAAATTGCTTTTGTTGTTCCATTCCATTTGGTGTGGCTTCTTTTCCTTTCTGTTGTTGCGAATAGTTAAGCCAAAAGTTATGTAAAAGGTTTTAAGAAAGATTCATTAACCACTTGGCCGAAAGATTTATCAATTAAGTATCAAAGAGGATTTTTTTGAAGCACTAATTTAACCCTCTAGTGGCACGTGCCTTAAAGAAATTCTTGAAAATCAACCACTTGACAATGCCAAAGATAATTAAATAAACAATGAATAAAAAAACCGGGGGGCTCCCAAATGAAAATGGGAAAAAATGCAAATTGAATAAAAAGGAGTTTAAAACCAAGAAAATGAGAGTGTAAAGCCATAGAATTTTTTTATTATTGAACAATAGAAAAGCTCACGTAATGAATAAGGGATTAGGAAAGAGAAGAGGTGGCTGCAGCGAGAAGGTAAGAGACGATAAAGTGTTGAAAGAATTTTTGGAAAAAATTTAATTGATGAAATTAAAATTAAAAGAGGGTGGCTGGACATAAAAGTATTCATGGAGTTTTTGGGTTAATAAGGGTAGATTTGCTCGTAACCCTAGAAAAATTAGGTTTTGGGTATTGATGTTAATTAAAGAAGTTTGTTAGAGCTGTTATAAATATGCTCAACTTTACGCAGGGCTACATTTCATCTAGTTACTTTATTTTCTGACCGAAATCATTTTGAAACTGTGCTGCTAGCTTTTGTGGCATTTTACTTATGTGGAAGTCTACACTCAAAAAAAAACTAGTTTTGTACTTTAAATTTCAATTACGAAACATTCTAAAGCCGAAATATATCTGTTAATAATATTGAAATGATGATCACAAACGTTCTTGAATCAAGAACATTTTGTACCTACAGTAACATGAAAAATTTAAGAAAAGCGAGCTCTTAATTCAATTACAAAATTTGTTAGATTAAGTATAAAATAGATACAGGGTGCGCCATATAAAGTGTCGGTATGGCAACACTGAATAAATATAAAAACAAACAACCGATTGCTATATGTTGATCTTGTTCCTTTAATTTGGTCCTGTACAATTTATTTCGACTACTTTTTGAACACAACATCAATCAAGTGGCCGCCTTTATTGGCCACAACAAAATGTGCCCTTTTTGCGGCATTTTGGTTTTGGCGCAAACGTAAACGTATTTCATGGATGCGGTGTGGATTTTCCGTGCCCCATATGCGACAATTTTGCTTATTAACACCACCAGAAAGCGTGAAATGGGCCTCATCGGTCATCAAAATTTGTTTCCAAAAATCTGGTTCAGTGTCGGCGTCGGCGTAGTGAACAGCGTCACTATTTCGGCACGTTGATTTGGTGTGAAGCGAAGAAAGAAGACTGTGTAAAATTTCAGCTCGATAGTTTTAAAACTGAGAGACTAGTTCGCGTAGAAAAAGACAGACAGACGGAAGGACGGACGGACAAAGCTCAATCGAATTAACACCTTGGAGCCTTCTTATCTTTATGAGATACTAAATTTTGCTGCGTCTCAACGAACTAGAAATTTAATCTGCCCTAAAAATGAAATCGCTACCTCAGATTTACGATTCTTCGCATTTGCTATTCGCCTTTGGAATCATTTACCAAATAATATTAAGACACCACCTAAATTAAGCACCACCTAAAAGAAGTGCATAAGTACAACTACTGAATATCATTCATTATTTTTATTATTATTATCTTCTCAGTAATGGTTCATAAAAATTACTTGTTCATAAAATTCATAAAATTTACTATAATTAATGTTTAGTTTAAGTCAGAATATTTTTGCTTTCTTAAATCGATGTCAAACTGTGATTAGTGCCATAAGCATAAGTCTCCGTGTACTTGTAGCACTAAGATGTCAAATAAACAACAACAACAACAACTCAGCTCGTCACCCTGATCAAGAATATACTACTGTGAGCAAAAAGTAAGGTGAAAGGGTCAATTTAAACTTCGCGGGCCTAACAATTCGGGCAGGTTTTTTTTTTCTTGAGTTGGCAGGACTGTTGATGACATCTGTGCCAAATTTCATGTGAATGTCATTATCAGTAATATATTTACGCTTGTGTTTTCCAAACGACCAAGAGTGCATTTTTCGATTTTTACAATGTCTGAGCAGAGAAGTGCCATCAAATTTTGTTTGCGGAATGAAATTTCGGCTGCGGAAACGTTGAGGATGTTGCGGAAGGCCTTTGGTGATTCTACCATGTCACAAAAAAAAATTTTACAAGTGGCACAAAGACTTCAAAGAGGGTCGAGAACGTGTGGATGACTTGGATCGCTCCGGACGACCATCGACGTCAACAGATGACCAACAAGTCAATGAAGTGGAGGAATTAGTGCGCAAAAATCGTCGGTTGACTGTTAGAGACCTTACTGATATGATCGGAATATCAGAAGGATCTGTAAAAACCATTTTGAAGGACAATTTGGGCCTACGAAAAGTCAAATCTCGTTTTGGTACCGAAAGTTCTCAATTTTTTGCAAAAAAGTCATCAAAAATTCGATGCATATCGTTCCGCAACGACCGTATTCGCCTGATTTGGCTCCGTGTGACTTCTGGCTATTCCCAAAACTCAAGAGACCACTTCGGGGAACGCGTTTCGAGAACAAGTTTGCAAGCCAAATTTTAGTTCAATTTAGTTCAAATGGATCGGCTATATGGCAGCTATATAAAATAATGGTCTAAAACGAGCAAAATTTTGGTGAGATGTCTTGGGGGCCCAAAATATGTGAACAAACCAAATTTGGAGCAAATTTGGACTAGTGTGCTTTGGATCAATACAGAGACTACGTTTTAGAACAAAGCGGGAGAAGCTTTAGAATTTAATGGGCTCAAACCAAAAACATTGAATACTTAACCAAAATATTCTAATTTTCTTTCAAGAATGATTAAATTACTGGACTTTAAGAAAGAACGTTTTTTAGTTCGTTTGAGATATAATCGGGCTTCTAAAATAATTCAAAATATACTTTATAAATTTAAAACAAGTAAGGGCGCTGCAGTCGAGTTTCCCGACCACAAAATACCCTGTTCATTTGTTTTCATTTATTTCTTTCCAACAAAATGTCATCCTAAATGTAGGCAACACTTTTAGTTGTCCTGACCAACAACTGGGGGGGTGCCCTTATCAGCTCAACTGTTTCGCTTAAAACTCCGGTGTTTTCTGTTTTGTCTCCGATCTTATTGTACTTTTCAGAATATATAGATATTGGGCCTAGCTTGATGTATACTAAACCACGAGGCTCTAACTTGAAAATTGTGGATCTGACGGTTGTTTAGGTCTAGAATTTCTAGAGGAGGTCTTGGTTTTTTGGGGATAAAAAGGGGATGGGTGGGAATTTTCCAAATCTGAAACAAACTTGATCTGCGTACAACATAAATCTACCTTCGTGCAAAAATTTGTGGCTCTATCTCTTATAGTCTCTGAGATCGACGCGTTCATACAGACAGACAGACGGACGGACGGACGGACAGACGGACATGGCTTTATCGACTCGGCTGTTCATGCTGATCAAGAATATGTATATTTTATGGGGTCGGAAACGTTTCCTTCTCCCTGTTACATACATTCGCACAACTTCATGATCCCCCTTTTCCCATTTTCAATGGGCACAGGGTATAAAAAGGTTAAAATCCAGTATTTTGGAATGGGAAATTTCGTACTTGATATAAGAAGGGTACTATTGACACAGTTTGTACTTAATTCAAGTACAAAGTTCTTGGTTTTTTTTATTGAGTGTTTCAGATATTTCTAGCATGTATGAAAGTGGTCAAAGTTGGCTTAGTTCAACTTCAATATTTATTTTATACTCTCCTTCATCTATTTAGCATTTATATCCTCCTCTTTAGTTGCATCTATTTCTCTATTTGCTTGGTTTTCTTCAATCAGCTTCATTTTCACATTTTTCCTGGCCATTTCTCATTTCAGCCCTTCTTTCTCACTCGCTCTCTACTCTCTCTCATTCTGGTTGATTCTCAATGTTCTATGACCAAAGTGCAAAATGTTGTAAGTTAAATGGAAGCAATAATGGGCTTGGGCTTGGTCTGGGCTTCCTTTATCCTTTTGCCAAGCTCTTGAGCTGAACCCATTCGACATTCGTGCTTTTTTCCAGGGGGGCTTCCTTGGTGTAGTAGTTCTTCCTCTTAGTCAATTTTTTTTGGTTTTTTTTTTCCTTTTTTGGCGGAGATTTCGATTATTGCCCTGCACTTTTCACTCTTCATTTTGTTGTGTTGCTCTGTCAATGTGTCCATTGTTTGGTGCTTAGTTTTTCACTTTTCCTTCGTTGACTCTTGCAATTCATTTGCTTTCGGTTGCAATTGTTTAATTTGACAGATGAATTGTTGCCATCAATTTGTGAGTGACTCTACAGGTAAATTGCCATTAAATTGGTCTGGGATTTATCAGTTGGAATAGCTGTAGATGTTTGAGAATATTTTCCTTTCCTAATTAAGCATTTTGTGCTTTAATTGGTGCGTTTTTTGTTGTTGTTGTTGTTGTTGTTGTTTGGTTTGTCTGGCAGAGATCCCTTACCCCTATCTGGTTGCAGCACTGCCACAACTTTACCGCCGCCATGAACATCATAATCATTGTGAAAGTCTGCGCCTGCAATGCGTCGGCCTTGGGGCGATAGGTTCCTGTTCGCCTCACCCACATCATAAAAATATACAAAAATGTTGGAAAAAAAATAAAATGTAGCGCCGCTTTCATGACAATGATGACGGCGTCTGTTTCCGCTTTTGACGACGAAGCCGTCGCCTTTTTTAGGTGCGTCTGCCGCCGGCCGCCTGCAGCAACTATGTCTCGTGCCTACTACTGCTACCACCACAACCACACTCTCTTCTTGTGGATACCATGTTACAAATTTTGCTGCAAGAACAACTTTTGCTACCCAACAGTCTGACAAACGTCGCCCAGTCACCGTCGCCATCGCCATCGCCATTGCCATCGCACGTTGTGCAAACTTTTCCACTTCATTGCATGATTGCAATTTTTACGCAAAACAATTTTATTTGTTTTGTTTTGTATTGGAGTTGAAGTTGATGATTGTTGCAGAGCTACACAAAAAAAATGCATAGAAAATACTTAACTGCTGGAAATGCATTAATATTTAAATAAAAAGGGTGGAGTTGCTTTAAGATTGCTGCACAAGTGAAAAGGTGAAATCTTTTGAAATGCTAACAGTCAGTTGCAATTTCAAGAGGGGGAAATCTAATATTTGGTTTGACTATTGCACGTATCAAAGCATTTCTAACTCTTTTAAGTATGCCAGCTGAATTGACATGCTGATATTAAATGGTAGTCGAATGAGTATTTCATTTTAATGAAACATTTCTCACTTGAATACTGCAACTATAATGCTCAGAGTCCCATCTGTTTCATATTACTAAAACATTTTTAAAAAAAAGGTCAAAAATTCGTCATTTTAGAGGCAATTTCCCTGTTAAGCCATACTCATTTCTAGTTCTATTTGAGTAAAATAAAATTCTGGAATCTAGTAACCGCAAACTTAAAAACTTAACAACTTAACATCCTATAGCCAATGCTGTGCATTCGTCTTCTTATGAATGCCTATGTTGTAGACTGCTAGAAATTTCTGATTTTGTTATCGACATATTCTTCAAGAATGGTCGAAGTAGGAGCCCTAGAGGTCTGAAGGTCATTCTCTGGATGACCTTATTCCTTCTGTATATTCCACATAAAGGATAAACGTGCATTCGTCATATCATCTGCTATGGATGATCAAATCACTGCTGCTACAATTGACATTCTCTCAGGCTCGTTTAGCTTATTGCAGTTAAAAGGCTAGATTTTCCATCGACCAACCAAATGTTATCTATAGAACCGCTGATTCTTATTCAGCAAAGAAAAGCGCTTTATCTTCAATTCTGGAAGGACAACCAGGAGAACATGCTGATTAACAGGGGGGAAGAGAACTTTAAGGAGCTCAGAATGAAACATAGGAACTCGTGTGCGAAAATTGCGGACAAAGTATAATGCTCTGGCTCGGGTTGGAGTTGATGAACACTGCGAATGAGAAATTAGAGCGACGTGGAAGACTGAGATCACTTTTGGCTGTCGATATGGCAGGATCCGTTCCGGACCTGAAGACTGTCGCAATTTGCGGCGACTGCCGTTATGCTGTGGAGGCCCAGAACCATCTGCCACAGGAAAGCTGCCCAAGTTTTGATGGTTATCGTAGAGGAAGAATGTATGGAAAGGAAGGATAAAGCTCAAAATTATAGAATGGACGTATTCAAGAATTATATCAGGGTATCTGTTAGGTTGGTCGATGTTTCTCAAAGCATAAATAGTTATAAAATCAAAATTTTCGATGTCGATATTTAAAATATCGAGACCAAAAATATCGCTATATCGATAATATCGTTGTGTTCGAAAGCTTTATATTTAAGAACGTCTACACCAAACGACTACCAATGAGCGTTGCAAGTGGGCGTTCTGTCTGATTTTTCAAATAGCATAACTATAAGATAGCATTAACATATTTTTCTTAAGCCTTCTTTTCAGAGTTACCCTTATCGTCTAACAAAAATATTGATATATCGATAAAATATCGACATCCCCAGTGTCTTTGCATCGCTTGAAGTATATTATGTGTTGGGGAGATAACGCACTGCGACCAATGCTGGTCTATTGTGCCCCCTGCTGAGTTTACAACTGTCCTAGCAACCCTATCTCCTGTACGAAGGTCAGGATTTTCGTAGGTTCTAGGTTACTTATCTTGTTGGGGGGTGAGCTGTGTTCGCCAAATCTGTTGAATCTGCGCCTCGCTAGAGCATCGCAGTGTGCTAGTAAATGTTCAGATGACTCCTCCTCCTCTTCACAGAACTTACATAATTGGGTGTTTGTTATTCCCAACTTGTGTAGGTGACCCCGCAGCCTGCAGTGACCCGTGTAGAGCCCTGTCAGGACTCGGAGGACATTCTTGCCTTGTTGGATCAATTTCTGGAACCTTTTAAGGTTGTGGATCACTATTAATGCTTTTGCTTGTCTCTTGCCCCTGGTGTTTGCCCAGGAGGCTGTTCTAAGCATACTCTATTCCTTTCTAAGGAGTTCCCTAATGGTGTGTTGGCCTATGCCACAATAGGGTTCTGATCCTACCATTGCGGTGGCTGCACCCTTACGTGCCAGTTCGTCGGCCATTTCATTTCCGCGGATATTGCTGTGTCCCGGTGTCCAGCGTAGGGACAGGTTGTTCCTGCGGCCTAGTTGGTCCAGTTTGTTCTTTGTCTCTAAGACGAGCTTAGAGGTGAACTTATTACTGCTAAGCGCGTTGAGCGCTGCTTGACTGAGAGGATAACAATTTCTCTATGATGGTAGTTTTTCTCCATATTAAGGTCTGCGCATCGGGAGATGGCACATACTTCCGATTGGAATATGCTTGCCAATTCTCCCATTGACTCAAACCTTTTCGTTCCAGGGCCTGCCACCCCAAGTCCAGTTCCTTGGGGTGTCGGAGACCCGTCTGTGTACCACTGAATTGTGTGTGGTTGCATTTTGTAAGTTTCTTCTAGTGAGGTCCATTGTGTCTTGTTATTTTTGTATACAGATCGCTTGAAGTAACGATGCCGGAAATGCATATTAAGTTATCAATGTATTTGCCTATAAATGGTATATAGGATATATCGTTTTTTAAAATATTTTTTCGAGGCGATTTCGTTCGATGTCGATGTCGAGCAGAACAGAAAAAGTAAAGACATCTTTATGTTGAAAAAGAAAAAGATAAGCTGCAATACATCTAAATAGGACGACTACTCAGGTGCTTCAAATCATAAGTATATTCTAAAATTTAATTTAGAATTTAGACTCGACAATATATATATACTATAATTTTTGATTTGTTCTTTTGAAATTTATTTTGCAAGAGTTTTTGAGACCATTAAACTGGACCCAGAATCGAACCATTTAACATCCCGACACGGATCTATCTGCTTGGAAAATGGTTCGGCTCGAAGAATTAAGCTGCCCTCGCACTGTTCGACGCATGAGTCATGATAATCTAGTATAGGTTCTAGTTACAGTAGTTCAGTGTGGAGGCAGAGCATTTTTTAAGTAAGTTTTTGGCAGTTACTTCTGCGCATACCTGCTACTAAGCTGTATGACTGGATGAGTCCAGTGTCAATGTTTCTCTAAAAAGCTCAGCCTTTTGTAATTTGGCTGTTGGCAAAAAGTACGTTCTTCCTACCAGTAGAAGACTAGCAGTTTTTGGTTCAAAGTGAGGGTAATACCGAATAACTAAGCACAAAACAGGGGTCTGTCTGGCAAATTATGCAAGTTTGTCTATTTGCAGCGCATAGATATGTTAGTTACCGACTACATTATCTTTATATTGCTCGGATAAACTGTCAAAATTTAAAGCATGTAAGAAACTTTGTCAGAACTTTAATATACTCTGTACCAACGAAAGTGTATGCTCAGCATGAATTTTGATGGTGGATAATTTTAGTAAACTCGATTGTTCATCGGCTGGTAAAGATCAAATGAACACTAGTCAAGTTATAAGCAAAATAAGCCTCCCAATCAGCTGAAAACGATTCTAAAGTAAACTTTTTCCAAAAAGAAAATTGATATAGAAACTAAGTGTTGAACAAGGAATCAGAACTCATCTGGCAAAATAGGCTTCCATTTCAACTTTTTATGCAGTCATAAGCCCCAAGTCTCATTTTGCTGACCCCGACTGGGCTCACAAGTTCTTTTCCCCACAAATAAACCCAGAATCATTATAATCTAATCCAAGTCACCGTATAAGGTCAACCAATTACCATTAGGGTGAAAATGGTAGAACTTTTTGCCCACCTATGGCTTCGCTGTGCCAGGGCATTAGCCATTTTAATTAAATCCAAACTCACTCGAAAGTCTTCTTCATCTTCCTGTGCAGCTCCTGCTGCTGCTGCTGCTGCAATGCAAAAACTTTTGCCCAACGCTAAAAAGTAGGCTCTGCAATTGCAAACCAACAAAACCATAAGACATAAAAGTAAGAAATCCCTTTCACGGCACCACCCCTTCCCACCCCCACCCCCTCGGGCAGCCCATAACAAAGCCAACCACAAGGCATTTACGGCCAACTGCAGTGGAAAAACTGGAGGGAAAAAGAAAATAGTTTTGGTCCAAAACTATTTACCAGAACGCGCCATTTTCATATGCAGGAAGCAGCATTGCTTCGTCGTCGCAAGTTGTGCCATAATTTTATGCCACAGCAGCAGCAAACTTGTGCGGTTTTGTCCACCAGCCACGCCTGCTTCCACTACCACCACTACCCCTCTGCCCCTTTCTAGCCACGCCTAATAATAAGAAATTAGAACTTACGACAGCCACTAAGACTGTCCACAGCAGCAGCAGCAGCAACTGGCTGGGGTGGAACTATAATCGTCTTGTACTTTGCCAGCCTGGAGAACTTTAAGCTAACCACAAAATGTCCTACCCAAGTGGGGATAGTTGTTTGGTGGGTTGGGGGAGGGGGCGGGGGCTAAAGGTGAGGATGGGTAAGTTGACTGTGTCTTAGCACCTGGTTGAGATCGAGGGATTCAGAACTCAGGGCGATGACAATGAGCGAAACGAAATGGATTTTGTTGTCTGCTGCTGGTTTAGTTGTTTTTCACCAGAAGAAATTGGCTCTAAATATTTAAAGCTGATTTTTGGTTCCTGTTTTTGAAAAGTAAACCAAGAAAAACGGGATAATGGATGTGAAAGGGAAGAACTGCAGAAATGTGATAGCCTAGGAGAAATCAAGATCAGAGCAAATATAAAGTACACCAGAAAACGTGTGGTGAAAGGCAAACAAGAAAGCAGTCACGACTATAAAACTACCTAAACAATAGATCTGATCAAACATGAGCAGAGGTGCCCACTGCCTATGCACTAGCGGCACATTTGTAACTGCAAAATGCCGAGACAAAGAGCAGCCGGCAATTAACCAGTTGTTGTTGCTTGACAAATGTTTTTCTTTAGATATTTTGATGCCTGCCAGGTATTGAGCTATCTCTTGGAACATAATTTGTGAGATCAACAAGTCAGGTTAGCTCTTCAGGCTGATCAGGGCGATTCCTCCTGCAACTGTACCCCTTGGCAACTTCAATTTAAAAACAATTTCCCCCTATCCAGTAGAGCATTTAGACTTCCTCTTAAGCCGGCCACAGAACTCTACCCTAACCCTTCAAATCATCGTTCCTGGTTTGCTTTTGCCTGCCGCCTGTTGGTTTCTCGCCTCCACTTCACTCACTGCCTGGTCTCCGTTTTCTTTGCCAGGTCTATTCCCGCAGCGACATCTCGTCCGTTGCTCCTCCTCAGATGCTGTGAAGTGAGCACAGCGCATTATTTAGGATTTACCTTTATGTTGTTGTCAACGTAGTTGTTGTTGTTGTCGGCTTCTTTTGCCCAACGACTGCACTCGCAGCTGGCGGAGGCTCCATCTCCCCCACTCCGCTCTCTCTCTCTCTCTGTAGTGGGTCGTTTATAAAGGTGGAGTCTCAGCATCGTCCTTGTTGTTGTTGTTGTTGTCATGCTCATGATGCTGGGTGATGAGAAAATGCGAGGCTCGTGTGACATTTTCATTATCGTTGTGGGATATGCGCTTTTCTGTGGCCAGCCTTCGACCTCAGTTCAGCGCCTCCTTTACCCGCCAGCGCCGCCCTGGCTTGGCTCTCACTCGGCTGTAGCTAGTGACAGCGCCAGGAGCAGATAAGGTTACAAAATTATTAGTTGGGATTTACAATGCTCCAGTTTTAGTGGCCAACACACACTGCTCTGTGTGAGAGTGTGTGCGTGTGTGGGATGTCAATGTGTGTGCCTGTGTGTGATATATCAGGCAATCAGGGTGAATTTTGCCAAGAAATAAATAACTAAGTAGGCACTATTATGAAAGCAACTTCACTGAGAAAAACTCCGCATATTTTTATACACTTGCAAAATGTTGACCAGAAATTTAGAAGGAATCATCTTTGATCACATGAAGTATATATATTGTTGATCAGCATGACGAGCTGAAACGATTAAGCTTTGTCCGTCTGTATTAATATATCTTTAAAATTTGGTATCTCTAGCACTTCATTACCCGTGAAAGCACAACTAAAAATTTCATGATAAATGCCCCTAAAAGTATGCCAACTTTATTTCCTTCCAAAAATTATCTATTTAAGGGAGTAATTGAGAGCCAGGTTCGAACCTGGGTTCAGCCATTCAGAATTATTCAGAATACATTTATGTAAATTGAACGGTTTGGAGCCCTGGTCAGACTTTGTTTCTTATGAGAGGGTTAAGGTTCAAGTTTAAGCTGGCTGCAAATCGATATAAGAATTTGAAATCGCCAACTGGTGCGGAACAAGATTTTAATTCGAAGACTTAATAATATTTAAGATATAAATATGAACCATTTTTGAACCATTTCAATTCGGTTTTGAAAAAGTGAAATATCCAACTTGAACTTATCAAACTAGCAACCAAAATTCAAGTTTGAAGCTTAGATATGGCTGGAACTTCTTTTGAACTTAAGCCTAGAAAAAATTGCAAATGTCAAGTTTAAAGCTTAAGTAATTGCTAAGAAATGGCTTGAATCACTTTTGAACTGGTTGAAACCCGGTTCTGAACCCGTAAAATATCCATATTATACACCTAGAGACAATGTTTCAAGTTCATAGTTTTAATAAATTTTAATATAGCTTTGAAGATCGATTGAACCTAAGCAGTAAAACATCCAAGTACATATTGTCAACTTAGGCCAAATTTATCAAAAGTTTTTGTTGGCTAACCCCCGGTCAAATTTTTTGATAGAGATGACTAGAGGTTAAGTCTTTTGGTTTTCTCAATGAGAGTTTCACCCGATATCAATAAATTGCATCAGCTGCAGTAATGTGCCCAGACATGTCTACGGATAAGGTACTTTTGTTATGGATTTTAAAATGCTATTAAATGATTTTGGACAATTTTCTTAGCAAAAATTGAATATAATTGCTTGTGCAAGAACGCCGTGCCACCATAAGTTCTTCCTTTGACAACAATGCATGATTCCTGTTAACAATGTTAAATCGAATCGCAGCTGAAATTAGGTTTAAAATTGTTCTTTTTTTTGGGAATATTTAGATACAAGGAGTTCCTTAAATTAATGCACTAGTCACCACGGCAATTTCATTAAATCTTATTTTGTATTAGACAATTTCGTTGTTGGGGTTGTTTTTTTACCTTAGATTTTTAGCAGCCTAGAGGTCAGATTTTCTTTCTTGACAGGATATTACAACTAATAACTACACCTTATTTTCAATAAACATATATACCTCACTCAAACATTAACAAATAATTCTTTGTTTTTTAGATTTTTGAATTATTGGCACTTCCATTTCTTTTTTTAAATTCGATTGTATTATATATTATTATTTTTAAATTGTTCCATTAAACAATTGATAAAGTGTGTGCTTTTAATTGTATTTAAATAATGAGGAAGGTTGTTCCAGATAATAATAAAATAGTTTGTTCGAGCTTTATAGTTTGAATCATAGCGATATTAAGTTAGTACGTCATGACGCCGCAAAGTTGAACAATCCAAATAAATATGGGGGTTATTTTAATTTTGAGATTACAAATTCGTTTATTCGTAAACATTTTATTGCAGAGTCTGATCTATCGGTTAAAATTTGACTGGAGCATTCGATACGGTTAAGTTTGTTGCCAAAGTTAATCCAAACACTGCATGAGACACACAAATCCATCTAACATGCCGGTCAGTTTGACAAAACGGACATTGAGTAATTGGGCCTTAAAGACAAAATTGCAAGTTCATCGCATAAGTAACTTCTGCTATATAAATTTTTAACCATTTTCGAGCCGATTCGAAACCCGCTTAAGCCTCTCCATACTGCCAATCTACCAAATTTCAAGTTCTTTGCTTAAGTCATATTGAAGATATGGCTACAAACCATTAATTAACCGGTTTCACTCTCGATCTGGTTTGATGCAGGTTCAAAACCAATCAAAATGTTAACCTTGACCATAAATATTAAGTTCATAGCTTAATTAATCTCTGAGTTATGGCTCTGAACCAGTTTTTAACCGATATCGAAACATTTATGGTGGCGTAAGCCCCTAAAAAGGTTTTTCATTAAATAATACCTATTTTTTTGGAATTATAACTTTACCTTGTCTGTCCATCGTACTCAGAGCCTGCGGTATCTTAGCGCAGCCGACTATCATGCTCACGTGTCAGCGCAAAAGAAAACTGCCAAATTCTAAGCAGTTAGCAAGCAAAAGAAACCATGGATTCCATTGCACTTTGAAGCAAAAATATGAAACCATAATTCTTCTGTTCTTATTTTATTTGGGAGAATTAAACATAACAGCACTGCCCTATATTCACAAAGCTTTACGATTTGGAGAACAAATTTTTGGGCAAAATTAATAATAGAAGCATTTCTGATGGCGTTTTTTATCCTTCATCATTTCATTAAGTGGCCGAATAATCAATTTCTTTCGGAATAATCCTCAGAATAGAGAGGAAGAAAAGGTCTTCTCTTTTCTCTTTCAAGTCTTCTCTTAGCTTCATGGCAAATTCAAATCTTAAAAGCATTCAAGGCAAACAAAATTTAATTAATTTGCTTTTTATTATGGACGCTGTTTTCAAAGAAACATTTTTAGTTTTAGTACCACATTTTATTGGCTTGGGGTTTTAAACCTCTTTGACGCCGAATCCAAAAAAAAAATAAATTTTAGTTAAAAATTTTTGACTTACGAACTTTATTCCAACTTCAAGTATTTGCTGAACTAAGGAATGATTCACCCTGCAGCTAATTCAAAATTTAAAGTTCAAATCGATAAAAAAAATTCCTTCTCAGTGGTTTTTTTTTTGCCAAGTGTTGGCCAGAATACAAGAATTCAAGAACTTTGGCCAGGTTTTCTTGTGGTTCATAATGGTTATCTCACTTAAACGCATAAAAACACATCTCAATCTGTTGGCCACCATAAAAAACCAGCTACCATAACAAAACATTGTGGCAGCATACACATGTTGTTTAGGTTTTGCCTGTACATGCGGGTGTAATAGATACATTTCGGACATGTGTCCAAAGACATTGGTGGTTTGCTCAACACACCAAACTTGCATCCATAAACCGTTATTACAGCCCGTTTGTCAGTCTTTTTGGCCAATTAATGCTTAGCTCACGCACCACAGAGCGAACGGCATTTGGAAATCCGAGCCACGTTTGGCTAGCCATCGTTGAATGCCACACACACTGGCGACAAATATGGCCAAAATGTTGAGAGCCCAACTCAATACTTCACTGCAGCTGGGGTCAGGCAATAAAAACCGCATTGAACACAATAATAGCTCATTACGCGAAACGTTGATGAGACCGGATCCGGGGCCGGGCCATATCGCAAATCGCTGGTCTACCCTTCCCCCCTCCTCGGCCAAAAAAGTACTTATTAAACAGCGGCCTAATGCGCGCAAGCGCAGCGGGGGCAACTCCAGCAGTGGCGGAGCAGAGATCGAGGAGAGATATGACCGCGGCGACGACGATGGCGACGACGACGGCGATGTTTGGCATTTGGCCAACTGCTTGGCCTGCTTGCCGACCAACTTGGCAAATAATATTTATTTATTTCGATTTTTTTTTCTCAGCTGCAATTAAACTGGACAACCAAATAATGATATCTAAGTGAGCCAAGGAAGCAAGTTGCTGAACCTGAAATGCTGAATTGTAAAACCAACGACAGCGCATCTTTAGGTATAGATCGAACAATTTCAGTTTGAGAGGAAAAGAATAGAAATACTTTAAAAGATTTTGCGAATTTTGGTCAGAGAGTTTCTCTGAGAGGCTTGGCCATTGCATTTCTGTCAATTCACTGCTTGCCGTTTGCCTTGTTAAAGACGGACTGGAACTTTTTTTAGAAATACCCACTAGATTATAATCCTCAGATTCAAAAGCACTGCTGAAGTCAGTGAAATTTATTCCACAAAGTATTAAAGTTGCAAAAACTAGATATACTCTGTGTAGAGAGTATAAAAATTTGTTCGGACCTCCGGTTTTCGACCTCGAACCAAACTTTATTATTAGTTAGTGTACAAAAATTTATGGCATACGGTTTCGGCCCGTTCAAATTGAAGCTAGTAAGTTAACATTATCTATCAATGCCATCGAAGGCTCCAATGATACTTTCCTGTAGATTCTGGGACTCTGGCGTCCAATAATCACTAGATATATTCCTTTCCAGTCATTGAATTGGCTGCAAAATATTTAAGTTAGAATTGAACAAAATCTCAAGTTTTTCATTAGTTGTGCTAAAACTCCCGTAAATATCTAATTGTTGTTAAGAACTGATCAAATTTAAGCTGGATCTACTCTGTACCAAAGGACGAAGTAGGAAATTAAGTTTCTGCCAAAGTGGGTAGCATCAAGAAGGAAGCATCTCAGACTCCATGAGTAGGGTCGATATAGCCATATCCGTCTATCCGACCCTGTGATTATATACAGGGATTATAACAGAGCTTCTAATTCGATATGAATGGGACATATGCTTCATAAGTATCAACTTGCAGGCAGGTGAAGTTTATTTTGACTTTTTTCTACGCCCCTTCCTGGCGACGTCAAATCTTCCACAATTTTGTAACTACAAATCAAAAATTTGTACTGATTTGCTAAGTGAATGTTTAAGATCGAATGAGCGGTAGTCGAGTTATGAGCAAAAGAATGGTCGCTGCAGTAGCAGCGCTGCCCACAACTGCAAGTGTTGCATCAATATTCATACTGAGCAAACACTTTCGTTGGTAAAGAATATATTACAGTCAGGCTTGACGGACTTTCTTATAATATATTTTGTAGTATAAACTTATTGAAGAAGAATTCCTTAGGTCTTTATCTAACTCTCAGGGTTCGGAAGTTCTCACGAGCGAGCCGCGCGCTCTGCCTCAATTAGGCTCTCACTCAGATCCGAGAACCGGGAGCACTTAAGGTCTCACAGCTCGTGAGCCACAGCTTCTGGCTCAGAGCTGAGAGCTGAAACTCTGGAGCCGTGAGCCATCACAGCTATCAGCTCTGAGCTCTGAGCCAAAGCTTTTGACTCGTGAGCCATAGCTCTCGGCGCGTAAGCCATAGCTTTCGGCTCGTGAGCAATAAGTCTCGGTATAAAGAAAGATAAAGAAACTACTCTCTTCATGTAATTTCAACTGAGAACACTTAAATGATTTCGTGAGTGAGAAGCGTCTGTTTGAGTCGATTATGTAAAAGAAACCTTAGCATCTTTCAACTTCCACCAATATTTTCGAACTA
The DNA here is from genome assembly GCA_035044985.1 of Lordiphosa fenestrarum. Classification (NCBI taxonomy): domain Eukaryota; kingdom Metazoa; phylum Arthropoda; class Insecta; order Diptera; family Drosophilidae; genus Lordiphosa; species Lordiphosa fenestrarum. The sequence goes on along the minus strand of JAWNNO010004790.1, from coordinate 332,690 downwards.
AAAACACATGTTCGGTTCATATAAGAATTGTTCTACTATATTTTGTTTAACTACTAAAAATGCAAGATTTTCCATATTTCGTTTTAAGTAAGTACTTATGAATGCTAAAATGTATTAAGAAATTGTTTGTATTTTATAGAAACATAATGCTGAAATGTTTCATTGATAATAGAAACGAATGAAATGGAGAAATAACGAATCTTTTCGGATTTCGGAAGGAATTGAAAGACTTCCTTGAAGTTCTAATGCTGTATTCGTAATTTTCAATCGTTTTTAATCATTTTAAACTTCTAAACATAAAACATATATATCCTACGAAAGAGCCAGCAATGACAAACCTTTTTTCAAGATACCAAATAAGTGTGAACTTCTTTTACATTTTTAGAGGCTTGCTTAGTACAATACTTTATAATTTCGGTCCACGAACAAGAACTAAGACTTAATGGTAGATTTGAGACCTCAGACCTATGTAGAATTTAAAGGTATTCCAGTTGGGAGGTGCCGACAAAAATGAGGTAGGTTTCGGGTTGATCTGATGCAATATTTACCTCTGCATTTTCATAAACAACTGAAACTTTTATATTGATTACCGTTCGATGGCTCCACTTTTGATTTAAAGCAATAAATTTATAAGGACCAAACCGAAAAGCTTATCCGATGTAGATCAAATGTGACTCCAAAGATGAGGGACAGTCAAACAATATTAAAGCGGTTGAATTTAAAAACAGAATCTATGGCAAAATTTCTGTTATTGCCATGACCTGAGTATCTATCAATCAAATGACACTTCCCCTTTGTTGATTTCATTATAAAAGATTCCAATAAACTTCCACTTATGTAGTCCAGTGTTGCGATCACGCGACCAAAAGGAAAAACCTCACACTCGACTTGACCCTTGCGTGGTCCATTCGCTGATCTCTCAAGGCTTGGCAGTGCCTGGTGGCTTTTTTGGAGGTTTTATGTGACTTGGGTCGTTTTAAGCACCTTCTAATGCTGCTAATTTCCTAACAGAGATTTGAGCCGTGCGATTGGCACTCTGTGGGCAGCAGCTGTGGCTGCTGCTGCGTGTGTTGGCGTTTCCTACGACTTCGATTGCAAAGTTTGTTTTGGTTTTTTACTTATTTTTTGTAGAGTTGGGTAATTGGTATATCAATTGTTGTCTGGAGCAATGTCCATTTGAGAAATTCACCTTTTCTGTCGTTTGCCAATGCAATTTGCATTGCAAATAAATTGTCATACAAAACGCCCTCGTATAGCAACTTTGGCTATTGCATTGCTTTTTTATGGAAATGCTTGATCTAGATACGGAATTTCCTGACTGACCACCCATAACAATAAGTAACCATAAACGATGCTCCATTCAAATTGAATGATTATAAATGACGCCTAGTGAACAAAAGAATCAAGACGCATACCAAGTTGTGTATGTGTGAGTGTGTGGATGCCATTAAAACGACTAATAAAAAGCCCACAGAACGCACACAAAAATGCAAAGCCTAATCATTAGCTTTAAAACCAAAAACAAGGCACTAAACAGTTAATAATAAAATAGGAAAATATAATTTTTAAATGGAACTTATCATAAGTGAAATGCATCATAAAAATCGAATGCACTTTGCTCAATATGGAAATTTTACGAGCACTAAAACATACAGAACAAACTGCTGTTAAACAAGGTCTAGAAATGTAACAAGAAAGAACAAAGAATGAAGTATAAATAAGGGGCGACCAAAGGATACCCTTTAAACTTAGCTTAAGGGTACTGTATACCTTCAAAAATTGTTATTTTTTTGTAATTTTTTGTCTTAAATTGTTTCTTATACGAAAATAATGGCACACATGACAGTATACAGTGCCCTTATGTAAGTGTTAAGCCATCATTATTAACTAGTTTGCAAGTAACAACGCCCAGTGCAATAACGCCCGTCTGCTTTACTTCACTTCTAATTGTGAAATAACGTGTAAAAGTAAAGATACTAAGGGCCGTTTTCTCATGTTCCTGTTTTTGCAAATGTTGGTGGATTTGGTGAATTTGCACTGCTCATTTTGAGCATGAGCTATGCAAATCCGTAATATCCACCTAGATTTGCGAAAACTACATTTTAATAAAAATTTACTTTACCCTTTTGCAAAGGGTATTATAATTTTGCCCAGAAGTTTGCAACGCATAGAAATATTCATTTCCGACCCCATTAACTATATATATTCTTGATCAGGGTGACGAGCTGAGTCGATTGAGCTTTGTCCGTCCGTCTGTCCGTCTGTCTGTCTGTTTCTACGCAAACTAGTCTCTCAGTTTTGAAGCGATCGATCTGAAATTTTGCACAGAGTCTTATTTTTGCTGCACACTACAAAGCTCAGATAGGAACAATCGGTCGGAAAACTAGTTTTAGTAAGAAAAACTTTTTCTTTTCAATGGAAACGTTTCCAAACTTTGTAATCGTAGGTTTTCTATGCTTCTTTATAATTCTACCAAGTCTTATTAAAATCGGACAACTATATGGTATAGCTGTCATACGAAAGATAGGTCTGAAAACCAGTCTTAGTTAGAAAAAATTTTTGTGTTTAATGGTAACATCCTGCAATTTTGTATTTGTTTGTTTCACATGCTTTCACATAATTTCACCAATTTTTGGCCAAATCGGATGACTATATACAAATAGCTCCCATACGAACGATCGGTCGGAAAATGGGAAAACTTGTATTTATTTGAAAATATTTAAGCGAGCACTTTCAAGGGTATAAAAACTTCGGCACTGACGAAGTTAGCTTAGCTTTCTCGTTTATTTGTAAAATAGAAATCAGGAAATATTTTTTACCGAAACAAATTAAAAACAAAAATTATTTGATATAAAAATGGAAAAAATAATGTTTATACGAGGGGTGCACCCAAGCCCGAACCTGACCAAAAAATAATACCCTGCCGAACCCAAACCTGAACCAGAGCAAAAATATTTGAAAAAGGTTTCGGTTCAAAAAAAAACCCCACTTACCTTGAATTTGATTGCCAATCATTTTTAAAGGGCATTGAATTTGATGTAAAAAGTTGCAAACTCTCATAATCTCATCTCTCATCTACTTCGAATTGAAAGTCTTGGAATTCGTCTTTAATAGGGTGCGAGCGGTTACTTATTTTAAATGAAGTTTGTATTATAAAGTCTGCATATAGAAACGAGTGGCATTCATCAGAATACTGTAAGGTTACAGCTTTGCGTAAGTTGTTGCATCCAATTTACAAAACATATGTAAAATGACCAGAAGCCCAACTTCTTTCCAGCGATTTCGATTCAGCTTGCTATCCTTGTGGCACACAAGTTCTGCAGTCTTCTGCAAAAGACTGTAATATCTTATAAAAGTGTATTGAAAATCGTTCTCACATTTTAAGTTCAGTCCCAATTTCCCAATCAGAATTTTCTTTAATTTAGAGTTCGAACCTGTACCTGGGTTCAGCGACCTTCTGAACCCGAATTCAAAATATTTCGAGGGCTTGAACCCCGGAGTGAAACCCTCCTGATTTTTTCGAGGTCTGCAGCCCTAGTTTATACACAATTTTTATTTTGAAATCCACAATTAAGAGTATAATTCAAAAAGTGCTATTTTTGAAACCCGCATGCTAAAAGTGTATGTTTAGGCTCTCTTTTGTATAAAAAAGGACACCTCTATTTCCTGTTATATCAAGTGCTATTTTTCACTCGCTATTTTGACTCTAGTTTAGACTATTGGTTATTTTTTTGCGAACAGAAATTAATAAAGTATTTCAAAGTAAACATTTTTGGAATCATCATTATGTGCTAAAGTGCATTGCCATTTTCAATAACAGTTATTTTTGTAGGTTTGTTAAGCGTCAGAATATTTGGGGATATTAACGAAGGTGTCGCTATCTTAGCATCTATAGTAAATATATCTTTTGTTACTTCGAACTTTCATTTGGAATATATATACTACTTCTTCTCAATTTCCTTGTATACCCTCCTGTTGTACATTGATTACGAGGTATGGAGCAACCCATAAGCAAAACGGAATGTAGCACAATCAGCAAAATACAGAAAGAAATGCAAAGGTTATCTCACAAACTGGCGACAACTTTTTAGAGGAGCACAACCAAGCCCCAAGTCTGGGTTGTTGTGTCCCAACAACGCCACCATAACAAGGCGAAGCTCTTAAGCGGGTCGCTCCCCGCAGTTGCCATCAATGCAGTCGCCGCCGCCGTCTTGAAGGTTATCAATTTTGATGGCAGGTCAGTCCCCAAGTCTCTCCATCTGAGTTGTTTCGTTTGTGGAATTGGAAATATGACTAAGCTGCCAGCATTTTGCTTGACCCCAAGAACAGTAAAAACAATTGCCTGCCTCATGCATTCATTTTTGCATTCGGTTGTTGTTGTTTTTGCGTGTTTACTCATTTTCATTTCATGCTGAATTCAATGCACGTTCCTACAAATTTGAATATGAATTTTTTTTTGTAGCAGTTGTTGTTGCGGTTGCAGCTGCTGTGTGGAGTCCAATGACTCAGTTTTCCAAGGCGTTGAAAGATTTAATCGTAGCCAGTTTTGAGAGGCAGAGAGGGAGAGAGAGAGGGGGGCGCCGCGGCGTGCCCCTTTTTCATTGAGAGAGAGATATCCAGTCCAGTTTGGGTTTTCTTAGGCATTCCAGGCATGTCGATCTGGGCAGTGTTTTTGGGGCCTATCCCAGTTGTTTATTGTTGTTGTTGTTGTTGTTATCTGTAAACTTTTAATAAGGCATTTACATAACTTAATTTGTGAGCGGGAAACTAGTTCAATGTTTATGCCACTTACCTTTAAGTATTTCCATTCATTTTTTTCCAATTTTATTTATAAACAAACCGATTGACGTCAGTTTGCAGCACAAAGATTTGTTAATGTTAAAAGACGGGCAAAAAAACCCAAACCAAATAGAATAATAATACTTTGTATCTTTTGTTTACGGGATATTTGATTTCCGAGGAAATTGTTCTGATTCAGCGAACTTGCGTAAATGTGGAAATGTCGAAAATATCTTAGAGTTTAGAATTAGAAATTAAATTAAAGAATTTTGGATATTCTTAAAGAACTTCTTAAGATTTCTATGTTTTATTTCATGCCTGTCCATGCTCAGCTAAGACGACCGGGTGTGGTACAGCAGGTAGTGTGTGGTCCTGTTCATCTGTTCGCTCCCGCCTCGGGATTTCTATTATAAAAGGTTTTTCTATAAAAACTTACTCAGCCGGTTACCTTCACAAGCTATTGGCGCCAGCTTTGAAGTTACTATTGTTGAAAAAGGTTCTTTAGCTTTGATTCGGCGTCTCTTTCTCTTGAGGTGCTCTTGGGCAGTGTAAAGCCAAGTATTTATTTAAACCCCAATTCAATCAATTTGATCGATTCTCAAAACGAAAGCAATTTCATTTTAGCAAATTTTGCAAGTATTGCCTAAATATGAAACGCACCTTATTTATATCGAATACTCCACACCAAATGTGCAACCAGAAACCAACAAAAGATTTTCTCAGATGACCTCATCAACAGCTAGCTCACCCTCCACTCTTGGCTTAACTCAAATAAAAATGTGAAATATGAAAAACTAAATAATGAAAAGTGTTTCTCAGCATCTCGCTGAGGAAAATGAAAATATTATGGCAGGTAACACAAAAAAGGAAGAAGAAAATAGAAAACACAAAGATGCTGCAACTCAAACACACACATAGACCAGCAAACCTCTGGGTAGCAGGAGATGAAGCTAAAGTTCTTGGGGCTGCTGCTGAAATGAAGCCCTCTCCAAGGAGCGGAGTTGTGCCCCACAAAAGCCAAAGCCAAAGCTCGCAAATGTCAACACAAACAATAGAACAAAAGGCGGAATGGACTTTTGGCACACTGGTTCAAGGTAAATTGGTCAAACAATTTAAGAGAGTCGATAACAGGTCGCTTTTACTGCCACCTAATGTCTTTCTTAGCAGATACGAGTACTACTATAGATGGTTTCTGAGTATTAGGCAAGTGCACCATTGCCGCTTTCAGATGTGAAAATTATCTAAGCCTCTGCACTCTCTCATTGCGTTAAGCTGACTATAAAACTGTTGTAGAATTGTTCACACAGTTGGTAGTTTAACCAGGATTCCTTGCACACCGCAAGATATCTGATTTACCCTCCTCGCATTATCAACAGGCAAATCAACAGCCCACCTCCTGCCCAATTGGAACATTGGGTACAATTTGGCTATTCAATTTCATTGATTAGTCCTTGGCTAAGAATTACCGCTAAAGCCAGATCATTAGCCATCATTAGAATTTACCAAACTATTTCAGATATGTTGAGCCGGGACTTCCAACTATTTTACCCTACAGCTGCACTTCCATTATGTAAATAAAAATAATGCGGATGGTACCGTCGAGACTGCCAAGAATAATTGTGAAACTTCTTTTGTAGAAAAAGACACAATTCTTTATAAGGCTGCAAACCGGTTTTAAACTCTACCGGCTCGAACCCGGGATTCCGACATTCCGATAACTGTGAACCGAACATCTTCAGTTATAAAAGCAGCATCCGAACCTTTTCCGAACCTCAAATCAATGTTCGGCTTAAGAAATATTATAGACATCTAAAAATTTGACCTACTTCTTTTGATATCCTAATGGTTTTTGGACAACTGAGTTTTATAATCGGCAATAAAGTTTTATGAACAAATACATAAAAACATTCAAATTTACCTTAAAATTCACCATCCATATTAGCCTCGGTCTTTTTCTTATTTGATCCCCGACTCTAAAGCATATTTGAATGATTCACAAAATAAGTCTTAACATTACTTAAGTAACAATGTTCATGTATTGATTAAGAAGTGAAAATTTAATTAACATTAAATTATGTTTTGACAAAGACTTATAGTTTTTATACCCGTTACTCGTAGAGTAAAACGAGTATACTAAAGTCGTGCAAATGTATGTAACAGGCAGAAGGAAGCATCTCCGATATCATAAAGTATATATATTCTTCATCAGCATCAACAGCAGAGTCGATATAGCCATGTCCGTCTGTCCGTCCGTCTGTATGAACACCTAGATCTCAGAGACTAGAAGAGCTAGAGAAACCAAATTGTAGATGTAATCCAGTATTGTCTGCAGGCAGATCAAGTTGGTTTCAAATTTTGGCCACGCCCCCTCCCGCCCCCGCAATAAAAATGTTGAATATCTATCTACAATTTGTAAGCTATCGAGCTCAGATATCGCAGTTTAGTGCATGTGGCCAATATGTGCAATCTCACAAATTTTCATAAAGATCGGATAATAAATGGCAGAGTAAAAAAAACGTTGCATACTTATCTGAGCCGCATGAGGTTATTAAACACTAATTGCCTTGAGTAACGGGTATTTCGAAGTCGGGCAGAACCGATTTTAACTTATGCTCTCGTTTTTTTTGGATTAATCCTATCTCAATCGACAAAATCAAAATCGACACAGTTCTTTTGAAGTTTGTGTCGTTTTTAGGTCAAGGTTCGAGCCAAAAACCTTGCACCAAATATTTTCGAAACTTAACCAGTAGTAAATGTTTTTGTTTTGCTGCGCTGATTCTTCCTCAACTTGACCATGCCATGTATTTCCACTTGTCTTATATATCAAACAAATGGGCGTTTTCAGCAGATAAATCCGATTTACGATTACTGATTTATGATTGCTGAATAAAGTGATTGCCGATTGCGATTGGAAAATATGACAGTCATGTTTGCTGAGATGAAATCATACAAAATCTACGTTGAGACCTTTTACTGATTGCTCGGCCAACTGTTTAACCCAAAACTGAATATAAACTGACAAACTGACAGCGTTAAATGCCCTTAAAAATTGTGCATTAAATGAGTTGACAAAATGTTCAAATGTCGGAACTTAGCAATCAGTGATATTCAGCAGAGAATCATCAGCAATATTAAAATGAATCTGAGAAGCACAAAAAAATTTATGAGTTGGCTTTCTGAATTCCTATTTGAGTTATTTGACATCCAACTCACATTAGACTGAGGTATCAGGTCATGAAAATGGTGTCAAGGCACTAACAGCCCTAACGACATGATGCATCACTGAACGTAAATCCGTCAGTAACAACTGCACAGAGAAAAAAAGATTTTTTAAAATATCCATTAGACATCGGTATCCATTTGAAACGGATATTTTCTTAAATCAATTTTAGGAACTTACATTTTCATCCAACTGTATTGAAAATCATCAAAGGGAAATGAAAAATGGGTATATTTTAACATCAAACAAAAGATATTAAAAAAACATTTTCCAAATGTATATTTTATTCGATCTTTACTTTCCGTGGGGTAATGCATCACAGGGCTAGTCCAATACATGAACTTTAGAGTGCACCCATCACCACATTAACGACGGGTAATGCATGAAAGTACCAATTGGTTCGCTTTCCATACAAAATTGCTTGGGCAAATACTTTGCTGGTGGCAGGTTCTTAATACGAAGAGTTAGGGGATTCGTTAGTGTCACACCGATGCAGCCGAATTATAGAGAAACGAAAGCAGTTCCTGGGAGTTATTGCAAAGAAAAATCTGTTACGGGAGCTGCACAACCGAGAGAGAAGCTAATTTGATACAATTCAACATTGCCTTTAATAATTTTAGCGTCGACAAGACCTTGAGCTATATCGCTTCTACTTTGAGCACAGAACAGAACACGATCTGGTTCAAGTACATTAAATACCAGTGGCAGAAAGACTTAGAGGGTGAACGGACCTCAGGACTCCTATAGCAATTAGCGAAGACCCTACACAATGATCAGGAAACACTAAAATTTCAAAATTAGAGACGAGTGCATAAAACTGCATTCATTATGTAAAAGGAAGAAAAAAGGAGGATGCCTACCATTTTTTGCGTTAAATTAAAAATGTTATCAATTCAATTCAACAGCTCAACTGGGGGTCGTGAATACCCTCAACATTTAAATCAAATGACTATGCGCAACCCCCAAAACTTTTTCAATGTCCCAAAGCGAGATCGAAATAACGATCTCTTGCACAGCAGGCACACACACTACCCGCTGCACCACACCGGCCACCGTTCATTATATTCTTACCAATACTTTGGCGAATCGATTAATAGTCCTGATTAATAAATAAATATATCTAAGAAGGCACTTCGAATCTCTATTTCGTACCATCTTTTGGGGGCGGTGACCTTATTTCTGATTGTTCTTCTCCTAGTCTTTATATGTTTCTCATATTTCAAATAGTCAATAAATCTAAGAATTGTGGAATAATTCAGAATTTTTTAAATGACTAAGGGACGACTTCTCTTCTCCTAGATTATAGCTGACATTTTAATGACCCTTTTGAACCAGTGTACCCGTCGCTTCTAAAATCTACACTCTATGGCCGATTGTCAGCTCCTGCTGTTCCTGCTGCTGTCATGGCGCTTCGACCATGTTAACCCTTATGCTTGATGCTTAGTTAACCTTACTTATGTGACCAGCAACCGATTGCAGTCGGTTGCGTGGGGAGCAATTGCAGGTGCTGCCGGTGCCCGCTATCAGCTGTCGGCCACAAGGCTGCGGTGTCCTGGGCGCAGCATCCTTTTGTCGCCGCCAAACCAAACCGAACAGCCGTTGCCGCCGTCGCTGCCGCATGGAATTTTGCAATTTCTTTGGGATTTCGAAATTGCTTTTTCTACTTTTTCGCAGCCAGCAGCGCGGCAACCTCAAGCCATTTTACCTTTTGTGTGCGGGAGGGGAGTGCAAGGACTCTTGGCATTGTTGGACTGCGTTTCTTTTGAGGACAACACACAGGGCGAAAGACAGGGAGAGAGCGAGAAAAAATCGATCAAGAAAAATGACTTTTGTGGGTTTTCGTAATTTTCATTGCACGCGTAATTGAAAATTTTCAAATTCCTGCTTGCATTTTTCCCCCCAGCTTCCACTCGCCCCGTTCGCCGCGCTTTATCAGCAAGAGGCGGCTGCAAAAAATGGAATTTATATGATGATAAAGGAAAATATCGTCTTCGTGCTGCTCCTGCTGCCGCTGCTGCCTTTCTACTTGTTCGTTTCATTATGCGTTCATTATTTGTCGAAATTGTGTTAATCTTTGAACTTTTTCCTGGGAAAAAATATGGCACACAATATGCCAAAGAAAAGCTGATAAATTGAGGTCAATTTAGGGGGCTAGAGAGAACAAAGTTTACCATCGAAATTGAAACAGCAAAGTTTTTAAAATATTTAAACATTTGTTTTCCATTTTATTTACTTGCAGGTGAGTGCTACGAGTGCTGTGGATCTCTTAAATGGTGGCATTTTATGGGAGAGCGTTTGCAACTAAGTGCCAATTGTTTAAAAACTTAAATGCTACACAAAACTAGTTAATTCTTAGCTCAATTTTGTATTCAGAAGTAAGGTAAGTTTTGGATTGAAGCTTGTGAAGGTCCTTGGAACTTTTGAAGTCGACCTTGAACTTACTTCTGAAAACAAATCCCACTTACTGTATATAGAGATGCCTTTTATCTTAGCCACCGCCATATACTTATTCACACTTCCTGTTTCCAACAAAATCCCAAAAACAAGTCATATAACAACTTGGGATAAGTGCTTATCATCAAAACTTAGAATTCTTTATACATAATTAGCTCTGAGTTGCCATGTCGATGTCAATTTTCACTTCTGTGCAATGAGAAACAGTTTTTATAGTATTTTCATTTCTTATTTGCTTTATTATCAGCCGCAATGAATAATACAAAATGTGTGTCAGTCAGCCTGCTGCATTTCGTCTTTGATGCATTCTGAATTCTCACATAGAGAAAAATACTTGTTCATTGCGATAAAATCTCGAAACAACTTTTTGTGTAGAGTAGCGCACAATTCAAGCTTAGGCTCAGATTTTGGGATTGAGCAACGAAAAGTGACCCGGCCGTTGGGCTAACAAATGATATTTATCGACAGAGCCGACTGCCCCATTGTCTTTACCTTATTTTGGTTTTCTGTTGTTTGTGTCGGGGTCCCCCAAATGCCGACAACTTTGGTCGTCGTTTTGCCTTGTTACCCGAAATGCGTCAAATGACAAATGATTTAAAATTTATTATCGCTTTTGCCGGGCTTTGTTTGTTCAAACTGCTTTTCGGGTAAGGCGAATAGGTAGACACAGTTAGATCCAGTTTTGTTTCTTGTTTCCTGCAAGCGAAAGTGAAAATAAGTTTTGTCTGTTGACTTTTGTCATATGTAAAGAGTCTAGTTTTCATTTCTCTGCCGTCTGTTTGGGGGGGGATTTAAATGTAATAAGAAATGATTAATGATGAAAACGTCATTGAAATGCTTTTCCACTGTAAAATAGGGTGTGTCAAGGAGCTTTCGGGTATATGAAAAATAGTGTGGATGCAAATTGACAACGATAAAATACCCAAATTCGAAATATCAGAAATTTTTAAGGAGTAAAGATGCCGGAAATATTGTCAATATATTGAAATACTATATTTTTGTCAAAAAATATCGTTAGTTAACGTTATATTGTATATAGAATATTGTTTGGTGATATTTCTGATTGGAAATATGCTGAATTCAAAGAGGCAGCACATCTTTATGCTCAAAATATTGAGCTGCAATTAATACTATGATGATTTTGTGAGCCATATCTAAAAATGACTTATTATTATACTTGCTTGTTTCATTTGACTTCTTCAAGTCAAACAAATTTTCAGAAATTGCATGCAAAATTTGAACTTAACTAAGGTTTCTTAAATATAAATAGAATACATATCTTAATCCTTAGTTTGCAAGGCTGCAATCTGGGCCTGAGTACCGGAACCTGAACCCGACCTTCGAAATTGTAAACTAGAGCTGCACCCGTGACGTGAACTTGACCGAGACACGGTGTGTCACGACATGTCACTACGTGAACGTGAGCAAACATAGAGTTTCGTACATGAACAACCCTGATTCGTGCGTTTTTCGTGAGTGAATTAAGATCAAACATCGTAAATGCAGTATTCAAGAAATTTGTTTAACTATATGCTTTGCCTAACAAGTATCATCACTAGAAAATATGCATTTTGTGTTTGGTATTTATCTGACAAAATGGTCAAGTGTAACTAAGTCAACTCTTGCAAAAATTCCAAGAACCCCGAATTTATTGCAAGAAAAAAGTTGATAAAAAGACCATATTTGGGTCGCATTTTGCTAAATCAAATGGCATGGAGATGCATTCGTAAGAAAATGGTGAATCGTGCATGATTCGTGAGTAACGCAAAACTCTTTAAAAATTAAATGCGTGAATCGAGCGTACGATGATTTTTCATTCGTGAATCGTATGTGACCATGTCAGAAAATTCGCTCACGCGCCCAGCTCTATTGTAAACACCTTGAATCTGCTTGGAAAATGGTTCGGCCTGAAGAACTCATAGATCTATCACAATTTATTTACCGCAGAAAAAAAAATTTTGGTTTGCTAAATCAGAGTATTATCACTAACGATTTTTAACGTTTTTAAGAAGTATGGAGACATAAGTTAAGTTGTAGCTTTTGCTTAAAAGTCCAGGTAATGGTAGAGAAGTTTCTTAATTATGGAATTAGAATGACAATCCAATCGGGTTTTCGTTAATGTTAATTATACCTTATTTAAATATCTTATTTATTTTACCAAAAAAGTCTCCAGTATTCAAGAATCCCTGAACAGAGCTTCAAACCCAATCCAATAAGTCAAGGACTCTGCCTGAAAGCTAAACACTATTATGTAGTGTTTTTAAGCTTTGATCCCTACATTGTAAACTCAGTTAGGAAAAAGTTTTAAAAACTTATCAAATGGCATCTAAATTACCTTAATGACCCCAATATACTAAAGAAATAGCTGTGAGACACGAAAAAATCAGCGTTGCAAAGGAAATTCTGGAAGCCAGGAAGGCTTTATCAGGCTTTAACCGGTTAGTAGGCGGTGTGCCCTTTGGGGACATATATTTAACTCCTACCTCAACGCGACCATTAAGCAGCGTTCTTCGAGAGAGGAGCAAAATACAGCAAATTGCGTAGTTGGGAAATTTCATAAAAAAGTTTTTTAATAGTTGACTTAATTTTTGTCTTGATATGGTCTAATGAATCACTGGAGCTTGAGCAGATCTTTTTGGAGCCTGATCTGTTTGGAGTCATTATAAATATAAACTGACTCGCTCGAATCCAAATAATTTCAGACTCTATTTACTTGAACCATTTTTATTAGATATGAATCAAAGCGCACTTTGATTCCACTCATGCAGGGCTCTAATGCAAACCACCAGAAAATAAGTACTGGTTTGGTTCAGTGGTTCACACAGTTTCTGAACCGCCGGTTCGTTACATTAAATGGTTTTTGGAGCTAACTAAACCGCGGTTTCAATTCGTTTCAGTGGTTCATAAAGGTGAAGTATGAAATATTATGATTTCGGACTAATGTGACTTTTCGCACATTTTGGAAATTGAATTCCTAAAAACCATTTGAATATCTCTAAAATCCTTAGAAGAATGTTTACAATTTATGGGGAGAGAGTGACACAGAAATATCTAGAGATTCCCGTATAAACGATTAAATTTTGACTTAAACCAGGAGAACTTTGGATGTAAAGTGACTGAAACGTTGCATGCTACTAGATTATAGAGAAGGAAATCCGTACGCATCAAATCAACTTGGCTTTGAATAGACGGTTTCACATCTCTCAACTTTTCCCATCTAATCTAGTAGCCTACCATTTTGGTGAAATTTTTGCATATAAGGGCAAATCTCCATAGAGATTTCTGGGACACCCCCGATGATGCCGGGTTTGCAGGATTCGTCTATAAGTTCCTAAAAGGAATGCACTTTGAAAACTAAAAAAGTCGGCTATAAATGAATACGTACTAAGCAATGAATGGAATGCATCTACACACCTTATATAGCATTTTATAAGAGCAAAATTGGGCTGGCTAAAAATTAAAACAGCAAACTACAACGAGAGCGTAAGTTAAAATTGGCCCTGCCCGACTCCGATATACCCGTTACTTAGGGAAATTAGTGTTTAATAACCTTTTCTTATGTTAATTAAGACAGAGAACTAGCATTATTTTGAATATTTCAACATTATGTAGGCAGACAGCGCATGCCGCTCAGATAAGTATGCAACGTTTTTTATAACCTGTATAACTCTGCCAATTATTATCCGATCTTTATGAAAGAAATGTTAATTTTTAGTATCACATTTTAGGTTAGGTTATGTTAGGTTTTTGTTAATAGTTTTTGTACAACTGTCATTTAGATTATGTTGTTAATCTTGCCCCGTTGACCCGTCAATCAAAATAAAGTTGAATTCATTTCAAATATCTTTGTCTGATGAACTGTTTGTGGGAATTGCACATATTTCTTCAATAACAAAATTCACTTAATACAACAATGTATGTTAACATACATTGTTTAATACGATTTATTCCTCGCTATCGCATTTTCTTCATAATTGCTGTTTGCCATTTTGTGCTTAAAATTGCGTAAATTCCATAAAAATTATAATAATTTACAATTCGTTGATTTTGGCAATGCGCAAATTTGCTTGCATACAGTTTGCTCATTTTGATCAAATAATAACAACAACACTTCCAAGGCCCGACCAAATAAACAGACACACACGCACACACACTCCACTATCAGAATATACCGTTATGAGAGTGGGCGTGGCACACGCATTGAACTTGCATATTAATCAAGCGCATAATTTTACCAGGCGAAACGTGAATAACGAGCGATAAAAACTTGGCAAATATAAAATGCAAACAAAAATCGCACAAATAGTGTTGGCAAAGGGGGTAAAGCCGAGGCGGTGGGGAGGGTGGGTTTCGAATGTAGTGAGCTAGGGCTAACAGTAATGGGTGTTGGCCATTGTGAATCGATAGAGAGTTGTTGCCTCGATGTTGGTTAAACAGTGAAGAGCCATTTGGCAACACTGCTTCTAAAAATTTAGGGAACTTACAGTGCGCACAGGCTAAGCCCACTGAGAATTTCCAAAGATCTGGGCAAACCTGGAGCTTTTTATCGACCTTGAGTAGAATCTTATAATCAACTGAAAGCAGCTAATCATACCAACAATTCAAAGCTTATTTTATTTTGTGGCAAAATGATGCTGCCTGCAGTATCACTAAGCCAAGTAGAAATGGATTTATTTTCCATAAAAAAATCTTTCTCATAAACTTTTAAAATATTATAGAAGATGGTTACCATTTCTTGGAGATATGGATGATGGATCTATTTCAATAACCATGTAGGTTGATCACTTTTTAAACTTTTTGAGAAAAGGAAAAATTAAAAAGTATTTTACTTCATTTTAAGCTAATCTAAAAATGTTGATTTGTTTACTTTACCACTTAAAATGATGTATTCATAAATACAATTAGCCTTCTTAAATTTGATTCTTAAAAATATTTGGTATTTTTAGTTTACAAAATACAGCCACACTAATAACTTTATATTATTTAATGCCCAAGACAAATGCGAAAACTGCTTAATTTCAAACGCTATTGCTTACAATTTTTGTGGGGAAATGAAATCTGGTGAACTCATTGTTCTAAGTTGTTGTTAAACCACAAATGGCTAACTTAGCTGCGATTTCGGGTAGGCTCTGTGGTTCACCCTTAGTTTTTATCAATTGTCATCCTAAGTGTAGGCAACACTTTTTTCTAGTCCTGACCTACAACTGGGGGGGTGCTCTTATCAGCTCAACTGTTTCGCTTATAACTCCGGTGTTTTTTGTCCGGTCTGATTATACTTTTCAGAATAGATCGATAGCTAAGAGAACTTCATGAAGTTTGCTTCACCGTGTAAATCCAGTCTTATTACAATTTAAACACAAATGCCGACATCTCAGCCCATATGACTATCAATTACTCGCGCGACAATGCCGCATATCGCAGCAATAAAGGAAAGCGACTACCGACGTTGACCGAATGTTGATCAATTCGTGTAGATTTTCTACTCGTAACATTCAGCATTTGAAATCCTAAACTTTTATTCAAAAAACCTATATCGCAACAAGAACAAGAACAGCTTTCTAAATGATAGACATTGCTACACAGAAAAAAAAAACAGATCCAAAAAAACTTCCATATGTAGTGCAAACGTCTTTAATAGACTTTTAATCATCGAAAGGTGAAGAAATCAACCAAACGATAATAATTTTCATATCCTTTGTATGATTTTCAGCTCCTTTGCATGATAAAAAGAATATTTCAGACTTATCCAGTCCTAATGGATACGGGAATCATCTAATGCATATTTTTCAATATCCTTTTTTCTCTCTGTTTACAGAAACTGTATTCTGTACTGATTTTGATTTCGAAATTCCACACGCATGCAGGTTTTCAATATCTTAATGTTAATGTAGAAATCACCTAACTTTCGAGTGGTAATTAGATTGCTATATGGAAAATGTAGAAGTTATGTGTAAAAAAGCTTTTTTTTATATCTTGCATTCTTAGCCCTTTTTCGAGTCAGCATTTGACTTTAAAATGTTTTTTTACATTCTTAAATTCTACATGTAGTATGTAGTTTTACTTTACTACTTTTAGCTTTCTGTTTTCTACATATCTCGTGTGAAATTTAACAGGGCGAAATACGTTTTTAATAGGATTGCCGTTTCTTTTTGCTTTTTTTTTCGAATGGTCTTCCTTGGGAAGGCACTGATGCCAAATTCGCAAAATTAAGTAAATGCATACATTTCTACAGGTAACTCTGCAAATATCTTAGATTCAGCTGAGGGTTGTGTCCTGAAAAACTTTTTCGTCGCACATTGAGTTTGTTTACCGGGGCTAAAAGTACCTTGGTTAATCCTGGTTAGATTTGGGGGTCTCCCAGAAATCTCTAGAGACGTTCGTATAAACGGTTTTATTTGGACTAAACTCGAGAGATTTCCAGCTGACTATTCAAGGCAAAGTGTATTTGATGCCTATGGCTTAACTTTCCCTTAACCTATATTCTTCTCCAACCTTCTCTTTAATCTGTCACTTGATATCTACAGCTCTCCTAGTTTATTTATAAATTCAGTCGCTTAAACGAAAATCCCGTGAGATTTCTGGACCTCCCCTCCATAGTCATATTTCTTGAGGTTTTTAGAGATACTGAGATATGGACTTCGTCTCCTCTCTGTGACTTAAAATCTGTTCCTTAAATCGAGTGCAGACTTTAATAAAATCTCTCGCTCACGCACTCACACACACACACACACAGACACGTGTATTTGCATATTTGGCGGCTGACTGTTTATTTTAGAGTTGATTTTCAAGTGAACAGTTTACTTAATGCACGCACCAGGCCAAACGCAAATGCAAAATTACGCATACGCAACGTAGCCATAGTTTGTGGTTAGCCTCCACACACGCCTCCAACACACCCCCCTCGCTGCTCAATAATTTCGATAAATTGCCACGCCCACCCAAACGTACGTACACGCACACACATTTATACATACACAGCGTTTGGGTGAGTCGCCGCCTGCCTCTTCAGCGTTAAATTGGAAGCACTTTAGATTCACATTCAATTAATTAATTTAAGCAAATTGTTTGCTTCAAATTAATTGAATTTGCATTTAATTTGCGCTCACAAGAGAGAGAGAGAGGGAGAGAGAGCAGGCAAGAGTGAGTGAGTCTGTCAGTCAGTCAGTTAGTCATGGCAGGCCTACTTAGTGTCCTCCCAATTGAATGCCCATTTGCACTCGCCCCTCATCAACGTAAAGTTTATTAACTAATTTCACATGTGTGTTGTTTTGTGTGTGTGTGTGTGTGTGTGGGGGCGGAAAACAACAATATTTAAGCACATCTACCCTAGAGAATCGGCAAAAGCTTTTCCGCTCCAAATTGCCAAGTTTTCCAAGAGCGAAAACAAGTTCACTGATGAAAAAGCAGGCAATGAACTGACAATAAGATTGAACTATTACTCAAGTTCTTTCTTAAGAAGCCCTAAACCAAACAGTTTAACTCAAACATTCATTCCTCAAATAGTACCTACCTCACCACATTAAAATAATTAATATTAATTATAAGCCAATTAGAAATGACGATGACGACGACGACGACGACGACGACTCGAAGCGCCGCATAAAAAACGAGGCGCATAATTTGCGCTTTTCACACTAATTAAATGCGAATGAGTCGACGCGTCGACGCTGACAACTGCAACAAGAAAGCGACAAATAGACCAACGAATTAAAATCCCGCTGCTGCAAAAAATGATTAAAAATGTAAATTTTAATTCAATTTCGTTTGCGAATGGCACAGAAAATAAAAATGCGAGAAAAACTAGTAGCTGTAAAGTGGTTTATTGTGAGCCAGGAGTACAGGATGAGGGAAGATGGACAAAGTGACGCGACAAACTTTGCCGCCAGGCAGAGCGCTAAGAAATAAAAAAAAATGGCAAAGAAAAGCGACAGGGAAAAAGAGCGAAACTAAAAAAAAGTGGCTTGCCTGCAGGCAAAACAAAAAGTAAAGAACACACAACCGAGGAGAAGAATGGGCAAATGGTAGATAAGAAAAAATCTCAAGCGGCAAAGACAAATCGAATTTCCTATTTGAAGAGATACGAGTCGAGCGCGCATAATAATACAAACCATAGCGAAAGGCTGCCTTCGACAGATACCTGATATTTGCGGGAAAGGGCACAAATAATACTGATGTTGGCCACAGTTGCTGTAGATGAGTTTATGTAGTTTATGTTTAGGAATTTTAAAGGATAAATCAGTGCTGAATTCAGGAAAGAGCATTAAAAATTACTATAATTCTGGACTGACTTCTTCGTTCCTTGGTAGTAGGATCTGTTAACAACTTTGATTAATCGAATTCGGAAACAATAACAGGACCTGATAGTTAAAACCAGGACTGCAAGCCTATTTTGAACCGAACCGGTTCAAACCGGTTATTTTACTCTTAACCGAACCTCTTTAGATATAAAAGCTGCAAGCGAACTTGTTCCGAAACTAAAATTTCGGTTCCGTTCAAGAAATTTGCTAGTCATCAAAAACTTGACCTTCTGCCTAGCGACTTCATCTGTTATTTGGTTGGTTTAGTGTGACTAACTCCTAAAATGGGTAGGAAACTGAAATACAACATCTAGAACTACTCATAAAGTCCCCATCCATAATAGCCTCTGCTTTTTAAGCTCCTCCGCACTAAATCTGTTTTAAATAATTCTCAAAAACATGAGACTTACATTAGATTAGTAATGATTTTCTGCGAAATCTCCGAAATGGAATTGCACTTAACAGTATTAAATATTCCTATATGTTCTAAAAACCGATTCCTACACAAAAACCACCAGATTTTCAAACGATTTGTGTAGTTTTTAGGTCGAGTGCGATTTTTAAAACATAAATATAAATAGAAGCATAGACTAAACCAAGGTTCGCACCAAAACTTTCTACCGAAAACATCGAACCTTATATTTCAGAACCTTAAGCATTGCTTAATCTTGGTTCAAACCAGTGAACCGGAATCAAACATTTCTTTGGGTTCGCAGGACTTGTTTTATACTTATTTAGTACACGCAGTTGTTTTGGTACACGGTTTTATGTTCGTAAAATAAAAAATTTTTTATGTGGTCACTCAAAGCGTAGGACATCTTATTTAAAATGGCCGCCTTGTTCCTTCCAGCAACGCCGAAGTCTCTTTGGCCACTTATTAATCGCATGGGGAAAATGATCACTGCCCGATCAAGGGTGCGCTTCAAAGACTCAATATTGGGGTGTAGAATAGAGCAAGCCATAAACTGAGAATAAAACAAGAAAGAAAGTCGGTCAAGCCCTACTATAACATTCTCTGTACCAATGAAATTATACGCTCAGTATAAATTTTGATGCTGCAGTAGCAGCTGAAAGCAGCAGCGAACAGTCTTTTGATCATAACTTGACAACTGTTCATCCGATATTCGCCAGAAGGACAGACGGACATGGCTATATGGCTATATGCACCTACGGTGCGGAGTATAATAACGTCAAACAATGCTTCTGCCAACTTGGCGCTACGGTACAGAGTATAAAAGTCAATGTATAATCTAGATTTAACATCTCCTTTTTCGCGAAGAAACGGTTGAAAAAATATAAATCTTAATAAGATTTTCGCAGGAACAGGAAAATTTATTATATGAAAGAAAAATTTTGCCTTTTATTTTTCCGTGTTCAGCAGAAGGATTGATCGCTGAGCAGGTATCAGAAAAAAATGGTACAACGAATACAATCTGTTGAACGAAGTGCTACATTTTTGGAGAATCATTTAAAAGCGGCGCCGACATTGACGACGCTCCGTGTCAGCATTGAAATTTCATAATAGTTGTCAAACTTAACTTTTTACATATTTTTTTAGTTATTTCAAACTTCTTATCGCCCATAAAAAAACTCATCTCTAAATTTAGTGCAAAAAATGCCCCAAGCTACGCGTATCGGTATCGAAAAACCTATCGATTTACACTTACTGCTGTAGGTAGCAAGATCACTTGAAAGGAGCATACTTTTTTCTCGTTACACGCTCCTCTATCATGATACCGTATAACTAAAGTTCAGCAGAAAGATCAGAAAAAAATTATGATTGATCAGGGAGCAAAATCTTATGCTGAACGAGGCCATTGATTCATCTTAAAGTCGATTACAAACGATCTTTATCCAAGATTGTAAGATTAAGATTTAAAATGAGATTATAATCTTGGGTTGAGATTGTAACTGCCTTGTGCATTTTTGTTACCGTTTGTCTTTGTTTCGGAACTGTTTTCTTGGTTTTAGATTGATTTTTTTCTCTGTGTAGCCTTGATGACGAACCAGAAATAAAGTTCGGTGTATGGTTTTTAGCTATTTTTGATTCGATTTGCCTTGTGAGCTGGAGAGGGGTCTTGTTAAAAGGTCCACCGTTTGTTTGCAAATAATGTTGGGCTAAGAGCTTTGACAGCCTTTTCCAATTGATCCAGCCTTTTCGCCAAAATGAAGCTTGGTGACCCCATAATACGCCAGTCCAAACCAAACCATCACATATCTAAGCCGGTTGGTGACCTCTCTGAACTCTCGAAATCGTTTTGTTTGTTGAACGATTTCTCCTCTGCTGTTGTGAGCAAGAGCCCGGTCTTGTATGCACTGAGTACCAAGTCAAAATATTGCTGATATTCATTTAACGAGACAAGATTTTCTGCCTGCGCAGCGGATTTCGACGAATTCAATCTTTCACAGCGTTAGCACAGTGCGCTGACGGCCGGATTTCGCTCAGTCTTTTATTCGCAATCGTTCTCAATAACCATTCAACGCATCCACTCTAACTCGACGAGTCTACTGTTCCAACTTATCAAGAAAAGGCTACAACTTTTAAATACTTGTGGAATTGGCTCTGAAAACACCAAATTGATTACATAATTTTTCTATCCATATCATTCTCAAACATGCTTTTCTTTCACTTTTCCACACACACACACACACACATGGCCACCGACATCGTCCTCTTAGTTGCACATCCCCATTACCTCCCCCAAGTTTCGCATCTCTCCAGTGGTAGTTTTTTGTGCGAGCTCTTCATCAACGGCAGAAGAAGAAGATGAAACCCTCTTATAGACAAATGACCAACGGCGGCACAAACTGCAGCTCGCGGCGCTGGCAGCGGCGATCATCAACAAGTTCATCATCAGCAACGGAAGCTGTGTGGCATCCATAAACGTTTGTTGATTACCCGCAGCAGCAGGAACAGCAGCAGCAGCGGCAGCCTTGCCACAGTATTTTTTGTTGCCTTTCTTGCGCCACTGCAAGTTATTTGCATTCGCCGCTGGATCTGTTACACTCCAAGAGAATTTTCCTTTTCCTTTTTGCTTTTTTTGCGCTTCTCTCCTTGTGGCAAAAGATGAAAGTGTTTGGCAGTTGGCGTTGATGGCAAAAAGAGCAAAACTCCCCCACTCACCCGCTGTCTAACGCGCATTAAATCCACACCTGCCTGGGCATCATCATCATCAGCATCAGCATCAGAAAATGCAGAAAAGGGATAAAACCGAAGGAGGAGGGAGGGCACACACAAAATGGAATAGAATTGCAGATTCATTTCACTCAGCCACGAAGGACAAGATGAAGGAGATAAACCTTTTAGCACTTTCATATTTTGCTGGGCGTAACAAGAAAATGTTGGTGACCCCGACGCACCTCCACACTGAGGCTCCCCTCGGCCCTGCCAGAATCACGAATTTAATTGCCTCTCAAATTAATGAACTGTCATTATGACAACAAAAATAATTTCGAGCCAATTAACGCATATAAAACATTTAAAAACCATTAAGTAAATTAAAATACCAATTTCTCCTTTGCTGCTTCCTTCACCAAATCCGCTTAAATCAATAAAAATATTGCATTTGCTTATCAGCAAATTTCATTAAAGCACACATGATATTGCAAATTACAATAAATAAAATCCATCAAAATAAAACTGCAACGCAACACAACAAAAAACCGAATCAATGCGTTTGTAAATTAAATATATGTAAAATATATATTTTCAATGCATTAAAAAGGTCGCGGCAGGCAAACGGACAAACAAGATGCGGCCTAATTAAATATTTATTAAAAATTGCTGCAGCATCAGCAACTGCGGCCAACGAAAATTGGATTATTTGTACGGGCACTTGACTTCTGACGCGCACTGTGCGTCGCAACCCACAGATGCACTACAAATGAGCGTCGAATTTATGCAATTCCAAATTTGCATTTTAACTTTAGTAAGTGGAGACGGTTTGTCAGCATTTTATGATCCAACCATTTCGTTTGATTACAAAGATCTTAAAGTGAAATAGTAAGGAAATTGATGACCAAAGCGAAATCTCTTCTACAACATTTCGAAAATTGAAAATGTTCCATCCAGTTGATGGTCAGGATCCTGGCAGATTAACCACAAACCTTAAAGAACAATAACTTGTTTATGGCCAAATTGAGGAATTTATATTCGATTGATTTCGATTCAAACTAAGGAAGAAAGATATTTAAGTCAAATGAAGAGTCTAGAAACTTACTACACCCGGAAAAAAGTAAAATGAATAACTTAGGAACGCATGCTCTTAAAAAAATATAGTTATTTGCTCTTGAATTTTGTAGAAATCGAGCTAAATTTGTTCTCAGTATTGATGTATTTACTGACCTAAAAAAACAGAGAGGAAATCAAGCACATTTGAGAGAACACAGCGTTGGACTCGCTCTCTCAGTTTGGTTTTGGTGTGTGGGAAAGCTATCGAGCGGAGAGAGCTATCGATTTTAGCACTTATGTTGCTTTGGAATTCCCAACCAGTTATGGAATTTCTGGCATGGACCGGCGGCTGTCCAACTGATAGTTTACTGGCAAAGACTGACGCTGCTGTCAGGTGTTATGTATTCCTCGAGCCGTTACACTCATGCTACATGGTTTAACAATTAGTTTTTCATGAAATATATTTGAACAAAATGAAACAAAAACAACTGCTCTTAAATTGGTGTATAGTTGAAATCTATGATGCTCTTGATTGAAGAGTAAACGACTATAGTTATTGATATTGAGGATTGTAATGTAGTGTCCTTTAATGCGACAATGTCAGTTCGATATACTGAAATACACCTTTGAATCAGCGAGCGATAGTCAGAGAAAAGAGAGAGACAGAAAATATCGAAGCTGTACAGTGTTTTACATTGTACTTATGGTATCATAGTCTCCTACTGAGAGCACAAAGTTGATGCTGGACGCTTTCTTCTTCAACAGTCACTGTGTTTGATACCAAGCCTCTCGGTATGCCTTTCTATAAGACAGTAGGTATAGACGAGTAGGCAGACATTCTATTTGCCATTACGCAGAAGTGTAAAAGTTAATTAAAAAAAAAATAGAGGAAAGTTATCTTCGGCTCCGCCAAAGTTTGCATACCCTTGCAGCTCGTTTTACTAACTAATTTGAAGTACATTTCCACTGAAAACATGCAAGTTTTTCTCACTAAGACTATTTTTCTAACCTTATTTTTCTATGGAAGCTCTACTATATAGATGTCCGATTTTGACCAAATTTAGCAGAATCATGGGAATGCATAGCAAACAAAGAAATACAAAGTTTGGAGGCGCTTTCTTTGAAAAGAAAAAAGTTTTACTCACTAGAACTAATTTCTCGACCGATCATTCTTATGGCAGCTATAACCTATAGTCATCTGATTTTGACAAAGCTTTAAAGAAGTGTGTGAAAGCATATAAAATAAATATATTCCAATTTTCAATAGGTTTACATTGAAAACAATCAAGGTTTTCTGCCTAAGACTATTTTTCTAACCTTACTTTTCTATGGCAGCTATACTATAAAGAAGTCCGATTTCGACCAAACTTTGCAGAATTTTGGAAAAGCATAGAAAACTAGTAAATACGGAGTTTGGAGACGATTGCATAAACACCAAAAAAGTTTTTGTCACTAGAACTAGTTTTCCGACCGATTGTTCCCATGGCAGCTATATGTTATAGTAATCCGATCGGGCCGGTTCCGACAAATGTGCAGCGTATTTGTACCAGAAGACTTTGTGCAAAGTTTGGTCGCGATAGCTTTACAGCTGACAAAGGAGATAGCATAGAAACAGACGGACAGACGGACAGAGGGACGGACAGACTAAATCAACTCAGTTCGTCATGGTGATCAAGAATATATATACTTAATGTGGTCGGAAATGCATCCTTCTATGCATTACAAACATCTGGACAATATCAATATACCTTCTGCAACGGTATAATAAACGGGGTATCGTATTATTCATTCCTAGAAATATTTGAACGATCAAGAGCTCGATGAGCAACTCAGAGAAGAAATGGGTGAAGTACTTTAAAGTTCCAAATGGGGTAGTAGTAAGACAAGTCCGACTTAGACAGTTTTTGGAAAGTGCTAGTCTGAAGCCTAACATTCACATAAAAACAATGCTCGACATTTGGTTCCTTGACCGCGGACCACCGTTTATAGAAATTCCAAAACTGTACATTTCCGATTTCGGGTTTAAATTTACCACTGTTTAAGCCTATTAATGCTTCTAGACAACAACCTTGATTTGTTGAATTTCTGCTGGTTAGTTTTCCATTCCATTCCATTTGTAGAGTGGTGATTTTTAAGCAACGAATTTGTTTGAGAAATCAACAAGAAAAGTATTTCATCTATTTCCAAGAAATTCATCAAAAAAATTAATTTAGATAAACTTTACACTTTAGTAAATCCGCCTGACTTTTTCTGTAATTTTCCACAACTCACAGCTGACCAATTTTCTTTTCATGCACTTCAAATCATTTGCTTTGTTCCGCGTCCTCTCTTCCTCTGTTCTGTTCTCTAAATTTGCATAAATATTTTTGTCGTATTTCAAAGTATTCTCCAAACATCTGATGCTCTTCCTTGTGCTGCTGGTTTTGTGCTTCTGGCACTTCCTCGCTTGCCAACCACCCTCCCCCCCGCCTGTTCATCTTATGCTAATGGCAAAAACAACTGCCATAGAAAGAAAGTGAAAATTCAATTTGCCAAAGCGTCGAATAAACAAATTAAATTATAATTAGTAAATAAAAGAGGAAAACAACAAAAAACACTGAAAACACAGAAAGAAACTGCAAAACAAAAGACGAACCGAGTTTTGCTCAATGAACATTTCCAGACAAAGGGGACGATAGTTGGTGACTGCTACTGGGAGTAGCTTGATTGAGACCAGGCAAGGTCTGTCTCTTAACAAGTATTTCCATTCCCATTGATTAGTCACAGTTTGGCATTCATCTAACTCAAGGATGACTCCTCATGTAAACCACCCACCATGTTTTCAATTGCTTTATCTGGCTTCCCTTCCTTTTTTTTTTGAAACGACATTTCTCACATGCTGGAAACCCTTTTTAGTTGACAAAATATGCAGCTGCATCGTTAGCACTCGCAGGAAATATTTGCCACGATTCGATTGTGTAGCCAAAAATCCAACCCAAAACCCCACCAAAGGCACTCAATTGGGTTTGCCACGTCGCCGTCGACGTCGTTATTATTATTTCTGATATATGCGGTCTTACTTTGCGGTTGTCACTCGCCGTTGATGCTGTCAGCAAGCTGCTGCTGCCGCCGCTCCGGCTTTGGCTCCGGCTCCTACCGCTTCCTCCGGCTCTCGGCTGCCCTGTGTGGGCGCACCGTTGTGTCATGGTTACATGCAAATGAAGCGTGAGTTCTGCGAAAGGTGTTGAAAAACGTCTGCCGAATGTGTGGCATTGGAATCCTTGTCGGTCTCCCATCTGCATAATTTTATTCCATAAAACGCCCGTTTCTTCATCTTTTTCTGTTGACAGAGCCTTTCAAATGACGATCTCTATTTTCAGTCTTAGCAATTCGTACAACATGCTGTCGAAAATTGTTTCGTAATTGCAATGTTGACAGCGCCCACGTGTGGCGAAGTCAATGCCAGGGAGGTCCTCCCTGGTTTAGAAGAGACAACCCGACAGGCGACAACTAAAGTTGGGATTTTGGGAACGAAGAAAAATGTGGAGAAGCCTCTGGCATGCAATTTACATTTTTATAGTTACAAACCGAGTAAAGGGACAAGGTAAAGGAATGCTATACGAAAAATCTACGGTTTAAAATGGTAATACAATGTGCCATATGTGACAAAGACAAATTGAGGAATGTAAAGCATTCAGAGGATAACTAGGAATTAGGCTCGCTGGCCACGATCGCTTACTGATCACTTTGTCAGACGCATCGCTTACTTTTCAACAGCAATTTCATTATTATATAAGAGTCCATTTTTAAGAAGCATGTCTTCTAGGTGCAGATTTCACAGACTTGCCAGATCCTCAAAGAATGAGTTCCTCGGGTACTGAGCGCGTTTTTGAAGAGGTTCAAGGTAAGAGATGGAGGTTTGACATGTATGGGACATATGCATTTCATTCCTGCAGGCATATCAAGATCTTCATCTGTCCGTCTGCTTCTATGCTATCTCCTCCGTCAGTTTTAAAGCTGTCGCCACCCAACTTTGGACGAAGTCTTCTGGTACAAATGCACTGCATATTTGTCGGAACCGGCCGGATCGGATGTTTATAACATATAGCTGCCATAGGATCGATCATTCGAGAAACTAGTTCTAGTGAGAAAAACTTTTTTGTTTTCTATACAAACGATTCGAAACTCCGTATTTACTAGTTTTCTATACTTTTCCATGATTCTGCCATGTTTGGTCGAAATCGGACATCTGTATAGTATAGCTGCCATAGTAAAGTAAGATTAGAAAAATAGTCTTGAGTAAGAAAAACTTTTTTGTTTTCAATGTAAACCTATTTAAAATTGGCTTATATTTATTTTATTAGCTTTCACACACTGCTTCAAAGTTTTGTCAAAATCGGATGAGCATATGATATTGCTGCCATATGAATGATCGGTCGAGAAATTAGTTCTAGTGAGAAAAACTTTTTTGTTTTCAAAGAGAACGCCTCCAAACTTTGTATTTCTTAGTTTGCTATGCTTTCTCATGCTTCCACAAAGTCGGACAGACAGATTTAATTTCTGCCACGCCTCTGCCTCCACCGAAATATGGAAACACAAACACATTGTACAGAATAAACCAGGGATGCAAACCGCTCGAAAATAAGAACTGGTTCGGTTCAGTGGTTCGCACAATTTCTAAACCGGCGGTTCAGTTCATTACATGGTTTTTGGAGCTAACTGAACCGCGGTTTCGGTTCGGTTCAGCGGTTCACAAAGGCACATTATGAAATATTATAATTTCTGTAGAAATGTGACTTTTCGAACCCTTTTGAAATTTCATTCTTTTAATCCATTTGAATATCTTTAAAATCATTAGAAGAATGTGCATAGCTTATTATGTCGCACTTCCAGTCTATAAATTCCTAGAGGAATGCCCTTCGAAAAGAGAGAATGTCAGCTGGAAAAGAATACGTTCCATGCATCTTACATACCCTATTCATCATATTATACGAAAAAAACTCTCCTGTCGACTAAGATTGAATTAAGTTAAAGAAGATTAAATTGAAAATATTCTCTACTAGAGCAAAAAGACATACTGATGATAGGATATTAAGAGATAGGCGGGCCATTGCAGAAGACTTACAGTATTACAAGTTGTAAAATTTGTGTCAAGCCATCCTATGTAGAGGGTCGAACGAAATGTATAAAAACTGTCTTCGAGACTCGATTCAAATTTCCAAATTAATCAAAAACATTGGCTAAGGGAAAGCGATTCCAGTTAGAACTCGTCGGAGAACTGAACCGAACCGAACCGTTTTCTTTTGTGGTTTTTGGTTCGGTTCAGCAATTCTGATAGGAAGCCGGTTCGGTTCGGTTCGGTTTAAAACCGGTTCGGTTCAGGACCGGTTTGCATCCCTGGAATAAACCTAAGTAGACCTAGGATCTCTGGCTTAAATGTCTACGAGGGTAGTAGAGGTTGACGAAGCATGCTTGTGCAGCTACAAAGTTAAAGTGTAAGCACTTCAGTGAGTTAACAATCGATATTTTTACAGACTCCATTACTCACAATAGGAGATTATTAAATGGAAATGGATTTTGGACCTAACCTAACCTAGGGCCGATTTTTCTTATCTACCAAAAAGCTGATATGCGCCAGATCCGCTTAGATTGTGCATTGTAATTTGTCAGGGATGCAAACCACTCTAAAATAAATACCGCTTCGGTTCAGTGGTTCACTCAGTTTCTAAACCTTCGGGTCATTACTTGGTTTTTGGAGCTAACTAAACCGCGGTTTCGGTTCAATTCAGTGGTTCACAAAGGCGCATTATAAAATATTATGATTTTATCTAGTTATGTGACTTTTCGAAAAATTTTGAAATGGTAGTTCTATAATCCATTTGAATATCTTTAAAATCGTTAGAAGAATGTCCAAAGTTTATTATGTCGGATTTACAGGATTCGGCTATAAGTTCCTAGAGGAATGCCCTTTAAAAGAAAGAATGTCAGATAAAAAAGAATATGTAGAAAAAGAATATGAATTACCACAAAAAATTTAAAATATTGTCTACCATAGGAAAAAATACAGATTGATGACTGGTATATGAGAAGTTAAATATTAAATATTTGGAGGGTCGAACGAAATGTATAAAAATAATCTTAGGGAAACGATTCAAATTCCCAAAAAAACCTTGGGTAGAGCAAAGCAAAGAGAACTGAACCAAACCGAACCGTTTTGGTTTGTGGTTTTTGGTTCGGTTCAGCATTTCTGAAAGAAAGCGGCCCTGTTATTTGTTGCATTATGTGACAGATAGCTCTATGTTGAAGACTAAAAATCGGTCCTTATTTGTATTATTAAATATGGATGGACCCATTGGCGAAATGTTGATGATATTTATGAATTTGGCAGGAATATCTGCAGCAGCTTTTATAAGGTTGTCAAAAAAGTCTTGCGGTATTTTTATTCAATTTTCAATTGTTCATAAAATTGGTTATAGTAATGCGATTTAAGTCAAATATGCGCCGTTTTGTTCGATGTCGAGTTCCCAACGAGATGCCAACTTCATAATGCCCCTCTTATAGAAGCTCGCTTCCCTATTGTCAAAAAACTCGGAGAGCCAATTTTCACAGGACTCTCTTGTGGCCAACTTCCGACTACCAAGCTCGTTCGCCATGGACAGAAATAGGTGGTAATCACTTGGTGCGAGATCCGGACTATACGGTGGATGCAAAAGAACCTCCCATCCGAGCTCCCGGAGCTTTGGGCGCGTCACCAAAGATGTGTGTGGCCTGGCGTTGTCCTGATGGAAGACAATTCGGCCTCTGTTGATCAAAGATGGCCTCTTCTGCATGAGTGCTGCATTCAAGCGGTCCAGTTGTTGGCAATACAGGTCCGAATTGAGCGTTTGGCCATAGGGGAGCAGCTCATAGTGGATGATTCCCTGCCAATCCCACCAAACACACTGAAGAACCTTCCTGGCCGTCAATCCAGGCTTGGCCACCGTCTGGGCAGCTTCACCGCTTTTCGACCACGACCGTTTGCGCTTCACGTTGTCGTAAACGTAAACGGGTCGATTTTGTTGCGATTCAGAAGCGATTCGCATGCATCCATACGGGCCAAAATGTTTTTTTGCGTCAAGTCGTGTGGCACCCATACATCGAGCTTCTTTTTGAATCCAAGCTTCTTCAAATGGTTTATAACGGTTTGATGACTCATGCCCAGCTCTTGGTCGATGCTACGGCTGCTACTATGCCGGTCTCTTTCGATCAATTCAGCGATTTTATCGCAATTTTCGACGACAGGCCTTCCGGTCACCTCTGCACCAGAACGAAAACGTTGAAACCATCGTTGTGCGGTGGAAATGGAAACAGTATCGGGTCCATAAACTGCACAAATTTTATTGGCAGCATGAGATGCATTTTTGCCTTTATCGTAGTAGTACTGTAAAATATGCCGTATTTTCTCTTTATTTTGCTCCATGTTTGCGAGGCTATAACTCACGAACGACTTAAAACAAACAACTATAAATCAAACACGTGTTAGCGCGTGAAAAGAGCTTTCCAAAAAGCTCAAGCGTGAACCGATGCGACGAATACAACTAGAACTACGCGCTTGCAAAGACAAGCTTGCGGAAATACCGCAAGACTTTTTTGACAACCTTATATTTTCCTTCGTACTCTGGAAAAAGTTTGCCGTGAATGTTAGAAATTGGCACTGGAATTTATAAAAATTTTCTATTACACAGAAATAGTTTTTTGAAACTCTGAAAAATATGCCAAAACTAAAAAATATTTTTCTTAAATTTAGGGTGAAACGCCTTAAGACGGATTTCATAGGAGAATTTATCATTTTCAGGCAAATTTAGGCCTTTTTGTTTTATAGGTGAAGTAGCAAGATCTTCTTAAACAAATTATCCAATTTGTTCTGCATCATGTGTCTGGTTCCCCCGAATCCATTCATATTTCCCTTTCACAATTCCAGGAGTGTGCCTGTGACATCAGGTGTCTTCACACAATTCTTGTCCCTTATAAAAATTACTCCTTTTGACCAACCACTTTAAGTAGCCAGTATAGCTCTGCCTCCAGAGTTAAACATGAAAGAAAGTCGGTCAAGCCCGACTATAACATACTCTGTACCAGCGGAATTATACGCTCAGCATAAATTTAGATGCTGTAGTAGCAGCTGATAGCAGCGCTGCTACTGCGCCGCAGCAGCGAACAGTCTTTTGATCATAACTCGACAACCGCTTATTCGATCTTCACCATTCTTTTGACGGATCGACAAGTTATTCTGATAACTAAATATGTCCATAAGGAACGACCCATCTATCTTTAAAACTGTGGGAGATATCACTTTTTTTCTAAATTGCGGGGGCGGGAGGGGGCGTGGCCAAAATAGAAAATAAACTTAATCTGCCTGCAGACATAAGAAGCATTTGTCCCATACATGTCAAATCTCTATCTCTTACCATCTCTGAGATCTGTGCGTTCATACGGACAGACAGACGGACAGACGGAAATGGCTATATCGACTCGGCTATTGATGCTGATCAAGAATATATATACTTTATAGGGTCGGAGATGATTCCTTCTCGATGTTACATACTGTTGCACAAACTTATAATACTCTAAGTACCAAAGGTACAGAGTATTCAAATGAGTTGTCGTTTCTCATCAATCCAAAACATCTTGTCTAGGTCATGAACTTCTCAACACTGAAAGGAAATGCGCGTTTTTCTTTTTCAATCGAAAACTATAAACAGTTATCTCTCTCCTAGAAGTCATAAAAATATCATCTTGTGGTGCATCGATTTTGAGTAGCAATTAAAAATCAACATGTAAACACGTGTCCCTCCCTCCCTCACCACGCGAAACCCTCATACAGGCGAAGGCCGGCAGCAGCTGCCACTTAGACAAAGGACGATGCTTGCTTGAAAGAGTTACAATCGAACTAAGTACTTTAGCGCTTCTCCTTCTGCCCAGACAATGCGGGCGGTCTCAAACGGCGTCCACAAGCCAAACAAACAATGCATCAATCAATAAAGATTTCCGCACCTAATAAGCCGCAGAACAGGGGGGAACGCCCGGGCCATTCATTGACGCTGCTAACCAATTAAACGCCAATAGTTGCCAGCGATGCCTTCACCAGAAAAGGTGTTAATCGAATTACGACCCTTGGCATCTCCGGCCTTCGATTGCGGCAGCGTCTGCGGCTGCACTGTTGCACTTTCAATGGCGGCGCCCTCAGCTGCCTCGTCGTCGTCGTCGTCGTCGTCGTTGGCGCTGTCATTGCATTTCCATATTTTCAAATTTGAATTTTCTATTTCGATGTCAACGCACGGAGTAGGACAATTGAGCCAACAGACATCGTTTATCAGACCACACACTCTCACCCTCGCACTGCGGAAAATTACACACATGTGTGGCTTTTCCAAGGAGGCGGCAGCAACTGAAGCTGCAGAACTCGCAATGTGTCGCTTCATTTTTGGGTTGCATGCGTTAAATTTGAAACAAGTTAATGTCTGGCTGCATTTTAGCAATTTTGTGGCGAGTTGTCGTTGGAGAGAAGATTCCACTCTGCCAAGGCGTAGGGGTGGGGGAAATTAGTTCGAAGTGGGTGAGTGCAACTCAAATGAAACGCCCCAAGTGGAAGATGGAGAGATATTTTCCTGAATTAAACCCCAACTACTAAAGGATAATGAGGTTCGTTTGCCACTACAATAAAAATTTGCGTTTATCAATACAACTCTGCTTCGTCCTTGCTACCATCCTCAGTCTGGCACTTCACTCAACTCCTTTCTGGCCAGCTTCATTTGCAGTTTTACAAATTGCATTGGCCAGCTCAAAGCGGAGACACTGACTACAAGAGAAACATAATGTAGAGAATCGCCAGGAGAAAGAGAGAAATCCTCTTTAATTAGTTCGCCTTTCGTTTAATGCAATCGCGAAAATATTTTTAATTTAAAACGCGTAATTCAATATCTCGCGTAATTTTATTTCCATCACAAGCAGCAGCAGCGGCAGGGCTGGGCAGCAGCGACTCCGTATTGGTTGGTGGGATGTGGCACAAAGTGCTGCCAGTCATTGTCGGACTCCAGTGTCCTGTTCAATTTTTATGTCCCTAGAGTACAGGGCGAAAAAAAAATAAGGTTGAAACTGAGGCACGAAAATTTTTGCGTGCGCTTCGATCGATGGATTTCTATATATATATAAATTTGTATATATATATGCATATATGCATTCGATATGTGCCGGCGTTGGCGGTGGGTCAACCTCTCTCAACCAGCCAAATGACCTGCATTCCATACAATCCGCCTTCTTTTTTTTCGTGTGTAAATTGACGCAGGAAATGCCGCAATGTGTCGCTCGAGAGTTCAAAGCTGCGATGATTTTCAGGTCAAGAGTTGAGCCACTTGTTGTTGTTGCTGCTGCTGGTGCCTCTCCTTTCCTGGTCTTTTTATGCTCTGGCTTTTAAGTGCCGATCAAATTTCTTGATTGAAGCTTTAAGTGCAAGACAATGTGCAGCTGTTTGTCCCTTAACAGGATACTCGAAGGCATACGAAGAAGCCGGCAGCGAAAACAACAAAAATTGCCAAAGTAATTGCAAAAAATTGAAGCTGAATATGCAACAAATGCGACCCCAGAGGAGGAAGGAAGTTGTCTTTTTTTTGCTTTTTGTACTGTAATAGAAATACGAGATGCAGCCCCAAAAATGAAGGAAGTTCATTTGAAGCCTAAGCATAAGAAAAGAAGACCTAATAACATATGTTTTTGTTGAGGACATGTGCAAGGATATTCGATAGCTTCACTAACTGTAATTATTGACCAAATAAAGCTTAAGCTGAGCCAGTTTGTATCGAAAATGAAATGAATTTATAGTATAAACCAGGGATGCAAACCGGTTCTGAACCAAACCGGTTTTGAACCGAACCGAACCGCCTATTCCAGCTGGTGAACCGAACCGCAAACCGAACCGGCTTCCTTTAAGAATTGCTGAACCAAACCGAAAACCACAAATAAAAACGGTTCGGTTCGGTTCAGTTCTCTGACGAGTTTTAAGACGGGCTCGCTTTTCTCTAGCCAATGAAACTTATTAATTTGGGAATTTGAATCGTTTCCCTAAGATCATTTTTCTACATTTCGTTTGTCTTTCTAAATTCTTACCGATGCAGGAACTTTTAAGAATGACTTGACGAAAATCTAAGAACAAGTAATCTTGCAAGTCTTCTGTAATTGCCCTCCGATCTCTTAATATACATACCATCAATCCACATTCTTTCATCTAGTGGACAATATTTGGAATTTTCTATAATATTTCTTCACCTTAATTCAATCTTAACCAGGGGAGTTTTTACACTTTTCTATTCTAATCTTTTCTAGCCGACATTCTCGGTTTTCGAAGATCGTTCCTCAAGGAACATATAGACGAATCCTTTGAATCCGGACATCTTCTAAGGATTTTAAAGATATTCAAATGGGATTATAGGAATTCAATTTGAAAGTGTGCAAATGTCACATGACAATAGAAATCATACAGCCATGCTCCGGTTTTCACTTATTTTTGCGAATTGCGATTTCAGCAAATTCGTACGATTTTAGTTTAGAGCGCTCCGAAATTTGCAAGTTTTTGTCATCGATAATGTTCCATTCCCATCTTGTTTTGTGTCATTTCACATAACAAAAACAGCTGATGAGCGCCACTAGTCATGCTATCGATAGTCATATATCGATATATACCATGGCCAAATCGCAAATTGTTGTTATTGTGAGCAGTTTTCCATCACGCTCAATTTTGTGTATCTCTATTAAATAAATTATTTAAAATATTGCCTCAATGCGAATTGAGTGGATGAGTCCGTAAGACAAATCTAAAAAGATTAAAGAACTGAATAAAAATAGTTCCGTGGGCTGTCTGTTTGTGCATCAACCTATATTTTGCATTTACTTTTCATTTCACGGACTCAGATGTCGCCGGTTTAAAAACGGCAGGCAAAACTTTGCGATTTCCAAATGTCGGAGCAACAACTTTTACGATTTGGTGATCAAATCGCAAAGTTTTTGCGAAAGCGAAAATGGGAGCATGGCTGATAATGTACCTTTGTGAACCACTGAACCGAACCGGAACCGCGGCTCAGTCAGCTCAAAAAACCATGTAATGAACCGAACCGGCGGTTCAGAAACTGTCTGAACCACTGAACCGAACCAGTCTTTATATTCGAGTGGTTTGCATCCCTGGTATAAACACTTATTGAAACCAGGGAAAGGCTTGTTGCATAAGACACAAGTTACTACTGGCATCTCAACCGATAGATGAAAAGTGAATCAGGTCTATGGATGACGAGATTATTTATCCATAAGCTCAACTTAAAGATCACTTTAAAGGTGAATTTGTTCTGTGGTCATATTCTACAGGGTGCGCCATATAAAGTGTCGGTATGGCAACACTGAATAACTTTGACATTTACCAACCGATTACTTTTGTTAGACATGTTTTGGAAACATCATCAATCTAGTACAATTTTGACCATGGAACGCTTCACACCAAAACAACGTGCCGAAATAGTGACTCTGTTCACTACGCCGACGCCGACACTGAACCAGATTTTTGGAAACAAATTTTGATGACCGATGAGGCCCATTTCACTCTTTCTGGTGGTGTTAATAAGCAAAATTGTCGCATATGGGGCACGGAAAATCCACACCGCATCCATGAAATACCTTTACACGACCAAAAAGTGACTGTTTGGGCCGGCGTTTGCGCCAAAACCAAAATGCCGCAAAAAGGGCACATTTTGTTGTGGCCAATAAAGGCGGCCACTTGATTGATGTTGTGTTCAAAAAGTAGTCGAAATAAATTGTACAGGACCAAATTAAAGGAACAAGATCAACATATAGCAATCGGTTGTTTGTTTTTACATTTATTCAGTGTTGCCATACCGACACTTTATATGGCGCACCCTGTATATCCCTCACAACTCACCAAAGATCAACAGTCTAAACAACGGAAGTGGGAGAAAAGAAAGTAGTATACCAGAGAAGTTTATAGTGGAATTAAGGTGCGTCCAAGGGAAATAACGCCCCGTGGAATAACGCCCAAGCGAGTCTCACTTTGACATATTTGATAAATTAATAACTGCAGCTAACTGTCCCGATTAAATTCCCTCTTTCTTGCCTTAAGAGCTATGCAAGTATACTCAGCGCTCGGGACTTGTTGAGCTCGTTCAAGCTTCATACACAAAACCAAAATTGCGAGGGAACTCGAGTATTGGCGGACCATTGTATTGGTACTATACCCACTTATACTTATATGACCTGTGGAAGCATCACAGACTTAATTAATCATGTAAAAATAGCACTCTCGACGATCCAAAATGATTCTCACCACGAACTTATTCTTGAGTTCTTGTTGTTATCTATGAAAGAAATTGATTGATGCATGCCGGCTTGCTCTACGAAGTCGGAACTTAGGATAGGAGCGTATCTTTAAAAGCAAGTTAAGGCAGTATTTCATAAATACTAATAGGAACCAGTGGCTGGATTAGTAATTTTATTCTATTATTATAATAATTAGATGTACAAGTCAAATGTAAAAATAATAGTCAAAGCACGCAAAAAGACACTACTTTTTAGAGCAATAGAGATTGCATGCCAGCTTATATTTTGCATTTGTACATACTTTACTCACGGCTCTCGCTCTTCTTCTAAGGACATGTTATTGTTCTTAAGTTTTTACTATATAACAACAATTATATAAAACACTTATAGAGGTGCGAGTGCAGCTTGATGAGGCCTGCCCGATGCTGGCATAAGGCTTTCTGGGACTCGTTCAGCAGAGTTCGGCAAAAGCTTTACAGAGCTTGCTCTATTTTTATTCCAGCCAAAAAAACAGCTTGCTCGCGCTGACTCATTATGCTAGCCATCTTTTCGGGAATGTCGATTCGAAACTTTACAACCAAGGCACTATCATGCTAAGTAAATGTCTAAGAGTGATCGAAAATTGAGAACTTGTTGCAGGTCTCTGATATATAACCATTTAAGTTTAAGGACAGGTCGTGAGTTTTAAGTTAGGCAACTGGTTCCTGCCAAGCGACAGAGTCTCGATTCAGGAAACAATCACCCCGTCGCCGATACGTCAAACTCGTGAAAAATAGCGAGACACTGGGGAGACCAGAGCTGTAAACTACAATTACCATTACAACTACCATTTCAATTACTATTACAACTACCATTTCAAATAGCATTACGATTACCATGACAATTACCATTACAATTACCATGACAATTACCATTACAACTATCATTTCAATTACCATTACAACTACCATTACAATTACAATTTCAATTACCATTACAATTATTGGGATATTTCAAAATATATTTACCATTACAATAATTTCGGAATTAACACTTTCTTAACAACAACAGTTATTTTAATAAGTCTTTATAATTAATATAATAATTTGGTAGTTGAAATAATTGAAAAAGTTTCGGTTGCAAGTTTTATTTACAAAACAAATTTTTTTAAAAATGACCGAAAGTTTTAAAATTATTTCAATAACCAAATTAGAGTTTTGAATAATTTAATGAAATAATTCTAATTGTTAATAAATTTTTAATTACGAAATTATTATAATTGTAATGGTAATTAGATTTTTAGGTACCACAATAATAGTATTGGCAATTGTAGTTCACAGCTCTGTGGGTGACGCTGACGATAGCTAAGGAACCTCTTGTTGGTTTGCCAAACGAAAAATTAAGCATTAAATACTAAACACGACCTTAAATTCAGTATCCTCTTTCCATTGCTCACAACCAATCAGGAGTGATCGAGAATCCGGGTTGTACCATAGGCCAAAGTCCTTCCGACACTTAACCCCCTTCGTTCGGGCAAGGTACGATCCTCACCCATAAACTGTGCATTTGGGGTACCATACTAAGCATTTACCCATCTGTAACTATGATTTCTTTCCGCTAAGGCAACTTTCCAACGCCTTTCCGTACGAACACGGTGATTACCCCACACACAAATCAGCCGTGGAAAGCGCCAGCTGTGGTTTCTTTTAATCCTTTATTTGTGCGGATACAGTGCATGCTCTACATCGCAAGCTACTCTTTTACTCTTTTACTTTTTCTGGACACCTGAAACTTCACAGCCAGTTGCTTTTTAGGCTCCATAGAAGAGGAATAAATGCTCGGAGACTGGGTATTACCCGTTCGAAGGCCGTACCTCTGCACAGAATTACAATTTCAAACATCCAGGCTAAAATCAATCAAACTCGATGTCAGAAGTCGTTCAATACCGAGGTGGATTCACTAAAGTACGGATATTTCGATCTCTTCAATCTCCAGAAACCTTGATTTTAGCACGATAAAGGTTTAATTGAATAACACATGGGATTGATTTTAGCTTGTTATACGAGCTGCACTGGGTCCCTCAGAATTATAACGTCAAGAAAGAACGATATTGGTTAATGCTCGACTGTCGTACTTAATTTGATCTTAAAGTTGGCTTGGTGCAAGGTTGCCCGAGATTAAATTGAGCTCGATATTCGAACTGCACTCTATCCGCAAAAGAATTGCTACAAATATGACCAAGATTGACTTAAGCGCCATATTCAGACTTGATATTACACCAAAAATAAGTATTTCACAAGAGATCTATGTGACCTTTTTAACAAAGCTTTTGATTTTCAAACCAGTAAGTTTTGGCCGACTTGAAGTCATAAGTTGCTTGCACACCCTCGGTTCTATCAACAATAGACTTCAGTTTCCTCCTCATGCCATCATTGCTATGACTGTTTGGGAATTCCAAGGCAACATAAGTGTAAAAATCCACACAAAAAACCTAAACGCTATATTCAAAGAGATCTTTGCGAATGTGTCTGTACAAATTTAGCCTCACTGTAATGGAGAGAGAAATTTTCTTGCACTCGGTTTCTTTCGCTCTTTGGATTTGACATTGGATACCCATACCCATTTTAATTTCGACTCAGCATCATTTTATTTTCAAGTACACAGCAAAAATAAATTCGAGATCTCCAGGATTAAATCAATCCCAAACGTTGTCAGAAGTCGGTCAGTTCCGGATCTTCTCATTCCAAGTTCGGATAGGATTGACTTGTACGACTTTTGCTTGAAATTTTAATCCGAAGTTGGAGATTTTAATATTATTTTGACATTTTTGTTCTGTGTACAAATCAGATGTTCAAATCTAACCATTTGGGATTGATGCATGAGTTAAGGATTTGTTTTGAAGCCTTTTGAAGCTGTATTAAATTAACTTACGCTTAGAATGTTTCTACTAAGTCGGAAAAATATTGTAGAATTTCTGAGAATTATATGGCATAACATTTGGTAAAAAAAATCGTAAAATACATTAATTTCTTTGCTTATTTCAAGGTGTAAAAGTACTTAGAACTTAATGTCATTAGAAACCAGAGTGTTAGATTAACATATCTTTGGCACAATTTAATCTTTTAGAGTACATGTAGCATGTGTCTGCTGGGCCCGCCCTGTGGTAAGACACTGGGACTTTCGCTATTCCAATTTATTTTCTGCCTGACCTCAAAGCTCTGACAAAGTGTACAAATGTTTTTCCCGCAAATTGCTCGCTCCAATGTGAACACCCTTTCCGTTTCTACCAAATTTCCAATTCTATTTTCAATCGCCAATTTTTATTTTCTTGCATCATAATTTGCAATGTGTCAGTTGCAAGTGGAGAATGTTCGCTCAAACATTTTTGCGCACAACAGGAAATTGACTTTTCATCGACAGCAATATCAAGAAGAAGAAGCAGCAGCAAGTCCTATGCAAATACTTGCTGAGTACTTGCCTCATGCGGCGTTGCCACATTGGTTTAAGGAAAGAAAAAATAAATTCCATGACAATATTTGCTACGGTTGGGAAAGCTGTCAAAAAAGCTTCAGCAACAACTTCCGTTACATGGTGTAGCCAGCCATGCCAGCCCAGTCCGGGATTGGTTGCGCCCAGCTCAAAAGTTAAGCCATTAGCGAAATGTCCTTTACTTTGCTTATAACGCAATTTTGTGCTGCTTCTTTTTTTTTTGTTTTTTTGGTGTTGGCCTGTCCATTGTCTGTTGCTTCGTTAGCCGTAGAGTTTTGGACACACTGTTCTGTTCTTCTCTGGGTGCTGCTGGACTTGGGCGCTAAATGACAACTTCACTGTCAGCGTTTTCAACTTTCGCGTTTGTTCATTTTTCGGGTGGTAAGCAAAGTTTTTATTCGGGGTGAAACCAAACTTTACGGTAACGTTAATGAAGTTGAAGGATTTGTTCTATTTTTTACTAGTTTCGGTGTGACAGTTTTTCTATAGGTGCATTTTTAGACGTAATTAGTAAATGGAAATTGGGATTTGGAAGCGTACAAATGCTAATTTTTCTATGTTTTTTTTTCTATTTTCAGGTACGTTTTTGAACAGTTTTGGCCTTTGGTGAATGCATTGGGGTAAGAACTAGTAAATAAGCTTGGCCAAAAAAAACCAACATACATCTTTTTCAAGGACAATAGCACAATTTCAATAAAGCTAATCTTTTGTGAAGTTTTTTCAAACTCGAATACTAGTTTTAAATTAAAACATTGATGCCAAATTATACTAAAACTTAAAGCCAGCCAAGGCAACCACTTAGTTTCTTAAATTGGAAAATAAAGGGTGATTTATTAGCAGTTTTCGGATTTGATTAAAAAAATACACAAAACTATGGAAAAAGGTATGAAAGTCGATGGAACGATCTATGCTAAAAGATTTCATGTAAATGTTGACCGCGGTTGCCCTTCGAATGGTTTATAAGCTGGATCGAATTTTGGCATACTCTCTACAACATACCGGCCGGTGTATTACGAATAAATTCACTAAAATTTTCTTTCAGTTAGCCTTAACATAGCCCCACCTCACGATCCAGGCGGCCAATTAACAGGGCCCCAAACGCAAAATAAACTGTTTACCGAATTCGCCGCTCAATTGGGCCATTGTTTTGAGTGCTGTGTGGCACCGTCTTGTTGAAACCACAAGTCAGACAAGTTCAGGTAGCGTTCTCGAACAAACAGTGCATTTTTCGGGATGCACTGGCTGTTAATCAACCAGAAATTGTGTCGCTGAACACTATTTTGCGATACAAAAGTGCTTCTTTATCCAATTTTGAAATGGCCACCAAAAGTTAGCCGTTGTGGTAGGTCGTGTGGCTTCAATTCTTGCACTAGCTGTATTTTATAAGGTTTTAAGCCCACATCTCCACGTAGTGGAGTAACAGAGGCCCAAATGCTGCAAACGGCGCAGAATCGATAATTCTTGGTCATTAACAACTCTGGCGCATACAGCTGCGATATTTTCCTCTTTCTGTATGCCTGTTGGTGGTTAAATGTAAAATAATGTAAATTTGGTGCAAAAGTTAGTCACAAGATTCCGAATAGTCGCCTCAGAAGATCACCCAAACTGACCAGAAAATGGGAGAATGCACCGAGCATTAATTTGGATTATAAAATTCAATATTCTGCAAGCGATATTCGTTTTTAAGTCGATTGATGTTTTCAGAATTATAGACCAGACTGAACATGTTTGTCAGTAACATGTGATTCGAAAACAGCAGAGCTGCCAAAAACAGAGTTGCCAAGAAGAAAGTTGCTTTATTTGTCCCTAATGCGCGGCTAAAGATCGCTTAATGAAATTTTTGACAGTCTGTTCAAGTCGATCAGGAAAGAATGATAGGCTATGTCTTAACATTGTAAACAGATCTGAAAATGGTTAAAAGGGTTCAAAATTGGTTTATAGTTTTATCTATAGGCTATTTCCGTTACAATCACATATTTTGAAATGTACATATTTTTTTTCAGAGCGTGTTCATATGATATGTACATATTTTATGGTTTCATGAACATGTAAATGGCAAGTTAACTATTTGACAGTTGTTTTGTTTTGTGTGCTGTAAGTGAGAAGTAGAACGTCCGATAAAACATATAAATATATATACAGCCAGCAGTTCTGGGCATGATGTGACACCACTGCAATGAAACCCTTCGTGCATTTGTCGAGTGGGAGAATGACTTCAATTCACATAACATTTGGTTGGTAATTTTAAGTTAGATATTTTACTGGTAAGAGTTATTTCAAGCTACGAACTTGAAATTTGGTCTGTTGTATGTTGGTATATGGAGTTGGATGTCTTAGGGGCTTGAAGCATTTTTCAAACTCAAAAATCAATCCGATTCAAAAGTGGTTCAGAGACATTTGAATGCCGTTTAGCAAAAAACTGAGCCCAGTATTCAGGCTTCTTCAAACTGCTAACCAAAACACGTCCGCAAAAATAGCTAAACCTCAACCAATTCCGAGCTTGTTTCAGAATGGTTCAATAACAATTGTAAATATTCTTAGATTTGACACTGCCTAAAGATAATGTCTGCCCGATTTTCCACTGCAGAGTCTCAGAATCTGCAGGAGGGAATCATTAGAACATTTTTAAAGAACCGTTGAAGTTAATCATTTTATTTTATAATTTGGAATATCTCATTAATATAAGCTGTTTAAAGTTAGACCCATAGTGGCTGCTTCACTTTTAATGTCAGATCTAAGAATGAAAAATAAAAAAATATCGATTGGATGATTTCCTGTATCTATTTGAGCTGGATATGTCTTAAATATCCGTGTAATTATTCAATGTAGCTGAAAATCATCCAAAGGATATGAAAAATTATCATATTTTGGATGATTTTCATAACCGTTGGATGGCTAATTGTTTATTTCTTTAATATTCGCAAAGACATAAACGGCCAGGTTCCATTTTCGCTCTCTCAAAAAAATTCGCTTTAAGGCCATATTTGAAGCAATTATTAAAAAAAGTTACACGAAATTGAGCAAAGTCATCATCAGCTGTTTTTGTTATATGAAATGGCACAAAACAAGTTGGCAATGAAACATTATCGATAACAAAATCTATAGCTCCACTTTGGAGCCTTGATTTTAGCCCAAACAATATATTTATTTAGAAGTGAATTTAGTTCCATGTATTTTAAAAACCACTTTCGACTTAAAAGCGACACAAATTGTATGAGAATTGGATCGTTTGATTCCTACCGGCCGATCGACTATCCATTCTTGGAATGAAATGTTAAGCTCTTGTTTTGTGAATCATTAAATATGCTTTGGAGTGGAGGATCATAAAATTTTATAAGTAATTCTAGAAGGTCTTTTTTTATAATTTAATCGCCTAAGGCCCGATTTGTCAATGGTTCCGGTTAGCCAACCACCGGTCAGATTTGTTCGTCGAGATGACGAGCGGTTAAGTCATTTGCTTTTCTCAGCAGCAGTTTCGCCTGATATCGGCAAATGCCTACCGCTGCTTCAGTGTGACCATACTGTTTGACTAAACTAACGAGTACACAGCTGACTCGGTTTGGTTTGTTTGTTTTTTAATGCAATTGGTTGTTGCTGGTCATTGTTTTGCGTAAAAGTTGACAAAAATTCGATGTTCTGCCTCATCGAATTGCATTTCCATTGCGTGGAGCTAAAAAATTCGTTTATTCATAAACATTTTGTTGTGCAGCAAATATAACAATAAACAAAGTAAGTGTGCGGCCAGCTGTTTGTAAATCGATAAGAATATCGATAATTTCATCGGGGCTGAGCTCGCGGTTAAAGTTGACCGGTGGATGAGCAGCGTTTAAGTTTGTTCCTCCGGTTACGCCACATACATCATGAGACACTCAAATTCGGTTAAACTGCCTGTCAAGTTGACCAACCGGACTTTGAGAAATTGGGCCTAAGACCGACCAGACAACAAAAAGTCGCTACGCTAGTGGTCTTCATACTTTCATGTCTTTAGATTTGGTTGAACCAAACCGAAATTTTAGGTCCGTAACAGGTTCAGGCTCAGCTTTTATTCCTAAAGAGATTCGCTTTACAGCATAAAATGGCTTTCAACAGGCTTTAAACA
Source organism: Lordiphosa fenestrarum (assembly GCA_035044985.1). NCBI lineage: Eukaryota > Metazoa > Arthropoda > Insecta > Diptera > Drosophilidae > Lordiphosa > Lordiphosa fenestrarum. The sequence continues at coordinate 288,870 of JAWNNO010004790.1, read as the reverse complement.
TATATATTTTCAAGGTAATGAAACACCCCCCCTCTGTTAACATAACAGCAGCTTTACATAAGTCCACCAGCCAACCGCAAATTATCTATCAACCGGCATCATCTCAGCAGCTCGCTGTAAATGTAAGCCATGTAAAGCATGTACATAGTTTCTCCCCCCATTAACAGTTTCAACGTATTGGACTGCTGTTATAGCCACACGGGCCAACGGTAGATAAATTTGAACGAAACTACTTCTGCAGAGCGTAACACAGCAGCCAAAGTAACATTTCCCCTCGCCAGCGAACGCACTTTTTAACCTTCAAAAACTCATCATCAGCAGCTACCTTCGTTAAGTCACAGGCAAACGACATGCGCAAAGCAAACGCTGCAGCAGCGCAGCAGCGCCTCCCACGACACTTGCGCTCTCGCGCGCTCTCTCGCTCTCTCCCGCTCTCCCAACTGAACGAAACACACGACACACGAAACACAGCGCCAAGCGAAGGCAGTTTCAGTTAGAATTCGCCGCTCGTTCAGTCCACGTCGCCTCGTTCGGTGCCGAGCCAAATTACAAAAACGGTTTTGCACTCGACTTCCGAGGCAAAGTTGAAAAACGTCTCGCACTCGGCACCGCAGTCGTCGCGAAAGCAAAACAAACGAAATTGCAAATTTTACCGCTTTTCCGTGTTTGTGTGTGTTTCAAGAAAATCTCCAAAAGAAAGCATAAGAGGAAAAATCAGAAGAAATGGCAAAATCCAAATAAATGTTGTAACCAAAGAAGGCAAAATGTCCAGCGAAATGTGTGAAAAGTGTGGTTGAGAAAATTAAACAGTGTTTGTTTCGTGTCGTTGGAGGATAAGGGAATTCAAGCTTACTTTTCACTCCCCCTCGTTCTTCCCCGCCCCCTTCTACTACTACCACTATTTCATCTTCTGTCTGGTCCCGGCTGCTCGAGGCCCATAAAAAGCCGCCAAAATTAAGTTCTCAAAGCAAAATCCGCATCACGCTTACCGTCACACGGACAACCTCTACGACGGTGGCACCGATACCGACGACGACGAATGTCCATTGGAGTCCACCACAATGAATCCCTATGAATACGAATCCACACTGGATTGCCGTGACGCGGGCGGCGGCGGTCCAGGACCAGGCACATTACCCATGACAGGTCGCCACTTGGCCGGTGGTGGCGGAGGCGTAGGAGGCGGCGGTCCATCCGGCGCCTCCACCTTGCACAGCAGCCAAACGCTGCAGCATCAGAACCAACAGAATTTGCAAGCCGCCGCGGCGGCCGCGCAATCTTCACACTATGATTATGAGTATCAACATTTGCCACATCGTCCACCGGACTCAACGGCCACGGCGCAGCGCACACACGGCAGACAAGGTGAGTGGTAGAGTCAGGTAGAATGACCTGTCCGGTGACCCCCGACCCTGAGATGTGCAACGGAAAAACTGGCTTTAATTTGTCTGCCTGAAATGAGTGTTTGGGATTTCTTTGTGTGGGGATGGAAAAACGGTTACGAAGTGGGCATTTTTTTTTTTTGACTTGCCCTGAGGAGGATTTACTTAACATGAATTAGCAAACGAGCTGCTGTGTAGTGTCGAGTGCGTAAATATTTATCAAGTGCCACCCCTGAAAAAATGAACAAAATTAATTCTATTTTCATATTTTCTTTGGAAATAAAATTTCAAGATTCGCCTAAAGCCTTGAAGAGAGAAACAAATCTTTTAAAATTTCAATAGAAACTAAGTGATTAGAAACTCGATGTTTAGTAAGGACTTGGTCCTGACCTGTGAAATTGGCGCCACATGAGAGAAAACGCTGTGGATCCCAATTTAAGCTCTTTTTTAAAACCTTTTTTTCGCTTCGAACAGACCTAAAAAATTCGACTCATTTAAGAGTCAGCGCGGTTTTTTAATGGAAAATAAATCGGATTATTGAAATTTTTTGAAAAAGTGATCAAAAGGCATATATTTTATATGCAAAGATTCCCAAATAGCGGTCGATGAAGGTAGTTTTTTTTTTTGGAATTTGGTGAATTTGTTTTGAATATTTACCAAAATATTATTTGTTCATAATTAGAGACATTTCAGACTACGCAAAATTTCAAAGTTAAAGCTTTTTCATCTAAAATATAAATAAAAGAGTAAATTTAAAGTTTATGTGAGATGTGAAGAAAAATTGGTCCTGAGGCCTTAAAAAGTGAAAAAAATTCTTCTAGAAGATGTAAAATTTTATATGGAAATTATGATAAAAGAAATCTGTTTTGAAATAAAAAAGTTTCAAAAAGTCAGTTTGTTACTTCCGCCAGAGCAGCGCAAAATCAATTACAAGTTTAAACTAAAAACATTGTTTTAATTATTTAAAAAAAAATTAAAGAAATTCCATAAATGTAGTCAAAACTCTAACAAGAATATAAATTCCTATATTAAAATGTTTAACTACTTGATAGAAATTTTAGCTAATGTTTTAATGCTGTTGATTTATTAATATTATTATAACTCACGATTTAAATTTAATTTACAAGTAAGTAAATTCGATTTCACATTTAGCATTCTCGCCGCTTCAATGATTATTTTCAAATAATTAAAAGTAATTTCCCCAGCTTTAACTTTCCATTCAATATTGAATTAAAACGTTGTCTTCATCTTGGCAAATTTTTTCTGCCCAATTGAAAACAAATTGGCTTATGGAAATTTATTACGAATGTAAATTTATGTTAAAGTAGGCGAAAACAAAATGTTTCTATAGCATTTAAAGCGTACGAAACTAACATATTCGAGAAGTTTTCTGTATTTAAGTTGCTTTAGTTTTGCAAAATATTTTGCAAATCGGTTTTGCGGCTTAATCAATATTGTTTCAAAATTTGGAACCACTTAACTGTTAACAATTTGGGAAATGTATGATGTATAGGCCTGTATGATTTCTTATTCGCTATATTGAACCACAATTTATTAATGGTTAAGGTTAGAAAAACTTGTTCTCTTGTGAAAGTTTATGTTCCGACCTGTGATAAAATTGTGCTATATCTGTGCATTAATTTAAAAGAAAAATTCTTGATGCACTGGGATATAAAACTAAGGCCCGACTTCACATCTCTTTTAGAACTTGGAACTTGCACTGTTATTTGTTAGTTTATGTGACAGATAGTGCTATGTAGAAGATGTGAAATCGGTCCTAAGTAAACTAAACTAAACTAAAATGCAACCCTATTAGTTTGCTAAATATAATATTTCGCATTTCTTTAAATTTGCAAAACGTCTGTTCAGCTAAGGGTGAAGTAATGATTAATTAATTCATATATGAATAATTGTTGCGTACATTTTGGACACTCTGGGAATATGATATTGAACCCGAATTGAAGCTATGAAAAATATAAGCAAAGTGTCGGTTAAGTGACTGTTCGCTTTTGGGAATCTTTAATAATTATCGAAAATCTAAAGAAATTAGCCATTCAGATTGCCAATTTTAACTCTGTCTAGAATTCGCAAATAATATAATATTTTAAGGTAAGGTTTTGATTAAGCCAAACCTACAAATTGAGTTCGAAAAAGGTTCAGGTGACTTAAGTTTCGATTCGCACTGAAAAATATGTCACAAGTCCGTTTCACAAAATTATTTGTTTAAGGACCAGGTTTTGCCTAAAATTCCTGCTAGAAAAGTAGTTTTTAACAAAGGCAGCGAACTCAATAGAAATATGTTGATGTCCGGTTCGATGGTTCGAACTCAAACTTACCAATAAAGGTTTAAAGTGTTCCTTTGGGATTATGTAGGTTCGGCTCAACTAAATGTTTTTTGTTTTTTTGTAAAAGAATTTAAGTTTATATATATTATACAAAGTATAACCCTAACTGCAGCTGGCAAAGGAAAACACCATTTAGAAGCTCAGAAAACTTTTTAGGGGCATCTTCTGAAACTGATATTAACCAAAGCAAGTTCTACATACATAAGTTTATAAGTCTTTCAAAACGATTACCAAGGTTTGGTTTAGATTGGTGTGACCAACTGGTGCCAGCTTGCACAAGGCAAGCCTTTGTGATAGAAATATCAGGAAAACAAAAAAAAAGAAGCTTTTGATCCTTTGATTTCTAAATAATTCAACTAAAATTCATTAAAAACCTCTTTCTAATATATTTGGCGACATAGAAGCTGCTTGTAAATAAATAAATAAATGTTATTTATGGCGGTTTTGTAAGGTTTTTGCTAAATTTTCTCGAAATAATTTAACAGTATAGTAGTCTTTAGTTCGATAATGGCTTACAGTAGAAAATAAGTTGAAACTACTGGTTCAAACCAATTTCAATACCAGTTTGTATCTCTGTTTTTTTCACATATTCTGCCTAAGCATAGTTTAACAATTAATTTAGGTGAAATAATCTTCGATTTATGATGGCAAAACGTTAAATTTAGACCATCCAATCGTATCAGATCCAAAATGTACTCTTTATTTGTAGTGTTAAATCTCTCAGGACCAATGTGGCCCACAGACAACATTGTTGTCACATATAAAAATCATCGTATTTTGACCTTTTCATGAATTGTGTTTGACATTGTCTAGTTGACTATTAAGTTTAGTGAATTTTAATGTATTTTTTTGGTATAAGAATAGCTTTTGTTAGCGCGAAAAATGAACTCTGCCAAAAACATGAGCAAATATCTATACTGCAGTTTATTCGATTGCTCGTAGCAGACAAAAAATTAACAAAAATAATCAAAATTGATCAAATAATATATAAAAAGCAACTCTGCAAGCGAAAATGATTTGGTTGAACTGCCGGAGTTTTAGGAAGGTTTTTAGGAGTCCTTTGCATAATGTGAACTAATTTGCAAAAAGTTTTCGAAACTATTTTTAGGAAATACAAAATATTTGGTAAATAGTTCTTCAATGAAAACAATAAAGCATTTAGTTTTAGAATAGATAAACAGCTTTTCAAACACGAAAAAATTGGTAGCTTATTTTTTAAATAATACGATATAATTCATTGATGAAGAGTGGAATGTAATGCGCACTTCCTTCCACCAATTAGCTACTGTGCCCAATTCCTTTGTAACAAAACAAAAATCCTCCTACTTATGCACCATTCAACAACACTTTCTCTCAACTACAATTGTCAGGAAATTGTAAATTAATTAAGCCCACATTGCCTAATTCCACCCCAATCTATTTCGATTAAAATTCAATATAATCAGCTCACCCACTTTAAGCCCCCTAATCTCTATGCTTATTTCTTGAACCGAGTTTGCCAGAGAAGAAGTTTTCCTAAGCCCACTGAGCCGGTAAATGAATATTCATTTGCGTTCATTCATTCATGCCAATGGTTGAGAAAAACTTGCGACAACTTTGAACAAATTAGCGTGCTTATCGCGCCGAAAATACACAACAAACATTTTGCATAAATTAAACAGCACAAATGGTTAAAGCAAAGAAGCGGATTTGGAAAAGTGAAAATTTCCACGGCCGAAAAAGCGAGGGGTTGATGATTTTTCCGGCTGAGTGCACTTTTTTTTCCTTTCTTTCCATTATTTGTCTTATTAATAAAATAAAAACGCGTCTGTGCGATAAGAGTTACAACAATAGAAAAATAGAAGACGAAAAGAAAAACAGGATACCAAATTAAGGGAATCCCGAATACGATGCCTGCGGCTGGCGGCGACAAACAAAAAGAAGAACTCTTCAGCGGATTTTGTGTTTGTTTTTTGTTCTTGTCTTCTTCGAGTTTGGTTGTGGAGTTCGGTTACAATTGCCGGGCTCTGTTTTTGGGTTTGTTTGCTTTCTGCCTGCATTTCGGAGAGTTAGTTCTCTGTCTCTGCTTTCTACTCCTGGTCGTACTTTTTCTGCCTTTTTTTTCCAATCTTTTACATGGTCGGTCAGTGAGGCAAAATTAAATTTAAGCCGCTGTTTGTCACATAAATCCTGGCACCGCCTGGCTCCTTTTCTTTTCTTTGACAAGTTTCTGCACATAAATAAGAGTAGGTACATGTATGTATAGATGGGCTGGGCTAGGCAGCTATTTTTGGCTTAATCCTTTTTCGTTTGATGTTATATTGATTCTTTATTTTATATGTTCGAAGCTATTTTGATTTTTTCCATTTTTTTTGAGCGAAATGGAAATGATGTGAAATTAAATTTAAATTTATTTAATTTTTGGTTTTTTTAATTTGGTTCAATTATCTAAATGCAGAAGCAATTAACCAACGAATTTTTTTTTGAAAAATAGCAACTTGACTTGACTCTTAATTAGTGGTTTCTATTAAACCCCCTAGTTACGATAACTTATTGAAAAAATATGTTAGTAATGAGAGAGAAGAAAACTGGTGATAGAAAGCTCACTTAAAAGCTAGTTAAAGCAAACAAGTTTACGAAGATCCTTTGGTAGGAAATGGAAATGTTAAATAACTTCTCAAAATTTTCAAATCTTAGACTCCGTTTAATCCGACGTATAGAATCCAATCTAGCTGAAACCCGAATCGATTTGCTACCGCCAAGTTAAAACCTCCTAATTACACGTCTACATTTGCCATCTATTTATCTAGTTGCCCCGGTAAGCTTGGATATTGGCTATCGCTATATATGTTATATCAATGAATGCATTCAATTTAGAGCTGCACGATGCAACACAAATTTTTATTTCTTCCCCAGAGCCTAAATAAAGAGTGCGGAAAGTGGAAGAGTTTTCCCAACTCGGGAACATGCTACATATAGCATTACATTTTTAGATTTATGTAGCATAATTTCAGCAACTGCCCTTGTGACTTGTTTATGATCATCGTAAATAAAAAGTTCAATTTAAACTGAATAAGTTTGAACTGGAAAGACAAATATCGTAGCATAATGAAACCAATTTTAAAGCGTAAATCCCCTGTATAATAAACGCGTTCATCTTCGATTTTAGCGCGACCGATTTGTATGAAAGCAGTTTTCTTGAAATTTGATTTTCAATCGTTCATTTCAAGTCATTGACAACAATATTTTCGGTAATTTCTGTCCAATGTCCGTAGAACCTTTAAACGTATCTACCAAAATTTGACCATTTCTGACTCACTGCAGATCCAAGAGAATATGTGCTGCGAAACACTCGCAATGGTTGTCACTTTTCGTCACGCGTTTAAACTGCCGCTTCTGATTTTTCGAAATAACGAGAAGTTTTTGTCGAAATATTGCGAACTGGATTTTCGTCAATTTGCAGGTTGAAAGGAAGTTTCAGCGTTGAACAACAGCAATTCCTGTTGAAGCGAGAACTCAAGAAATGTTCAATTCATTTACAGTTCAAAACGTGGTGGTCATTTGACAAATGTTATAACTGATTGATTCTAATTTTACACCATTTTTAATTGCACAATTTTTCTTTCGTTTGCTTGCTTTATTTTGAATATTTTGAAGGTGTATATTTGTATAGAGGTGTAATTTGTAATTATGTTATGCGATTTATACAAAGTGTTGAATTCTTACGTATACAGTTTGATATTTGATTACGATGCCAAAATAAGTTCGGGTTTAAACCGAAATGTACCAGCTCGAACGGAAGAGGAACGAGCCATTGAAAGATTATCTGTACGAAAGGAATTAATTAAAGGTTCATCAAAATGTGGGGCTACAACTCAAACTGATAAGAAACTTCCAGCTCTACTTAATTCCTGATCATTTGCATAGCAATTACGAGCAGACCCATAAAAGGAAGTGTTTCGGATACGTTTACATTATATATAAGTCTTTTAAAACGATGTAACTTAACATTTTTCCAGATTTTAAAAGAATTGGCTCGAGTATATTACAAATTAAGTTGGTTGTAGCTTTTCGAATTACTTATCCAAAGTTTTTAGAAATTTTCGGGAATGCTGGCTAATTATGGTAATTAGTTTGAAGAAACTGCTTATTAAAGAAGTTAAATACAAATTTTAAATATTTTCAATTTCTTAAAACTTTCTTAAAATAAATATCCCAAAGCTGACATAAATCTCAGATTTGTAAAGAATTTGATCATATAACTCTAAGCATTATGACTTTGATTATTAAAATCTTTAGTACTTAAACTCAACCATCAAAAACCAATTAAAAACTGCTTGAAAATCCAATTTCCGATGGCTAGTTTTAAATGGTTAAGTTAAATGGTCACTTAAAGTACACATTATTGCAGTTTAGTTAGTTTGTTTGTTAATAATAATAATATTTATTTAATATCCCAATGAAACAAGACATAAATCTTATAAATTAAGTCATTGGTCACAAAAGGTGTAACAACATAACATTCAATTAATTACCACAAAATACAACTATAGAAGAAATTTATTACCGATAGTTCGATAGTTAGATGTGTTGAAAATGTTAAATACTATATGACATAGGGTTAAAGAGTTCAAATTGCAGTCAAATTTAATTAAATTTGAGTTAAAAGTTTAAATTTGATAGCTGAATTGTTGAAATTCCAACATATGTGGTACCAAAATGTTTAGCCTTCGTCAATTTATATGTAATTAGAAATTTGCATATCAGTTCTTAGAAAATTCTTTAATATTTTCTAAAATAGCTTGTTAAATGTGGCTACAATTGTGTGTTCTTTGTACTCTTTTAACCAATTTCCAGACCTATCCTCCCCCTACACACACACAGACGCTCACATAAAAACCACAAATACAACATGCTTCAATTTTTATTATTTCCGACTTTGCTTCTTGGCATTTGAACTTTTTGGCCACGCTTACACACACACACACACACACACTCAGGCACATACATAAAAGGGAATTTACATAACTTTATTTCTGGCATTTCCTCTTTGTGCGCTTACTTGTCTTCGTCTTCTTTTGCTTATTGCCCTTCCCTTTATATATTCTGTGGTCGTATGTGGCGGTGTTATAAAAACAATTGCCTGAACAATTGAAAGCTTTGAAAATTCTAACAAAAGAAGAAAAATAGGGAAATGTGTGGCTGAATGTACCAGGTAGGAACAGAAAAAAAAAATTGTAAATTTCCAACAACAAATAAATTTGGTAACTGCAAAGCAATAAATTCCTAAGACCCGTCCCGAAAATTCAATAAAGTGGGAGGCTCGTAAATTTTCAACACTTCACCAGGCACTCTCCACCCCACTCACTCGGTGTATCATAAAAATGCCAACAAATAAAGGAAACAGAAACAGAGTTTTGGCAGAGCACAAAAACTCCTTCAGCTCAATTGTGGAGTGCTAAAACCAGCATATGATTAGAAATTTGGCCAATTAGCCAAATTATGTTTTTTTTTTGGCCACTCTGCATTATTAGACAACAGATGGCCTTGCCAAGACTTCAATCCATCAGCAACACGCAACTAATTCCGAAAAGTGGCCCAAGTCTCGGAACAAGGTCGAATGCGATACGGATTCGATTTTCTCACACTGATTGAAAAAAGAATTATTTGTTTGTGCCGCGCCTGATTAGTTTATGGCCTCCAATTCTCCCCAAGTAAGAGAGCAGCGGCTAATGAGGCCAATTTTGTTTATTTTAGTATTCTCCTTTCGATTTTGCAAACATTAAAAATAAAGCAGCTTATGCATTTAACACTTGCGGCCGCCGTATTTTTTCATGTTGTTGTTTTATTGTTTAGATTGGTGCGGTGTAATTATATTGGCGGGTGCGGTCGTTACTTGGAGTGGTCTGGCCTGTGCTCCTCTCTCTCGGCATGGGCATGTTTCAATAATTTTGTGCTTGATGCAGTGTTATGCTGCTATGGTTTCCCCACTTGTTTCCACCAAAAACGGATCTATTTTTGGCCGGCGAGAGAGTTTAGTGTATAGCAGGGGGCAATATTATAGTTGAGTGTATATGTTTTCCTTTTGCGTCATGGAATGACTTTTGGGTGATTCAGCTAACTTTTGTGTTCAACTTTTGAGCAAGTATTGTTGGAATGAATTCTAACTGGGTAGGAATACGATTTGTAATGGTTTTGAGTTAGAAATCCAAAGATTTTGAAAATATATATATGTTTAGTTGGAATTCATTATTAGGAAACCTTTTTAAGCATCGATTACCAAATGTGAGACTTCTCTGAAATTTACATACATTAAATTTAGGCCTTTTAAGCAACTCTGTGAACAATTCAAATGTATGTAATAAGTAGTTTCGTTTAGGTACCTATTTGAGGTATTCCATGAAAATATAAGATAAACCTTCTTAAGAAAGTTTCCAAAAGAAGCTATGCTTAACTCTAAAATTTTGCTCAAATATGATTCAAAACTCAAACTCAAAAAATAATTGATTCATTTAAGGTTCAATTTACTTTCATGCGTATTCCAAATAACTTGGAACTGACTATAATAATCCAGATTGCACTCCAACTCATCATAAACACATTTTTTAGCAAAAACTTTTAAGCAGCCCCACACTCATAAAAAAAAGGAACTGCTAGCCTTAAGCATCCGCACACTCAGAAGAACTGAGCTGCCGGCGTTATAGACCAAACGGCATACAATTTAAACCTTAATCTTTCAAGTATGAAGCGTTTTTGGGTGTATATTAAATTGGATAGAAAACATTCTAGAACCGAAAAATGACACTTCAAATTATAGAAATTGGAACAAACGTTCTTGAATCAAGCATATTTAGTACTTACTGTCAAATGAAATAGTTCAAATATAAAATATGTTAGATTGAGTACAAAATATACTTAAAATGCTAGCTCCAAAAAGTACTCAACTGAGAATGCGACTTGTTATTAAACTAGTCTGTTCTTAAAATTCCCAACTGTTTCTAACACATTTGTTATAGAGTGATGGTAGATTTCTACAATTATTCTAACTTGTTCTTTGGTTAATTCATGGCTCTTGGATGTTTCCAGCCTTTTTTTGGTATCAATGCAGAGGCCTCGCTCTACAACAAACTCGGCAATGCTGAAGAGTTATACTCTGTACCGTAGTTAGTTTGTGCAAAAGTATGTAACAGCCAGAAGGAATCATGTCCGATCCCATAAAGTATATATATTCTTGATCAGCTTCAACAGGCGAGTCATGTCCGTCTCTCTGTCCGTATCTCAGAGATGGTAAGAGATAGAGGTTTGACATGTATGGCACAAATGCTTCTTATGTCTGCAGGCAGATCAAGTTAAATATCAATTTTGGCCACGCCCCCTCCCGCCCCCGTAATTTAGAAAAAACGTCATATCTCCCACAGTTTTAAAAACAGATGGTTCGTTCCTTCTAGACATCTTTAGTAATCAAAATAACTTATTAACCCGCCAAAAAAATGGTTAAGATCGGATGAGCGGTTGTCGAGTTATGATCAAAAGACCGTTCGCTGCTGCAGCGCAGTAGCAGCGCTGCTTTCACCTGCTACTGCAGCATTCAAATTTAAGTACAGAGTTCTTGTTTTGGAATATAAAACATAATGTTTCAAAAATACGTTGAACCAACTATCGGTATAGCTTGCATGCCTTTCAACAAACCATAGAAACTCAAGTTCTACTCATGAAATATCTCCGAAAAACTGTTCTCTACACAACTTTAATGTAAACTATCTTCGTTTCTTGGCTTCTTTGAGTGAAAGTTCTCTGAAAATTGTTATTTTTCTAGTAAGTTTATGTATAATATATTTACACATACTAAAAGGCTGCCAGATTTTTTTATGCCAGTAATCTAGAAGCCTGTGCAGAATATTGACACTTTTCCTTGAAAAATATTGGTAAACTGGCACTAAACTGACATGTGTTCACACATGTATGGCAGCAACTGAAATCATCACAAGGCTTTTATATGCTTATTATATATATTTTATATACATATATGTCACTGCAGAGGTATTGTTTTTGCTCTTCGCTAAAATAGTTTTACAAATATTTATAAAACTTAATTATAGTTTGAATATCTCTCGGATTCTTACACTAAAAACTTCGGCAAAACTCTATAATTTTCACAATCCCCCCCCGTCCGTTTCCAACTTGTCAACACATAATCCATAATGAACATTGCATCTCATGCACTGGACCATAATAATATACAAATCCTAAGCACGTACCCAGACTGTTTACAGCCTCCAGACTGCAACTTCCACACAAACCCCATAAAACCCACTAGAAAATTTGTCATTACGTTAAGTTTTTACAACTTCTGGAGAATACAGAAGCAAATTTTTATGACCTGACTCTGGACCTTTCAACACTCGAAAAAAAAGAGAGAGAGATGAACAAAAAAACAGAACACATTCGCTTGATGCAATTAAAAAATATGAAATGCTTGAAACGCTCATAAAGTCCAGAGGGTCGTCGGGGGGTCATACAAATTTGCATTCAGTTGTGAAACATTCTATAAAAAATAATAAATTTTATGCTCAACAATAAAAAGACAAGAAACACACTCACAATTTTTATGACTTTTGCGTGAATATTTGCTGGGGATCCTGCCAAGCAATTGCTGCAATTACAGTTAAACAATCATTCAAGTAGAGTAGGAGTCCAGGACGTGCCATATGAGAGTCAAAGTCGTAAAAGGGAAAGCAACAACAGCAACACAACATTGTTTCTGGTGATGAGTAATGCGGTCGTGGGGGCAACACAAATTCAATTTTTTCTGCAAATATCAAACACCAAATCAGCATTAATTTTTGTGTATGGAAATCAAAGTCCCTAAGCGGCTTTGACTTGCAAACAGAAATCAAATTATAGTACGAATAGCATCCTTTTCAGAGCTCAGACATACATGAATGGGTTTCGACCCAAAAATAAAAAGGGGAAAAAGGGAAGTACACTTCAACAAAAAGATTAGGAAAGTCAAAGCAGCTCAAATCGAAACACAAAAGTATGCCGAAATGTAGTATATCCTTTTTTCAAGTGCATTTAATCTCCATCAGCTGGTTTGGGTTGGTTTCTTTAACTGCATTCTGGGGGCACGTATGCAGCTCACCGCAGCAGCAGCAGCAGCAGCAGGTCAGGTCAACAAATTTTCGTAGCTAATTTATCTTTCTCAGGTGAAGCGTTTGCTCATTTGCGGTTGTCATTATCGCTTAGCTATTCTCTCCCTCTCTCTGTCTTACTCCGTGGTCCCTTTTCCCGGTCCCTTTGTCTGTGCGTGGGCATTTTGCAAAAGGAAAAACTGGAAATGCTGGCCTCCTGCTGTTTACATGTAATTTTCCCAGCATTCTCGCTCTTTTGCTTTTGACAGTTTGAATTTCCCGTTGTCCAATGGCGCTGTCAATTCTCTTATACGCTTTTCTACCTTTTTTCAACTCCTTTTTTTTTTTGGTTTGTTGGTGTACAAATCGCTTTGATTTACATAATTCTGCGCACATTTCGACGCATAGTTTTTTTTCTTGTTTGCTGTTTTTGTTGCTGTGTGGGGGTGTTTGCATATTTTTTGACAGCTGTCAGGAAGTAATAAGTTGGAATTTTTGCCTAGTCTAGTCCTGACATTGACAGTTGCCAAAGAGCAGCAGGGCGGGGTGTAGCTACAGCAAAAATCTAGCAGACACTTTACAAATGTGGCCTGAATGTCCTGCGGGGAATTATGCATAAAAATAATACAAAAAAAAAAAGGAAAAAAGTGATTCCTCTCTAACAAGGTACTAAATACGACAGCTGAGGCTTTTGTGGCAGAGAAGTATCATTAAGGTTGGCTTTCATTTTGTATTTTACTCAGGTTGATTTTAAGGATTAGACGACGAGCAGCTTAGCCCAGTAAATGTGAGGATTAAGCTGGCGTCGTCTAGGTCCAGGTAAGCCGCTTTAAGGTCTAAGGGATTGTTCAGGATAAGTGGAGAGCATGAATGAGTGTTGTTTGGAAGAAAAATGTATAATAGAATATAGAATATTTGGCAGAAGTTGGGTTTTTGAGCGCTCGAGAGTGTCTATACTTTTGTAACAAAATAGTTTTACAAAAGAGTTTTTTTTTTTAAGTTTTAAAAAAGTCCAGGAAAAGATAACTAGTATTGAAATTCTGTAGAAGAAATCAAGTTATTTCATGACATTTGGAATGTATATGTCTTAAATATCCATTGAATCGTCCAGCGGAGCTGCAAGATCATCCAAATGATCATCAGTTTTCATATCCATTGGATGATGTTTAGCTCCGTTGGATGATCAAAAGGATAGTTTTAGACATATCCCGTCCAAATGGATACCGGAAATCATCCAATCGGTATTCTTTTATACCCCTTTTTTATCTGTGTATAAAGAGAACAACAAAACTTTGAGTTTCAGTAAAAGAATACTTGTATTCTATTGTAATTTTTCATAGGAATCTAATAAATAAGTTGTATAGAAGTCCAGTTACAATAGTCTCAAATTGCAGTTTTCCTTATGAAGTTTCTTATTGATTTACAAATTTTAGACCAATTTTAAAGTGGAACTAATACTTTGTGTATACGCACCAAGTTATTCGTAATTAATGCCCTTCAAAGTATGCAAACTTATATTTCTTAAGTTATTATGTACTAAAATTAAAATTTGCAAGTCTGTTATAAATATTCGACGATGCATATTCACTCAGATTGTTAAGTATTCAACAAAATGTTAAATGTTAAAAATAAAATATATACTTGCCTAAGGATATTCATATAACATAGCATATTTTAAAAGGCATTAAGCATGAAATACTTTGTGTGTATAAACGTGGTATTAGATTACAAAGTTAGTTAAAGAAAGTTATCAAAAATTTTCTTAATTCAACAACAATTTATTGAGAGCTCATAAACTTGCCTTGAGCTTATATAAGGAATGCAAACCGGTTCTGATCCGAAACGAAAACGAACCGCCAATTCAAGCTGATAACCGAACCGCAACCCAAACCGGCGTCCCTTCGAAATGGCAAAGCCGAACCGAAAACCCCTAAGATGAATGTTTCGGTTGGGTTCTCTTTAATGCCTAGTCTTAAGAACTAGGATTACCTAGACAATAACACTTATAATTGTGTATTATTTTGTCGATGTCCTAAGCTACAGTTTATCCAATTTTCAGTTAAATTAGGACTTAAACTAACCTTTATCGATGCCGCAGTGTTGAAAAAATGTTGGATAAATTGTCCAATAACAAGAGGTATTAAGGGAACAAAACTACAAAAAGTGATAAACTTAAAGCGAAGTATATTCATTTGTAAACTATAAAAAAGGCCTTAATTCGCCCTGAAAATGAGAAATTGTTCTATGAAATTCTACCTAAGGTGATTCACACTATATTTAAGAAAAATATTTTTTAGTTTATGGCCAATTTTTTCTTAGTTTTAGTAAACTTTTTCTGTGTCTAAGAAAATCTTTCTTACTCAAATTTTTTTTTGAGTGTAGTGTTATCTGTCTTAGTTTTTTAACTCGCCAACTATTGAGCCACAGAGTTGCGTTGCGTTGCTAATAATTTCAAATCCATTTGCCTTCCGATATGTTCTCCTGGCACATTCTTCGACTCAACTCAATATGGTTTACTCTTAAAAATGTTGCTTTACATCACCCATTTGGCTAGTCATTTTGCTCTCACTGCTTCCGTTTATGTCTCAGTCATTTTGCCAGCCAGCTGTGGTTATCGCTAATAAAATATCAGACCCCTCTATAAATACTTTAACCATAATAATGTATGCCACTTGAATGAAACTCAAAGTACACTCGCAACGCATGCCTCTCAAAAGATTTCATTCATTATCTGACGGAAATGGAAATGCTCAATGGCAGTGCTGCTGCTAGAACTGTTGACCGATATGTACACAAGTCCAAATGGCGCATTCTATAATAAACTCCACAAATCTGGCACCTCAAGACGGCTTACGCACAGAAATTAGGCTACAAAAACAAAATACAGATAACAAACGGAGATGAAAACGACAGCTGGTGGTCCACTAAAAAAGGTCAACAAACAGTAATAAAAATTTTTGGCCAGGACAAACCAAATTGGAGTCATTTCATCATTAGAAGCGATAAAAATAGCCAAGCAACATGCGGCTTATCAAACGAAGGAGAATGAAAGAGAGCCTGGACGAGAACGAAGCGAAATCACTGAAAATCATTTTCGTTTTTATGCCCAGGCAAGGCACAACACGACGAATGAAAACAATAAAATAAAATTTAAGATACATTGGAGACCAAAACAAATAGGCAACGAAAGATACAAAAATGGAAAATTCTGTGTGAGCAGCTGGAGTGGCAGGACATCTAACTGCCTGGGTACGAGTTTTCCTTTTCATTTTCCTCAGTTAGTTCTGGGTATGGGCACTTTTATGGCCAGCCAACACTTAAAGTAGTTTTCATGTAGCGAGGCTACATGCGAAAATTATATGAGGGGAACACACACAAAAAGATGCTTTATATGGGCACTTGAGGGCAGATGAAAAGGGCATAATAACAGTTTGTTAGTTGCGACAGCCCAGGAAGTGGCTTTTGTATCAAAAGTAGGGAGTGATCTAACACACACGATAAGGATACACTGAAATGAAGTAAAGAAGAGCGGCAAATGGGGGGAAGGGGATGGGAAAACACCAAATTTTGTTGTTACAAATGTAATTTTACACAGAAATTGCTGTACAAGTGGAAAGTGTAATCAAACTGAAATAATGTAGAATGCCGAAGGCTTAATTCGAAGGGGCATATAAACAATTACTTTAAATTTCTTATATGACTTCTTTGTATGAAATGTTCCTTAACTAACTTAAGATCGATTTGTCATCTCCCATATAGGTGATATGTTTTAGATAAATCCACAACTGACTTTGTTATTTGTCATGTGCTATGTAAAATATGTGGAATTCTTCGAAACTTGTCTAAAATGAGAACTTAAGTTAAGGAAAGCCTTGTTTGACTTAGATATACCCTTTAAACCGGGAAAGAAGTTTTCAAAAACCTTACCTTTCTCTGCCTTCACTTTATTAACACCAATATTATGTATGCAGACAGTGCAAGCTGCACCAAAACTGTGCAACAACTTTTTTGTAGACCCAAAAATTTTAAATAAATTTGATTTGCTTGCTGAAAAAGGAGTCTTTATTTCAAATTTTGTTGCTCCAGCTCTTGGACAGACGGACAGGCCTATATCCTTTTGCCTGTTACATACATTTGTAAGACTTAAGTATACCCTTTTTGCTCAAAGTTTAAGAGGTATGGTTATCTTGAGTATCTTTTTCTTAACTTTTTATAATTATTGATATTTATTTAATTAAGCATTATAACCCTTGTTATACTAGTGCAAATGCATTAAAACATATATATATTGCGAAGGAAAGTCATTAAATTAACTCCATGTATTTTGTTGATGTCACGCACGACTCCAATCACGTCACGAATGCTCACGCACGATAAAAATTCTTGTCCAGAAAATTGGAAGTCTTTTAGTACGAATACGCTTTGTCGAATAGGCTGTAAGACTAAAGCATACAGCTGACATGGAAACGATCATTCGAAAAACTAATTTTAGAAAGAAACTCATTTTTGTTTTCAATGAAAACTTCTTCAAACTTCGGATTTCTTAGCTTGCTATGCTTTTCCATGATTTAACTAAGTTTGGTTGAAATCGAACATCTATATAGTATACCTATTTCTATAGTATAGAAAAGTAAAGTCTGAAAAGTAGTCTTAGTAAAAAAATAGTTGTTTTCAATGGAAATGTCCCTAAAATTGGCACTTATTTATTTGATGCTTTCACATAATTCTACAAAGTTTTGTCAATATCGGATGACTATAGCATATAGCTGCAGTACAAATGATTGATCGAAAAAAATGTCCTATTGAGAAAAATTTGTTTGTTTTAAGTGGAATCCACTTCTTACATGTTCGTTTGTTAGGCTTTTGCATGATTTCATTAAGTTTAGTGGAAATTGGACATCTATATGGTATAGCTCCCATTGTAAAGTAAGGTCTGAAAAGTGGTCTTAGTTAGAAAAACGTGCTGCAGGGGTACACAAACTGCGGCAGAGCCTCTATTTTTTAAATTTATTTGTGTTAGTCCTTATTCAGTTGGTCTTTGCTAAATGCACCGGAGTCACATCAACCTAGCTGCGCCACGCTAAGAGACTCATGATTACGATTCTTTGCTTGGAACGTGGCATCATTTTTAGAAGCAAGGGAGTAAGGCTGGCATTGTTTTTAAGAGAAATTTCACGAGTATATTATTAGTTAAAATTTATGATATATCTTATACGAATTGTATTTACTTTGGATTAGGAAAAACTCTTTGATCTTACTTTGATCTTCTAGTTATTTAAAAGTCAAATCAGAGCGCTATAACCCACTGCCATGATCAAGTTTAGAGTACCGAAACCAGATGTGGCATCAGCCCGACATCAAACAAAAGGACACTGACCGAAATGATACGACTCATTGTCAAGAATGTCACAGGCCTATTAAAACATACAAAGTGTCGGACATATCAGTCTTCAGACAATAGAGACACCGGAGACAAACATCACCAAATTCACTTTATCTCATACACATAGAAATTTCCCAAAAATTTACGCTAATGGAAGTTTTATGATAGTTACACATGATGACGACCAGCGCGCCATGCAATGACAGTTTTTATGCAACCTAAAAAAACATGACAGAAACACACAAACACACACACACACAAAAAACAGTATCTTTTACTCGTCATGCATTAGCGGGCAGGCGCCTGCATTGAAAGCGAGAGACAGAGTACTCCGAGAGTGTTGGAACACAACGACCGCACAAATTTAGCACATTTTCAGCCTATCAACTTACAGCAGGATGCGTCAGGTTACAGGGTCCTTTTTGTATTTTCTTTTTTGGGCATATCCAATGACCTGAGCCGCAGCTCTTGGTCGTTGCCCACCCTCGTCGAGACGAAATGCCTAATGAAAGGCCGTTAGTGTCCTGTAAAACGAAAGAAAATGAAATACAAAAATACAAAAATGCGGGTGCAAAGCGTCGTAAAAGAATAATAGTGTTATCCAGCCAAACAGGTTCAGGTTCTCTCTCCTTCTCTCTCTCGCGCTGGCATTTCCCTGGGCTATCAACGTGTAAATGTTGTCTAATGTTTTTATTTGATTAGCGCTTGCTACGTGCCGCATTTTGAACGCATTTTTCTAGGAATTTTTCTTGACCCTGCTTGAAGATTTCTCTTCTCTTTTTTTTGCCTCGCTTCCTCCATTTTCCTTGGGCTGCTGTTAAGATTAATTGTGTGAGCGTAAATTTTTTAATTTCGTGGAAATAATGTTTTGTGAGCGTTGAAGGAATTTCGCTTGCTCTTTTGTGGGTAATTCGTTTGAGATTTGTTTTTTGTTGTCTTTTTGTATAATAAGGCAAATGTTTACTAATCAATTTTGTTGTTTCTTTTGCAGGTATGTAAATCGTTGATGAAATGTTAATGGCTAATTATGCGTACGTATAAAGTAGGTGGTAAGTTCTCAAGAGATCGTATATGATTAATTGAAAAGGAAATAAAATTGAATTTTCCTAAGCACTTTAATTCCTTTCAAAATCAATTTCCCTCCTTAGCAATTCATTGCTTGCTGCATTCTTGATAATGAAGTCTTTTGTCCAAAGTTAACATCCTCAAGCTTCAAGCAAACATGATTACTATCACAAACACATTCGCAAAAACACACACACACACACGCACACTTGACAGTTTCCTCCTTTCAGTTGGCTTAGAGTAGGGGAAAAAAGTTATTATATTTTCACTTATTGATGACCAAAAAATGAAATGAAAACAATCAAAATGACAACTGTCAGAACAGTAATATTTCTCTAGTTTTCTTTCCTCCTAAAACCACTCGAACGAAAGAAAACTTTTTCAAGAAGAAAACGAACAAGAACAAAAACGTACAAAAACGAGTTAAGGGCCGCCATGAAGAATGAAATTTTATTTGCCTACGCTTTATTATACGGAGACTTTCAGCAAAAAGTTTTGCCTACTCCATCATCCTGTTTTGTTCCTGCACCTGATGAAGATTTCTTTCTTTTGTTGGGCCTTTGTCTGGCACATGAGTTCGTACATCGTCGAAATACATCAAATAAATTGCAGGTGCAATAAAGCAGAAAGTAGGCAGATAGAGAACAGGCTGAAGGAGCCAAATGTAGGATACAATGGCTTAATATACTACAATACATGGGATTTTCACTTTTCTTTTTTGACACAATTAAGCCAGCCGAGTAATGGAGGCGTGGCGTGGGCTTTCATGTAAATGAAACGAGATTTTCACTTTCTGTTGAATGTGTAGCACAAATTGTAGGTGTTTTTTGACATGAGTGCTGCTCTCTCCTCCTGTCAGCTGGCGTAAGTAGAACAAATTGGGCATACTGAAGCTTAAAATGTACAAATTGAAGGCTGAGGAATGAAATACACAAAGCAAAGAGAAATTCTATGGAAATACAAATTTAAAGCTTAATGCAAAACGGCCTTAAGATTTAAGTTGTATTATTTTATAAATCACAAGATTAATTCTTTAAGTTGTATAAAAAAGAATGAAAGATGTTTAAAATTAAACTGTTAAAGCTCTAATGAAATTGTAGCTCGAAAACAAAAGCTTCATACAAAAACAGCAAAGAATGAGTTTTCAAGAATTTTGATCTTGAAATCGAGCTAAATTCTTTCTCATTCCAGTGTTTTTAGGCAAAGAAACAGAGGGGAGAGCAAGCACACGTTTGAGAGAACACAGCGTTGAACTCGCTCTCTCAGTTTTCTTTTTTATGGGAGTCTTGTGTGTGGGTTATCGAGCGGAGCGCTCAATCGATTTTTGCACTCATGTTGCTTTGAAATTCCCAACCAATTATGGCATTGCTGTCATGGAGAGACGTCTGTTCGACTGAGAGTTGATAGGCAAAGACTGATGCTGCTTTGCGGTGTTGTGTATTCCTGGAGCCGGCTAAAACTTGCTTTCAATTAATATTCTATGAAATTAATTTAAACAAAATGGTTGAATTGGTTTTAGTCCAGTCGAGTATGCTCCTGATTCAGAATGAGCAATCTAGAATTTGACTAAGTTTAGCTTGATTTGAGAATGATTCGTACCTGTACATATTAAGTATTAAAGCTCATACATAGATCAAAATGTTGATCCCTGTCGGGTTTAATTTAAGCCATTTTGAGATCAAAACTTTATTATTACCGTTTTGACCTAAGTCGAACCTAAATGGCTTAATTTTTTGGGCCAGTGTATTAATGGCCGCGTTCAGCGTTCGATCAACGATCGATCCTTCTGCTGAGCACTGCCAAAATCTCGTCCGTAGGTTCAGTTGCAGCCTTCTTCTGCAAGTTAGCCCACTCTTATCCTCTCTCAATAGGCTTGGTTACAACTCTAGTAGGCAAGTGCGGTACATTTTTCGTGGACCCCAAAAAAAAAATTGAGCAATTGTTTCAAAAACTCCATGCAATTTTAAATATGCCGTCAGTCTTTACTCCTATTCATTTCATCACTTTAAGCCTGGTTTCCTGCTCCAATTTTCATTTTATTAGCATTTTTCAGCCAACAGTTTGCTCTGCCTTTCAGTTTTTGTGCCCCAATTTAAATACTAACACAGTACTTCAGCATCACAGGCACAAATTTCCAACCATTTTTTTTCCTGTGTGGACACCAACGTCTGCTCCAGTTTTAATAAATTCAGCAAAACACAGAAACATCTTCTTCCTCTCCACAGCAAAAATAACAAATAACAAAAAAAAAAAGCGTAATAAAATATTAATGAAATTCCAAACACCTCTCGTGTGTAGGCAACAGAACGGCTACGCATCCAGAAGAGGAACAAAACTCTTGGTGTCCTCAAACAAGGCACCTGGAGAGCAATTTTTTTGCTGCTAACAAAGCACGCACTGTATCATGCGGGGGGAGGGGGTTGGAAGGAGGTTGAAGCTGTAGCTAGAGACACACACACACACACAGTTGGAGGCCACTTCCGTTCTGAGGTGGCTGAAGTAGTACGTTGGTCATATTTTCGCACCTGAACGCGTTGACGAGAGCAGGAACGATACAGACCTACGACTAACCATCAGACCAGACGGGCAGTTAGTCAGCGGGGGGCGGCGTGCGATGAGAAATTGCTTAGCTTATTTTTGAGAACACACACATGAGCTGGGGAAAAAATGTAATAGAATTTTGCAAATGAAACAAATGCAACAATGCTGCAACTTTTGCGGTTGCAATTGAGGCAAGGAAGTTCCTTAGTTCCCTATGCCAAATTGAATTTGCCCGAAACTACAAAACAAAAGTGGAAAGAAAGTAGATGGAATTGATTTTAAAAAGCCAAAGGACTGCCGGCGCCCTCCCCTCCGCCCCCGCTGCCAAACCAGCGGCACGAAAAACAAATTAAAGTAAATTCCCCAATTTCATTTTGCGGTATGTCGAAACAGAAGGGCAAATAAATGCAATTGTTTTGCTGGTTGGCAAATTGAAAGAGGAATTGTGGAAGAAATCATCTTGAAATGTCATGAAACTTGCAACTCTTCGTCTTTAATAAAGTGTGAAAATATCTGGAAACTTGGCCCTGCAAATCGATACTTTCATAAATTTTTCAACATTGGAAAATGTTATTTATATTTCATGGCGCAGAGGAAATTCCTTTTCTTTTTTTTTATACATAAAGAAAAACTTTGGCGCAGCACGAACGACTACAAATCGTGCGTACGAAGAAGTGGAGGCATCAAAATCGAGCAAAACTTTTACACTTGGCCAAAGCAACGAAGTCATCGTCACTTTACGGCATCGTTTATTACGTGTGAAAAGAGACGAGGAGGAGTCGGGGGAGGCGGCGGAGGCGGCCAACGTCCTGCGACAATTCCACGACGTGCGGCCATAAAGTTGAGGCAGGACACGTGCAAATGGCCCAAGTTGTGCCCAAATGCGATTTTCTCTATATAGTAGAAGTATATTTTTTATGCCTTTCCACTTGACTAAAGAAAACAAACAACGTTTTTGGCACAGAAAAGGTTTCGCTACAACATTGCGAATAGTGTAAGAGGGTTGAGATTTCCATGGCCAGAAGCTGTTAAATTTTAATTTAGTTTTTTGTGAAATGAGTTTTAAAGCGGCTAAAATGAGAACAAATTTTGTATGCCTTCGGTGCGGCCCTGAATCGGAACTTTTTTGAAAGGACTGGTACTAAAACCAAGACTGCACTTACATGCCTTAGCTTATTTCAGGCATGATTCCAGGTTAAGTTTCAAAGGTAGTACTGAAAACTGTACTGAAATAAGTAGTAAATTAGTCAGTTCCTACTGCTCAGACCTGAATTTTTCAGTCCAGTGTTAAACAACTACCAAAGTATTTACGAAATACACTTGGAAAAATTATTTAGCTGACACAATTATTAAGTTGGACATGATTAGTTTAAAGTATTGTTAAGAGGGTGTTTTTGGTTTTTTTTTTTATCTTTAATTATTGCAAATATTGCTGTATGAAATTTTGCCTTCCCTCACAAATAAATGAAGTATAGAATAAGGAAGCAGATTTCCTTCCATTTTGTCAGTAGGCACAAAGTGTATCTATTACAAAAAAGAAATTTATTAAAACTAAATTGAAAATCTCTTATTCTAAAAACTGCAATTGCAACAATTTGAAATGCGATTGAAAATCTCAGACTAAATATTTAACAGTTCTCTGTAAAGCTGACCGCTAAGATGAAAATAAGATAAAAAGAAAAATCTAAGATAACTTGGAGTCTAAGTCTCAGACTGTGCCGAAGTTTTATAACCTTTGCAAGTCCTTTTTTTGAAATACTGATTCAGAAATCAGATTGAAAGAGTATGTGGTTCTTAATGGACAATTTGGTGCACGCTTACAGTGAAAATAACAAATTTTTGTTTACTTGGAGTCATTTTTCGACCGGTCGATCCCATTGCAGGCATGGCATGGATATTATCATAATAGTATTTTGACCAAATTTCCGAAATACCTTTAAAAGCCTAATTCATTTAAAATGGCCAAGTTTAGGTGGGTTAATATTAAAACCAAAAATTCGTTCTCACTAAGACCCAGGTTCCGACCGATCTTTCGCGTTTCTGCCAAAAGCTATAGTCAACCGATTTGTATCAACATTTGTAGAATTATGTAAGAGCATTTATCTTAATCTTATGTTTAAGATGCTGCCATTGAAAATAAATCATTTTTTCTTACTCAGGCTTTTTGCCAGACCTATCTCTTGTATGGCAACTATAAATACCGTACACCTAAAACTTAGTAAATCTATGAAAAACTTAGATAACCATTCAATAAGAATATTATAGACACTTCTTTTAAAACCCAAACAGTTATTATTCCCTTGCAGAAGGTATTATATCATTTTCCGGATAAAGTATATATATTCTTGATCAGCACATCGAGCTGAGTTGATTGAACCATGCCGGCCTGTTCGTCCGACCGTTTGTTTCTCTATGATATCTCCTCCGCCAGCTTGAAAGTTCCCGTCACTAATCTTTGCTCGAAGACTTTTAGTACCAAGACGCTGCACCTTCAGCGGAACCAGCCAGATCGGATGACTATAACATTTAGCTGCCATATGAATGATCGGTCAAGAAACTAGTCTTAGTGAGAAAAACTTTTTTGTCTTCAATGCAAGCGTCTCCAAACTCCTAATCTACTAGTTTTCTATGCTTCTCAACGATTCCACCAAGTTTGGTCGCAATCGGATATCTATATAGTAAAGCTGCCATAGAAAAGTAAGGTTAGAAAAATGGTCTTAGTAAGAAAAACTTTTTTGTTTTCACTGTAAACCTCTTTAAAATTGGCTTATATTTATTTTATAAGCTATCACACAATTCTTCACAGTTTTGTCAAAATCGTATGACTATAGCTTATAGCTGCCATACGAATGATCAGTCGAAAAACTAGTTATAGTGAGAAAAAGTTTTTTGTTTTTACAGAAAACGCCTCCAAACTTGGTATTCCTTAGTTTGCTTTGCTTTCCCATGACTTCACTAAGTTTGGTCGAAATCGGACGTCTATATAGTAGAGCTGCCATAGAAAAGTAGAGTCTGAAAAGTGGTCTTAGTGAGAAAAACTTTTTGTTTTCAATGAAAATGTCCTTAAAACTGGCATTGCATTATTTCATATGCTTTCACACCATTCTACAAAGTTTTCACACAATCGGTTGACCATAGCATATAGCTGCAGTATGAATGATAGGACGAAAATGAAGTTCTATTGAGCAAAACTCTTTGGTTTTAAATGGAATCGACTCCAAATTTCTTACATATTCGTGTTTAAGGCTATTGCATGTTCTACCAAGTTTGGTTGCATTCGGACATCTAATTATTATGGATTCCATAGAAAAGTAAGTTCCGGTAACTTTTCCCTTTTTTTTTTTTAATTTTGAAAGCAGATTTTCAATTATAAAATAGATGTTTATCCACCTTAAATTCCCCCTTTCTACCTTTCATAACATTTACTAATTATAATTTCTATTGAACAATAAACCCTTTTTTTTGTTCGCCACGCGACTTCCATTTGATATTAATCATAAACACCCCCCATAGAGAGACACACCCACCCTAGCGGCACGTGCTCAGTTCCGGACAGTTAACTTCGCCTGCCCAAAGAGTTGACACTTTACCACCTGCAACCTGGAGCCACCAACCTAACCTAAGTCAACAATTAAATTTGACATGCAACTTTTAAGACCGTGTTGTTGTTATTATTATTGGCTAATAAATTTATTATGGTGCAAATTTGTTAAACAACTTTCAATTTAATTGCACACCATTTAAGTGTACAAATTAAAAGAGACAACAGTCTACTTCCAGTTCGAGTTCCACTGTTCTACAGTTCTCGTTCCCATTCAATGTGTGAGGTCTATAATTAGTGTAGTCTGATGCCTCTCCGGGTTCAACAGCGGCGGCGACGAGTGCTAATTGGACGAAAGCGAAAAACGCTGTCGAAAGAAGAGTGGTGGAAGCGGCGGTGGTCAGCCAGTCAGTCAGCCAGTCAGTCATTCACTCAATGGTTCAGTTATTGATTTATGCAAATATTGACACATCAATTAATATGTCAAAAAATCGCACTGGCTTTCCCAGGCACTTGCTTCTAATGCTAATTGAAATTTGCGGTTTTTGGTTGGCTACCCATACATGCAAGTAACTATAGTTGATATAGCTGATTGATTTCAGTTTGTTGGTGGCAAATGTGGTTAACATCTAACGCCGCCCCCCGCCCCACCCTTTGCAGGCAAGTGTAGCAGCAGAAATGTCAACATAAAAATGTCAAGAAAATTATGAAAATATCTTGTGTTTCGCACATATTGTACGGGGAAGATATGTATGTATATGGAGGAGATAGGGCTATACATAAAAATTAACATAGACAACATAGAGCCTGCTGTTTGAGGGGTGGGGGGAAAGGGAGAGTTTGTGTGTGAAAATCAGCGCCACATAAATAAATAAAAGCGAAATGAGACAACGTAGACGACGAGGACAACGCCAAAAGATATTGTCAAATTTTGCTTGGCATTTTATTTGCTTATTTTCGTTTCTTGTTTTTGTCAGTTGTTTTTTGTTTTTTGCCTTTGTTTTGTTTCGTCTGTTTGGCTTCTGAAAAGAGGTGTTTGCTGTGAAAGTAGGAGAAGACACATGCAAATTATGAGCTGAGTCTGCTCCCCCCTCCTTGGGGAGTTGACATTTTATGGTCGACTGAAGGGAAAATACAAATAAAAATATTTATTTATTTTGACTATAAAAAAAATTATTGACAGATTCAGAATGGGGAGAGAGAGATTGAAAAAGTCGTATGTATTACAAGTGGTATATATAAGAGGGGATGGTTCAGTGTCTGTGTGTGTGTGTGTTTGGTAACACCTGTCCCCAGAGGTTGTGTCAATTTTCGTTTTCAAATTTTAATACGATTTGGAAACATTTACAAAAATATCTTTCATGAGTTTGAATAATTTGACAATTTTATTATGATTTTTTGACTCTTTTGACAATTTTCAAGAAATTTTAGTTTTTTATCCATAAGAAATTAGTTGAACTCCTGCTTCAACCATTTGACAAATCATTTCTACTGAAACAGTTAACACTGGCACGTAGACTGTGAAAGGCCTTTTTCAGTTACCTGGAAAATTACCTTGATATACGTAAATAATACATACAAAAAAAATTGAGGAAAGTCAACTTTGCCACGTCCGAAGTTTGTATACCCTTGCAGCACGTTTTTCCAACTAATTTGAACGACTTTTCATTGAAAACAAACAAGTTTTTCTCTGTTCTATTTTTGTGACTCTAATTTTGTAAGACAGCTATACTATATAGATGTCCGATTTCGACCAAACTTGGTAAAGCATATCAAACTAAGAAATACAAAGTTTGGAGGCGTTTTCTTTAAAAATAAAAAAGTTTCTCGACAGATCATTCCTATGGCAGCTATAAGCTATAGTCATCCGATTTTGACAAAACTTTGTGAAATTGTGTGAAAGCTTATAAAATAAATATATGCCAATTTTAAAGAGGTTTACAGTGAAAACAAAAAAGTTTTCTTACTATAGACTTTTTCTAACCTTACTTTTCTATGGCAGCTATGCTATATACAAGTCCGATTTCGACCAAACTAGACACAATCATAGAAAAGCTTAGAAAACCAGTAAATACGAAGTTTGGAGATGTTTGCATTAAAATCAAAGAAGTTTTTCTCACTAGAACTAGTTATAGTCATCCGATCCGGCCGGTTCCGACAAATGTGCAGCGTATTTGTACCAGAAGACTTCGTGCAAAGTTTGATTGCAATAGCTATTAAACTGACAGAGGAGATAGTATGGAAACAGACGGACAGACAGACCTGGATATATCGACTAGGCTCGTCATGCTGATCAAGAATATATACACTTTATGTGGTTGGAAATGCTTCCTTCTTTGCGTTTCAAACATCTGTACAATTTCAATATACCCTCTGCAAGGGTATCAAAAAAAAACCCCAGCTGGAACTGTAACGCATTCGCAGACTAATTGACTTGTTCACCAAACTGTGTCTAGCATGCGATTTGCAGTTACACCTAAGAAATATGCAAATTTCTGTATGTTTTTGGGGGAAAATATTTATAGAAAGAATTGAAATAGCGCAAGAGCAAATAATTCACCTTGGAATCCAAAAATGAAAATGAAAATTGGTTCTGTGTGAGGCAAATTTAATAAACCTAATGATGAAGTTTCGCCCTGGCTTCGTGACAAAATGACATTTTGCTACCAGGCTACCCAGACAGGAGACCCACCCACTTTTTTTTCTGTTCTTGTACTTGTACACCGACCCTCGGGCTCGGGCTCAGGCTCAGGCCGGTCGACAGTTGACTTCAGGTAATGAAGCAACTGAAGAAAGCACACCAAGAAGCGGAACCAAAAGAAGACGAGAAGCGTAGGTTGTTATTTTAAAATTTAAATTTCTGTGTGTGTTCCCTGAAATGTGCATAAGCATGCCCCAGAGTCGTCATCGTCGTCGGGGTTGTCGTCTCCTTCAGCATTCGGCGACGTCATTAAAAGCCAAAAGGCGGTGAAGAAAAACTCACTTAAAATTTCAGCGCACGTGAAGTAACCTTAAGGAACAACACAACAAAAAGAAAAAAGAAGAGGAGGCCGCAACAGTAAAGGGGAGCGGGTAGCGGGAAGGCGTGTTTTCTCATTTTCTGAGCTTTTTGTGTATATTTTTGTTTTTTCGGGCTTGTTTAGTTAACGGTGAAGGGAATTTATGCTTCTCAAATGCAAAGGCGAGGGGAAACAAATTTAAATAATCCCAAAAATATTTAAACATAGTTAAAACTGTAAAAATTGCTAAGAAATAGCAAAAATGGAAAAAATTACTACTTAGACAAAACAAACCATTCAAAATTGGCCTAAAATAACAAGAAATATCTAATATGCCTAAGTTACTTCTATCATAATTGGAAATTTAAAACATTCCAAAATTACGCAAAAAAACATAATTTTTCACAAAAATATCAGCTATTCCATCTATTATTGTAATTTGGGGTTAAAAATAGTGAAAAATACAAAATATTTGGAACTGTTTCCATTTCCGAGTGAAAAGTTAAACGATTTAACGATTCAACGATTTAATTTTGATGTTCCCATTTCCGAGGGACATTGAAACCAATCTTCTTTTCGAATGAATATTTCAATCGTTATCGAAATTTAATTTAGCAATAAGACAACCTAAGCAATTCCGAACAACTTTGCTGATGTGGAATTGAGAATGGTTTGGCTTCATTTCAATCGGTTTTGCATTGCATTCGTCCACATGCCACATAAGAGGTTCAAGTTTGTTGAAAATGGTTTGAAATCAAATTGTACCCTAGATATATCCATAAATTCAACTGTCAATCAACTGACAAAACTTTTGAGACCGAATAACTTGATTGTTTTTCGGAAAAGGAACCAGCTACAGCTAAATCCGATTCGGCATGATCAGATCGAAATCTAAAAAGACTATTGATTGTTTTTCAAGAATTTTTAAAATCTACATAAAATTCCAAATGTACCAAAATTATTTCAGAAACAAATATTACCTGTAGAATCAAGTTTAGAAGTAGTTTTCAAAGGCGGTGCTACCAGCATAAAATCGAATGGCACAATCCTCAGCAACCTCATTTTGTAGCCTCATTATAAGGTTTTCTTTTTCAGTATGTGTCGTTTTGCTGAAGTGTAAGCAATACAGTTTTTGTGTGCTCCGCGCATGTCAACTTCTGTGCCAAAAAAAGGGTATTTGTATATAGTATTGTAACTGTTGATGGCAAATATGTTCATTTCGAGCACAAAAAATCACCATATGTGCCATATGTGAAAAATCATCGTCAAAGCCCAGTTCACGGTGCCAAGGTCATGTATGTATTTAGTGGGACCACTTAAGCGCGGTATTCTATGAGCTGCTACAACTATCTCAGGTCAACAATACCAAACTCAATTGCATTGCATTTACGTCGAGCATTCAAGCAAAAACGGACAGAACACGAGCAAAGGCACTACAAGGTAAATTTACCACACGAGTGACGGCGATCAAAACATACCTTGAAACGCTGAAATGGCAGATCCTGCCCCACTCGACGGATAGCCCGGACAATGTTCCTTCCGACTACTATTTACTTGTTTTCATCGATGACTCTTGCCCTTGAAGATCAGCTTATTTGGTGGGGATCAAACGACACTCTATTTTTGAGGTGGTATCCGAAATTCAAATTCATAAATTAAAAAATTTTAAAATAAATATTTCACAATCAAGCGTTAAACCTGTAAACAAATGCTGTTAATCTTAGTTGTAGATAATGGTAATAAATTACTCCTTCATTACTTTGTCTTCAGTATGATGAAAAGA
Organism: Lordiphosa fenestrarum; assembly: GCA_035044985.1. Taxonomy (NCBI): domain Eukaryota; kingdom Metazoa; phylum Arthropoda; class Insecta; order Diptera; family Drosophilidae; genus Lordiphosa; species Lordiphosa fenestrarum. The sequence continues at coordinate 258,721 of JAWNNO010004790.1, read as the reverse complement.
ATCCATTACAGTCTGGTTTACTTTGCCATATGCATGGGCCGCTTTGTGCGACGGGGTGCGCACATCCTGCATTACTAGTAATAAAAGATGTACGCTAGAGCCGAACTGGCATCGGATTCCCATTACAAATGAGTATAACTTCTTTTAAATTGTAATGCGAACTGTTTACAGTCTGTTTACTATCCCTTTACTGAAAGGTAGCAGTTGTAGCTCATTACTTTTCCGTCAAGCGTAATTCACACTTTCGACAGAACACATTTAGCAGGCAAATGAAGGGCAGGTGGTTTCTTCTAGATGTATTTCTATCTGTTTTCGGAAATTATCCACTACTGCTAGATCTTCAGTAATATTTGTACTCTATTTCGGCACTTTTTGCTATTGTTGTAACCTTCTTTAGTATAATTGTAAAGTATTAGTTCTTAGCTTAAAAGTTAACCATCCCAAACATTTCTGCGATTTTTTTAAGAGAAGATATACTCTTTGAATACGTCTTCAAAATTATTAAATTGTTTACGGCCCAAAAATATGCCATGAAAAATCACTGGACTAAGTAAATTGTGAACAATATCCATTGCATACCAAAGGGTGGTACAAAATATAGTAAATTGGTAAAAATATATTCAAAAGGTTATATCTTCACTTACAGAAATCTTAGAATTGTTTGGAATGGTTTATTTTGAAGTTCAGTAAATAAATAAAATCAAAGAATCACCACAAAACTTTCATAAAAAGTGTCAAAATGTGCATTTTAAGCAACTTTAAGCTCAAATAACAAAAAATCTTTACGTGATTAACTTTCAGCACACAAATCCTTCAATATACAGAACCTTGTTGCCCAGTGTAATCTATGTTTTGTTGTTCAACCGACGACATCCACAAAATATCAATTTTCAGCAGCTTAAAATCCACAAAAGTTCTTTAAAGACAACAAACCTCATTTGACTTGGAAAGTGCGACGTAGGTTTTAGTAATAAGTCAGCATTTTCGCAAAGAGGTTCTCGCCTTAAGAAGACTTAAGACTTTGATTAACTTTGAACCATATTTTAATAAAATGTTAACAGCTTATATGTGTTGTGTGTGCAAAGCTTTACTTATTGTTTTTGCGCAAAAATTTGTGCAATTTCGTCCGCTTTTGTGTCTTAAAGAAACATTAATTTGGGTGAGTGTTGACCAACATTTCCTAAACTTAAAGCGTGCGACCCCATTAGGGCTTTGCTGCCTAATTTCCTCCACCCAGTCACAAACCGTCGTCAAACATTTGTCCCAAAAATATATAAATATTGACATTGCGCTGTAATAGCCGGAGCATTAACGGCAACAGCAGTCGAGTACCCTTAACCAAAATGGCGAACGGAAATGAAACGGCAAAGAGGTCCGCAGCTTAATAATGTAAATTTTCGCTCTAAGCTATTTCCAAAGACTAATGGTGCGTTTAGCAACCCCCAAAAAGTATGGAACAAAATACCAAAAAATTGCACATAAACTTTCCCTCACACGTCAGAAGGTAAGAAAAGAAAAAAATGAAATCAGCACAAAGTAACCGCAAGTTTGCGTGTGACGCTACGTTCCTTTGCTTCGTTTTTCGGAAAACATTATTAAGCGCCAAAGATTATGCAAAGAAAAACAAACGTTGCGTTATGCGAGGGGAAAAGTGGAAGGACCTGGGATGGAGGAGGAAGGAAAACCAATATGGCTGCCTTAAGAAAAAGACGTCGCGACGTGGTCGTCCCCTGGTCCGTGTTATTATATGCTTGTGTAAACAACTTGAACAGTTTGTATAGCATATTTTTAGGCGCATTCAATATGATAAAAAGCTGCTTCGGCGGGCTGTACGCGTGTACGCTGTTCCTGTTATGGTTTTTTGGCGCTCGTGCTTGGTTTTTCTTTAACAAAAAAACGTATTTTTGCCCCGTTTTGTATGAGATATAATTATGGATAGTTAAATGTTGGATCAGTTAATGTAAAATATGTTTTAATCGAACTATAAATACTTCAATACTGAATAGTTTTGCATGTGGAGTCTTTCTAAGAAGTGTTAGCGCAAGCTGAGTGGGGCAAAACACACAGAAACACAAAAGCTACATCAACAAACCGCACAGACATCCTAGTTGTCGCTCTTCGCTCTTCGGCAAACATCTGCAGTCTTATCACTGCTGACAATATGTGAAAGTTTGGAATTTTGTTTAGATGGCTGTGAACTTTGATAATTTTAGTGCTTAAATCAAGAATTTGGCTTAGAAGGTGCGCCATAATGGCAGGTCTTCTTAGAGGTAGATCTTGTTATTTTACTTCTTGTGGAGAAATTTGTCTAAGCAATTCTTGGGTATTTTTAAGAAGATATTCCACGTTGAATACTGTGTTCGAGTTTAGAAAATTTCATTTAATATATTCTTTGAGCCCAAAAGTATGCAGTGTGTACAGTAGGTTGGTAGTTTCATTTAGATTGAAGACCAAATTCTCTAAGATTGACAAACTCTGCGAGAAGGTTGAATGAACTTATAGATCTTTATCGGCTAGCAGACATTAGCAGAATCGATATTCAATTTCTAAACCGTAACTTATAGTTATATGTTATGACTTAAGTAATGCAAATGTATGATACGAGTTTTTACTTTTGAAAGCATCTCCGATACCATAAACCATTTATATATATATTATATGATCGTCTGTGAGTTCTTCGGTATGAACACCTAGATCTCAGAAACTTGAAATGCTAGAGCAACCAAATTAGAAATGTAGACTAGTATTGTCAGCACGCAGATCAATTATTTTCTTCAAAGTTTTTTATGGGAGAGGGGTCATTGGGGAAGCTATCGAGCGGGGAGAGCAATTGATTTTTGTACTCAAGTTGCTTTGAAATTCCCAACCAGTTATGGCATTGCTGGAATGGAGAGATGGGTGCTCGACAGGCAAAGACTGAAGCTCTTGATACTAGAAAGCAAATTCTCTGTTTTTGACAATGGTGTATGCTCTTGATGCCAGAATGAGCAATCTTGAATTTAAGTATGTTTGGCACTTGATTCAAGAACTATTCGGCTTGATTTGAGAATGATTCGTGCTTGGATCAAGTATTAAAGAATCAAGGAACAAGAAAAACGGCATCAAAAGTTTATGCTTGGATCAATAATTTCATTCTTATCGAACTTCTGATATGGAACATTCTTGATCCAAGTATAAAACTCTCTATTTTTTCTCTGAGTGTATAATCTCTTAAATTTTCAGAGAGATCGCATAACAAAAGGCAGATATATAAGTTATATAAAAAGATGTCTACTTCTACGGGAAGCATGCGCTGTTTGCTAACATTATATTGATATATAGCATTAATGTTAATGCTCTGCTAATTAACATAAGTGAAGGCAATTCAACATTGATTCCACAAGCCTTAACTTATGCTCTAACAAATAAAGTCTTAAGAACTCTAAAACGCCACACTCAAAATTAAAATCAATCAGGAACGGGATTGAAAACAGGGAGATCCCGGATATTTTTGAGCCGACCCCGGTAAAGATTAACAGGATCACTTTAAGCCTGCTCCGGGACTACCCTGTTTTCAATCCCGATTTCTGATTAGCTTTTTTCTGTGTACCATCAGCTTCCGTGTACAATTTTGTATTCATATAATAAAAAATAAGAAACCTACATTAAAAATTAAGCATGACTTTAACATTTGCTCCATTATTTTGTTTTCGTCTGAAGCCTCCATGCCCATTCCCGACCTCGGTCATCAACAACAAACTTCTCATATTGCTCCCAGTTGTTGTCTGATTTGGTTGTGGAAGCTTACAATCCACCATCCATCATGGTGAATCATTTAGCTGTTATTTGTTCTTGTTGCAAAAAAATGTCACGTACACATTGAAATTGGTTTTAAGCTGTTTCTAAAAATAAAAATTCACGCTAAATGCCTTTTAGTACTCCCCACTTGTTTTGCCTGCAAACAATAAATCCATTGTGGCCAAAGTAGAATCAGGCTCACAGATTCTGGCTCTCTCCCTCTCTCTCGCTCTCTCCCTCCGTCGCCATCTCTTGAGAGCCACTTCATCGCCATTCTGGCTGAGTTCTCCTCCATCTCATTTTCTCCCCAGGATAAGGAACAAAAACAAACACTTGAGACGTCGGCTAATGCAAAGCAAATGCCAGGACTGAAAGTAAAATGTTAATCAAGCTGATTGAGTTGTTGAGGGAGAGGAACACACGCTCGCACTCACTTCACCCTGAAAATGAAAGTCTAATTTTAGGCGCTAAAGGCTTTTGTGCAGCTTCTTTGCACTGCAACAACAAACAGAAGAGCAAATAAACAAACAGACAGAGCAGCACAAAAACGTTTATTAACATTTTCATTGAAGCAGAAAAGCCAAGCTGAACCAGACGACGGCAAGGTGCAAAAAAAAAAACCGAAAACCGACAATAAATATGCTTTAACTTATAATAGAGACAGCAGGAGATGCGTGTGTAAAATCATGCAAATCCCCAAACAAACAATTTTAGCCAAGGGTATAAAAAATGAGAAGAGACACACGGGGTTGCCTCTTAAGTGGCAGGCTGATGAAGGCAGCCAGGAAGAGCACCCAGAAGAAAATCGATGCGTTGACATAAAGATGAAAGCTAAGGGTAAAAAGGGCTATCTCCCCAAGGAAGAGGCAAGTGGAAGAGGAAGAGGAGGTGTAACATCGTTTGCGTTTGGGCGTGTGACTGTTGTCGTTATTGTTTTTATTTTTAATAAAAAAAAAAACGTAATAAAAAGTCGAAGCGAAGGCAGATAACCCCTCGAACAGACTCCCCCATCCCTCACAGGAAGTGTGTGAAAGTATGAAAATGTGCGTGCCAAAGGGGACAGGAAATATGAGCGATTAGTGGCCAATTGCGGGGAAAACTTCCTTGGGGACTTTGAGGTACTGATCAGTGCAACCCTTGAAAGAGAAAAGCTAGAGAAAACGTCATTAAAATTCAATAAATGATGGACCAAAATAAGGTTTCTTGGATCCATTTTCACATTTCTCCAACATTATCTTATGCATTAAATCTCTCAAATCGATTTCCATTAATTTAACAACTTTTTATCTTCTTTACTTGCAGGTATGTACTTGATAACTTTCCTCCCTGTAATGTCGTAAGTTTTATATCAAAACCGCTCCCCATTACCACTTTCACTTTTAATATAACATCATTACCGCACAATAGATTAGGCTTCAATAAGATTCAGATTAGCCGCACCAAACAACAATCGCAGAAATATGTTACTTAGAAAGTACGACGAAAAACACAAAACACTCAACAAAAGACAAACAATTAGCCAATTTTTTTCTTCAACATACAAAATATGATTTAGTATTTCTCTGCCTTTTTGAACTCGTTTTGGGTTAGTTGGTTTTTTTTTTTTTGTTTTTTTTTTGGGTCATCAACAAGCTTCAAACTCTTTGCACAATAGACAATTTTGTCTTATTATTAAACCATCAGATAGATTGGAGCAGAGCATAAACCACATCCAACATACATAGCATCATACAGCATGAGACAGAGGGAGAGAGAGAGAAAAAGAGTGAGGGACCAACCACAGACTAATTAATCATTTTGGCGGAATGTGGGATGGTTTTTGGAAGAGCTTCTTCTCCTTGACGCTGGCCTTTTAAATGGAAATTAAATTGCTGTGGCAACGGCTGTTGTCCCTGTTAGAGATGGGAGATACCACGTGTATATATGTCTACATACATACATGTAGTTATTCTTGGACTCCTCTTCGCAAATTTATGCCCACTTGAGTCATTAATTCTCATAAATGTGAGGCTAGACTCTAATCGAATTCAATGAAAATGAGCAAAACGCATAGATAACTTGATTAACGCACAAATGGAGATAGATGAGTAAAGCATGAGGGGCTGAGCAGAACTAGAGAAAATTCGAGAAAAATTCAGAAAATGATAACGTCTATTTGATTAGCGGGGAAATAAATGGAACAGATGCTGTGCAGCGGAAAAACTGAACATTTTTTTTGTAATAGCTAACAAGTTTTCCATTTGTAGACCAAGGATTTATCAAACATTGTTTTAAGAATTTAAATAAAAGAAAATTGCTTGCTATTTTTCCAACTCAAAAAATAATGATTAATATGGTTTTTTTTTTAAATACAACTCAACCATTATCATTTAGAGAATGACCCAAAAGCTGATTACGACTAAAGCATAAAGAAAAGTGGCAAAGTTGATGCATATATAGTACATAGTAATTGAATCAAATCGAAACAATAATTTGCATAAAAAGCCAAAAAATGGCATATTTTTTAAAGATATATTGCCTAAAAAAGGCGCAAATTACATGGGGTCCTACATTTTAGGACATAAAACTCCTAAAGCTTTAAGATAAGTTAAAAATTTTCTAAAATTCTTTGAATATTTAAATGAAAAACGAAATAACTTCTTACATTTTTTTTCTGACGATTTTTAAAAATTTAATTTCCCTTCCCCTCTCCTCTCTCTTTTGAAGTAAGTACCCTGGGTACTGCGCATACATAGTCGACATCTCAACGCAGACGACTATCAACATCACGCGTGACAGTACGACAAATTACAGCAAAGAGTTGAGCCAGGCGAGAAATTGCAGTATATAAGGACACAGAAAGCAAAAGGCTATGTGGTGTAGATGACAAGACTGTTGCTTTGCCGGAGATGTCATGTGTCTGGTTCCTTTTTTTTATTATTTGATATGTCAAGCCACTTTTGGTCATGATTGCATGCATGGTGTTGAAACTGCATTTATGTTTTATACCAGTTTTAGTAAGAATTAAGACATCGGGCTTGAATTGTGAACCAACATTCACGAACATTATAATTTACATAGATCGTACTCTGTGGCTAAGTTTTAAATTGTCATTTGAAGACTACGACTTGTCTTTGAACTTTCTTTCGGGTGAGTTGCGTTCGTATTAATGTCGCAGAAACCCACATGGTGTGAAGTTTTTGGAACTGTTACGCCCGAAAAATCAACAGACATGGTCAAGTAATGTAACCAAATCACTTCAGGGGATAATATGAGTTTATTTATTTCTGATTAGGAAAATAACACTAGACCTTAGGATTAGAAGACCCCACAATTTATTGCCTAAAACTTTGATATTATAATATCAATTTTTCACATCCTTTCTCCTTCATCCTTCTGGTTGTAAATCCAAGAACAATTTAACATTAATTCCAAAAAGAGATACTACAAAAATCCACTCCAAATGGATACCAAAATCATTCAATGGATCCTCAACACCTATTCATTTGGTTCTCAGTAAACTAATGAATGTTCTTAACTTCACTGATTAACATTAATAATCACTTGAGCCTAAATTGAACATGGCATTAATCTATTGTACTGAAAAGCTTTATCCTTCATCCATAGAAGGTGTTCTTGACGCTTAAGATAGTCCCATAAACAACGCTATTTTAAGCTTTACAGATTAAGTGACCTTAAAAAGATGTTTCCAATCCATATAAAGCCTTTTTAAACATATAAGCGTCCGTTAGAAGGAGTCTCCAAGTTCTTTTTTATGAGAGTGATAATTGGACTTGTCTTCATCTTTGTTCCTAAAGCAATGCTTCCCAGCCATAGCTCCTGCTTGCCGAATTAATGCATCAGTCAGTGTCATTGAGATACAGAGAGCCTCTCTTCTTGGGGAAATATGTTCTATAGGTTCATCATATTGGTTCCGAATATCATGTAATACATTCCTCAATCACACATATGCAAACGAACAACATTGTTTTTTTACCATATTAGGTATCAGCGAATTGGAACCAGATCAATTCAGTTCCCAAACTTCTCGGCCACCTTATGGTCTTGGCAAAAGTTGAAATATGACCCGGAATATTATTATATGTATAGTCTATATGTTTTTCTACATCCCTATATTTTCAAGTCACTCTTACCTCTATAACACTTCATACTCGATATCAATTCCGGATCCCAATAAACAGTTGAGTACCTTTACGTGACTTTAATTTTCTCCTGCCCCAATCCCCTCCGCGATTTACTCAAAGTAATTCTTAGCCGGCTTAAGGTCAAGAGTTGTCTGCACAGTATGGTGCTTTCATCAGCTGACTTTTTAGCTGTCAGACTCCAAGTCGTTTTGCATGTTCCTTTAATTACAACTGTTCAAGGAATTCATTCAAGTAGATGCCACTGCTTTCAGTGAAAGCTGAAATGAGTGTACTTGGTATTATTTCGGGTTGCACTACTCATATCTTTCTTTAAGGATTAAGTGGCTCTGCTAAGGCCATTAAAATATCCTCTGTACCCGACACAAACAAGTTCTGTCACATGCCGATACCTGCCCATCGTCTAGTGCCCCATTCTGCGCATCTCTTAAGCTAAATTTGACTTTCAAAACAAGTAGTGCACTTCAAAAGTTCTTTGACATAATTCTGTTTTATTTTTGCATAAATTAAGACAGGTGTTCGCATTTGATTCCCAGAACGAAATAAACAAATAAAAAAAATCAACATCTTCTCGCTTGGGTGTTTACACACACGCGACTCTTGAAGTTCTCAGAGTGTCTGCAAATACATAACTCAATCAATCAGCTTACTTAAAAGTATACACAAAAAGCCATAAAGAAGCAGGAAAAGAGCCAGCCAAAGCCAAGCATTTAAACAAGCCATAAAAAACAGCGCCCCGAACCGCAACAACACCAAAAAATAATAAACAAAAAACATCTATGAAAATGTGCTAAATTTTTATTTATTTTTTTCTCAATCTTTTTTTGTTGGCCTGTGGAACAAATCTTGTGTGTGTGTTGAGAAATAATTCATCAAAGAACCGAAATTTGTGCGATATTAATCAGCAACAGGGGCGGGTGCGGTCGCGGGCGCACACATGTGGAAACTGTCCATGCCAAGAGCAATAATTCGATGGCGGCGCATTTCAAACGAAGCACCTCCCTTCCGACTCCCCCAACTCTGGACTGGTGGCTCGGCCTCTTTGTTTATAATTTAAATAAATCAAGCAGAGGCGTTTGTTCGAAAAAAGCCCACGCAGTTGTCTTATGTTTGCTGGGGCTATGAGCCCAACCACTTGGAAACAATTAAAACACATTTGACATCATATTTTGTAAATGGTTGTCGATAGATGTTGACAACAAACTCAGTTTGTCTCTTTTGTTTCGGGGGGCAGTCATTAACCATATTTAGTGGCAATAAAGTTGTCAATGTGCCTGGGGGCAATGTGAAAGGCCAAGCCAAGCTTTTTGTAAGAAATCAGTCAGGTAGTTGACATGATTTTTTTTTTGTGTGTAAACTCTAAGCATGACAAGCATTCAAATCAACGCCATGAAATGTGTGTGGGGCCAATAAAAGGAATTACACATCAAATGGGTTAGGAAATGAAGTTGTCACTTCTGGGGCTATCAGAGTTAAAAGATTCAATTTGCATAGTTTAAAAGAAACAGAAATCCGTTTTATGTGGTCAGTTAAAAAAGCGTGTGAAAGATGGATGAGATATGAAAGAATGGAGAAGTGAAATGAATGGAAGTGAGTGAACAAACCCATCGTCAAGCTGTTTTACAAGTGGAACAACTCTACATTTAGGGGATGGTAGTTATTGTATACTTTCCCTAACCATATTTGAACTTAACATGTGTCTGCAAGTTGTAAGGTTGTTCTTTAAAGCCCAAGGTTCGGCACGCGGACCGTTTCCTAAGTAAGTTTTGGATCATAAATTAATTAATTAATTTCTGGGCTGCCAACCTAAAAACTTTTTCGGAGCTCCGGCTCGCAGGTTCGAACGAAAATTTACAAATGGTTAAGGTTCGGAAATTTGAGGTTCGAAGTTTTTGGTTCGAACCCTGTGCCATGTTTATACAAATTCATATAGAAATCAAACTCAAAAGTCGAAAGTGACTTGCAGAACACATGGGATTAACCTAAATATAATTTACTGTTAAGGTCAGTATTCAGTAACCTGGAATTGGTATTTCGTCTCAATTCTTTATATAAATGGAAACATTTTCGTACATCTCATGATCAAATAATTCATGATTATATAAAGTATTGTGATGTAATAAAAATTTCCGATTGCTGTACACTAACCTTTAAGTAGAATTCCAATTCGAAGACTACTTATGAGAAATATTACCTTTCTCATTTTATGCTCGAAGTTTGTGCATCATTTAATATGCTTATTATTGATGGGGATCTTAAAGGTAGTTTTGAAGGTTTCGTTTTGCAGATTATCCTGACGATTGTAAATCTCAGTCGATCAAAACTGCACAGATAAGAGGAGACTTCGCTTGGCAGTAGACAAAATTATTGCATATTTATAATTGTTGTTGAACCGAACCGAAATATTGGGTCGGAACAGGTTCAGGTTCAGATTTTATGCCTTAAGAGGTTCTGTTTAAGGTTGGGTTCACAGTCAATTGAAAACCGGAATTCCGGGTTCGAACCGGTTCGTTTGAAAACCGGTTTGCAGCCCTGATTTATTTATTGACTTATTAAGGCACAGCAGACTATTAAAGTTTTTATTAAAGGGATTTTAGCTATTAAAAAAAACAGAACCTTCTTCCAAACAGAGTCTGATAACAGGCTCAGGATAAGGAAGTCATTAGATCCGGTCCGGTTCGAAGGACCCAAAAACCCCAAAGGGTTCTCTGAATATCGGTTTAAAATTGATTTGCAGCCTTGGTACTCACATCTCAAAATTTGTTTTCTAAAAACACCTGGGAAATAGTTCGAAAATAGTTGGTAGCTGGTTTTGATGAACCCTTTTGAATAAAAATTGTTAGTCAAAAAGTGCAACGGTTATACTTTAATGTGGTCAATCTTGTATCAACACTGGGAGTCTTTCGGTTAGGGCTATCACACATGAACAATTTGTTGACCTTGTTACTGATAGGTGTCCTTACACCCACCGATTTTGATTTTTTAAAATAGTTATTTCCAGCAAGTAATTTGTTGTGTATTACGCACGTTTTAAAACCAAAATCTTGATGTTATTTCCATTGCAAGACATGAAGCCTTTGTTCTTAATTGATAATCCTGTTGCCAGAAAATTAATGTGACCGTTCTTCAAATATTTATTAGCTTATGTCGTTAGTTTTAAAGAACACAAAAGTTTCGATAGTTCACATAAACCCTAAAACGTCACCGATGCAGACTCATTCCGATTACTATGTTGGACTTTATACCAAGTTTGATTAAAATCGGACAACTATACATATACCATACAAAAAATAGGTCTGAAAAACAGTCTTTGTTAGAAAACCGTTTTATTTTTAATGGTAGCATCCTGCATTCACCCAATTTCACAAATTTTTTTCCAAATCGGATGATTATATCATATAGCTCCCATCCGAACGATCGGTCGGAAAATGGGTCGCTGTGGGAAGAAAACTACTTTTGAAAATATTTAAGCGAGCACTTGCAAGGGTATAAAAACTTCGGCACAGACGAAGTTAGCTTAGCTTTCTCGTTTTATCAAATTTTAAAAACAAAAAGCTTTTGAAAACTACATGAACCATATTGAATTCACTACTTTTTGTTTGTTTAATTTCTCCCTGTATATTTTTTACCTCTACCTATACGGAAATTGTCATCCACGACTTTCTGACTTCAGGCGAACAATCACCAATTTTCAATCTCCCACAGTCGGGGCCAACACCCACAAATCGAAAAATCAATTTCAAACTGCAGCTAGACAACATATTTGATTAAAAAAAAAAACAAAAAATATGGTAACAACAATTGTGCCAATGGCTTGATTGCATAAAAATCAAGTCCACACAACTAAAACAATAACAAAAACAAACCGAAAACTGAAAGTGTTTGCCCATTTATAGTAAGGTGAGGCAAAGTGAATCCATGAATCGTTACATGGAAAGCAATTAAAACAACAAAAGCGGACAAAACCATTAAACTTCACAGTAAACAATGACAGCAAAGAGACATTTCAAGGTCTTGCCAATGGGAATGCATTTAAAAAAAAGGAAACAAAACAAAACAAAAAACCAGTCAAATCAAAAGCAATCAAATTGACAAAACGTCAGTGTAATAAAGCGTTGATAAACCGCAATGGCCAAAGGAACGACCAGCAGAGAGAGATACCAGCAATGAAAAGGAAAAATTGATTAGCCCGATGCAGCCAGCAGCGGGGCGGAGAGAGGGAGCGAAAAGAAGCTGGCCAAGTCACGGGCTGGGCCCAGAAAATTACACACAACTCACGACGAATCCAGGGGTGGCGGGGAGGGCGGTCGGCTGGCGGGGGATCTCTCTCAATGTGGCATTCAGACACGTTTGTGGCGACGGCAGCGCTGCTCAACCAATTTACAATTTAATAGCTCGGCCACAAAATCGAACGATCGAAGCAAAACATTGAAGATCGAAGGCGGAGATGCAGAGGAGGAGGCGGAAGAAGATGGGGAACAAAAACTAAAACCTGAAACGAAGATGCAACTGCGTGGCAGAGCTGATTGTGTGTGTGTGTGTTATACAGAGACTTGGGTATAGAAAATGCTAAGATCTGCTCTCAGTCGAAAACGAAACTGGAGACATTTCAAGGTTGATAATTGAGATTAGAGGAAAGAAAATATAAAAGAGTCTTCTTTACTTGGTTTTGGTGAAACTCATGAGTTGAAGTATATGAAGCGAGGTGCCCACAGCTTGTGCCCTAGCTGCACACGTGTTGTTGTAAAGCACACAAATATTATATTAAAATTTCTTTACAAAAAAGCGATCTAGAGTTTATACCGTTTCGTTTTATAATTTTGAAAGTATTATTCGCTCTTAGGAATTTGTACCTTCAAGACGAATCCGTTCTTAAATTAAAATAAAATATAAAATACAATTCTTGAATCAAGAATAAAATATACGAAACTAATATCATTTCATTCTACAAGTAACAATTAGCATATGCTTTTACTTCAAATCGTTCTTACCTTGCACAAATAATAACAAAAACAGCCGAGGGACTACTTTCTGAGAGATCGGAACTTCTAGATTAAAGATTAACTTGATGTATCGCTCACTTACTTCAACACTTTCATAACTCAAAATAATCCATTTTATGAAAATCGTGTTAAAAGTTCTCCTTGGATTCGAAAATAGTTATTTTAGTCTTGAGCAGGTTTCGGAATTGCTCACGAGCAATCAGCGCTCTCTGCCTCTTTTCGACTCTCGCTCAAAGCCGAGAGCCACTGTTCTTAGCCTCATAGCTAAGAGCCACAGCTCGGGGGCCGTGAGCCATCAACCTGCTCTCTGCTCATGAGACACTCGGATCTGAGCTAAGAGCCTGTTGGTGGCTTACGGCTCTCGATTAAGGGCTCTCATCTCAGACCCAAGAGCCGAGTGCTATGAGCTGAGAACAAGAGCTGGCTCTCGAGAGCTGCGTGCAAAGAGCAAGTACGAACCCTAGCTTGGAGTTAATCTAGTAAATTATGTTATATTTGAAATGCTCTTCAAAATTGTTCGAAAATATGAGTTTTAACTGAATGATCTACTTGTTTAATCAACTGATACATAACTGAGATATGTGGCATTTACTCACAAATTCTCATCTTTCCCGGAGACTATAAAAGGTAGTAATATGAAAAGTTTACTCAATATAGAATACGATATGAGCAATACTTCTGCATCATTAACTCAAAAAACGAATGTTTTGAGGTTTGACAGTGTTGAAGCAAGTGAGTGATATGTTTGCGAATCTTTCAGAACTAGTTTTAGCAAGAAACGGGACTGATCTAAAGATACAATTGGTTTAAGAAAGTGTCGGTATTGGTTTTAGATCAAAGAATTACTAAACATTATTGGTGCTTTATCTTTATCTTTATTGGTATTATAAGTTCTTTATCTCGTTCTTAAGCTATGCACATAAGGCATATCATTTAAAACTAAAAACAAAGTTTTCTTTTTACACAGACCAAAAGAGAAAGCCAAGTTCCTTTCCAAAGAAAATTAAAAATTTGAAAAACTTATTCGTTTATCTCAAAGCTAGCGCCAATATTTTGTGAAGGTGATCGGGTGTGTATGCTTTTAAAGAAAAAACTTTTACATTAGATGTTCAGAGACGGACCTCTTGCACAGCAAATACACACACTACCAGCCGCACCACAACCGATCACTGAGGGACTTCTTTAAGTCTAAAGATCTAAATAAACAGAAACACTTTGACTTTGCTTTGATGTTCGTGAGCTGGTCGAATGTGTTTCTATTTATATAGAGTATTGTGATGGAATAAGATTCCGTAGTTCTGTATACAGACCTTAAGATGAACTAATTTTGTGCTTCAAAAGTTCTTATACAATTCCGAATCCTGATTGAAATCGGTAACTGAGGTAACTGGCTCATTGAATTTTTGAGATTTGTTCGAAATTTCTTAAAAATAGTAAGGAAATTATGCAAGCCTTTTTTACATACAGAAGGTGTCCTGCTCGGGTACATTAAGTTAGCATGTTTGATTCCAGGATCGGTTTTGGTACTCCATTTAGGACACTTTGATTTTAGCCTGGAACTGATCAAGTAGTTTGCTGTCAAGGCATTTTCATATAGCCATTTCAGCTTGGACACTCTTACACTTTACCTTAACTTTCGCTCAACTATTGTTGAATCTTAATTCTAAGTGCCCAGCAACTAAATATTAATATTTGTATTTATTTTCCTTTACTTTCAGGTAAGCTTTCCCCCGTCCAAATTACCGCCAACATGAGTGAGTTTTTGTTTCAACAAATTTCCCTGCCTTTGTTTTGCGCCTCATCTTCAGTGAGATCTAACTCAACTTTCTTTCATTCAATTCACAATTTCAATAGCTCATTTATCTTCCACCAATTTGAGGCTGTTATCTCGATCCACAAAAGTTTTCTAATCTTTAAAGTAATTTTCATTTTCAACTACCGCTCGATGAGCTTCAACAATTGAGCCAAAGGCCTCTTCTGCGCACTTTTCCACGGCTTTTGTATGTTTGACTTTTGGTTCTATGTAGACTCATCTCCCAGCATCTCCTCCTCTGCCGGTGCATAGTATTCGTATTGTGTGCCCTATGTTGACTTTTCATTTCCTTTTCTCATCAGTTGATTGTTGAAATTGTTGTTGTTGTTGTTGGAGCACGATGATTGCCCACAGCAGCCGCCGCCGTCGCCGCCGCCGCAGCTGCTTTTGTCGAGATGCCGCATGCCGATGCCCAAGATGTGGACTCGGTCTAAGACTCTCCAGCCTACTTGCAATATATTTTCTTGGGCTTATTTATGTGCGCGACCTTATAAGGCGAAATAGCTAAGGAGCCAACTGCCTTAGCCCCACCTCCTCGTACCTCTCCTGTGCCGCTTTTGGCCATATTCAATTCTTACTCAGGTACACACACAGGTAGACCTCGTCTTTGGCGCGCACCTTTGGGCGAGCAAACGTTTTTGGTTACAAAGCGATTGCTTTTTATTGCTCTGTTCTTTTGCCTCATAATTTTTGTTCCACTGTTTAAGGTATGCGTAATTTTTGGTTCTGTTTTGGAAGCTTTTGTATTTGTTGGCATTGATTGTTATAGTCGTTCGAAAACACAACCCTTTTTTGGGGAAGCGGAACGTCCAAACGGATGTTGCAATGGGTATTACAATTGTTAATGGTTTTTGTTGCTTTATTGCCCGATTGTGTGAGAGGAGAGTGTAGGGAGAACTTTAATGGGGTGGGGGCCTTGTTGTACCAAGTTGGGAAAGTGACAAATGTAGGAAAGGTGACAGAAGATGTTTGATTCTGTTTTTTGGGGGGAAAGTGATTAAATAGAGGGATTAACACGAATCGTGAGTTGGTTGAGCTATGAAGCCGAGAGTTGAGAACATACAAAAGCTACATCAATAAAGCGCTCAGTTTTGTGTTTAGCAATAGCTATAATAAAGTCTCCTTGCAAAGGGTACTATAATTTTGCCCAGAAGTTTGCAACGCATATAAATATTCCCTTCCGAGCCCATAAACTATATACATTCTTGATCAGGGTGACGAACTGAGTCGATTAGGCTTTGTCCGTTCGTCTGTCTGTCTGTTTCTACGCCAACTAGTCTCTCAGCTTTGAAGCTATCGAGCTGAAATTTTGCACAGTCTTTTTTTTGCTGCACACTACTAATATGTCTGAACCGACCGGATCGGATGACTATATCTCATAGCTCCCATAGGAACAATCGGTCGGAAAACTAGTTTTAGTATGAAAAACTTTTTTCTTTTAAATGGAAACGACTCCAATCTTTGTATTCATAGGTTTTCTAAGCTATTTTATAATTTTGCCAATTTTGATGAAAATCGTACAACTATATAGTACAGCTGCCATACAAAAGATAGGTCTGAAAAACAGTCTTAGTTAGAAAAACTTGTTTGTTTTTAAAGGTAGCATCCTGCAATTTTGTATTTGCTTGGTTTGCATGCTTTTACCCAATTCTACAATCCAAATCGGATGACTATATCATATAGTTTCCGTACGAACTATGGGTCGGTAAGTAGGTCGTTGTGGGAAAAATTATTTTTGAAAATAATTAAGCGAGCACTTGCTTAGCTTAGCTTTCTGGTTGATGTGGATATTCCCAGAATTCAAGTAAAATTAAACCTTAACTAAAACGTTCAAATTGTATTGATTTTTATAGTCCTTAGTCTCCAAAAATGAAAATTTAAACCTTCATTTTTTAAAGAAGATGTAAAGCAGAAGAAACAGATTCTCAGCAACTAATTAAAAACCAGCTTTAGCCACAAAACCATGTCAATTGCTCACAACTTGCCCAACCAGCTTGCACTACTCTCAGTTCGCGCCATACCATACTTTCCCCCCCGCCCCCCTCCAATAAAACTCTATATTATTTTCCCACACGCAAATCCTAGTGCAAATTATAAGTGAATTAAAGCATCGCGGCAACACTCCAGACTCCTTTTAGCTGGAGCGACCAAGTCAAGTGTCGGAATACAGTTACCTGCGCGCACAGTTCAAGCTTTAAGGTCAATCAAAACATACAGACTTCCTCGGTACGTACGTTCAGAGAGAGTGAGAGGGGGGTTGGGAGAGGAGTACCACGTTTAAAATTCTATTTGGCGCACAGCAGCAATTTACCAGCTTACAGTTGGTGCCGGCGTCGGAGTAGAAGGAGTAGTCGGTCGGGACAACAAACAGCTTGGCATGCTGATGCACTTGGCCCGGCATTGCTGTTGCAAGACTAACTGCTGGGTAATCACATGCGGTGCAGCTTAAGCGTTTGCCCGGGCAGCCTCAAAACTCAACTCCACATCGTGTGCCATCAATGGACTCGCTCTCACTCTGTCTCTCCGTGCCGCCGCCTGACTTTGAATCTAACTTGTCGCTCCCTGCAGCAGCTGCCTGCTCCAAACACCAAAAAGTCTGATATATGACTTGAGATAAAAGAGTTGGAGTTTTATGTTTGTGATTCTGTAGGACGGATGCCCTACAGTTTTGGCTGAATTGGAGATGGGCAAAAGATGGGTGATAGATTTTCAATGGATATTGAAATTAACTCAAGCTGTTTCTTAAAGAATAAAGCCTAAATATGTGGAATGTTAAAATCATTTTAGTTTGTTTTATTCATTTCAATAAAAGTTGGCAAGAAGCTGTTCGATATGAAGTAGCTACACTCAGAAAAAAAGGGCTACCGGAGTTCTAGACCAAACGGGATAGAATTTAAACCGTTTTGTACTTCAAATTTCAAGTAGGATTCGTTTTTTGGTGTACTTAAATTGAGCACGAAACATGACTAAATATGACTGACAATAATATTGAAATGATTACAAACGTTCTTCAATCAAGAAAAGTAGATGCAAATATGTTTGATTGTTTGATTGAGTACAAAATAGACTCATAATGCCAGCTCCACAAAGTGTGCAACAGAAAACCAAAATTTTTAAGCGAGTCTGTTTTTAAAATTCCCAACTGGCTCTAACACTTTTCTTATGGAGTAATGGTAAATATCTGAACTACAGTAGCTTTAACTTTTGGTTATGGCCCTTGGAAATTTCTTTGGCCCAATTCAGAAAACTCGTTGGAAAACAAAGTGGGAATAGCTTTCGAATTGTATGGGTTCAAATAACATTTTGTACTTGTTTGAAATACTCTTAAAATCTTTCTAGAATGTTTTTGGGCTGGCATTAGATATTACTAGACTTTAAGAACGGATGTTTTGTACTTATTTTGAGACATAATCGTTCTTGACTTGAGACCATTATAAGCTAAAAGTATGATCAAAAAGATTTTAAAATAATTCAAAATATACTTAATATCCGAAATCAGTATTAAAACAGTATAAATTTAAGTATTTCGGGATTAAAAAAAATTATACTTGATGTAAGAATTTTGTCGATTTTATACTCTTAAAAAGGACCTGTTCGAAAATATCAAACTGACATTTTTGAGCAAATAAATTCATTATTTTAAGATCAAATTGATATTTAATAAAGTAATTTTGGTACAAAGAAAATACATGCATTGGAAATTTCATGTTTATTATCCCATAATACCAATACTTAACTTTTTGGCCAAGATTTATGAATAGTCTTAGAGAATCATTAAAAAA
Organism: Lordiphosa fenestrarum; assembly: GCA_035044985.1. NCBI lineage: Eukaryota > Metazoa > Arthropoda > Insecta > Diptera > Drosophilidae > Lordiphosa > Lordiphosa fenestrarum. Next base: position 240,204 of record JAWNNO010004790.1, on the reverse strand, counting down.
GAAATTAATAATTTTTGTAATTTTTCTTACAACTTTATACCTATTTGACTGGGGATCGAACTCACGTTCTCTATTACCAAATATATATTAAATGACATTTTATCGTACTTATCCATGGTAAATGCGTATAATGAAACGCCTTCCAAACGTAGAACTATTTATCCCTTTCCATCCTGACATTTTCTATACTTCCGTTTCTTTTTGACAAAATATCAAATTAACCAGCCCATTTCAAATAGATGTGAATCTTATTTTCGTTCTGTGTACCAACCAAAATTCTATGTTTGATTCCACAGAAAAATTTGCTTTTTATCTATGAGCCTTGATTTTTTCCACCAGTGTTGTACAGCTTATTGTTTCCCCACTATTTGTATGCATCATTTAAATCTTTTTTCTTCAATAAAAAATAGAGCTTATTCCCATTTCAGCGTTAAACTGCGTATTTCAAACGATTCTTTTATTTAGGGAAATAAATTTTTAAAAAAGTGTTGTATAAATAAATACAAAGTATAATGCAAGTGGCACAATACTCAGCTTAAAGGTTCATATAAAGCTAAAAAAACTTGCCCGCTCCACAGATAATATCGCTTTGAAATTGTATATTTTAGCCTGTGTTTTTATTACAACCAGTGTTGTATAGCATTTTTTTCCTAACTCTTTTTATACTACCTAAACGACCTTAATTCTTCGAAATCACAGTGGTAGCGCAACATCCCACCAAATAGTGCCAGCATATGTGTATTTTTTGTTTATTTTTTTTTGACTGCCGCGCTATTCCCCAACACTATTTGTTTCCTTTTTGTTCCACTTTTGCTTCTTCATTTTTTTTCGCTGCAATTTTGCTTGGCATGCGTCGCATACATCACAACTACCAACCAGCTTCCCTGAGCTTGTGGTTTTTCGTGAGCTGCATGATGACGACTACGACGAGGAAGGCTCCTGATCCCATGTGCAGTTGGTCTTCCTTCGTTTTCTTTTTCTTTCATCAAGGTTAATGGCTGGGAAGGAGAGAACTTGAAGCCAGTAGGAAATGTACACCGTTTTGGCTAAACATTTAAGCAGCTCATTTCCTAGGAAATCAACGAAATGGGCACACAGCTTCAGCCCGGGGACGATGGCTATTTTTGGGCTAATGATGCGCTTCAGAACCAAAAGCCACTCGATGTCCATCATTCAGCTGGCCATGTTTATGCTTTATTGACTGTTATGGACATGAGTCACAGTTAGACGATGACGATGGACATCGACGGCGACTCGATTTTAACGGAAGTGCTACAATGAGACATTACAAGAGACGAAGTAGGAGGTGGCTGAGCTGGCGGAGTTGGAGAGACTGGCCTGCCAGTTAAGTTAGTTGTCCAGGGTCCCATTACCATCCCGCTGTCAGTGTCAGTCCCCGACTGAAGTGCGTTCCTCTCTCGGTCCCGGTCTCGGTCTTCTGGGTTATTTGCTTAAGTGCAAATATGAGCAACTATTTGCTAAATGACAGTTATTGCTGATTAGCTGTCAGACATTTTGACAGCCATGAAGAATGATTCGCAATTTTCGCTAAAAGGAACGTGGGTTCCGCAACGGTTCGGTGTTTTGCAGTTAATGATGTAGCATATGGTTAATTAGAACATTAGTCTCCAACATCAGCAGCGACAGCAACTTTAAATCATTAGCACCGAGGAGCAAATCTGCTGCTGCTGCTGCTGCTGGTTAAGCTTTAGTGTAATGCATCTATGTCGGAGTCTCTAGCAGATAGAAATTGGTTTCCCTGATGTATGAGTTAAAGCAGAAGGTTAAGTGGGTTCTGTGCTTTTTGGGATGAATGAGTTGATTCCGTGGACGGGGGGTAATGCATGAGCTGAGATGGTTGGACAGTAAGTAGAGTCCGAATAATTAAGAGAAAAGCAGTTTCTGTTTGGAATTGATGACTTACTATAATTGTGGCAACACATGGATTAAATGATGGTACGAGTAGTTTTGATCATTGAATGAAGACCAGATTTACCCGAACCGGCTTAAGTTAACTTAATCTTGCTAAAGCAGAAGCATGAAAGAAAGAAAGGTGTTGAATAAGTGTTTATTTACGGAAAAAACAAAGTTAAAGTGTTGGAAAACAAACCAAAATGGTTTATATTCGTCCAAGTTCGAGTTTGAGGCATGTTTCAATTGAGTGAATGTTTTATAAAAACGAGAAAGCTAAGCTAACTTCGTCTGTGCCGAAGTTTTTATAACCTTGCAAGTGCTAGCTTAAATATTATCAAAAATTTTTCCCACAATGACCCATTTTCCGACCGATCGTTCGTATGGTAGCTATATGACATAATCATCCGATATCGACAAAAATTAGAGTTAGGTGAAAGCATGTAAAACAAGCAAATACAAAATTGCCTGATGCTACCATTAAAAACAAAAAAGGTTTTTCCAACTAAAACTGATTTTCAGATCTATCTTTTGTATGGCAGCTATACCATATAGTTGTCCGATTTTCATCAAACTGGTCAGAATTATACAAAGGATTGACAACTTATGAAAACAAAGTTTGGAGACGTTTCCATTGAAAAGAAAAAAGTTTTTCATACTAAAACTAGTTTTCCGACCGATTGTTCCTATGGGAGCTATGAGATATAGTCATCAGAACCGGCCGTTTCCGATATATCAGTAGTATGCAGCAAAAAGAATACTCTGTGCAAAATTTCAGATAGATAGCTTCAAAACTGAGAAACTAGTTCTCGGAGAAACAGACAGACAGACGGACGGATGGACGGACAAAGCTCAATCGACTCAGCTCGTCACCCTGATCAAGAATATATATAGTTTAAGGGGTCGGAAAATAATATTTCTAATACTTTTGGACAAAATTATAATACGCTTTGCAAGGGTAAAACAATGATTGGTATTTGCCTGGAAAGTTCATAGTCAAAAATTTAAGCTGAGTACAAGATGGGTGCCTTGTTTGTTCACATTATAAAACAAGTAGAATATTTTGATTCAATGTTTAAAGAAATTTCTTACAATATAGTTCAACTTTTAAAACACAAAAGGAACAAGAAATCGGTAAACCAAATGAGTGCCGCAATTACTTACAGTGGAACAGATATAGCTTCGATATTTTCTCACTTTAATACTAAAAAGAGGACAGCTTATGCTAAAGCTTTCACGTAAATAACAAGAAAACAAGAAACAAGTTTAAGCATTAAATCGAAGCTTTTGTGAGCCAGATGGGTGCCGCGAATACCAAATTGAAAAATGTTGCATTCAAATGGTTTTTTCTAATTGGACACGCTTTTGGCTTTTAAAGCGTAACATCTGTTTAATGGTTTCATCGGCTTGCATTCACCCTTCATCATATGCTCATTTGCTTGGCAGTTTGAAAAAACTTAACAACCAATTTGGTATATTTCTTTTACCCAGCTTTTAAGCCATTAGACCATAATTTACGGCAGAGACACACACACACACACACACCCACACCCACAAATGTATTTCATATTAGTGCCCACAGTTGTTGGTGCTGTTGTCAACTTAATGTCCTTTGCAGTTAAACATCCTTTTTCCTCTCGTTTGCAGCCTTAACACATTTAATTAACAAAGCAATTAAGCATGACAATGCATAAGACGACGAAGAGTTGAGGAAACGAAATAAAGAAAAGCGGTTAAATTTAATTTACAATTTCTTTTGTCATTTCTTCTGCCTTTTGCCGCGTTCCATTATTATGATAAAATAATAGTGTAAATGTGTGCGTGTGCGCATTTGTATGTTTGTGTGTATGTGTGCGTAAGGACGAAGGACATTGCGCAATGCCATGATGACATTTTTATTGCTAGCTCTCTGAAAACAAAAGACAAAATTTATGCACAGCAGAAGAATTTTTATAATTAAATTTTGTGAACATTTTGAGAAAACTTTTACTTGCAAGCTGTCAACAAATTTTTGAACACTTCATTGGGAATGGACAAGGTTACAAAACGATCTGTCATTCCCTGACAGCTTACAATGTGCTTTTTTGCTTTTCTGATGTGGGGTGTTAATTAACTTCAGTCGCAAAACATAAATCAAAAATTATGTGTTTCGTTTTTTACGCAATCTTCAGTCAAGCTTAATACTGCAGTTCATGTGTCATCTTTTTCAGCCCATAAACTGCAATCTCATGGAAGAGTTGAACATCGATCACTTCTACACATGGGCTGTATAGGGCCTGTCAGTATTCCCTTTATGTTGTTGTACAGCAATTATGAAAGCGCTCTTCTTCTGAAGTATTAATAATTCTTACTTGGTTTGACATTGTATTGGGCCACCACCCTGTTCCATGTGTTACAGTTTAACCCTATAAAAACCCCACCCTAAAAGGCACAACAGACTCTGTTAAGCAACGATCAATCATACAAAATTATACCATTTTTTACATACGTTTTGTTTGTTTTATGTGTGTGGGGGATACTTTTGACATTTTTGAATGCTAAATGCTGGCAAATAACAATAATAAAGAGTTAATTTTTTTGGCTTTTGTGAGGGCTTGCTTGGGCTCATAAATCAATGACGGAAATGTTTACCAAAAATGTTCTTAAATTATTAATAAAAAATGAGTTTTATTTTGGCTAATTAAGTGTGGTTGTGATACGTTTCTTATTGCATACTTACAAGTAATAATTCTGATTCTTTCAAGTTTTATACTTAACTCTAAATCGCAGCAAAAGCTCTGGTATTTTGATTTAAAACTCGACACCCATTTTGAGTTTAGATCTCTTGCATTTTTCCTACTAAGTTCCTTATATTCAAATGTGAGTCTTACCGGTCCCTACTTGCGCAAATTCTGGTTTATTTCTTGTTAAATTTGTAGCAAAACTTTAATTATTATAATTAGTAATAAATATTTTGATTGTTTTGAATAAATGCGTCATCCATTTGCCGCATAGGATTTTGGATTTCTTCATTTTGTAATACTGGCCAAGTATTGGATGCACCCTTGTCACCCAAGAGGAAGTGCTTTATTTCTTAGAAACTTTAATGAACGCTTACTGTTTAGGTTTCATACTAAGTAACCGTCATTTATGTGTCTTTCCGAGTTGGCTTGTGTTATAATACTAGTCAAGTATTGGTTGCACCCTTGTCACTCAAGTGAAAGTGGTTTATTTCTAAGAAACTTAGGTTTTATTTGAAATGTCGCCCACTATTGGTATACGTGGCACCCATATTTCTGTTACTGTTAACATAATTCTTTAAAATATTATCAAAAAACTCTGCTCTATTTTCACCCATGTGTGTAAATGTGGTCTCCATTTGGCGCCCATCTTACATATCATATCATGAATCTAAGTATGCAAAAACAACTTGTGCTAAGTAGATGTAGCACATGACCCAAAAAAATAAAAAGCACAGACACGAAATCAGTCTTTTCCCAACCCCATCCCCCGAATGTCATTTGGTTCCAACAAAAACGTAATTTTGTCTCCTCTCTTTTTTTGGCACATGACCCAGTTTATGAGGAGACAGAACCCTCGCACCAGCTGGCTCGTTTCTATTAGAAATATTATTGTGTTTTTATGATTGCTGATGGCGTGTGAGAAATACAATTGAAAAAGACAATTAAAGGTAGCTCCCACTTTCAAAAAGAATGCCCGCTTCCATATCGAATGCATTTCCATGGAAATTCGAACATGGCCAACCGGCCTCGAGTCAGAAACAGATGAATATGACTGATTAACCAATGCGAATTGATTGCCTACACTCAATCCACATACAGCGTCAAGGCAGCCAGAGATTATCCTTGTCCTCCCTGGCAGCGTAAGTAAATTCCTAAAAAAAAATTATACATTGTATTTGGTATACATATATGGAAAATACTCTTCGTTTTTTCGTGGCTGTCAGAACTGACAAACGCAAATGATTTATGTGTGTTTGCATGCGTGTAAATGTCATTAAGAGGGTGAGGATGATGGAAGCAGAGGAGAAAATACGCGAAAGAATAGTAGCGGCGAATAACAACAACTTTTTGTCCTGCTCGGCATCGATTTGCTGTCTTTGACTTTCAAACTGCAAAACTGTTGACATTTGCCAACGACTTCCACCGCTCTTTGGGCACGCACGACATGTGCCCCCGCAAAACTATCGACCAGATTTGACATTAAATAATGAGTTATGCCGCTGACGTTTGAGAATTTGCAACATGACATTAGGTTCGTTCCCTTGGTTCGTTTGGGTTGGGCGCAGAAATCTGTGAGAAGGCAGCAACAAACAAGCAAGCAGGAGACGGAGTCGGCACCACTTGGTGGTGGTCTTCTGCTTGTAGGCGGTTTATTGTGCGTTTAAGAGTTGCTTTTTGTGGTCCCTCGAATTAGTCATCATATAAATTAGTCAAATGCTATGGTGAGAACAGTGGAAACTCTAATGGTTGTGGTTTTTATGAAAAAACATAAGAAAAACTAGTTTATTACTTTAATATTAAATAAGGAACTCCATAATGGCATATGATACACTATTGACATGCCAAATGGTAGACTTTAATTATATGTTGCACCTCTATACCTGTTCCGATATATTCGAGCTTCAAAACTAGAACAACCCAGTTGTTTTTGGGAAAATACTGATCCAAGTCTACGGGTCTTTGAAAAAGACATATTAAAGATATTCTAATCATTCCAGTGGATAATCTTGATATTGGTTTTCGTTTCTTTTCCGAATATGTTAAGAGGTATTGACTAGTAAGAGTTTTACGAAAGGAAATTAACTCGGGCGGTTTATACACAAACAAAATTATCATGACAAAGTATGCAATGCAAATAGATGAGGATGCAATTTTTCCTATATTTTGCTATCCGTTGATTTTTTTTGAATACTTTCAACTGGTCTGACAATCTGTATGAATGTAAAGTGTGTATATCAACGGCGCTGACATAACTGAGTATCAATTATTCATTTAAGCTGATAATAATTTAAGTAATAAAGCTCGCATACTTTTAGGGGCTTTTATCATGATAATTTTGTTGTGTAGAAACACGGTAACAGAATTGGAATAGAATATCCGGACTTTAAATAAAATAACTACTATATTCTAATATTTCTTCCGATATAAAAAACGTTTCAAAGTATTAATTTTTTTGTAATAAATTGATTTTAAAGATATTTCATAAAAATGGGCATATCTTTAAAAAATGCAGGTTTTAGGTAACTAAATTGTTATTTGACTGGCAATAAAAGTGTTAAAACACTTCAAAATATACCTAAAGTTCATTTTTAGAAGTCTTCCAAACGATTTCTGTGTATTTTTTTAAGTATTTCTTATAAAATAAGTTATAAAAACCGTTTCACGAATTTATTCAAATATTGATTTTGAAATCAGAACATGATACTCTAAACTTTTCCACAGTTTTAATGATTTGAACCACGCTTGAAAGCTGTCATATTTAGTTGTAGCTCACTGTATCATTATAACTTCAATCATAGCTAAAAATAATGTACATAAAGATGTGTTTACTATAATACTATGTCGATATAAATCATTCAATAAGCTAAATAAAAAATAATGTTGAAATATATAATAACCAAAAATATCCAATATATTCCTCGGAAAAAATCGGATAGTTCAAATATATTTTTTTTGATTATTCGACTTACTTTTAATAAACGTAATATCTTAATCTCGATAAAATATAATTCAAAAGTACGCAGGAGTAAGTCTTCAGTTTCTGTAATACAGACGACAGCCGTAGTTAAAGTCGACCCTGTCGGACTACGATATATCCTTTCTATAAGATACATTTTTAACAGCCGTCCCGTTATGTTACTTAAAAGGGCTTTAACATTTATGTTACAATATTAACATTATATGGGCTCAACTCTGGAACAGCCAACAAGTATGCAACTTTATTTTATTCAGAGAAATATTTGAATAAAAAAAAACTGATTACAATCTTACAACTCAGATGTTTATTAACTGATCCTGACACAAATTTTAGAGATTGTAGGTATTGAAAACTTAAGTCTGAGCTCAAAATATGATATCGACATCATAAAAACTTGGTAATTTTTCAGCATTTTTTGATGTGTGGGGGGGGGCTTGTCAAAAGTGTGAAACACAATCGATTAGAAAGCCGACAATTCGAGTTTATATACAAATTATATTGCGTTTAATTTTCTAGTTTCTGAAATCTAGATTTTCAAAGGCACAGGCGAACGGAAAAAAAACATTTTTCAGATATTTTTCTAATTTCCGAATTAGATTGATGGAATAGGAAGAGATCTCTTATGCAAGAAAGATTTCGATTGAAGTCATCAAAACAGTCTATTGAAAATAATTGTAATTTAGAATATTAAATCAAAGTCATAGAATTAACTTTTAAAACAGTGAAGAGTATCCAATTCGTATTCCGCATAATTTGATCAAAATCGAAAACGGTAACAGGCCTGTTTGACTTAATCCGACAGTCTTAAAACCAAAATATCTTCAAAAATTAATTTACTTCATCCTTCAAAGGTCTTGAATTTGCTTATATTAAGTATAAAAATTAATCCAAATATTATATCATTCAGTTTAGCTAGAATTATGAGCAATAACAAAATAATGCTAATTATAACACACTTAAATCTGTACTGTTCTACATGCCCAGAACTCACTGTACCTCTTGGTTTTGCTAAGGATTTCATATACATTCATTTACATTTCCACTCCTCCCTGCCTTAAAAATACAACAACAAAAAATCTCATTTGCCAATTCATCATCTGTTTTGACTTTGCATGTGCTTGCTTTCTGCTTGGCTGCCTTTTTGTACCCTAAAACTTTTTCTAGATTGCTGATCTATGTCTGAAATGTATGTAGTTTTTGTTCCCTTCCTCCCACTTTTGTTGCGGCCGTTAATACAAGCCATGTGTGCGTTGTTCTCCCTCCCACTCGCGCGTCTTTTCTTGAGCATCAACAACTGTCACTCAACTTGGACGGTCTGTCAGTCAGTAGTCAGCTAAACATTTTGCACAATTTAGCCAAAGGAAAATTAACATTTCTTGTGCCGCGATGCACACAAGTGTGGCGCCTGCGCAGCAACAGCAGCCCCCAACTTGAATGCCTAATTAAGTTGCCGGTTGGTTGTCGTTGTTTGCGCCGTCGCATTAGGCAGCATAATATTTGCACTTTTTACACGCCACAGCCAACCTCCTTTTTTCTCGTTTTTCTGTTTCGCAGACCAAAACCGGCTACTGTTTTATCTGCCTCCTTTGTCTGGGTTGTGTTTTGTTGTTCGATGGCGTTGTTAGATGCAATTTTTGTTTTGAAAGTTTACTTGACTTTGCCTAAAATAGGTGCGTGTGATTGCTTGTTGCGGTTTGGGGTTAACGTTGTTCTTTTTTTTGTGAGGTTTGGCAATCGATGTTATGAGAAGTAAGCTTGGAAAATATTTGCAACACAGTGGATGGGGGGTTTTTTTTGCAAGAAGTACTCAAAAAAAAGTTGAGGGATAACAATACGTAGGCATGTGCAATGTGTATTTTTATACCCTTGCAGAGGGTATATTGAAATTGTCCAGATAGAAGGAAGCGCTTCTAAAGTATATATATTCTTGATCAGCATGACGAGCTGAGTTGATTTGGCCTTTTCCGTCCGTCCGTCTGTCCGTCTGCTTCTATGCTATCTTCTCCGTCAGTTTTAAAGCAATCGCCACCAAACATTGCACTTAGTCTTCTGGTTCACATAAGCTGCACATTTGTCGGAACCGGCCGGATTGAATGACTATAGCATATAGCTGCCATAGGAACGATCGGTCGAAAAACTAGTTCAAGTGAGAAAAACTTTTTTTTTTCAATGCAAACTTCTCCAAACTCAGTATTTACTAGTTTTCTATGCTTCTCCACAATTCTGCCAAGTTTGGCCGAAATCGGACTTGTATATAGTATAGTTGCCAAAGAAAAGTAAGGTTAGAAAAATAGTCTTAGTGACAAAAACTTTTTTATTTTCATTGTAAACCTCTTTTAAATTAGCATATATTTATTTTATAAGCTATCACACAATTCTTTAAAGTTTTGTCAAAATCGGATGACTATAGATTATAGCTGCCATAAGAATGATCGATCGAGAAACTAGTTTTAGTAAGAAAAACTTTCCTGTTTTCAAAGAAAACGCCTCCCATCTTTGTATTTCTTAGTTTGCTATGCTTTCCCATGATTCCACTAAGTTTGGTCGAAATCGGACATCTATATAGTATAGCTGTCTTACAAAAATAGAGTCAGAAAAGTGGTCTTGGTTTTTTCAGTGGAAATGTCCTTCAAATTTGTTAAAACAAGACAGAAAGTCGGTCAAGTCCGACTATAACATAAACTGTACCAAAAAAATTATACGCTCAGAAAATCTTGATGCTGCAGTAGCTGCTGAAAGCAGCGCTGCAACTGCACTGCAGCAGGGAAGAGTCTTTTGATCATAACGCGACAAACGCTTATCTGATCTTTACCATTCCTTTGGCGGATCGATAAGTTATCCTGATTACTAAATACGTATATAAAGAACGAACCATCTATCTTTAAAACTGTGGGAGATATGACGTTTTTTCTAAATTGCGGGGGCGGGAGGGGGCGTGGCCAAAATTAAAAATAAACTTGATCTGCCTGCAGACAGAAGAAGCATATGTCCCATACATATCAAACATCTATCTCTTACCGTCTCTGAGATTTGTGCGTTGATACGGACAGACAGACGGACATGGCTATATCGACTCGGCTGTTCTGGCTGTTACATACTTTTGCACAAACTTATTATACTCCATGTACCTCCGGTACAGAGTATAATAATTCACAAAATCATAAATTTAATTTCAAGTTCAACCTCTTCTTTTTGCAAATAAATAAATTCCAATTTTATTCAAAAAAACACTCTGACTTTTTGGAGTCAGCTGGAAATGTATATTGGCATTTTTGTCATATTTTTTAGAATTTATAATTTGATAATACATAAATATCTATTTTTATATATATATTTCACTCCACTGATTACATTTAAAACCCCCAGAAAAATATTTCCAATTATTTTCACTGTTGCATATCAATTTTTCGTTCTTCTCTAGGTATTAAATTTCCACACATACCGAAAAAACCACAACACCCCCCGGGGAGTATAATAAATACAAAAGGGTTTTGCATTCGGGCTCAGCGACCAAAAAAAAACAAATTCGAATCTAATGCTCGCCGCAAATGCTGCGGATTAGGTTGGGCTTCCGGTTTTGGAATTTCGTTCAACTGGTTCGTAAATGTCATTAGCCACAACTGTCAACGCCACATGTCTTTATAATTAAACAAATGCAAGACGATAATACTTAACAAATTCAGCGATTACAGTTCGGTAGCCCAGCCAGCCACCACCGCTGACACCACCACCACTCCCGGGCTTAACCACCCACCCCCCCGGCAACAAATGCGACCAACTTCATCAAGCGAACACTCAATAAAAAATAATTAATTGCATTTTTTGGCATCAAAGATTTTCGGTCTGACCCAGCCCAGCCATATGTTGCACCCCAAGATGAAGTGCAGCCAAACCAACCCTGGCCAGGAATAGAGTGTTGTTGCACTTCTCTCAACTGTTTATGGCGTTGACAAATAATGCCGTTTTTATGATGGCTGCACATGGTTACTGGGGGAGGGATGAGCAGTAGTTTTGTGTACCGTTATTGGCGTTGATAATGCAATTTAGACGCCCGTGGGTCTAATGACCTGTGCCAGCTTCGCATGACAGTTTAATATTGTTGTCGTCATCGTGGCTTAATGACTTTTTACTTGCTACCAACGCACTTTTCCCCACTCCTCCCCCCATGCTTGTTCATTTTTTCCTTCTTTTTGGCAACTTTGCTTTGTTGTTGACCATTTAATGCCTCATAAACTTTTAATTTAACAAAAACGTCGTTACATTGTCCCTGTATTGTTATTGGCTTTATTGCCGAGGCTGTCAGTTCTCTGTGTTGCTTGTTGCTGTTATTGTTTTGTTCTTCTGCCTTTTTCCTCTGTGCTGACAGCTGAGCGGGCTGTCAAAATGACAGTTGTTGAGGTAATTTTGCAGCAAGTTGAAATCTTCAAAGAAGAAAAAAAAAAACAAGTGGAAGTTTAATGGTTTTTGGTTTATGGAGCAGCGGAAATTGTGCTTACATAAATACTTAAGTAGGTTGACTTTTGAAATACAAAATTTTTAATCTATTCTTCTTTTCTTTTACTTTCAGGTATGTAACATCCAAGAACTAATAAACATAATTTGAGTTCCGTTGTATATTGTGGGTATGTTTTTTATTTACATTCTTTGTTTGTTATTACGGCATCTTTTTGACGAAGATCTTTTCTTGAATTATTCAAAATTCAATATTTTTCAAAGGTTATAAAAACTAAGAATAGACCTGAGTAAGAAGTATTAACAAAAGAAACTTACGTTTTTCGAAATTGGTTTTAACAAATTTAGATGTATTTGCGGGGAATTCTGATGGCAAATTCATGAACTTAAGTGCTTTATTGAATTGTGAAATAGTAAACCATATAATGGTGACAACAAGTAAGGCTTGAACTGTACTGCCATTCATTAGCCATGCCTTTCCCCCATGTTTCAGGTTTTAAACAGATTCTGAAACTAGTTTACTTGCTTTAGGTCGTTCCAGATATTTGTTCGTTTCTTCGTAAGATTAGAGTTTATACGCGGCCAGGTAGTCAATTGGTTAATATATTGGGTGGGATTAGACATCCTTGTGCAGGAATCTATCCTTTTACTGCAGTCGAGTTAAGAATAATGCTCAGTTCAAACTTCATCATATAAATGTTCCTTGTTTTCTGGTCTAAACTAGTGGCCGGGTGTGATACAGCGGGTGTGTTCCTGCTTTTCGTTTCCGTTTCGGCACATCTAATAAAAAAGTTGTTTTCTTAAAACTTAAAACACCCGGTCACCTTTACTAGATATTGGCGTCAGCTTTAAAGTTATTAACCATGAAAATTAGCTGCTTAAACTATGCCGTTTGGATTCGGTGCTAAACTGTAGGTTCCTTGAGTGTATAATATACCAATGAATCCAAATTGATGAATTGGAGATCACTTAATCAAGTGTAGCTCACACAATTATCAAAAGAGCAATTGCATAATAATGTTAGATACATAAAAATGTTCACTTTTAAAAATAAAGCTTCTTACAACTTAAAGCATTTCAACTTTAATTAACAAAATCCAAAAATTAAAGGAAAACTTTTTGTTGAGAAACTATTCTATGTCCAATATATAGCCTACGAAATACATTCGATAATAATATATTGTCTTTTTCAACAAAATTATAGATTTTTAGATAAATCGATATTATTTCCAGTATCCCTAATCTAAACCAATACTGACAGTTTAATTTTGATAATGAAACCCTTCCATAGGCTTTCAAGAGCATATGATGACTCATATAATAATTTCAATTTATACCCAAAAGATCATTGATAGTTCAACATGTAGAGCACAAGTCCTGAATAATAATCCTTCATAGGTACAATTATCGAAGTAATTGTAAAAGTAATTACATTCAACCTTTAAAGATACAATTATCGAAGTAATTTTAAAAGTAATTACATTCACCCTTTACAGGTACAATTATTGAAGTAATTGTAAAAGTAATTACATTCACCCTTTACAGAAACAGTTATCGAAGTAACTGTAAAAGTAATTACATTCACACTTTACATAAACAATTATCGCAGTAATTGTAAAAGTAATTACATTTTTAAATATTCACAGAGTAGTCACTAGTTACAATCACATTTTCTAATCGTTAAAATCGTTATTGTAGTTAAATTAATCATTGTCAGCTCTGTTATCGGCGACGATTCCGTCTGCTTGTGCATAGGTCGCTGGTTTATCCGGCTCGATGGACCAAAATGTGAATATAAACGTTTTAAAAAAAACTCATTTTATTTGCAATGGTAGCAAAATCGATGTGATCGCTTCGAGTTCTCAGAAATAGATTAACCTTATTTGAGAAACTTAAAAATAGCTAAGAAATACATTGCCAATTCCATTGTGCCACTTCAGACTCAGGGTACTTAACGTTTAAAAACCTTCCCTCATGTTAAATAACAGAGCATTAACATTAATGTAAGCAAACCAATATTATGTTACCAATATATGAACTTTCTGTTAATCAAGTATGGTTTTTTAAATTCTAGCATTGGATGTATGAGTGTTCAAAGTAAAAATTCATTTCAATTTATACCCACAAGTACATGAATAATACAACATTATAAGCGCAATTATTGAATTAATTGAAAAAGTATTTAGATTTTCTATTATTATCTAAGTAATCGTAGTTCCAAATTACAATCACGAACTCTTATCGAAAAAAATTGTAGTAGTAATTGTAATGGTAGATGTAATGGTAATTGTATTGGTAGATGTAATGGTAATTGTTATGGTAGATGTAATGGCATTTGTAATGGTAATTACAGCTTATAGCTCTGGTATCGGAGATGATTGATTCCTTCTGCTTGTTTCATAAACTTGCACGACTCTTTCGTATACCCTTTTTACCCCACGTATAAAGGGTATTAAAACTAAAGTTTTGCCCAAAAAATACCACTATTCTGTAATGATTTAATCCTTTTTTGTACAGTTCAGTCTTACACAAGTTGAGTACACAAGCTGATTCCACCTTACCGCAATATTTCAACCCCAACACATTATTTTCTCACATATTAAATACAAATGTTAAATGTATTTCTATTCCCAAAACAAATGTCTATAAATTGTCAAAATATTTACACCCCGAGCTCTCTGTCAGGCATTCCCCTTCACAACAGATCGTCTCCAGTCGATAGTTATCGCCTGCAGACATCGGGATTGTGTGGCCGGCCTCTCTGATGAAATGAATAGAATAATGACAATATTCAAACAAAAGTGTCGGCCACTAAAAATAGACAATAGAAAATCCAAATCCATGGCTGGAGGTGGGGCTACGTTATGAGGACTACAATGACAGCCCATGAATTAGTCATTTATGACACGTAGTTCGGGGCGCATATGCGTGGGGTCTCCTCGCCGTCTGAGGGAAAGGAGTGAGCATTGCAATTAATAATCATTTATACAACTTTTGCTGTTGTCAGTCAACAAAATAATCCCGCCGACCAGACATGAGGTTTTCTTCCTCCTTCTCACAACTCTATTTCTGTATCTAAGGATTAGCAAAACACAAGGAAATAAATTACCCTAAATATATAAGACGGAAGTCGGCTTGAAGATAAACTATCAGCGATTAGCTTAGGCAAAGTAGTGGCATTAATATTTGGGTGACAGGGGCAGGGGGAAAGGGGTTTCTCCTCTCCCAATAATCACTTGTACATATGTATGTATGTATGCACGCTTCCTCATTTCGTTCTTGTGCACAGCCAGCCACCACACAAATTATGGGTTAGTCTTGGCTCTAGGCCAGAGACACGAAAAATCTTTCGAAAAGTACAAAAACAACTTCATGAATGAAACAATAGCCCAGACGAACGTCGAAGACAATGACTGCCGACTGCCTGCGCCGCCTTCCCCACGTATGGACGAGTGGTAAGGTTGGTTCATCCGCGTTTCAAGTGCCCAGTTTGGCTTTCGTTCCTTCGGGTCTTTTGGTCGACCGGCCACTTAGAAGATGCTTTTTTTCGTTTCTCCCTGTGTTTTGTGTATACATTTTTCGGTAGCCGCAGGAAAAAGTGCACAACATGGTCTTCTACCGCAGCTACTTTGCTTATGCACTTAAACATTTTTTGTTCACTGCCGTCGGGAGCAGATACAAACTACTTTCAATTTGTAATTTGTGGCTCTGTGGTTGTGCCTGCCAAAAAGGGCGGGGGGAGGTAGGAGGAGTAAGCCGTGGCTAGGTGTGAAGGGCTAGTGCTATTTTAGCTGCCTTGGTTTCTGAGGTTTTTTGTCTTCTACTTATTTTAGCAAAATTGAAAAATGGAAAATACTAATGAGTTTAGTGTTGTTGTTAAGTGCACCGAGACCAGAGGGGCGAAAGACACAGAATGGCGGCACTTCTAACATGACGTAAATAGATTGAGGTTTTCGGATGATTAACTGTTGCACTGTTACTTCGACAAAAGAGATTTGAAGTTGAGGTGGCTTTTGAAACAAAAGTTCAAACAGGAAAGACCCTAATTTCCAATCAAAATTACTTAAAAAACCATTAACCTATGACTAGTATGTCGAATCAATACACCAAAAAACCTTTAGCATAAAATGCCTGAAGAAATCCAAAAAGAAAAACGAAGAAACCAATGCTTAGTGCCTAATGAAATATGCATGATGATGATGATGATGATAATGGTGGCTCTACCAGAAAACGGCACGCCCCCTCTCGATAAATCAAAATACAATATACATATTAAGTGCCAAGAAATCGAGGAGCGGAGACAACAGACTACAAGCTAGTGAAACGTTTAACAGCCTTGACCTCTGACCAGGACAACTAAATGCGTTTGAAACTGAAACTAATTTAGAGATGGGAACGTGAGCGTTAAAAGAACGGTCATTTTCAAAATTTGCAACTATTTTTCGCTCAAAAAAGATCATTCGTACGAAACGGGTATGCAAAAAATAACAAGATGATAAATATTTTGGGTTACACAAAGAAAAAATATGTTATTACCAAATATCCATTGGATAATTTCGGTATCCGTTTGGAATGGATATCCTCATTTGAATATTAAAATATTATGATTTAATGTTAAATTAATCTTTAAGTTTCATCTAACGTAGCTGAAAATGATCCAAAGGATTTAAAAGCAGGATATTTCAATAAAAAACAGGATATACTCAAAAAAAAGGCTTAAATTCAACCTGAAACTTAGAAATTCTATTATGAAATCTGGCCTAAGACGATTCATCTTAAATTTAGGAAACATAGTTTCTAGTTTATGGCATATTTTTCCAAGTTTCAGAAAACTATTTTTGTTTATTAGAAAATGTTTCTTAATGCCCGGGGAAATTTCAAATTATAATTCTAGTTTCTAAGATTTATGCCAAATATTTTTCTGAATATATTAAAAACTAATTCATTCCAATTGGATCTCTTTGGATCGTTTCTTTTCTGTGTAAATATATTTACGAGTAATAAGTATCTCTCTCATTGAGAACAACTAAGAAAGTCGGTCAAGCCCGACTATAACATACTCTGTACCTCCCAAAATTTATATTTGTCACACAAAGTGAGTGTGAATTGTGTTCAGTGCTGCCCATCGCTGTTTCAGTCGGTGCTGCCCAGCATAAATGTTTGATTACCCCATATCACGACTATCGTTCATGCAATCTTCACCATTCCTTTGGCGGTTTGATAAATAATGCTCATTCATAAATAAGTCCAGAAGTAACAAACTTTCCATCTTTTAAATTGTGAAAATATAACGATTTTTCATAAAACAAGTAAAAGGAGTTATTGTCCCATACACCCAAAAACTAAATTGCCAATAATTACCTTAAATTCATAATAATTTGGCTTTTAAATGGCGCCAAAACCACCTAATGATCTGATGATCTTAACATTTTTAGGTTATTTTGACTTTGGTACAAGGCAAAAACTGTCTAAAATATAGAAATTTCGTTTCTAAAGTTAAAGTCAAAAAATCCTCAAAAATTTAAGAAAAAAGTCCATGTGTTTTAGTATTCTCTTTCTGTAATTTTTATATTGAAATATACCTTCCCTTACTGGGACTCGAGCTCGTTTCCTTCGGTAATGAAACACCACCAACAAACTTTTTTAAAAAAGGAAACTACTGTTTTACATTTATATATATATATATAATATTTTTAAACTATAAACAAACATACTTTTAATAAATGACCAAAAAGCTAACCGATTGATGGTATAGTTTGCCTACAATTCAATTCGAAATTTGATTCGTTTTTCAAACTTTTCTTGTTCAGGGCTTCAGTCAAAAAATTGGTTTTTGCGGCAGAACTCTGGCCGAGGCGCCCACAGTTCATTTTCCGCCATTGTTGATACGCCCGTTTAAGGGCTAAGATACCCTAAAAAACTCAGGCATTGTAACTGGCAAAGTTTTCAGTCAGTTTATATATGAGAAAATAGTCACCTAAATATAAGGTTACTTTTCCTAATCGTTTGTAATGTTGAAATGTCCGTTTAAGCTTTGAGCTGTAACGTGAAGGTTGAAGGTTTGATGTGGTATTCCAAGTGAGCTCTAATAGCTTGAACTGCCTCTTTGGTTAGTTGGAACTGCCATTGGCTTTCAAACGAAAGACCCATCAATGTTCACGTTTTCTCCTTCAAAGTATTCACCTTCAAACATAATGCACTTGCGTAAATTTGTAATATTCTCGAAGCACTTCTGTGCACTTCTACAGCCTTGAGCTGTTCCATCAGTGCATGTCCTCAGTCTGGGTCGTTTATGAGTCCACAGAAAAAGTGGCTAAGGTATATTGATATGAGGAAACTTTTCGGCCTTCTTAGAAGACCTTGTGCCACCTAAGTTAAGCCATATAGAGATATTTCAAATGTGTCGTGTCTTGTCTCAGTTCCATCACTAATCCGCTTCACCAGCCCATTGGCCCGGCAATGGCTGTGAAATTGGCCACAGGCTGCTGGCAGCGCAAGGCCTTCTCCTCTCTGGCGACTTTATGGATTTTAATTAATTTGCAGAGCCAACCAAAACTCCCAGCTTCAAGCTTGTCTCTCATCCTCTTTCTAGAGCTCACGACCATCTCCTTCGTCGGCTGACTGTAATAAGAAATTCAATTTCCGCTGCCTTATAATTATTTTCTTTCAATTTCAAAAAAAACAGACGCCGCATGAATTATGGCCATCAGCTATGAGGCACCAACCCACCCACGCATACATTAGCCCTCAGGACAGAGGGATTGAGAGACTGCATAATTAGTGCAAAAAGGCAAAAGAGAAACTATGTGCAGCATAAATAGTTTTTTGGAGAATTTATGGAGGAGCGCAGAAAAAAAAAGAATGGAAGAGATCTAAACTAAACGGCGGCGGCGGCGACTGTTGCGTGCATTGAATTTAAAATAAGCCCAGAAGAAGGAGACTTTGGCAGAGAGTCAGGCAGGTTGATTGAGTTCGAGAATCTCTGCCTCGGCCAAGGAAATCTTAGAGAAAGCGTTGAAAATCTAAGCCGCCACAACACAGAAATATGTGCTTTGCATGAATAGATTCAATGTTTGCTGCTTTCTTTAAAGCCGCGAATCAAGGAGGTTCAGCGGCAATAGTAGAATATGCGTTGATAATTTGCTAATTTAATGCAAAATTAACTCAAAGTGTGCAGATGCATTTACTTGTAGTTAAGTTTGCTTTTCACTTATAAAATTTTCTACGTTCCCACAAAAAAGGTACCCCAAATATGAAGATATTTTAGCAGAACCATTTGAGTTTGCATCTGATATAGTTAAAAATAAGGAATAATGCCCGGTTCTCACTACAGCACATTCTTGCATTCCTGGAATCCTGTGTCGGATGCAACTTTCACGCCTTACAAAAATCACAGCGGCTAGTGGTAGCAAATCAGTTGCATCCAATTTGGATGCGGTTGCATCCGTGACTTGACTATCGATAACTATGCCTATCGTACTGGTATCGTTACAACTGCCTGCACTAACAAAAACAATAAACAGCTGTAGAACTTTAAGCGCAAAAAAACCATAGACAATTGCCATGGCAAAACAAGCAGGGAAGATTAATTATTAGTTTAGGCTTCACATGGGCATCGGTACTTTCAGTCTTACGATTTTAATCTTACCGCCACGCATAGTGAAGATTCTTCAGTTTATAGGATTCGCGGGAAATAAGGTGAGCCCCGATGGAGTTGGGCGCGTGTTGGTTTCCGTGCAATTTGCAACTAATCTGAAGTTGATGTCAGAAGTTGCAACAAAGTTGCTGAATACCTGAATTATCAAACGATCGACTTGGAGTACGTTTTCGAACGCTTTTTACTAGAATTAGAACCACTAAGGCACGAATTCCATCTTCTACATACGTCACATAAATGTCCTTAAAAAATTATTACAGAATTGGGGAGGCCGAGTTGATATGGAATGTCCCATATATTAGTGGAAACTCCAAGTTTATTTGGCATATACCAGCTATTTAGAAGACGTGAAATCTGGCATAAGACAGTTCCAAGCTTTTTTTTCAGTGGCTTCGAGTTTTGAAATATGTATTCAAATGCAGGCCTGTTCCGGATTTCGAATTCGAATGTGGTACATGATCCATACAAAAAAAGCTGAATGTCGGCTTTTAACGCATAACGCACTCCTAGTGTAAAAGCTAATTTAATCAGAGCCTAGAATAAGACCAAAGTCAGTTACTTTCTTGAAAACATTTGTCATTTTCAATATTTTTGCGCATTTTTTTGTTGCAAGTTTTGGTATTTGGTAAAATTGAAAGAATTATTTTCTATAATTTAGAGCTCCATCTTCACTTGACACACTGGCCTCATATATATCCACAACTCACCCTGGCCCCATTCCCGTGTCTTCGTCTGGGATTTTAATTGAGGGGAAATTAATTATTTATTTAAATTGCCCCAAAGCGACGACTTTCTGCATTTGCCTGCTGCCTGCTGCCTGCCTCCGGGCTCTTGCTCCTGCGAATGTCTTGGCAATTTGTGGCCGGCCATTGAAACATTTGCCAACAACATTTGATAACATGCTTTACCCCCACCTTTTCTCCCTCCTCCTTTTGATTCCTCACGCACACGCTGTGATTTTAATGCGCTGCGATTTTTTGCGTGTATGGCGGGCATTTCTCTTCAAAAGGCACGCAATGTCAGGGAATGTAGCCGTACGAGAGTTCTCCTCTCCTTTGCTTTTAATGTCGCATGTCAACGTTGTCATGTTGACCACTTTTTCTCATCTGGCAGCCTCTTCAGCCACAGCTACAGCTGCATTGCTCGGCCGTGAGGCGTGGGTGTTTTGTAGTTTTGCACTGATGAGCCTAGCTAGGCAAGGGTTGGGGTCCTCTCTGCTTGTTTGCTTTAATTGCCTGGACCACATGAGAGTGAAGGAGTAGAAAATATATATATATATATAGTTGCGTAGGTGTTCGTCGTTGCCGCCTTACGTAAACTTTAGCTGCGAACTCCCAACATCTTCGACGACTGCAATTTTCGTTTTCGAGGTGCGGTGTGTTTGCTTCGGTATTAAGCAATTTATATGAGAAAAAAGCAAAAGCAAAAGCAAAAATGAAATAACACTTCATTAGCCGAAGGGGTCTCCTCGAGACATGCAATGCGGCAAGATCGGGCCACTTACGTGGGCTTTATCAAAAACGAACTTACAGTCTCTTAATGAGCTTCAAAAAGATGGTGTGAGTTGATGACGATGTGGAGGATGAAGGCGAGGCAATCATAAGACATTTAATAAACACTGTGAGGTCAATACAAAAGAAGCAATCGATCAATGATCCTTTGGCCAAAACACTGCTCTGCCCACACACCCACACACACACTCACAAAATCACATGGGTTCTTAACCTCAGCGTAATCAAAAAAAGCACTGCAGGCACTACACATACCAAACAACAACAGCGAACTAGCATAAAGCAAAGAGCCAAGCACAAAACTCTGACCAAAAAAAAAAGTAACGCAATTTTCCTCTCCTTCCCTGCCGACTGAAACAAAAAATGCGAAGCCAAGAAAATCCAGCGAAACCAAAGGCTTATGGACCTCATACTCTGTACGATAATGAAACTGGGGGTATATAAGTGAATGGTATTTGTGGCATATACCTCTGAGTATCTACTCAGGGCAAAAAAGGATATTCAAGAATATCCATTGGATGATTTCTGGTAGCCATTTGGAATGGATTTGTCTGAAATATCTTTTTAATCTAAAGCTAAAAATCAACCAAAAGATATGGTGATTTTGCAGCTCTGCTGGATGATAAATAGGATATTAAAGACAAATCCATTGCAAACGGATCTTTTTTCGATCTCTTTCTGTGTACTAAAGCTATTTGCCATATCAATTAAAGGCATCAAATAACAAAGAGCAAATTAAAACTGTAACTTGAACAAACCCGACGTAAATCATGCAAGGATCCAAATTTTGTAGGAATTTTCAGTATATTCTGATTCCACCTAAGCAAACTCCTTATTCATTGTGATGCACTTGGGCTGAATATTAATTAATATTCATCATTTTTTTTTTAAATTATAATATTCTTGTCTGTAATTCTTTTGACGATTTTTAGCTAATTTGTATGAGTATCTCAAGTCAATTTTATTTGGAATTTGGATATTGGAATAATTCGGATGCCTAATCTTATGGAAACAAATATTCCTTCCTTCCCCTGATTTTCTTTTTGCATAAGTAAACCCTTATCCACAACGGTTTGATAAGGTTTAACTTAGCAATGAGTTTGATGACAAAGTTTAAATCAAATTTATTTGTAGATTTCTATTCGAATTGTTGAGTTTGAGGCAATATAAGAAAATTGCTCGGTAGAGCTATTACCTGTAAGTTTTAGAGGATTTTTCAAAGGTGGCGTTACTAGTATGTAATCGAATTGGACAATGTGGCAACCTATCTTTTTTTTAAAGCCTCATCACTAGACTTTCTTTTTCAGTATGTGTGGTTTTGCTGAAGTGTAAACAACATAGTGCTCCAAATAGGTCAACTTCTGTGCCTACAAAACTCTATTTACGGGAAAACTAAGGGATTTTTGAAACGTATTCATTGCGATGACCCCAAGCGCAAAACATCATACGGGTCAAATGCCAAAATCGACGCCTCAGCCGAATATTCACTCTAGCCAAATCATGTATGTATTAAGTAGGACCAATTGGGAGTGGCCAACTCTACAAAACTCAATTGATGCTTTGAGCCGAGCATTGAAGCAAAAACGGTTGCGAGCAAAGGCACTACAAGGTAATTTTTTCAGCATGACAACATGCAGTAAAAACATACCTGTAAACGATGAA
The DNA here is from genome assembly GCA_035044985.1 of Lordiphosa fenestrarum. Classification (NCBI taxonomy): domain Eukaryota; kingdom Metazoa; phylum Arthropoda; class Insecta; order Diptera; family Drosophilidae; genus Lordiphosa; species Lordiphosa fenestrarum. The sequence goes on along the minus strand of JAWNNO010004790.1, from coordinate 217,311 downwards.
ATGAAAAGTCCAACGCCGATTTCACTTTCGACTACTATTTATTTTTATCAACGACGCATGACCTTGAGGATCTGCACGATAACTCCTTTATAAAACTCCAAAATTGGATAGACTCGTGGATCGCTTCATAAGACGCTTCGCTATTACGAAATGGTTTCCGAAAATTGCCAGAAAGATACGGAACGTAGAGACTAGCGATGGAAAATTCTTTGAAAATGAATTTGTAACCAATCTTTCACAATCAAAGTTGGAAAAACAATTTTAGGAAAGCTTTAAAAATGATTAGTACGGGTAACAATTTTCTACGGCTTTTCTTTTGTGAACTCAAAGAACGTATCCCACATAATGAATTGGATATCAATTTAGTCTTTCAGGCTATTTAATTCTGCTTTATGTATTATCTTAAAATAATAACACAATAAAATGTGCGTTGAGGCATAAACAGTAAACCACTCAACCGAGCCGTAACAGTGGTTAAACTATGGTTACAATATGTTATAAACCCAGCTCGAGGTTTCATTTTTTTTTAAAGGCATTGAACCACACCAGTCCAAATACTCGAATAGTTTGCATATCTGCTTTTAAAAGCCAGAAAACAGAATACATTAAATACATTAGCTATTCATATCTAGTTCAAATGGATACCCAAATCCTGCAGTGAATCATCCATTACTACACCCGAAAACAACTCTTCTGCTTTTTAAAAGCACTCAGCTTTGTTCAAAAGCGTTGCTATTCATGTGAAGTATGGTGCCTAACTCAAAGCCTGTAAGGTTTAAAGCACTCAATTTCGAGAAAAATGATTTTTATCAAAGCCTCAGTAGCTATCATGCAAAAGCTATGTTCTAGAGATTCGAATACTTTGTTAGACTGGATTTACACGGTGAAGCAAACTTCATAGAGTTCTGTTATCATGCTAGAGAATCAGGTGAGGTTGTATGGTTTGTATGGAAAAAAAGCTGATTGTTAGCTATTAACGCATAACGCACTCCTTGTGTAAATAGTCTATAATCCTTTCCCTTATAAAACGTATTCACTTTGCCTTAAATATTCCACTTACAAAGATAACTTCATGAAGCTTGCTTCACCGTGTAAACCTAGTCTTAGTTAGGTTGAGTTCGAGAGTTCGAGATTGTTCCTGAACTTGTGGTAGCCAAAGTCTAGGGTCAATATAGCTAAAACTCTTAAGCTTTGCTCTCTGTTTTCGGAATTCGAATTTGAGCGAATCGGTACAAATGTTTACATTGATTATCAAGCTATGGTAAAATATCTTTTAATTAATCAATTTTGGTTAAATCTTCCAAGCGCATCTTCACATGAGAAACCAAAGAAAAAGATTAAGTTTTTCCTTAGTGACTTAAGAAACTTTTCGAACTGAATATATATAGTCCATGCTTGGGCTCATAGGACCCAAAAACACGTACCGAACCTGTCCTATAAGGAGCGGCTCTGAATCGTTTAGCAAACTTTGTTTTTTGTTTTAATTTTATCAAAATCGTCGGGGTCACCATTTTAGTTATTCAACATATTTTGATCTGAAGCTTTGACAGAAATTTGATATTTAACCAGTTCAACAATCAAACTTGGAACGAACTCTGGCTATTAACATTCAGCTAACAGCCATTCCCCATTCTAAAGTACAGGGTATCTGCCACTTCCACGTACATTCTCTCCCGCACACCATGCTTTTGCAGCTTTTATTGTTGTTGCGGTTTTGGTATGGGCCTCCGCTAGCCTTTCAGCCTGCTGCTGCTGCCGCCAAAACTAGCAAATGGCAAAAATGGGGAAAATTGACAAAGACCCGCCCGCCGGCTCCCTCCCCTCACCCAGCACCCCTCAAGCAGCTCAGAAACGGGTTAGTCCGTTCGTTGGGTCTTGTAATTTAACAAGCAAACAGATTGTAATCGATTGTGTGGCTCCGTTAGCCTTTTTGCGGCCCACGCTCTTCTCCTTCACATATTAGCAAGAAATTGTAATAGATTTCACTTAATTTATTATAAACAAAAAAAGAAGAAGAAGTGGAAATATCCACCAGTGTGCAACGGTTTCAACAATTTTGCAAATTTCTCTCTGGCAATTTTCCCCATTAGCCTGTCGTCCCATAATTCTCTCTCCCACCTACACACATACGTGAACACGTAGCGACGTGACGCCTCCAAGGAGATGTTAATAGTTTTCAAAAGCACAAATCATTTCATTTACGGCCTTTTGCGCCTTAAGTGCTATATTTATTTTCAATTTTTTATATATTTTTTTCTTCTTCTTAATTTGCTGCCACGGCGCTTGAATGCCATTCAACTTTAGGTATGTGGTGTGTTTCTTTTTGCATGAGTTAAGCCATTTTATGTGTCATAAAATGACCTGAAGTTTCAATTTTAATGACAAGTCACTTACATGTGAAGCTGAGTGCGCGACAGCGATTAGATGGCGTACATTAAGTCTAATTAGCCTAGACAAAGGTGTTGCGAGGCAAGTCTGTGGTAGTGAACTCGAGTAGCAATATAAACAAAAAGGTACATAAATCTTAGAGTGACGGGAGTGATGCGCTAGCTAATCAATTTTTTAAGACTATGGTATATCCAGTAATGCTGGATCATCTCTAGTCTACACTAGAAAGATTGTTCTACAAAAGCTGATCAAATTCATAATTATAATCAAGGATGTACTCTGTCAGTTTTATAAATGAAATGTTTGTACTTTCTATACATATTTAGTTTTCAGTTTTATTTATCGATTGGACAAAGAATTGCCAAAGATAGGTTGAACCCTAGTTCAGTTGTGTATAAAAGAATGTGCATACACTTTTGTTGGGGCTCTTGAACCATTTTCTTAGTTGTTTGGAGCGATTTGACTTACCGAAATCAGGCATTTCCCATCAACAAAAATTTTAGCATCTACTTTGGTCTCTCCCACCCCACTGTTATCTGTTTAATGCATTTGCTCCCTTCTTTCCTAATGACTTTTTTGCACAATTTATTGACTACTTCTCATACCCATCAACTGCTTCGCCTCTTGCTCACATTCTCGGATAGCCTTATACATATGGCTTTCCCTAACATTTTTCGCCCACTTCTCATATTGTATGCGTGTTTGCCCCATTATGGACTTTGCCATTGGGTAGATAAACGAGCCAAGTGAGTGGGTGTTGCTAGGAGCACTGGTACCAAGACTATGTGCCATGTGCGTGCTTTTGTGCAAAGGATTTTTCTTGCGGTCCTCCCGCCATCGTCGCCGTCGTTTGTCGATAGCCAAATTGCCGATACCAAAAAAGAAAAACAACAACAACATATTCGCATTGTGTGTTGTCGACAACATAGAAGAAGGAAACAAAAGAAGCAACAACACGAAGAAAAACTATGAAAATGAAAACCCATATAATGGCCTTAGGTGGAGGTGGTGGTTGTAGGAGAAGTTGGCCCTGGCGACAGCGTGTACCAAGCACCTCCAACTCCAAACGCCGCGCCGTCTCATTACAGCCAGTCGGTGGAAAATTGCGTGCCTCAGCCTATTGGAAATGAAAAACTGTACCTACCTCCCTTTTCTACTCGCGGAGTTTATCTAACTCGCATTATCTATCCATGTGGGAAAGGCGTGGGCGATTCTCGTGTAATGAAGTTGACTTCAACTCCAAACTACCAGCTCCAATTCTCCTTCACTCCTAATGGCGTTTTAATGTGTGTTTTTTGCAATTTGATGCAAGTTGCTGCACACACACACACATGGGTAGGGGGAGGGAGTTGGAGTAGAAGTGCCATGTAGTTGCGGGGCTATCTCCCCGAAAAGTTGTTTGTTGTGCAAAATAATTGGCGCACCAAATTGGGCAGCTTTTCTTTCTCTGGTTAAAGTCCTGCGAGTGGGTGTGCGTAATGGTTTCGTGATTGGTTTCAGATTGGATAACTTGTTAAGGGTTTAATCAAAAAATTTGGTAATGCCCAAAAACTAACGGTTTGGTTTTTTTTTACAGTACAGGTAGGTACAGTGAAAACACATGCATGAGTGAGTAATTGTATAGTTAACCAAGAAAGTAGAAGGAGATTCAAAGAAATTATTAAATAAAAAGAAAGGGGGATGAAAGTTTAACAAATCCCCCCCGTTTATCCACATAAAGAATATCATGATAAATGCCCCTAAAAGTATGCCATTTTCATGTCCTTAAATAGTTCTCAATTTAAATAGGTAACTGAGAGTCAGCTAAAAATGCGTCATACATAATCCACTCTTTGCGTACACTAAGATTGACGGACTAACTGAACCATAGGACAATTGTTTTTCTGAATTAGTAATATGATTAAACATAGCATACTTTAAAGAGCATTTATTATGTTAATTCTGTTGTGCATAAACAAGGTAATAGATTCCTGAAAGAGTTCCTTGCATAAAGAAAGATCGAGCCTTAAGAACCTGGCCTTGAATACTTTTGGAAACTTTATTATGGAAGAATTCTTTAAGACACTGCTTAGCTCGGGTGCTCGGGCTGAACTGCTTTCCCTCTCAGAACACATACAAACTTCCACATTTGTCGAGTGACAGTAATTTTACAGCACTCTCACATCCCTACCTTTTCCTCCGGTTATATAAATTAGAAACCTTCAGGAATCTTCTTTAGGTGGGCAACGTTTCTCGTCACCGCCCTTGTTCCAACTTGTACCACATTTTCTGCATTGAAGTTTGGAGTTTACTTGTGGAATAAATAAATGCATGTTTTGCACTGGTGACCCCGACGTTTTTATATAGCAAAAGTTTTTAACAAAAGAATATTTCACATGTTTAAGCTTTATTTTGTCTAATTAATCTATGCAAGCAAACTTATAGATTTATAACTTAAAGACACAACCATTTAAAGCTCATAAAGAACTCTTTAAAAAATGGTGACCCCGACGTTTTTGTATGAAATAGTTGATTTATAAGCTTAAGCCCCTTTTTTTCTGGAAATCAATGATCCTAAAGCTCTTATTTAAAATGCTTATGGAATGATTATAAACAAACAGTCCAATGGCAACGTTTTGATTATAAAAGTGATGCCAAAAAGTATCTTAAAAAAACATTAAATTTCTTCTTTTGCACTATTTCTCTCTTTTCTTTCATAAACAATGCCTCGATGTGGTATTCTGGTTGCCTCGAGCCGTCTCAAACTTATTATTATAAATATTATGGGGTTCAACAATATTTCTGTGGTGGTGACCCCGACGTTTTTGATTAGACTATCTTCTAACAATTTTTTTTTAAATATTCTTTCTAAAATCCCATTTGAAAATTTTACAAAGAAGACATAAGTTTATATTGCTTTATCATTCTATCTATAGAAGATATACCGAATTGAATGCATGATGAACCCGACGCTCCATTTGCCTATTTGAGGTGATACACCTAAAACTCCTAACGTTTTTCCGAGACATCAAAGTCAAAATGTAACGCAATATTATATTCTAGGCTATATATTCTAGGCTATATATTCGAGTCTATAAGCTATATTCATTCTTTTTTAGAACTTGTTTTTAAAAATTGTATAGTTCTGTGTTTCGTAAAAAAAAATAGACCATTCAGGATTAGCATAAAATTGTTCAGAAATTATTGTAAACTTTTCAAATTGGTCTATTTAAACTTCAGTATCATTTTATCCCTATCACATCTCTGAACATTAGCTCATAATTTGCTTTACCCATACTCGTACGTGCCTCGCAAACTCTCCTCAACTCTCCATTTTGATTCAACATTTATCAATTCCCAAATGAGTGTCATTCCAGCCATCATCCATTTTGACATTCCGCGTTCCACTGCAATCAGCAGCTGTCCTGTCCATAAACAACAATTGCCCAACTAAGTAATGCAATCATATTGCAAAAGGATTTCATATATAGAAAATAACGAAAACAAAAAGATATCAAAAAGGGGCAGAGCATGTAATCAATGTAACTACAACTTGTTTGACAGCTCTTAGCATAAATACTTGACAACGACTGGAACCTCGAGAGCCTAGAGTCGGCGTTGACAGGCACAAGGTGTATAAAGGGACAGGCGAACGACATAAAACACAAGCAGAAGGAACTCTGGTTTTTTTCTTCTTTTGGTTTTGTCTTTTGGTTTGCTGAAATCAATACAACATTTCTTACTTTGGCACATTTAACGAGTGTTTTGCGCACACTTTAAAGGAGATGATGCTCATAGGATGGCAGAGAGATAGAGAACTAGATACGAGTACAATTGTAACTGCAGAGCAGAACATGATTATGATTATGGTGATTATGCTGTCGCAGCTCTCCAGCTTGATGGGCAACTTTTGCCTGCTTGGACGGCTTGAGACAAGTGTTTGTTTGCCTCTCTCTGTCTAGGTCTGGGTCTATTTCTTTGATCTTTTGTCTTTTGCAATTACAATTATATTTTATTTGCTCGAGTTGACACAAGAGACTCGAAAGTTTGCCTTTTTGCCTGTGCTGTTTTCAAAATCAATTACCAATGTGGTCATAACAGAGAGAGATAGAGAGGGGGACTCCTCCTTTAATATTATGTCAATAATTTATTAAGGTTTGCTTCTTTTTTTTCGTTGATGTTGTTGTCTTAGTCTGCGAAGCACGTACATGGCGGGGACACATGTTCTAGCAGGAATTCTACATTGGTAATGACATCAATTCCCTCGATGACTCCTAAAGTTGAAATGCATTTTGCAGATGTTTTAGCGCAATTTGTACAATGTCTGTCCGTATGGGATGGGCTGGAGAAGATGTTCTTTTTTCGAAGGCAAAGTAATTGGAGGGACTCTTAAGAGAAGAGTAAAAGTAAACACGTCGGGGTCACCATCATTAAAAAGGAGTTTAAGCGTCGGGGTCACCATTTTCATCAGCAATTGCTTTTGCAAATGAGCACTTTGGTTTTTGTAACTATTTTGTTTGCTAACAATACAGTAAATTATCGATTTTTTTAAATTTTACTAGTCCACACGTCGGCGTCACCACTTCATACCTATAAAATGCACTCTTTTTTCAGTCCTGCTTAAATTGGTCACAGAAATGTGTGAAATAATCCATTTGCTAGCATTTATAAATCAACACGTCGTGGTCACGATTTTGTAAAATGCTAACCATACCCCAGATAAGCCTAATACAGCAACTACAAATAGCTTTCACAGTTATTTATAGGCCAAAGGACCTCCCTTTTGCCGTCTTTTCCCCAAAAGTCAAAGACCATAAAGCACGCAATTGTGGCCCCAAAAGAAGCAGAAAAGCAACTTTGTAGCTTAAAGAAAAACTAAAAATATAGTAGCTAGCATAAATATAAACTTGCCTGACACATATCGTATGTACTTGCTGCTCTATATATATATATATATATATGCACACACATAACAATACCATTTCTCACATGACCAAGGAGTGCAAAAGGAAACGATGGAGGGTTAACCAGGCGGAGAAATTCCTCAAGTACCTTTGTGACTGCTTTATGCTGGGGTCTCGGTGTGGTGGTGGTGGTGCCGGTGCTATTTGTTGGTTGCAGTTTTTATTTTTGCACAATTGTTGGCCAAACAAATTGAAAGCCATTTCTTACTTTCTTGAACTCCACGGGGTCACCAGGAATATAAATTTATTTATTTTAATTAAAAATAACCAAAAATTCAACCATAAATAAATACAAATTGAACTCTTGACCAGAGCCGCACATTTTCCCTAGGAAAAATGTGCAAAAGCCAAACCAGTTCTGTTGTCTGCCGCTGCTGTTGCTGCTGCTGCTGCGCCTGGCTGTCTATAAAGCTTCAATATCCATAAATGTCCAATGTGTTCATGACTTTGACTCTCTCTGGCCCTCTCCATGTTCTATCTTTCATTTGGTTGCTTTGCCCGTTGTGTTGTGTTGTGTCCAGTTGCAAGTTGTGTGTGAGTGTGTGTGTGTTTGGGTTTCTTCTTACGTCTTCCTTTTGAAGATTTTTATCGGTTTCTACTTAAGTGATTGTCAGTCAGTCATTGGCCTGGCCTCACTTGGTACCAGTTCCCAGTCCCCAAGTTGCTGCTTCTCGATTCGCCGATTGTCGGCTGTCTGGGCAACGTTCTTCTTGTTTGTTGCCAGCTTCTTTTGGCAGCAATTTATTTAAAGCCTTTTATGATATTTAACCGCTTTTGCGGGTTATACACTTACCTGGAGGGATATAGGAGACTAGCTGGCATAAACTTTCAGGTTAAACAATGATTAACTTTTTCTGTTTCTTCTTAAAAGTCTCCTTTTTTCTAACGGATTGGAATAATTCAATGATTTTCTCACTTAATAAAGTGTGTTTTACTATTAGCCTAGTACTCAACCAAATCTAATCTTAAGCAGTAGTCGAAAATCTTTCGAATCTTCGTTGATTTCATTTTCCTACCACTGTAGAGTATTCCAGCTTTGTCTCTTCCACTGCTCCTTCGGACACATCTCTTTTTCTCAAGGGGTTCACGTTACTTACCTCAGATAAGGTGCTCACCTTATCTCGCCGAGTTAGTTTGGTGTTTCATCTTTTAAGGCCTAGAGCTTAATTAGGTTTTTCCATACCAAAACGTAAAAACTTCATACGTTCACGTACAAAAAAAAAAAAGAAGGAGCCACTTTTGGCTTTCATCAAGCGCAAAAACTGTGCAAAAATTGTGGAAGCGTATGAAATAATGTTGCTCACAAAACTGTAAGAAATTTGTCAAGTGGGCCGCACCGAAAAACCAGACGCACTTGAAGTACTCCTACCCACAAACACAAGCTCACACTGCGTATACATAACGTTCACTATTTATGCGCATTTTTTTTTTATATTTTTAACTTGAATGTGGGGAACCTTTTCATTTAATTTTATTTAATTTTCTTTCGACAGCAGGCAACCGACATTGAGGTCCTTTTTGCTCTGTGCGTGCGTGTGTGTGTGTGTTAATTCTATTGAAATGCTGTCAAGCTTGGAAACCAAAACGAACGCATGAAGTGATGGGTGCACCTCTCTGGTGTTTACATGACTGTTAATAATAGCAAAAAAATACACACACACCCACACACGCACAAAGAAAAAAATGAGCAAAAACCAAATTAGTTTTAGGGTTTGTGGCCCTTGTAAAACTACATTTTCCACATTTGATAAATTAGATTCAATTTTTGCCAAATATTCCCTTGAAATTCTCAACTGGTGACCCCAAACGAAACTTTATCCCACATCTAAGAAAACTTTTTTTCCTGCTGCTCTTACATAAAGAGCTTTCATTTACCAAGTTTTCTCTTGCACTGCCAAAAACATTTCTGTGGCAAGGGAAAACTTTTTACTAAATTAGTAAATTATAAGCCGCTCAAAATTAATTGCAAAAAAATATTTACACACATGCTCAGCCGCAGCAGCACTCGAAACTCTTGCAAGGCACAGCCCCCAAAAATGGAGTTTTCAAATTCTTCCTCACACACACACACACAAACACACACGCTCTGTAAAAAAGTGGGCGGGGTGCGGGGTTGGACAAAGTGCAGGAGTATAGTTTGTTGTATTTACAGCGCGCCAACCACTTGAAAAAATATTTTTAATTAAATTACAAAATTGCTAAAGAGTTGGCTGCTTTTGGTTGTTGGTTTGTTTCGCCTTCCCAGCAAATAAAAAGTAGCAAAATGTGGTAGCAAAAGCCGCAAAGCGCTGGAAAAATATGCAAAAGTTGATGGCGAAGAGCCAGGGAGTTGAAGCTAAAGTTGAAGCTGAGAGTTTTTTTTTTTTTTTGAAAAAGTTTCAGATAAGTGTTCTATTTGAGTTTGCATTGAGGCAAAAAGCATAAAAATATAAAGAGAAAATTTTATATATTTAAAATTATGTAGACTATATTAAGGTTGAGAAATTATTTTCTATTAAACAAATTCAATGTACAGTTAAAGTTAATATTTTTTGGTGACCCCGACGATCTTTCACTAAGTGACTATCTCTCTTTGTATGACTGTACATTCAATTTTAGTTTTCTTAGATACTCTTATTACTCTTCTTACTTGCTAATGGAGCATTTTGAAGCGATTGATAAGTTGAAACTACCAACAAAAAGCAGAATTGTAAATTTGAACATTTGGTGACCCCGACGATCTTTCTCTAAATGTTAGCAATTTCACTTCAATTTATCTTAAGCACTCAAAGTATTCTAGTTGGTTGCTTACAGAGGATTTTTAGGCGAATGAATATTTTAAAATGTTTGATTTAAAGCAAAAGGAAAGCTAAGTTTTTGGTGATCCCGACGATCTCTTTTTGTATGACTGTACATTCAATTTTATTTTTCTAAGACACTCTTATTACCCTTGTTGGTTGCTTTTGGAGCATTTTTATGCGATTGATTAGTTTAAACTACCAACTAAAAGCCAAATTGTATATTTGAACATTTGGTGACCCCGACGATCTTTCTCTAAATGTGGCAATTTCAATTCAATTCATCTTAAGCACTTTAAGAATTCTAGTTGATTGCTTACAGAGGGTGTTTAAGCGAATGAATAGCTTAAAATGTTAGATTTAAAGCAAAAAGGGAAAGTTGAGCTATTGGTGACCCCGACGATCTGTCTTTGTATGACTGTACATTCAGTTTTATTTTTTTTTAGACACTCTTATTACTCTTGTTAGTTGCTTATGCAGCATTTTGAAGCGATTGATTAGTTCAAACTACCAGCTTAAAGTTAAGTTGCTATTTTTTAACATTTGGTGACCCCGAGGATCTTTTTGTAAATTCCAATCAATCTTTCTTAGACACTTCAAGATGCATTTTTAATGTTTTACATTCTAGGAAATTTTAAACTTGAATTTTATGCCAAATAATTTTCAAGTGTTAACCCCGAAGGAATTTTAATAATATATTTGATTTATTTAAATTTTTTTAAATTTTTACTTTGGGACATGTTGACATGCTTTCTATACATTTTTGAAAATCGATTTGTTTTGTCTTAACATACACATAGTTAAGAATCCAGACGGGCTTACTTAGGCTACCTCTCAGTTAGTTCTTTTGGACACACAATATGACCCTTATTTCCTGACCCTTATTTTGCAATAAGTCTCCTAGTTGCATTTTTTCAAATCGCAAACCAAATAACATTTAACCGTCCTCGACTTTTATCGCTCTCAAATTTGTGCAAAAGTTTTATCAGCATTTCCCTGTTGTATTCTAATAAACTTTATGCTAGTTTTGCGGTCACGATTTCTTTTCTGACTGAAAATTTTATAACTTTATTTACGATTCATACGATTTTGCTCTCATTTCAGATCTTCTGTCATTCAAAAATATTTTTCCCCATTTTATGTCAATTCGAATTAGAAAAAAGAAACACCCACCAAACGACAACTAACATTAAAAAAGAAACTTTTCAAAGGAGTGCGTTTTTATGTTTGTTTGCTGTTCAAACTTGTAATATAATTTTTATGTCTGTGTCAATAAACATTTTTCTTTTTGCCAGAAATGGGTCACCATTTTTGTGGTGTCTGTGCACAGATTGACCCAAAGAGGCTTTAATTAAGCACATTATGGGCACAAACTAATTCATCTAAACTGTCATCATCATTTCCAGCAACTGTCAGACATTTAGACATTGACGAAAAACTTAACACATTATCCAGCTAGTGGAAGTCGGCGGAGAATGAGAGGGGGGAGAAAAGTCACTTTTAATTATGCTTACAGAATGAAAGCAGCAAGAACACTTACTACCCTTATGAATTTATTGCACGGCCAAATGTGTTAATCAATCAATTTTTTGTTTCTGTATTTCTTCGGGTGAACAGTTGGCAATTGGCACTAAACTATAACAGAGTTTTAAAGCTGTGATTGAGTGACAAGTCCGACCGACCCACGCTCTCTTCCATCTCCCTTTCAGTTGATGTATGACATAGATTTGACAGCTCTAATTCAAATCTTGTGTATGCAAAAAGGAACACTAATGAACTACATATGTCAGCAGCTGGAAAATTACAAAATCTTGTTCAAGTTTTTTATTTTCATTCGTTTTAAAGTGGATAGCAGCAGCATCTTGCCTCCCCCACCCTACTTGGCTGCTTCAATAAATAAATAGACTCTAGACCGCACTGCGAGATGTGTGTGTCTGAGTTAGTTCTTCTACAGTTTGCTCAGCATGCGGAAGCATCTTTTCTGGGGTGGGTTAGAACTCTGGTCTTCCCCATACAATGCGGAAGTTTCTGTATTGTTTGATATAAACAACAGCGAAAAAAAATGCATGTGGCACAGATTTCTTTTTTTCCTTGAGTTAAGTGGCTAAGTGTATGCAGCAAGTAGAGGGTTAGGTTAACTTCAGCTAGGATGATGCTGTTATACCCTTATCAGGGAGTGCCTACTTCAAAACTTTGCACAGCTGTAATAATGTAGATTGCATTTGGTTGTTAGTTTTATTGAGTCGATTTCTTGTCTTCTAATTAGCTGCTGAGTGTCAGTTTAACTTAAGCTTTACTCACTTCAACACTGTCATAATTTGAAGTAATCCACTGTGTAAATATAGCGTTTTATGTTCTCCAAGGATTTTACCTAGCTAAAACAGTTGCTTCAGCTGTGAGTCAAACAATTAGTAAAACATTTTGTATTTGAAATGATGTTTTAACAAAAATCCGAAGCATCTTTGTATTCAAACGGCTACAGCATAACTGAGATATGTCACCTTTGGTGGAGCATGAAAACGACAATGTATAATGAAATACTAGCAAAGGCTCATCTCACTCGGAACCCTTAAAGGATAGCACTATGAAAGTTATACTTAATATAGAATACTATATTGGTGGTATCTGGTATTGTGAGTTATAACAATGTTAAAGTTAGTGAGCGATATGTTATCTGCTGTACGTATTTAAAAAGAGCTTATAGTAGATACCCAGAAATCAGCTTTAAGAGAGATCAATTAAGTTAAGCCTATGAAAGGAATTTTGTCTTATTTTTGCTAGGCTTACTATATATTTTCGAGTTTCATTCGAAACTTTTTCACAAAAACTCTTTCAGTATGCTTAACCGGTTAGCTTGTTTTGACGCGACAAATGTTTATATATCTACAGACCAGAATCTCACATTGTTTTCAAAAAAATGAACTTGCTTTAAATCATATTTCACTTAAGGTTAAATTTAGTAATTTTCTACCAAGCGTCGGGGTCACCAAAAGTAAAAAAAAATAAATTTAGCAGTTAACTAAATATTTCGAAACAAAAGTTGTATCCTGGTGCTATTGGGCGGCGAATTATTCGCTTGCAAAGGTATTATAATTTTGTGCAGAAGCTAGCAACGCCTAGATATATGCATTTTCGACACTATAAACCATATATTTTCTTGATTAGGGTGACAAGCTGAGTCGTCTGTTAATCTGTCTATTTCTACGCCTAATAGTTACTTTGAGTTAAAATTTATACACAGAATCAGCTTTCTACTGTACGCAGCTTATATGTCGGAACCGTTCGGATAGAATGACTATAGCATATAGCTGCCAAAGAAACTATCGGTCAGAAACTAGGTCTAGTGAAAAACCGTGAATTCTTTTCAATGGAAACGTCTCCAAATTGCGTATTTTCATACCCGTTGCTCTAAGAGTAAAAAGGGTATACTGAAGTCGTGCAAATGTATGAAACAGGCAGAAGAAAGCATCTCCGACCCCATAAACTATGTATAGTATTCTTGATCAGCATCAATAGTCGAGCCGATATAGCCATGTTCGTCCTTCAGACTGTCCGTCTGTCTGTATGAACACTTAGATCTCAGAGACTAGAAGAGTTAGAGCCACCAAATTTTAAACCTAGACTAGTATTGTACGCAATAAAAAAAATGGAATATTTCCTACATTTTTAAAGATATTGAGCTCAAATTTTTCAGTGTAGTGTATGTGGCCAATTTTCACCATCTTACATCAATTTTCATCAAGATCGGATAATAAATGGCAAAGTTAAAAAAACGTTGCATACTTATCTGAGCCGCATGAGGTTATTAAACACTAATTGTCGTCAGGGCCAACTTTAACTTACGCTCTCGATTATCTCGAGTTTTTATGAATGCATCGAGCGCTTGGAAGCGTATTTAAACTTCCACACAAACGAAGTCAGCTTTTCATTCTCGCTTATCTCCACCTGAATTCATCCGCCGCTCACACGAAATTGCCCATCGAAAATCAGAAAAACAAACAACAAAATAAAATATTTTTATGTGCCTTTCGCCTACTTATGACATAATAATCAAAGTCAATCAAATAATAATCAACATTCAAATTTGTCAGTTCATTGTCAACGCCAAAGATTAGCCATGCAAATTGCTTTGGTTATAAAAAAATTAACAATTCATTAGCCATGCCAAGTGTCAATATTAATTTGACAGTTCGCCTGAGCCTGAGGCAATAATTTAATGACAAAGGGACTTGGATAGATATGATTGTGAAACGTAAATGCACAAAATAATTACTTAAAAGTAACTCTTAAAAGTTTACCACAAAAGTCAACGACCACAGTGAAAAGGAAAAAACGAAGCCTGCGGCGGTGCATTCACCTACATTTCGCACGCCATTTCCACCGCCCATCCCCTGCCAGCGACAAAACAAAATGGCGTCAGTGGCACACAAAAGCTGGGCGAAGCTGGGATGGTGCGGTAAATGCAAAAGACAACAAAAGTCAACGACTAAAACACTTAAATGCGCCAAAAGTGTCCAGTTCATGGTGTTTTTCTCGTTTAAGTCTGGGGTTGAGTTGTTTTGAATTTTTTTTGTGCACCAAAAGGCATCTAAAAAGTTGGCGCCATCTGCTGCTTATGGTAACTTAAAGACATCAAATATTTGTAGAGTGGTAGAGAGAAGGTAAAAGAAATTTCAAATATTTAGCTAACATCAGGGAAGTGTCAAAAATTTGTTAGAAAGTTTGTTTAATGCTAACTGGTAAAGATTTTCAAGTCCTTTCTCCTGCTAAAGTGATCCCACAAGTGAAAATGTGTTGTTTTCTATAAACTATTTGACTCTTTCCTACTTGTTCAATACCATTTGGGTTTGCTGCACTTAACTTTATATTTTCGAACTTCTCACATTTCTTAGCTTTGCAGCACTTAAAAGATACTTTTACAGTTCACACAGAGGTCAGCTCTAACAGTCTTTCGTCAACTTTTTACTACTCTATTTGTCTCATAGTTGTTTTTTTTATTTGCCACTCAATTACTAAGCTTTCTCTAGGTAATCGATACTTTTATAACTTTCAAGTTTGTCGCCTACAACAAAACATGCTTTCGCATACTGAGACCTAAGTAGGTGAAGTACAAAACAACAAATGCAGGAAGTCAATGCACTGGTCACTCAGCTTCCTCTACTATACATACACTCACACACAGACTTATATATCTGTTTTGTAATTAAATATTTTGATATAACACCAGCCGTTGCCTTTTCCTTCATTCACAACAGAGCTGACATATTATCGTACTTAGTTTCCGTTGTAGTTTTGATAAAATTGTTGCTTACTCAACTTGCAGCAGCAGAGTTCACTTCACTGTATGCCTAAATAACTTGAGAAAATCTTCTTATTCTGAACTTCATTGTTCTACCCAGATGTAGATTACGCAGAATTCTTTTTTGAATACGCAAATCCATTGAAGGGCACTTGAAGTCAAATTGTCTGCTCGTCAGTGCGATTTCTTTTGATTATTTTTGCATTTCTGATGCGTTTCCTTTGAATGGTAGACGTTGTTACTTATCAGATATATACGTACATATATATTGTAATTTTATTTATAGTCTTCTTTCCTCTACTTCGCTTGCCACTTGTCTCTGTTGCTGGTTTTATGATGGGCACTTTGGCGTCTTGTTAATGAGCCTAATATTGAAATTAATATTAATTTTTATGTACGTAATTTGAGCAAGAAACTGCAGTAAAAACATAATAATGTCTGTCTGTCGTCTGAGATGTTGTTAGAATTGGGTCAAAGTATAAAGTGGCCATAAACTCAAAACAACAAATGAGAAGAGATGAGAAGAGCTCGTGCGGCGGGCCCCCTCTTTTCAATAACATCACTAATTGATATTTGTTGTAACTTTTCCACCCTCTAAAATGATTTTCGGTTTTTGAAAAATGCCTTCCATTTGTGGTAGAAGCTATAAATAAATTAAATAAAATTCTTGCTAGTTAGTTCATTGGCTTAACACCTGTCAAAAAGCGAGAGCAAGCAAATTGCTTGGTACAAATATTGAAGGAAATTTGCATAACTATGATAAAATCAGGGCCGGTTCGAACGGAATTCAGACTTTTATTTTGAAATAAAAGCTGAACCCGTTCCCGTTCCGATCCTAAAACTTCAGTTAGGGTTAAAAAAAATTACAGAAGTAGCGACTATAACTGTTACTTGGTTGGTTTAGTCCAACAGATTCCTAAAATAGGCTGAAAAGTGAAATAAAATAACTAGAAAAACGTTTAGAATTCCTGATAAAAGCCTCAGTCTTTTAAGTTAATTGACTTTAAAGCTTGTTAAATAATTCTCAAAATCAATAATCCAAAATTACATTGGTTATATTTCTCTTCCAAAACTATGAAATGGAAATTTACTAAACAGTAAATTATTTATTAAATATTCCCCTGGGTTATAATAACCGACTTAAAAACCACGCGATTCTCGACTCGATTTGTGTGGTCTTTATACAAAGCATGGATTGAAGCAAGATTCGATGCAAAACGTTCTTCCAAAAACCTAGAACAGGAAATTTCCGAACCTTAACCATTACTTGAATCAGTGGACCGGAGATCAGAATATTTTGGAATGCATAAAATGGTTTCTAAATTTAGTTAAATGTAATATATGGTATATATGGCGCCTTTTTTTAAGACCAGAGATGCAAATAAGAACTGCTTCGGTTTAGTAATTCACACAGTTTCTAAGCCGCAGTTTCAGGTTATTACATGGTTTTTCAAACCAACTGAACCGTTGTTTCGTTTCGGTTCGGTGGTTCACGTTCTGTCTACTATATATTTATTATGTTTCGTTTTCACATAAAATCCCCATGTTCATATCAAGCTGCGAAAAAAGGCAATTTGTCCCAACTTTAAAGGTTATGACGGTACAAAAGATGCAACAAAACCCAATTGCCGCAGAATAAAATTTGGTCAATTGTTTAAGTATAACTATCCGATCTCTTTATGCTATTCCGACATCTGCGTAGAAAATGTTTTTTTGAAATTTTGAGTTTTTGGCAACTTTAGCAAAAAATCCAAAATTTTAGCACTGTTTTAGGATCGCCCTTAGTTCCACCAAATCATAGCCTCTTAACTTCCCCCAAATCTCAACCCTTTAAGGCTGTACTGAAAGTTATCTTTCTGAATTCTGATTCATCCTGCTAAGAAAAGATGGTAGTATTGCATTTCTGTTCAAGGATCTTAATTAGTTTGGCCAAGTTAAAAGCCTTCAAACCCTGCAATCTTCATGGAAAATTATTTTTTCCAATCTTTTAAAGATAAGTCAGTCCGAGAAACGTTTAAAAACTTCTTTTTATTCATAAATAAGCCCTCAGTTTCATTACATTCCAACTTTTAAAGCTATTTCTTGAGTATATTGTCTGGACTTAACCTTAAATATTCTCGAAAATTCATATTTTCTGACAGTTGAAATGTCTGCAAATCCAAAATTATGTTTGTACAAACTCTATTTGGTATTTAAAACATTGAACATTTTGTCATAGATACCAATCAGCACACCTTTCCGTTTCCTCAAACTTTTATTCCAATGTTTGACTGGTTTTAGCGTTTCGGTTGCGGTTTGGTTCGGTTCGGCTCAGAACCGGTTTCTATCCCTGGTTATGACATCTCATTTTTCTCTCAATTTTTCAGACGACTTTCCAACGACTTCAGTCAATGTCGATATAAAGTATACTTTCCTCGAATCGAATCGAGTAATGTGATTGGGCGTTTTCAGCAGATTAATCCGATTTACGATTACTGATTTATGATGGCCGATTTTACCTGCTGAATACAATGATTGCGAATCATGTTTGCTGAGATGAAATCAGACACAATCTATGATTGGTGAGACCGCTGACAGATTGCTTGTCCAACTGTTTAACCCCAAAACTGAAAATAAACTGAGATCAGTAATCGAAAATCGAATTTATCTGCTGAAAGCGCCCAATGATACTTAATCAAGGAAAATTGAATCTAGTTTTTAATTCCCAAAGGCTGATAAACTTTGCACACAAGGAGCACAGCTTAAAGCAGTAATATAGTTTTAAGGTATCAGCTTTAAGTATATGTTTACGCCCCATATTCAACATATACCATCACCATTTATGGAAAACCTTCAAAATTACCACATTTATACTAATGCCCTAATCCTACTTTCTTCTCATTGCAGGTATGTTTACTCTATCGCGTGTCAAGTATTTACCAAAAAATATTCAAGGATGTTTCAACTTTGAAGTGTAGTCACAGTCTTAACTTAAAAATGCATTGAAAACAAACAAGTAAGAAAAACTCCCAAAAGAAATCAAAAACTTGAAGGTCAACTGAAGAAGGTAATACGGATACACAGTTCAGGTGGAAAAAACAAACAAACAAGCAAACCTGCCAACGTGTGGCATTTAAATTCGTGGCAAAAAATTTATTTAGCATGCGAGAAGAACAAACATTTTAAAGAGAGAGGGAGAGCAAACAAGCGATTGATTTGCTCCCTGTAAAAAGGATGTATGGGTATACAAAGGGAAATTGCAATGGCAACAATAATTTGTATTTGCGGTTTAATTAGTGAGCGGTAAAGCAACAAATAGCAAATAACTTTTAAAAAAACCATCAAAGGGTATTATAATTTCGCGCAGAAGTTGGCAATGCATAGAAATATTCGTTTTTGGCCTTATAGACCATAGGTAAATATGGAGTGTTCCAAGCGAAATACGATATTTTCTGTAATAATGTCTTTGAATTGTATGATAATTATTGGTACAAAGAAAGCTTATTATGAGAAAATCGTAAACCTCAAAAATTGGCTATTTTTTTAAAGCTTTTTTCGGGGAAGTTATATGCGTAAGAAAGAAGGTAGCATAGTGAGTTTTTACAATTTTAAATTACTCGAAAACGGTTTAAGAAAATTTCGTACAAATGTTCAAGATTTAAAAGAGCATTTGAAAAATATGTTTGAAAAATTTAGTTTCCAAACATTTAAAAAAAAAAGAATTAATTTCTTCAAAAAGTTTGTATAGCAAAAAATTTACCCAACGAGAAAGCTAAGCTTGCCGAAGTTTTTATACCCTTGCAAGTGCTCGCTTAAATAAAATTTTTTCCCAACAACGACCCGTTTTTCCGACCGATCGTTCGTATGGGAGCTATATGATATTGTCATCCTATTTGGGGAAAAACTTTTAAAATTGGGTGATAGCATGTAAAACAAGCAAGTAAAAAATTTCAAGATGCTACTATTAAAAACAAAAAAGTTTTTCAAACTAAGACTGTTTTTCAGACCTATCTTTATTATGGCAGCAATACCATATAGTTGTCCGATTTTCATCAAGCTTGGTAGCAGTATAAAAAAGCATAGAAAACCTAAGAATACAGAGTTTGGAGACGTTTCCAAACTAGTTTTCCGACCGATTTTTCCTATGTGAGCTATGAGATATAGTCATCCGATCCGGTCGGTTCCAAAATATTAGTAGCGTGCAGCAAAAAAAAGACTCAGTGGAAAGTTTCAGTTCGATAGCTTCAAAACTGAGAGACTAGTTCGAGTAGAAACAGACGGACAGACGGACGGACAAAGCTCAATCGACTCAGCTCGTCACCCTGATCAAGAATATATATAGTTTATGGGGTCGGAAATCAATATTTCTATGCATTGCAAACTTCTGGGCAAAATTATAATACCCTTTGCAGGGGTATAAAAATAGGAAGATAAAATCAAGCTCAAAAAAATTGATTTTATCTCGACCTTCGGATTGAAATTTCAAGCAATATTCGTACTAGATCCGAGATATCCGAGATCAGTCAATCCTATTCGTACGTGGATTGAGAAAATCCGGGTTGACTTATTACCGGATATCTCGGTTCGAAATGTTGGCTCTTAATTTGCCTAAACATCTTCATTAACACCAACTGCAATTTGGAGAATTTTGTATGAAACATACGTAAACTTCTCTAGCTCTGCTCGGCTCCGCTCCGCTCCGCTTTCTGTGTACAGAGCATCAAAACTTTAACAGAGTTCATACCCAAGTCTTGACTCGTTCTCCTTAAGACAAAGCTTAATAAGCCTTATTGATTAAAAATTGGGCACACTCCACCCATACTTTCCCTTTTCTGATACAAAATATTTTCTTCTAATTGCTAGCTATCTTCGACTCTAATTATAACTTCCGTTCAAATTCCTAATTACCATATATTAAGCTAGAGCAAAGCTTTGCTCGTAATACAAACAAAATTTCCACTAATGATGGTTAATAAACACTCTCGTTCCTCCTCCACCCCCATCCCTGACACACGAGGGGCGTCGCAATGACGATGACAAGGAAATTAAAAAAGGCCACTAAAAGTATAACTGAAACATACAATTCTCAACCACCAACAAGCCATCAGAAATCCATGTCATGAAATGCATTTAAAGGCGCTTACAAAAATACTTTTAAAAGTCATGACCTGGCAAAACCTGATATACTTGTAGGGACTCATAGGACGACAACTCCGCTAGGTGTAGAGAGCCGCAGATTTACAAGATTTACTCACGCACTCTCCTACTACTACTCCTACTGACTGACTCACTCACCGACATGTTAAACAACAAATGAAGCTCATGCATATGAAAAATTACGGCGGCATGCCAAAGCGTGACAAGGCATAAAAATTTGTACGCGGTAGACAGTAGTTTTGGGTCTTTTGTTGAGGTTTTGTTTTGTCTAATAATTGGTTATGCCAGGCCGTCAATTAAGTCCTCTAAAATGTGGGCGCTTAAGAAACAACTGAAGAGAAATACAGAGAATGAGAGAAAAAAAATAGGCACAAGAGGTTGCTAAATTATGGGTTAAGTATGGCTTAGGTGGCTATGTGGGCAGTGCACCTACTACAAAAAAGAAAAAACTAGCTCAACTATCTACTAAACGTTTTGGGTTTAGGGTTATTTGGTTTTTGAAAGGGGGAACGAGCGATGAATACCATTTGTGGGCACTCGTGTAGACTGTGTAGGAAATGTGTAACTTCTTTGGGGTACACAAAAATGACTTAAACATTCTACGAGTACCCAACTTTCGGACTTAAGTTGACAAAAGTCTGCTAATCACGCCTTTTAAATTAAAGCAATTTTGTTAAACTTATTTCTTAAGCATTTGGTTCTCACTTATGAACTGTTTGGACTTGTCTTAATGGTTAAAAAGATTCAAAAATATCCATTGGGAAAGAAAATGTCTTAAATATCTTTTTAATCATCAAAATTATCATAATTTTTCATATCATTTGGATGATTTTTAGCTCGGTTGGGTGATCAAAAGGATATTGAGGGCATGTCCTTTCCAAATGGATACCGGAAATCATCCAATGGATATTTTTTAATATTTTTTTTCTCTTGTTCGCATTTGTTTCAAAAATATTTGTATGCTGAGGAAGGAATAAGCAATACCCATTGAAATTGTTCTTCATTTCTATTCATAGCCCATTTTGCTTTATTTTAAAACCCCTAAGGGCCGATATCTCATCTTCTACATAGAGCTATCACTCACAAACAAATAACAGTGTAAAATCTATGTTTATCTAACACATAGCAGCTATGTACAGGGTTGCCCATATTCGACGGACCCATGTTTTTTTTAAAATAATCAAAGAAAAAAATAAAAACTTGGCGGTTGGCAATCTTAATCATTTAATTTGTTCCAAGTAGATTTGTTTACATCAATTTTTGAATATGATATCTCTCAAATGGCCGCCTCTGGCGTTGATGGCGTATTGTGCCCTTTTTGCAGCATTTTCCATCGTTTTCGACAACATTTCGGCCGGAATAGCGGCTATTTCTTCACGAATGTTGTCCTTGAGCTCTTCTACGGTCCTTGGCTTGTTAACGTAAACCTTTGACTTCAAATATCCCCACAAGAAGAAGTCAGGCGGCGTCAAATCGGGCGAACGCGGTGGCCAGTCCAAATCACCACTTTTCGACATCAAACGGCCCGGAAACAATTTCTTCAGAAAATCGATTGTTATGCGACTTGTGTGCGGTGGAGCGCCGTCTTGTTGAAACCAGAACTGCCTCATACGCTTTCGACGAATAATTGGCATCACAAAATTGGTCATCATGTCGCGATAACGCTCCTGGTTGATGGTAACAGCATGGCCATTTTCATTTTGGAAGAAAACTGTGACTTTTTCGTCATGAAGAGGCACTTCTTGAATCTCCTGAGGATTTTCAGTGGCGAAAATTTTTCGTATAAACGCTTAATGGTGTTCTTAGAAGGCGCACTTTTCACATTTTTTAATTTTTTAAAAGCACGTTGAGTTTTCACAATTGACTTGTTCTGTTGAATGTAAATTTCAACTATTTCAGAGCGCTCGCGTGGCGTGTATTGTTCCATGGTAAAAATCTGCTTGGACTGACGCTTCAAACGCGGTATGTCATTAAGCGATTTGACATCTCTGTCAAAAGTTATGGCGTTGCCAGATGGGTCCGTCCAATATGGGCAACCCTGTAGAAGTTAAGAAATCGGCCCTATATCATATAAATCTGTATTACTAGCTGAAAACCCCATATTCATTACACTAAGAGCGGAATCTAAGCGCACACGACTATCAAGCACTCGCGTGAAAGTCCGATAAATATGCTGAGCACTCAGCAAGCAAGAGTCCCGGTGATCATACTCTACTGCAAATTAGATTCACTAAAATGTTCAGAATTTGTTTGGTACATCCTTCCCTTCCAAAACTATACCCATTT
Organism: Lordiphosa fenestrarum; assembly: GCA_035044985.1. Classification (NCBI taxonomy): domain Eukaryota; kingdom Metazoa; phylum Arthropoda; class Insecta; order Diptera; family Drosophilidae; genus Lordiphosa; species Lordiphosa fenestrarum. The sequence goes on along the minus strand of JAWNNO010004790.1, from coordinate 194,482 downwards.
CAAAGAAATATTAATCCACAAAAGCTACCTCAATTCTGTGAATAGTTGGTTCCAAGGAAACTCATTCAATACTCAACAAACTCCCCGTCTTAAGCAATTTCATGCCTGACCAACTTAAGAAGGCGCAGACGCAAACCGCTGATAAGTAAAAAGTGAGACAAATAAACCAACCAGAGACAAAACAATAAAATACACAAATTGGTACCCAAGAACAGGTAAAACTAGGTAGGTCAAGCGTCTCGAAAGAAGGGAGGACAACGGAAGCCGTTGAACGTAAAACATTTTTCCGGTTACTTACGAAAATTATAGGTTACATAAAAATAATAACAAAAAAAAGGAGAGGACGCCCCCATCCCAATACCTCAATATTGTGGGACAGTTCGTCAACTGGTATTATGCATGGTTTACTTTATTTTATTTATTTATTTATTTGGTTACTTTTGTTGCTGTTGTTGATGTTGACGTTCCCATTGTTTGGTTTTTGCCTTAGTTGTGCTTTTTATTAGCCGTAAAGTAGTGAAAATGGTTGGTCGGTCGGTTTATTGCGTGGGGTCAAGAGTTAAGTGAAACTCAACGGAGCGTGCCAGGTACTAAACAGAGTGTCTGTGTCTTTGCTTAGCCTAAATGTTGATGTTGTTGTTGTTGTTGTTGCTGCTCTGTGTAGGTTTAAATATAGCCACGTACCGTGTGGAAGTGCTCCTATTTTATCACATGCAACCATCGTGTGTATTTGTGCCTACAAACGGGTGTGGGTGTTGAACTAAGAAGGAAACTAGCCCGTGTTGACACAGAGATAATGGGTAGCTGTGAGAGGTTATGTCTGACATGGTTTTGATGCCTTTTTTGAACCCTTTCGTTTTGTTAATGAAAAGCGACATGCAAACTAGCAACTAACTGCTGATCTGATTAACTGATTGAGGTTGTTGTTGTTTTCTTTTTTTTATGACAATGAGAGATCTCTGTACACTAAGTTGTTAATGACTATATCAATTGGCTGTTGATGAAGTGCTGGTTAGTGTGCCAAAGAGGTATTTTAAAAACCCGGTTAATAATTTGCGTACTTAAAAGGAAATACTCGATGTGAACTTTACAAGCATTTCAGTCTCAACATTAAAAACTATTTAAATATATTAAAATCATTACAACCTGGGTCAATCCAACTATTTCCAAGATAACCTCGGAACATACAGCATAAGCAACATTTTTAAGGCGAGGTGTGAAATGATTCCATTAAACTTTAGGCCTCACAGAAGAGACTTAGATGAAATCTGCAGCCTTTGTAATATGCGGGAGAAGGAAAACATAGAACATTTTATCGGTATTTGTCCCATCCTTAGAGAGGTGCGATATCTCCACTTCCATCGCATCACCTTAAACGAGACGGAACTTCGAAATATTTTAAATGGATAAAATTGGCGCATCCTAGCTTCATTTATAGCAGAAGCAACAAAATATAGGCGACAAATTATAAATGAAGATTTTTAAGTTATTTTTGTTTCATCGTTATTTCTTTCAAAGATAGTCTGTAGAGCCGTCCTCATTGACGGAAGATCCACTATCTTGTGACGAACGGGGAAGGTGGGTGGAGTAGTCAAATGAAAGGCAACTCTCAGACGAATAAGATAATGATTGTTTTTTTAAAAATACTAGTATCAACTGACGGGTTTAAATAAACCATAGTTGTGCATCTTTTATCGTTTTTAATAATGTAAAGCCAGCTATATTCTGTTTATACTATTATAAATCTTTTACCTTTACTAAATAAAAACATACTACTACTATTCTATTAAAATCATAAAAAAGTTTCACCTTCAATGAAATTTCCTCAAACTTCTGGAACTTGAGAATGGTCCGCGACAGCTAACTTCTTTAAGAAATAAAAGTTGTATAACTAAATCTGTATACATATGACTGTGTATTATTAAGACACCCGAAAAATTACAATTTCGATTAACCAATTCCCAACCGGACAATCAGGGTGATTGATGTAGCATGGCATTTTCATTCGCCAAAGATCTGCGATTTTAAAACGGTTTTTGGATTAAATTTGCTTCCAAAATGCCAAATTTTTGCGAATGCGAAGATAGAAACATGGCTGTATTAATGTTTTCCTTCTTAAAAGATGGATGGAAGGATGGTATGGTACAGCGGGTAGGTTGGTGGTTTTTCTTTAAAAAAAAAAACTTTCACACCAGGTCACCTTCGCCAGCTATTGGGGCCAGCATTGAAGTAACCAGCCATGAAAACTGTAGGTTCCTTTTTCTTGAGCTCGGCTTGGCCCTTTAGGCTGTGTATAAGCCAAGTATTTGTTTTTTTTTTCTTAAATGGTGGTAAACCAGAAATCCAGAGAAAAATCTGTTCTTAATAAAACAAAAACATGTTTTTTGGCTCTCAATAGTAAAGGAAGTCCGTTTTTTTTTTATGCCGAGAAGGGCGCTCATATACATATAAACATATTTATTAAGATCGTCAGTTAACATACTTAATCATACAATATTTGTTGCTCTAGCTCTTCTAGTCTGTGAGATCTAGGTGTTTATACAGGCTTAATCAACAATGAACTATTGATGCTGCTGAAGAATATACATGTCTTATATAAAGCAAACATTTTGTGTAATTTTTGATCACATTCGAGACTTTTTGGAGTCCTAAGACTGATTAAAATAGTCATAAAAGCGCTCGTTTTCAGATCATAAATGACACTTTAGTCGTGAGAAAATGGTACCCTAACCGCGATTCTTCTTGAAGAGTCACTTTTAACCCGTTCTGATCAGTTTCCAAGTAGTGTCGAGTCATTTGGGAGTCTTTATTTAGTCGTATATCACTAAATCACATTTTGAGCATATGCTTGAGTCATTTTCGAGTCTTAATTAATCGCATATGATAGGCAACTCTTTTGGATCAACAAAAAGCGTCGGAAAAGACTCATCAAGGTGGCTTTTATGTAAATTATCTTCCAAATGTTGGGTGGGACTCTTTCATAGACTTTTCTTGATGAGTCGTTTTTGACCCGTTCATTTGATCAGTGTCGACTCATTTTTAAGTTATTTGCGACTGATTTTTATGAAAAATATTTTCCAAATGTTTGGTGGGATTAGATCGGAGAGGTTTCTTTCTACCTCTTACATACACCTGAGCGACTATAGTATATCATTGTTACTCTATTAATAGAGGTTATAACAAATATTTAACTCACATTTTAAAAAGGCATGTGGGAGTTGTTGAAGGGAGTTGGAAGAGCGGTTTGATGCTGCGCCCTACAGTTATATTTTTGTGCCCACCGCTGATTTAGTGTATATTGCCTATACAAAGCTCACTCGTAGCATCAACTTTGAGACAAAAAAAAGCAACTACCATAAAAAAAGTTGAGCCTTAGAAATCATTGTGTTAAAGAACAGATATTTCATTTCACATATCAATTTCATTATAAAGAATCAATCAAAAAACAGAAAGCACCAGACACACAAAAAACAAAACACCCTCAAACGAAAAGCAAATATATATTCTTTAATACAATGGTTACAAGTAAATCAAGCGGACCAGCTCCTCTCCCACAAAGTTCTCTACATTTTCTACATTTTTTTTTTATAACCAAACAAAAAGACAAACAAAAACGACGCGACGGCAACCGGATCTGGGAAAGCGTTAAATGCCGCAACTCGTCGCTTGTCAGCACAAATTACAAACGCATGTGTGTGAATCGAAGTGAATGTTGCCTGTGTTCTGGCTGCAGCAATGGCATATTAATAAGCCCTGTAATATGATATGGTCAAGCCCCGATGTCTATCTGAAAGTCTACATGTTGTCGCGGCTGAGACGAAATTATTTATGCCTAAGCAAACTGTGGAATGGCGGGCGGCGTGGGTAATTAGTCGTAGTTATGGCAGCCGACAATACATATAACTAGCCAGAAGATATGCCCATAGTTCCCGTTTCCTCCTGCTGCTGCTGCTGGTGTGTGTGTGTCTGTGGGTAGGTAATTGAATACTTCGTCCGTGTTGTCGGTTGCACACATCATTGAACCTTCCCGCAAGGAGTCGCCGCCATGTAGAAATCGGTCAAGCTGTCAATCAGATAGCCACAGTGAAAGCCAATGTCTCCTCCTGCGGTTTTATAACTGCGCCTCGACTCGCACGTGTGGGTGTTTGAGTTTTGAATTTCCTTTTTCTCCCTCAGTTTTCTTCGGCTTTTTTTGTTTAGTCATGCATTTTTTATGCTCTTCGATTGTTATTTAAGCGATTCTCTGCTTCGTTATAGCCTTTATGAACAAATTGGATTGCGTGCAGAATTAGTATTGAATTTAATTAGTAATGACAACAGCCAAACTTTGTTACCGACAAGACTATAATTGGGATTTCAATGAATATTATATGGTAAACTTGGGGAGAAAGGGGTTTGATCATTTTAAATGATTTTGATTATTTATACATAGATTTGAAGTTGAGACCGCCTTATGGGTTTTTTCCGCTTTAAATTTAAAAAAGAGAAAGAAATGTATCAAGATTCTTAAACTTTATGTAGGTAATCAACTAAAGTAACAATCTTTATTTGCGATTAACTTTTATTTCAGTTTTTGCACGATTTCAGAAACTAGAGATGGTCGCGTGTCTGATTCATTTTGACCACAATTCGGCAATAAAACCAAAATAAACTGCATATAACGCCACGAATTATCAATCCAACATCAATTTTCCCCTTACATTTTGTAGACATAAAAAAATTTGATGGCTTATACAGTAAGGTCGGGTCAAATTATTCGGAAGTGAAAAAATTAACAAAGCGTATAGCAGAAACGTTATCTACGGTAAATTCTAAGACATTTTACCCGAAAAAACCATAAGTCTTACATAGATTCCTAGGACGCGTCTCGCAAAGCCAAAATTTATAAAAAGTTTTATATAAAAACCCTGATGAAAACTCCAAAACTGACATGGTACATAATTAATTATGGGCTTGCTTAAAAGGAAATTGAACCTGTCCCTAAAAACTGTTTTCATTTCAATTCCAGTATTTTGGAGATACTTTACATATAAAGCAAAAATATCTAAAAAACTTACCCGACTAAATGATTTTGAATTTTATTTAACGGTTAAATTTAAAGCCAATTTTGAAACCAAAACGTCTCAGTGATCTTTGGATTTCTGGATGTGCAACAATTTCACTTATTTTTTATTTCGAAATGTTATTTTTTACGTTTCTTTTTTATTACCCATTAACCCCTCTCCTAACTTTCAGTTGAGCTTTTGGCCTAATGCACTTTTAATCTCTTCCCACGTTCTTTTCGTGGTACATACAAGTATTTTTATCTAACAGAACTTCATTTCCTGATCTTAGTACAAATTTATTTGCTTTAATGACACTTAATGCTCGGTTGTCTCCGACAGCATCAAACTTTATTTCGACAGCATAAATTCTTTTCCTCAAAAGCAAATAAGAAAACAATTGTTAAAACACAGAGAAGAAACAAAAACACAACACAAGACATGGAAAGACATGGAAAAACATGTCATTAAACACGCACAAAACTGAAAGTTTTCATCAAAAGATCAACAAATGGACAAATGACATTTTGTTGATCCCCCTCAGCTAGGGAATTGATCGTTCCCCAAAAAAAAAAAACTTCTTTTACACAATTGTTATTTTAACAGCTTGAGGAGGGAAGGATAGTGGGGGGTAGGACAGTTTGTTTTTACAGTTGCATTCAATTTTGGGTTCAACTTTTTGTTAATGCCCTTAATTTGGCCATGTGGCTTAAAAACTTGCTCCAGAGAGTCGGAGATTTTTCAATTTTGCACGTACTCGAAACTTTTCGGGGGCCCGATTAGGTGGGCCATTAGTAAGCAGTTGGAGTAGTTGGGCTAGGCGAAGCAAAGTTCAGGCCAGTTCAGACATTAATCATGGATGTTGGCTATTGGAAATGGCATTTTTTTTTGTTCAATATCAACCAAAAAGTTGCCTGGACCCTTCATTTGCATATCGCAGCAGCAGCAGCAGCAGCCAAGCAAAAGTCACATTTGGATTAAAAAACAAAAATGTTCTGTCTCTCTGTGTCTGCTTTGGCACGTGAAAAAACAGCAAAATCAATTTAAAGTTTTGTTGCATAAATTTGCACCGCATTTTTCGTAAACTGCACAAGGGAATGAAGCGAAGTTCTGGGATTTGGGAGATAAAGTTCTCTCGTTGCTAAATTCCTTTTTTGTGGACAGAAAACGAAAAGTTTTTTCCCTCCACTTTAATTAATTGATTAGCAAGGCAAGTGACAGTTGAATTTGTAATACCGTACAATAATTTCCAAATGGAAATTGAAGGCAAAGATGAAGTAAAATATTTAGACATTTCTGTGGCAACGTTTGCTCGAGTCAAAACAATTTTTTAATTAAACCTCAAGCCATTACAAGCGCTGCAAGTCAAAGGACGAACACCTCAGGCACACACATAGTTTACACTCGAAATGACAGGCAAAGAAGAGTCAAATTTTTGGAACAGGAATGCCTCTCTGTGGTTATATGCGGCACTAATTGATGTGCCTGGCTGTCTCTCTCTTGCTCTTTCCCTGACATACATTTCCAGCAGCAGCAGCAGAAGAAGAAGCTGCAACAGCTGCAAGAAAGAAGCTGCCACAATTTTCTAATTATACGCAAAATTTTATGCACACAAAATGCAGGCGTGTTTGCCACCACCCTCCCACGCACAGACACACACACACACACACACCCACACAGAAAATTGTGGGGCGCCAAGTTTTATGCAACATTTTTTGAGTTGGGGGAGACTAGCAGCAGCAGCAGCTGTTGCCAGCAAAGCCAAACAATAACGAACCAAAATTGTTGCAGCTGTGCAACGAGTCACTTTTCCACCCAACCGTCCACCCAACTACTCTGTGTTCGATTTTCATTTCATTTGCTGCTGCCAGCACACATTTTTGGCATAAACAAATTTTTAGCTAAATTTCAAAATTACAAATTCATTCATAAGAAATCTCACAAAAGCTGAGAAATGACAATTAATTGCTCACAAACTACAAAAAAATAAAAAAAACACACACAAACGGGTTATTAAAACGCGCTGAAGCATTTCAATGCCCTCCAGAACTGAACTCTGGGCGTGCCAAGATCAACACGACAACAAAAAAAAAACACAAATACTAAACCCGAAACGCAAATTGATTTTCGGTGAGAAAAACTAAGAAAAAAAGGTCAAAAAAGACCTGAAAAATGTCTTCATGCTTCATTAGGTTTTAGTTTTGGTCTAATGAGTTTTTTTTTTTCTGCGCTTGAGATGACACAAAACACAGATTGTTTCGATTGAAGTTGAATAGGTTAGCGAGAGATGCCAAGTGAAACCTACAAAAGTGAGTGGAAGAAGGAAGAATAATTTTGTATTTGATCCTTAAAAGGCTTGGGCCTACTAGCTGAGCATCTAAATGTCTTTATGACATGAACATTGATTGACTTTTGATCATTTTCTAAAAGGACAACTCAATGTCATGAAAACAGCCCAATGCTTAGTACTCAGCAAGCTAAACGTCCGGTGGTGTAGAGGGTAAGACCCGGTGAATGGGTTGGAACTCCTTTCCAAGCATTGCTTTTAATACCCTTGCAGAGGGAAGGAATCATTTCCGACCACAAAAAGTATATATATTCTTGATCACCTTGGCAAGCTGAGTTGATTTAGCCTTCCGTCTGTTTCTCCTCCGTCAGTTTTAAAGCTATCGCGAGCAACCTTTGCACAAAGTGTTCTGGTACAAATACGCTGCACATTTGTCGGAACCGGCCGGTTCGGATGACTATAACATATATAGGAAGAATCGGTAAAAAAAACCTACTTTTAGTGAGAAAACTCTTCTCATTTGTTGGAACCGGCCGGATCGGATGACTATAACATATAGCTGCCATAGGAATGATCTGTAGAAAAACTTGTTCAAGTGAGAAACCCATTTTTGTTCTTAATGCAAACGTCCTCAAACTCCATATTTACCAGTTTTGTATGTTTCTGCCTAGTTTTGCTGAAAATCGGACATCTATAAAGTATGGCTGCCATAGAAAAGTAAGGTTAGAAAAATAGTCTCTATAAGAAAAACTTTTTTGTTGTCAATGTAAACCTCTTTAAAATTGGCATATGTCTTTTTTATAAGCTTTCACATAATCTTTTAAAGTTTTGTCAAAATCGGATGACTATAGGTTATAGCTGCCATAGGAATGAACGGTCGAGAAGTTAGTTTTAGTGAGAAAAACATTTTTACTTTGAAAGAAAACGCCTCCAAACTCCATATTTACCAGTTTTGTATGCTTCTCCATAATTCTGCCAAGTTTGGTGGATATCGGACATCTATATAGTATAGCTGCCATAGAAAAGTAAGGTTAGAAAAATAGTCTGAGTATAAAAAACTTTTTTGTTGTCAATGTAAACCTCTTTAAAATTGGCATATGTCTATTTTATAAGCTTTCACACAATTCTTCAAAGGTTTGTCAAAATGGGATGACTATAGCTTATGGCTGCCATAGAAATGATCAGTCGAGAAACTAGTTTTAGTGAGAAAATCTTTTTTGGTTTGAAAGAAAACGCTTCCAAACTATGTATTTCTGAGTTTGCTATGCTTTCCCATGATTCCACAAAGTTTGGTCGAAATCGGACATCTATATAGTATAGCGGTCTTACCGAAAAGTAAGTTTAGAAAAGTAGTCTTAGTGAGAAAAACTTGTTTGTTTTCTGTGGAAATGTATGCCAACTTCTACAGAGCCTAAGTTAACTTTCCTCTATTTTTATACTCTGTACCGTAGGTACACAGAGTATTATAAGTTTGTGCAAAAGTATGTAACAGGCAGAAGGAAGCATCTCCGACCCCATAAAGTATATATATTCTTGAACAGCATCAACAGCCGAGTCGATATAGCCATGTCCGACTGTCCGTCTGTCCGTCCGTCCGTCCTTTCTTAATTGTTGGATATGTAAAATGGATCTCAAAATCATTCAAGGTATAAGGAAAATGGATATTTTTTATATCAAAAATCTTATTTTTCCTTTATTTTTTGAAGGCTTATAAAACTACCTATTGGTTATTCTCAAGTCCACTTAAATATCTCGGCTCGGTTTAAATCCATATTATTAACCTGTCCGCTTAACGTTCCCCCCAAAGCGGCAGCGCTTGTAAAACCACACACTAATTCGCATCTTTTCAAATCCCCCATCTAACCCGAAATGCATTTTTAAACATCTTCTTCCTTCGGGCCATTTAAAAATCTTTAATTTTTCCCCCATCTGGCTACCGAATTGAGCATCGTTTGGCCAAACTGAAACTCGATTTTCAAGTTAATTATCAGTTAGCATGTGCGTTTAAGTTGTTGTTGCAAAACACTTGTGTAGGAAACCATACCAAAGCGCTGACGTTTTAATTGAGTTTGGCCAGCAGGCAGCTGCTCCGGCTCCGGCTCCGGCTCCGTTGCTCCGCAAAGTTGCATTCAACTTAAATAATTTGATTAGAGTAAATGTGTTTCGTTACAGAGATGAGAGCAGATCTTCATCTTAAGTGCTGGGCAATTTGCTAATGTTTAAGGGGCATGGGGATAACCTCAACCCCGGCCCTGCTCCCCCACCAATAACCATAACAATGGGCCACCGATTTTTGCTTTTATTTTGCTCTCTCCGCTCTATGTGTTTGTGCATTGAACAATAAAAATTAACTGGAGCATCAATAACACAATGCAAAAGCCATAAAATTGGTGCTAACAATGTGGAGCACACACACACACAGACATACACAAAATATATTGCAATTTTGTTACTGATAAGCGATAGAATGCAAGAGGATGACAGAGGGAGGGGTGCAGAAATTCCATAGTGTGCATTCAAAATTCGAATGTTGGTTTTGTGATTCACACACAGTTTTTGTACTTGGCAGCGCCAACATTTCGCTGGGGTGTCATAAAAATTGATGGATGCGCTGCTCTAACTGGGCTATCCAGGGAGCGGGAACGCAGGACATATGGAAACATTTTTACATAGTCGAAGGGAAATTGATGAGCGCAAAAATTTGAGATAATAAAATTTATATTTTACTAGCGGCAATTTGTAGCAGAAAAACACAACAGCAACAACAACAAAAAATCATAAACTATAAATAAGAACTCGAATGACACAAGTATTTATAGAGCAATCGAAAACCAGTTTTATTTTTATTCTCCTTGATTAAAATCGTACAAAAAGCTGAAGCTGAAAAACCACTCACAATATTTGGACAAGGCTTTTTCTTTTGTAAGGACCTCAAAATGCAGCAATTGAACTGTAAGAAGCGCCAGGCATTGCCAACAGAATGACAATTGCAATTTTCTTTTACGGTCACTTCACTTGTCATAATGGGAAAAAAAAGAAAAAAGAAGCAGCAGCCGAACGAGAAAAGAAGACAAATTCGACCTTTTGTCAGACGCCCTCTGCTTCAACGGTCGAGAAATCTTTTAGTTGAAATCGTATAAAAGTATATTTAATTGTCATTTCACTTTATGAAGGTTTATAGTTATGGCTGAGAGTTTAAAACGATTTTTGATATAAATTAAAAACTCGTACACAACCGGCCAGCTTCGCCAGCTATTGGTGACAGCTGTGAAGAGCTACCTTTATATAAATAAGTATAAAATTCGGAGCAATATGTTAGCCCGACTGACTGAATATCAATCTACAGCCCAAACCGCTTAATCTTATAAACATCGTTCTTTTTGAAAAATTGTATGGGTAAGCTTTGTGAGCCGCTTCTGATATCTTTTTCAATGTCACTTTCCGCAGGCCGATCTATTGACAGGTGGAAACTTGCTACTGTCATATCAGTGTACAAGTCTGGTGTTATGAGTGAGGTACTTAACTACCGACCCATCGCCATTAGCAAATATATCGAAGCAGTTTGAACGGATTGTAGCCAAACAGCTATCGTCTTTCGTGAACATGTTCCTTTACCCAAATCAGCATAATTTTATGCCTGGTCGCTCTATCACTTCTAACTTAGCAGTATTTAGCAACTATGGCAGCTCCTTTGAAAAACGGTGTTAAGTAGATGTTATTTACACAGATTTTGATAAAGTTAGTCATCATGCACTACTCGCAAAGCTTCTTAAGCCAGGATTTCATTCCTCTATATTATGTTGGATTCAATCCTGATTCCATACATCGTACCTCCAGAGTCAGCTTAAACAGCTCGCTTTCTAGTCCATATGTGTCTAATTCTGGCCTCCCACTGGAAAGTGCGCTAGGACCTTTACTTTTCTTTATTTTTGTGAATGACATTTGTGTGAACATTCATGATTCATAGTTTCTGCCATATGCTGATGAATAAAATATTTCGATCTATTAGAAACATAAATGATAGTTGCTTGTTTGCAAAATGACTTAGATAGGGTCAGCTCATGGTGTACAAATAACTTACTTCCGCCTAATTTAAGCAAATGCTTCAAGTTCAAATATAGTAAATGCCTCTATAATATATTAACTTCTTATTAAATTGCCATTGATTTGGGCGTTAAATTCGACCCAAAATTTCTTTTGAATGAGCACTAGAACCGTAATTTGACCAAAGCCTATATCATTTTTCATTTAAGATTCCCTACACCAGGTTGATTCTCTTTTCTGCATTTGTGCTTTCTTAGCTGGAATATGCTTCATATATTTGGACTCATTCTGATGCAATTCATATAAAAGGGCTCGAATAGGTACAGAAAAAATTTATGAAATTCGCGGTTTTACCACTAAACTATTCTGATCCTTTGCCGCCATATATTAGTAGGTGTACCCTGTTGCATCTCTCAACCCTAGAAGATCGTAAAACTATTACTTTATTAATGTTCTTGAAAGACCTTGTATCAGGTTGTATCAGATTGTCCTTTCTTGTTGAGCCAGAACAGCTTTAATGTACCAAGTTGGTGTCTTAGATCTTTTCAACCCTTTTCCCACCAAATTTCTCGACCCAACTATTCCCTTCATGAACCTTTATCTAGAGCCCTGGAAAACTTTAACTGCTTGCCCGTTAGCATGCGTTTTGACTTCGACTCCAACAAATCGATCATAAAACGAGAGCGTTAATTATAGTCGGCCCTGCTCGACTTTGAAATACCCGTTACTCAGGGTAATTAGTGTGTAATAACCTCATACGGCTCAAATAAGTATGCAACGTTTTTTTAACTCTGCCAATTATTATCCGATCTTTATTAAAATTTGTGAGATTGTAGATAATGGCCACATACACTACACTTTAAACTCTGAGCCCAATATCTTAAATTATGTAGGAGATATTCTACTTTTTCTAGTGAGGGGGCGTGGACAAAATTTAAAACAATTTGCAGAAAAATAATACTAGTTTACATTCAAAATTTGGTGGCTCTGGCTCTTCTAGTCTCTGAGATCTAGGTGTTCATACAGACAGACGGGCATCGCTATAGCGACTCGACTATTGATGCCGATCAAGAATATATATACTTTATGGGGTCAGAGATGCTTCCTTCTGCCTGTTACATACATTTGCACAAACTTATTATACTCTATGCACCTAAGGTACAGAGTATAAAAACAAACGGGCTTACTCCCACTTCCGAATACGATCCAAGTTCCAACTCTTCCGAAAACTATTGGATCATTTGGCGCAAACTGTTGGCCATCAAAAAAGTAGAATCAAAATAAACTATACTATAAGCTTCGAGTTCGAGCAACACAGTCAGTTTTCGAAAATGACAACCCTTAACCATTGCGATTCCGCATAATATGAACGAAATCGAAAATGGAAACATGCCTAAAAGAATTTAAGTCTTGCAGCCTTAGCAACTTATTACCTCAATACCCTTTTAACTGTTCGAGTAACGCGATTTCAAAATTTTGTTCTTAGAACACATTTGAAGATCTGTCTTTGTTAGTTCTTAAAATGCCAAAGAATTAACATTAATCCAAGTTCTGCTGGAAGTTAAATGAATTCTCAAATTCCCTGCTTGCTTACATAAACTCCTGGGCATCATTGTTAAAAACTTTTGTTCTTTATGGCCTGTTTTTACTTTTGCTGTGGAAAGACATAATTTATGCAATTTTTGAACGGAGACGAAATTTTTGGCACTGCTGCGCCTAAAATGCGGCAAATGGTTTTCATGTTTTTTTTTTTTGCTTATTTTATGGCTGCTGGCAGAGTGGGCTTTTGTCGCATTTCCTCGACATATTTGGCTTGATTTCAAAAATAGATACAGACACACATTGATATAAAATAATCTCTAACTAACCTCTTCACTTGACTAAACGACCTCTTGTTCTCTGTTCCCATTTCAGGTATGTTAATTTCCTGACTCGGCCAAGTCCAATCATCTATGAACCTGGCATTTGCGGCGGGCTTATCGCTAAGTGCGCTTAAGTGACCTTCTGACCAAAGCAACGTCATTCGGTCCGCAGGAGGGGAGGTTTGAACACATAATTTGAATTGTCTTAAGCTGCTTTGCCAATTAGTCACACAGGGGTCCTGTCGAGGTCCTGGCACTGGCTATCGGCTTATTCAACTCCACTGAATGCAGACAGCCAACTAACTAGCTAACTAACCAACTTGGAAACTAAACAAAGCCGCGGGCCAGTCAACCATCTCTTCTTGCAGTGATAATTTAACACGTACGGAAGAAACACAGCCATGTCGTTTGTCTCATCATAATCAAGTGCTGGCTGAAAGCCAGAGGCATAAATGTCAACGATTTGATAATGGAAACCAATAGATATAGAATTTGTGGGGCAGGAGCGTGACAAATTCTTACATCTCTCTCTCGCCCGCTCGCTCGCTCGCTCTGTCTCTTTCGATAAAGACAAATATTTGTAGGAATTGCTGTGTGTTAATGTTATGGACCGGTCCAGCATCCCCCACTTGAGTTTTTGCTGGTTATCGATTTTCCACATAAAAACCACAAAAAATATGAGGGAAAATTTTGGCAATCGGCTTCATCTTGCTCTATTTACGTATTAAATTTTGTTGAAATTATACGCAACCAGTAACAACAGTGGCAACACAATAACAACATTCCCTCCCTTGTCACGCCCTTTCATAACTAACACATTTTGTTTGGTATTTCCTTTCAATCTAAGTCCTTTTGTGTGTGCGAATGTGTGTGTTTGCATTTATTGCTCGCTTTCATTGGCATTTATTTTGTTTTGGGTTTTTTTTTTGGAGACTGCATGGGGAGTTAAGTGCTAAGGGGCTTTACTGAACGGGGGATTGGATGCTGACAGTAGCTGGCTTGACGTGGCTATTATGAAGCTGAGGCATTCGAGGATGTTGGCTAGAAATACCTTAATTTTCGAGAATAGTCCTCTAAATATGTTTGCATAGAGATATCAGAATTGGTTATGATTGAACCTAGACTCTGGTGTATTTGTATTGATCAATCTCCGAAAACTTAAAATTAGTTAGCTTATCTGATTAAGTGTAAGAAACAATAGTTAAACTATATGAAAAGTAGTTAGGTCCTGCTTCTCTAACATCATTATTATCTAAATGCTTGTAAAATCGAACCCAACAAAGTGGTGACCCCGACGACTTACATACTATTTCTCTCTTTTGAACAATCCTCTCTAAAAATTCCCTTAAAAGCAGTCGGTTTTCAATACGTTACACCTATAAATTATGAGCTTAACTGATTTCTTGCATAAAATAAAACAAGTTAGACCGGTGTTTCTAAATCCTAAATGGTGACCCCGACGATTTACAAACATTTTCTTTTATCAACTAGATTAAGAGGTGTCACTTTACACAACAACCCTCAATTGATTACACCTTTTCGCATTGCACTTTGTCAACTCAATGCTTGCCCAATTGATTCTACCAAAGTGGTGACCCCGACGACCTATTTATTCTTTCACTTATTTAGACAATCCCTTATTGAATTCCCTTAAAAGCTGTCGATTTTCATTAACTCTTACTGAAATATTATTAGCTTAACTGATTTCCTGCATAAAACAAATGCTAAGCTGTAATAAAAGTAGTTAACCTCTTCTTTAATAACACAAATCCTAAATGGTGACCCCGACGACTTTCGAACAATTCCTTTAATCAACTGGATTAAAAGCTGTCACACTCCACAACAATTCTCAATTGTCTAAGCCTTTTCGCAATGCACTTTATCATCTTAATGCTTGCCAAATTAAATCTACCTAAGTGGTGACCCCGACAACTTACATATTCTTTCACTCATTTAGATAATCCCTTATTGAATTCCCTTAAAAGCTGTCGATTATCATTAATATTTCCAATACATTTCACTTCCATTCTCACCGCATCCCTCGACTTTAATTAACCTCTCTCTCGTCTCGGCTATCCCAGAAAAACCAATCAACACTGCCGATACCACAAAAGACATTTCTGGTTAATACTTGAGTGAAATTCACCATAAAAAGTCATAGAAAATGCATATACACGACTATTAATAGACATAAATTGAATATGCCTCAAGTGTGCGTGTGTGCGTGTGTGTGTGTGAGGAATATTTGCCAACTTAAATATTCATGTGCGATCAAATAATGCCAGACACAACTCCCTCCTGCGAACCACAAATTCTAACTTCTTATGCAAAGCCACTTAACAAAAAGCAATTTATTTGCACATAATTTGTCAAGCAACGCCGCAGGATAGATGTGTGTATGTGTGTGTGCGGGGGAGCCAGCGAGCGAGCGAACGACTAAAATTACAAATTAATTTCAACGAAAATTTGGGCAAAAACTACGTTGAAAATATGTTATGTTCCTCCCATCTGAGGCATCCATACATGTCTTTGAGTAAATGAAATGTATTGAATTGACATAAAAGTTACTCAAGTTAATTCCCTGGCTATGTAATTGGTAGATTTTACCCTCTAAGACGTTACGTACACTCATACACATGATTGCGGGGTGGCTTTTTGGTACACACACACACACACACGCACATAGAGGGGAAACTTTTTTGGACAATGTCAATTTGTTAGCATTTATTGAATTGTGAATTATTAAAGCGCACAAATTGAAAATGTAAGTGTAAGGGTGTGGGGGTGCCGACTCCTATATGTGTGTGTGTATACATTCATACATGCATTTATCTGTAGCTTATAGAAATTCTATGTATTGTATACAAAAGTCGATTTAGTTGGCCAAATAAGAAAAGAAGGCAAGCCAAATTGAAGATGAAGCAGAATGGTAGAAGAAAGAAAAAGAAAAGCCGTAATCAGAGTATTGAAATTGGGTTAGAAACGAGCAGCTGAGTTTGCCTGAGAGATGGGGGGAAATAGTGTGTGTGTGTGTGTGTGTGAGTGTGGGGCATATGTAGATACAAAAGGGGGCGTTTTCCTTTTGATACGCTTAAAAATTGTTACCTAATTTGAGCTGCTATAATAGAATATTGTTAAAGACTTTAAACTTCATTTGGAAAAGGTTTATTTAGAGCCAATGAGCTAAGTGTGTGAGACTTTGTTGGGGCTCAAAATTGATTGGTCAAGGAAAGTTTTGACTATAAACTTGAATGGGTTGAAATGAAACCAAAAAGAAGATTCAACACTCAACAGAAGTAGGCGACACTTTTAAAAAAGCAAAGAAAAATCGAATTAAGAGACAGATGGCTGAAAAAGGTTGCTAAGATGGGTGCTCTGATTGCTCACAGCATTTTGCTTAATGTAAAAACCATATGATGTTGTAAGCTAAAGTTTCTTCAACTTAACTTAAGCACTTTTTTGGACTGTTTGTTAAAAGGCTTTGGACCATATTTTTCTTTGAGCACATGTCGCAACATTGAGCCGCTTTTCTGTCAACTGCAGTGACATGATAATCAAAATGTTTGAAAACTTGCTGATCAAGAAGTGTGACCAGCCTTCAGTTAATCTGAAAATACCAACAGTTTTTATTTTCGGCGTAATTCGTTGAAAGTCTGGTCACACTATAAACATGTTTCACTTAGAGAAATAAGCAGTGGCATGAGCTGAATTACAGTCAAAACTCTTGGACTAGAAGCAGAAGAACATTCTTACATTACCTAACGTCGGGGTCACCAAATACGAATTTCTTAATACTACACTATTTTAAAATTTGAACATCTCAAACTTCAACTCTACGCTAATTTAATCACATAATTTAAGCACATCTCGGCTTGAAGTTTAATTTATAAAGCATTTGTCCTTGGGTTTACCATTTGAGTCTTACCTTACAAAACATCGAGGACATTCAGCAGATAAATACCATTTACGATTGCTGATGATTCGCTGCTGAATGCCACTGATTGCTAAGTTTTCTATTATCTGGCTTTACTGTATTTGGTTCAAATAACATTCACAATATAAAAAATTTTGGCGTAATTTTCGAGGGCTTGTAATGCTGCTAGCTTGTCAGTTTTGGGGTTAACAGTTGGCCGTTCAATCGGTAAAAGATCTCACCAATCATGAATAATGTATAACTCCATCCTAGAATTTCTGATTATCAAATTTCCTAATCAATCGGCCATCAGCAGAAATCGGCTGGCTGTTTTGAACTGAAAAAGTTTGAATGTTTGATCTATAGTATTATATTAAAACATGATTTACAACAAAGCAAAGTCGGGGTCACCATAAAGGTCAGGATCACCTTGAATTTTAAATTATAAAATCTCAAACTAAAGCTTCAACCTAAATCACCTTAAAAGACTTAAAGTTCCCTTTTGTAAAATTAGAGCATTTCTTTATTTGTTACAACGAAGCAACGTCGGGGTCACCATAAATTTGAAATTAGAAAATCTCCAACTAAAGTTCTACCCCAAATCACCTTTAAAGATTTACTTACAAAACAATGACTGCCTATTTTGAACTGTAAAAGTTTCCTATTTTAAAATTAAAGAATTTCTTTATTTATAACAACGAAGCAACGTCGGGGTCACCATACAAGTCGGGGTCACCATTAACTAAAGTCTACCCCAAATCACCTAAAAAAATTTACTTACAAAACATTGACTGCTTATTTTGAACTGTAAAAGTTTCCTATTTTAAAATTAAAGCATTTTCTTTTGTTTTTAGAACAAAGTAATGTCGGGGCTACCATTTGAAAAACTTCCTACCTCTCGATCATCTAATTCTCCAGCATGATTAACATTAACCATCAAGCTTACATCAGTAATCTATCAATGTCTTTTACAAATTGCCTCGCAATTAACACTCGTTACCATAACAAATAAAGCTAAATCAGCTTAAATGGCGCTCTGCATAGTTATTTTTCTATAAATATTTTAATTAATAAAAACTTCAAATTTCTGTACAACCACAAAAGAAACAATAGAAAATATGTTGTTGTTTTTTTTCATTCTTTACGAATTCTAGGTAAAAATCAAAATATAAGAATGAAGTTCTATATAATTAATAATGATGGGCAGGCGTTACAAAACTTCCAGCAGTGCGGGAGAGACAGAGCAATGAACGGGTTTGTACTACTAATTACAAAAACAACAAGAAGCTGGCAGCCGCCTCCTCTCTCCCTCTCTCTCTCTCTGTCTCTTCTTCTGTCTCAATCTCTTGGGTCATTTATATTAATTTTAATAACATTGTTAAACCCAAACCCTGGGCCAAGTGTAAACGACAAAACACTTTTCGGTTTTAGTTTTTTTTCGACTCAACCTCTCTCTCCCTTCATTTTTTTTCAGATGTATTTCTTGTTTTGTATTGCCTTTTTCGATATGCCATTGCCGCATATTAAAAACAAATTAGCGTCACGAGAAGTGTGTAAATGTGATTTTAAGTGCATTTCTGGTTGCGTGTCAAATTTCCTAAATTTTCGATAATTTTCATGCAGAATTGGCAATTAGCAAATGAAAATGGTTTTTAATTGACACATAGTGCGGTTGTCCGCTCAAAAAGTTGGTTAGTTAAAGGCCCTCCGGTGCCAATTGAATTGATGAACCATGACTATTTTGATTTTTATACATGTGTGCGGTTTTTTGAATGAAATTGCATTTGTAGTGGGTTTCAACATTGATTTAATCTTTCCATAGAGCGTACCCACATACAATCAAGTATTTTCCTCAGCCTGACATCAACAGATATGCGAAACTTTGGCATATTAATTACTTTTTCTGGGTATGTGTGAGAGTGTGTGTGTGTGTGTGCGAGTTTTTGTGGATATTTTTCAAGGCGGCGTCAAAGGCAGCAGCAAGCTCGTTGAAGAACTATGATAATGACTCAGGCCAGCAGGGAGTGAAAGGCAGGCACTTAGCGTTACCAAAAACTAGAGATGACAGCGTGATGGATGCTTTAATTGAATTGGAAATGGTTCGCTATTATTTAGTGCATCAAATGTGCTTAATCATATACAGGGTTGTCCATATTCGACGGACCCATCTGGCAACGCCATAACTTTTGACAGATATGTCAGATCGCTTAATGACATACCGCGTTTGAAGCGTCAGTCCAAGCAGATTTTTACCATGGAACAATACATGCCACGCGAGCGCTCTGAAATAGTTGAAATTTACATTCAACAGAACAAGTCAATTGTGAAAACTCAACGTGCTTTTAAAAAATTAAAATTTCACATTGAATGGGACCGTAAATAAGCAAAATTGCCGTATTTACGCCACTGAAAATCCTCAGGAGATTCAAGAAGTGCCTCTTCATGACGAAAAATTCACAGTTTGGTGCGGCGTTAGTGCGAAAACGGTCATTGGGCCGTTTTTCTTCCAAAATGAAAATGGCCATGCTGTTACCATCAACCAGGAGCGTTTTCGCGACATGATGACCAATTTTGTGATGCCAATTATTCGTCGAAAGCGTATGAGGCAGTTCTGGTTTCAACAAGACGGCGCTCCACCGCACACAAGTCGCATAACAATCGATTTTCTGAAGAAATTGTTTCCGGGCCGTTTGATGTCGAAAAGTGGTGATTTGGACTGGCCACCGCGTTCGCCCGATTTGACGCCGCCTGACTTCTTCTTGTGGGGATATTTGAAGTCAAAGGTTTACGTTAACAAGCCAAGGACCGTAGAAGAGCTCAAGGACAACATTCGTGAAGAAATAGCCGCTATTCCGGCCGAAATGTTGGCGAAAACGATGGAAAATGCTGCAAAAAGGGCACAATACGCCATCAACGCCAGAGGCGGCCATTTGAGAGATATCATATTCAAAAATTGATGTAAACAAATCTACTTGGAACAAATTAAATGATTAAGATTGCCAACCGCCAAATTTTTATTTTTTTCTTTGATTTTTTAAAAAAAAAACATGGGTCCGTCGAATATGGGCAACCCTGTATATATGCATACACCCAGAAAAAAACAGAACAAACAACTTAAGAACGAAAGCTCTTAAAAAATTAATTCGTTCTCAGTATAGTGTTTTTAGGCAGAGAAACAGAGAGGAGAGCAATCACATTTGAGAGAACACAGTGTTAAACTCGCTCTCTCAGTTTTGTTTTTTTGTGAGAATTTTAAACTCATGTAGCTGTGGAATTCCCAACCAGTTTTGGCATGGCTGGCATGGGGAGACCTCTGTTCGACTGACAGTTAACAGACAAAGAGTGATGCTGCTTTAAGGTGCTGTGTATTCCTCGAATCGGCTTAAACTTGCTACTTGGTTTTTCAATTCATTTTCTATGAAATACATTTGATCTGTGTATCTCTTGACTTAAGAGTAAACGATCTTACTCTTGAATCTGACGAGCCCTTGACACTAGAAAGAACGCTCTCGGTTTTTGACAATAATGTATGCTCTTGATTCAATAATGACTAATCTTAAATTTGAATATGCTTAGCACTTGATTTAAGAATTATTCTGTTTGATTTGAGAGTGATTTGTACTTAGAACAAGAATTTTCATTCTTATTGAACTTCTAACATCGAATATTCTTGATCCAAGTATGAAATTCTCTATTTTTATCCCCGAGTGTATATATTTTCTTTAAAATTGTAGAATTTTAAGAAATAGTCGTAGTTCTCAGCAGAATTGAAAATAGGTTTTTGGTATATACTATATATTATAGAATTTAAAAGTCCTTAACCTTACTTAATCTAACCCATCCTTTCCTAACCCTGACCTGACTTTACCCTGACCCAATCGATCTTTCTAAGATAAATTACAAGATTTTGGTTTCGCTTCAAAGAATAGCCTACACTTTCGGACCATCTCTAGTTACAGTGACGCGCCCCCCTTCTAAAAAAAAGAAACCCCCTAACTAAACACAACGTGCTTAGCACTTTACCCTAAGAAAAAACCTCAACCAGCATGCTGCTACCAGAGCGAGCATAAGATTGAGAGAGAAAGCAGGCGGTCGGTCGGCACACTTCCCAACACTCACCCCCCATATCTCCAGCTCCAAATAGTAGTCGTAGAAGTAGTCTATGTGGCGGTAATTAATCATCATTACATTTTCGTAAACGAAGCGGATTTTAAGTGGGATTTGCAGCTCAGACAGATAGCCCCAAAGACGATGACGACGACGACAGCAGAGATATAGAAGGGCCGAGGAGGATGTGCTCCCCCCTCATGAAAATGGCGAATCCATAACATGCTCATTTAGTAATGATTTCTCGGGCAAGTTTCTTTTTTCTTTCTTCCACCATTGACAGCTTGGGTCTGCTTATCTGTCCTGCATTTGACATTTAGCATTAAAAACGCTTTAATAATAACGCAATAATAATGCCTTCGAGTAGATATTTATCATTTCATCAATCAAATGAAGGACACTTGGGTTGGATGTGGGTGGGAGGAGGATGAACGAAAACTTTTCATCAAGTTCATGGGCCAGTCTCGAGAGTCCTTCTGCTTTTGGTGGGATCATCAATCTCCTTTAGCGCTTTTTGGTGGTAAGCAAAAATGGCGGACAAAACTTATCAATTACAATGGCCGCCATTCACACACAGACACGCACACACACACACATATGTTGGACCTAAAATAAATCTCATAAAATGCATGTCATATTTAAAAAGCCAAAACCAAAAGCTTTCGCAAAACTTCTACGCCCTTGGCTTTTGTCATCTGACATAGGGAGGCGGCTGCTGTTGCTGCTTCTTTTGTTGTTGCCTTCTTCCTCTGCATTTGAGTTATGACTTAAGCTGACATTTCATTAGTGGAGCATTAAGTGCTGTTCTGTGAATGAGTTTAACCACACTGGGATTGTATTTTAGTTTCCTATCTCCCTATTACGCTATCCCCCTGTCCTTGGTTTAATTAGTTGGCTTGACCATAATGCGGCATTCACACGAACTCTTGACCCAATTTGATGCATTCGCCCTACTCGCTCGACTGTTTAATTAAACACATTATTTAACCAGACCGCAAGGCTTAAAAAACTCATGTAGCTAGCTGGCTGGCTGGGTGGCTGCTGCTGCTGCTGCTGGTTGTTTAGCCAACAAAATTAAATAATGAAAGTAACATGCAAAATAAATGAGATGAGCGAAACGAAATGGGCAGCACAATTTGTTTATTGATTTTGGCATGTAAAATGAATTATTTGATTTTTAACATGCAGCTGATTAAGTTTCCATTTAATCGAATTGAAGTGCCCCACAAAATAAAAGTAACGACCTGGATATGCTCTGAATTGGGCTAATCATGAATTAAATTGTTAAATGTTTTGATATTTTTCCCTTTTAGTAGTGTGCCTAAGATTTTAAATGAGAACTTCTTCGGTTTCGGACATAGAGAGCCAAAACTACAACAACAATACGTACAGCATTTGTACATTGGACCTTGGTCGCAATTGCAGTTTTCGCTTTCTTGCTTCCAAATATGTTGTGTGGCTCTATAGGGGATATTCGTTATTTTTATCAGAAAATACATTTACTTGACTCACATTAATATTGGGAGTGCAGAAAGGTGTCGCTCAGGAGCACAATTCGCCGGATAAACCAAACTCTAAAGCAGCGATGGTCATGCCTGGCCCCCACTGGCCCAAAAAACTTCGCAGTTCACACAGACTCCAGCCGAGCGCATGCCAAAGCCAAAGGATGAGTCCATGATGCAACAATTCAAGGTGGGGCGTTATAAGTGTGATGCGTACTCTTGAAGCGTAAGCTTTTGGCAAAAGTACGCATGAAGCGTAAGCTTTTGGCAAAAGTACGCATCACACTGACGCCGTCCCACCTTTTCTGTGGCATCATGGACGAGTCGCTTTATTTTTGCACACCAATACCCTCTCAGTTTTTGTGCCTCGCTGTTCTTGACAATCCTTGCTCTAAAGAGATGAGCGAGTACTTGTATATGTTAGAGCTTATTGAGTAGCTTATGTGGATGCATGGCCCAAGCTGTCTGAAACTATAGTTCGATACTTAATAACGCTTGGCAGATCAGTGACATCTCAACTTAACGTAGACGCAATCAAAATAATGGTTACCGACAATCGATTCTGTTAGTTTTGATGGCCTTCACTTAGCTTTGGTTTAGAGTTACTTTAATTACTTTTCCGTTTTATTTTAAACTTAAGAAATACCCGATATATCGATACATCGATGTGTTTTGGGCTCTATATATCGAGTATCGATATGAAAATCGGTTTTTTTGATGTTTTTGATTTGGATATTCTAAAGAACATCGACAAACTCTACTTTCAAACCACTAAAGAACCCATCGCTCTTATAAAAAGACTAAACAGAAACTAGTCGACTTTCATACGACTCACATCCAATGTGGACCCATTCGACAATGAATTTAACTTAGTGCCGATGCCCCTATTGTTGTACCAGTTCTTGTAAGCAAGAAGTAAACTTCATCTTAACCAACGGGAAGTTATATTTTAGGCAATTCGATAACTATCTTTGTTCCAAGCTAGATAAATTTTGCGATATCTAAAAGATGTTTTTCATCCAAGCATGTTAAAAACCCATTCAAATCCGACTTTAATTTGCTGTGTACCCTTCAAATTTTCTGTTCAGTTTTGTGAAGTGCTGCCTATAGCCGTTGCGGTCAGTGCTGCCCAGCATGTTTGTTTGTTTTCCTCGATATAACTCGATTCTCGTTCTTCCAATTATTATCATGTTTTTGACGAATCATTTAATATAGCTGATTGCGACAATTTCTCTATAAAACTGTGGGAGATATGAACCTTTTGAGTGGGCAAAAAGAAGACTGGCCAAAATTAAAACAAATGTATGCACCTTACATGTCGAACCCTTAAGTCTTCCCATCTCTAAGATCTGTGAGTCATAAAAAATAGACTTAGTCGCTCTAAAATTGAGAAACTCGTCTTAAAAAAGGTGTCAAACAAATAAATTAGAAAACAAAATTAAAATTTCTAAAATTTAGAAAACAATTCCTATAAGCTAGAATCAATATTTTCTAGATTCAGATTTAGAGAAAAAGAAATAAGGACAGTAGAGAAAGAAGTGGAAGGGACAACACCATGACGCGTAGTAACCACCTTTTCATTTAAATGAAATGGTTTTTATCTATTCTTGTACAATTTATTTCCGTTGGTTCTCAACCAAAGTCATTTCTGTCTGAAAAACACTCACAAATTAGTAACTTTAGGATGTCTGGGACTTGAACTCGGAACCTTGGAATTTATATTCCGAATGCCAGAATTCATACTTGAGAATTACAAGCGGTGTCTTTTTCTATCTGTTACATTCATTTGCCCAAAACTAAATCTACATTGTTGCAAATCAAAGAACTTAGTTTAAACTAATTGCAAAACTATAAGAAAATATCAAATAAATTCCTTTCAAAGCTATTCCAATTGAAATTCCAATACTTCCCATTTCTAAAAAAAAAAGGGTAACCAAATAAATGAAAAATAAAAAATTCAATTTAAATGAGCTCAGGCCCAGACCGAACTCTGACTTGCTCTCTCCCTCAAGTGGGCCCACTCGAGCTGGTTGGTTGGTTGGTTGGGCCACTTGGAAATGAATGGAACTGACCACGAACTGAATAACTGAACACTGAACCAAGGGAATGAGCAACTGCTGAACAAACGATTTGCATGCATACAAAACATTTGCAAAAAAAAAACATGCAAAAACTCAAGGAGGAAGGACTCAACTTGACTGCAGGTCAATTAATTAAGGGTAAATTAAGTGCAGCTGTGTAGGAGTGAACAAGGATCCTCCAACTACTCCAACTACAGCTGCTGCTGCTGCTAAAGTCCAGCCCAGGCTGCCTGCTTAGCGATTTGAGTGGCAAGATTATAAACTCGAGGCTTGGCATAAATCCTTGGACTACTCGTACTACACACGGAAACGGTTTAGTTCGTTGCCCGGAAGTTGAAGAAAGCGAAAAAAACACAACAACAAAACAAACAAACGGGGGTGGTATGGGGAGGGGTTGATGAACTGTTGCCTTCAAGCAAGATAAACTTTAGCCCAGGCATTTGTATTTGTCGGTTTGGCATTTGCCGGGCATTAGACTTAAGCCTCGAAACTACGGGTAGGTAGGTATTGCTGCAATGTATAAATGAACATTCAAATTGACAAAGAAACATGGACGGGAAATGCAAACGTTACAATATGCAGGAAGGAGCTGAAATGTGGAGCATGGTCGTGGATAAGGTATGACCTAGACGGAATGAAATTTTCAAAACAAGCTGAGTACATAAATTCGGGTTATAAAAGTGATTCTAAACACCTTATCAACTTAACTACTGAGGGCATCCAAACCCACTCGCACTTCGCACAAATAGCAGTCATAAAGATCAATTGTAGCTGCGCATAAATCTCAACAAAAGGGAAAAGAGTACGTACGTACATACAATACCATAACCCACACACTTTTGGCAAACGAGCCTCGTCTTCGGGGCACGAGTCTCACCGAACAATGGGGAGCACATTAAATTAGCGTAAAAAGATGCGCATATTAATGCAACAACTGAAGTCTTTTGAAAGAGAGAGAGACGGGGGAGTGCAATAATAAACATAATGATAACCAACAACCCCCAGAGATAACGACAACAATAATAAACTCAATAAGCAAATAAAGTAAGTAGCAGCGGGGAAGGAGTTCCGAAGAAGGGCAAGGCACCGAACAGTTTTATGATGGAGACGGCAAGACTGGACAATTGACTTGCCCCGTGGCATTGTAGGTGTATGCAGAAGAAGAGCACACCGCGGTTGGTTGGTGCATCGTGTGTGCATGTACGTTGACTGTAAAATTTTTGCAGCGATAAATTAAAGCGCACTAACTAACCAACCGACCGAACGACCGACCAACTGCAATGCAACAAGATAATGGCAAATGAAGCCGTAGGAGTTACTTGTTCTTGAAGGCGGTTGGTCGTCCTCCAACAACAACAATAACTGCAACAGTAACATGTTGCGCATTCAAATGAGATACGAAATGGATAACTAGAGATGGAAAATGTATGGCAACTTGCGCTGGAACAGTCTTAATTGCAAGTTAAATACTCAAGTAGCTAACAGCTCAGGTTAATTTTATAATTAATTTAAATATAATTTCTATTTCCCGAATTAAGAAATGGGCTCTTGAGCAATCTTGGAAAAGTAGCAAGTTTTTATGAATTTACTTATATATTTTATAAGTTTCATTTAAAACCTAAAACGAAAAGGCAAAGTTGATTTAACAATGGCCAAGGGAAAAAACCAAAAACGTTGGACTCAATATGAGGACATTCGTTGTCAAAAACTAATCTTGAACGGATTTTTTCACTTCAAGAACTTATTTTAAGAACGTAAAATCTTGATGTGAGTTGAAATGTTCCGTTTTGGAGAACATTTTAAAACTTACAAAAATATGGAACCCGATCCAGGATCATATGCAATTCCAGGTCCAATATACCTGTCCAATTCCTGGTATAATTTCAGGTCTAGTTCCAGGTCCAATTCCAAGATTTGAATTGGCTGAGCTGAATTGTGCTCGATTCAAGAACATTCGGAACATTTGTTCTCAAAAATATGAGAGCATAATCTGTTCCTATTTTGAGATGAAATAATCTTATTTTCTGAACACGATTTTTCCCTCTGTGCATATATTTTCTATCTGATTTTCTTAATTTATTATATAGTTCGATCTTTACCATCCGGGTGTCCTTAAAATAAAATGAAACTCATAGATCCATTCCATCTACAACTCCTCTTTAACCCTCTACAGTTGTCGTTTTGTAAATATTCTTTATAACCAAAACTTATATTAGACTTACATTATCCGTTTATTGAAACGTCTTCATGATAATCCAACTCAAATATTTGTAAAGCAATTATGGGGATTTTTCGACATTTTGGTCCTAATATCTGTCGCCGCTGCGAAACCCTTTTAGCAACAGCCTGTCTCCGAGCTTTTGCTTTCACTGCTGTGCTGCCGTCAATTGCTAGCCTGTTCCGGCTTCTTTTTCAGATCTTAAGCTGGCCTTTGGGTCCATTAAGATTGTTGCGCAGTCTCGGCAGCTCTCTGAGATGCGATGTGCATTACAAATTGTTTGGAGTCGATTGCTCGCCTGCAGATCTCAACCTGGCTGGCCACTTAGCTTGTTTATCGCGCCGCGTTTGTGATTGTTTCGGTGTCTCAGAAGCTCGCTGGCATGTAATGTGTTCAGCAATTTGCTGCCGTCGATTGCTCGCCTGTTATAACGTTTCGGTAGCTCTCCGATTCGCTGGATGGCTTACCTGTTGCAAAGAAGTGTATTCTTGCATCTACTAGAAAATCACAAAATTGCAATTTTAGAATGTTTGAAGTTTTATTTTATTGTAACCTTTTACACTCGGGGAAAAATGATCTTATATTTTAATATTTACACTTGTACCCTAATAAGTTTACTATTGATATTCGTAAACCTCAAGTGTGTACACTTCTATTTAAAAATGAAAATACTCAAGTCTTTTGTTTTTTATTCAAAAACTTTGCCAGCCAACCTATACTCAATTTATTTTGTAATAGAATTCAACAGAAGATTTCTCTTAGATTTTGATCTGAAAAACTACGAATATTATAAATTTGAACTAATTTTTAACTTACTCTGAGGGACTCGAACTCGGGGAACGATGGGAATGCCGTCTCAAACAGTTGTGCTATCGCACACTATATTGCCTAAAAGTTTTCAATATATTTCTAAAATTTTGCAAAAATACGACATCTTGTAAGTCTCAAGTTGAAATTCCCTGCATTGGAAATACAAAAGGGATAACTAAAATTCGCCGTTCAAATATGTCTTAACTTAAAACTAAAACTTTTAAGTCAATTTTAAGTGCTTTTCATTTAACACAAAACAGGCAAGCTTACGCGTTATCTATAAAAGACTGCAACGCATTATCAACCTCATCCAATCCCACTCACGCTACCATCTCCAATTGGAACCCACACACGGAGGCAGTCTCAGGCAGGCAGGCAGCAGTCCACGTCCATTCAAATTGCTCTGTGGGGCAAAGCAAGACCGAAGACCTGGCCCATGATCATTGTTTGAATCGCCGCTGCGCCTGCGCAGTAATTTATTTCATTTATATTTTGCGCAGACTCTTTGCATTCCTCTCCCCCTTCCTCCCAGGGTTCATGCTGCGTTTTATTATCATTGCATAAGCATTGTCAGAGTCCCGAAAGTCATTAACTTTTGAGCAGACACGACCCGAACGGCTGATGGTGTTCCTTGGTTGTTCCTTGTTTGGACATGTGCTTGCGGCTACTGTACAGCAAGAACAACTGTAGGTTTATCGCTGAATATTTTGATGGCAAGTTGCGTAGGCCGAAACGGAACTAACGAAGCTACGTTTCGAACTGATGCAATTGTGACCCCTGCTGAGAGGCTCATAATTTTGACTATATATCAAACATGAGATAACAAATTACTATTAATTTTGATCACAAAATTTCACCTCAACCTGCATGTTGTGTTTTGCATATCAATTTTCTCATCACTCGATGATAATTGGGGGTCCCAACAAATTTCACGGCTATGCCGTTAAATCTCCATTCCAAATCTTAAACACACAAATCTTTCAAACAAATTTTTTCTCACTTTGGCTTATGTAAGTGGCTAAAAAATTTACATTTTCAGTTTTCCACATTCTTATTAGCATCACAAAAGATATGAAAGCTGTAAACATTCATTAGGAAAACATTTAAATTAATTTTCTACCAATTTTTGTTGTTGAACAAAATTTTCAACTTTCTGATTTTGTCATAAATCGGAGAGAATGAATTCGCTGATTTTTTTTCCAACCAACTAAAAATGTCACAAAAATGCACAAAACAAAAAAGTACAAAAATGTAATATGTATGTAAAATGTATATACATATTTATATATATAAAACCAAATGGTGCGAAGCAATTTCTGCAAGTGACACTGACACAAAAACACACAACAAAAAATGACAACAAGAACAAAAACATTCATATTGCAAAGCGTTTGTGGTAAGCCACAAAGTGCAATAAATTAAATTATGATAAAATTTAAACCATAAAATATATACCGAATAATGAAATTATGAGAGAAATTTATAACAAAAAACTGGCTGGCAATTAGCTTGTGAAGAAAGGTTAGCTAAAAGCATAGTACGGGCTATCTGTAGAAAAATAGACTCAAAAGGATTTATTCAAACTCGAACTTCGATGCTCGAGAGGCTGGAGACATTCCTAATTAGTTTGTATCAGTCCGAAAAGGCTAATTTCAAACTCAGATCCGTATTTGACAGTCGAATAAACCTGACTTGAGACTCGGAGACAATCTTACTCACTAACTCTACACCAGCGAAGTTCCAGAAGAACGAGGCCAAAAAATGAGAGTATATTGTGTGCTGTGCAACTCATCAACAGCTGGGCAGCGAATGCAAGCAAAGAGAGCGGTGGTTACGCTCATATGCCCGAGTTCGACATGCGCTCGGCTCGTGTGCGTGTAAGTAGCCGATTGCTTTTGGGTGAACATCGCTGCTATAGGTGAACATCGCTGCCTTATACAATACATATACGAAGTCTTCAGTCAACTGAGCATTTAATTTTTTGTGCTGATTTTTGCACTTATTATACTTTAGAATTCCCAAGCAGTTATGGCATTGCTGACATGTACAGACGGCTGAAGACGCTGACGGTTGACAGGTAAAAACTGATGCTGCCTTGTGGTTGTATGTTCCTCGAGCCGAATTTAACTTGTTGCACAGTTTGATAATAAATTTAGTATGAAGTAAATTTAAACAAATAGGGAAACTCCAACTGTTTTTGAAATGTTGTTTGATGTTAAAACTGGGTAGCTCTTGATGTAAGACTGACATCTTGAAGCAAGAATGAAATTTCTTGATTTTCGATAACTGTACCAAGCTCTTACTTTAATAATAAGCAATCTTGAATTTAAGTACGTTTAGCACTCGATTCAAGAATTTTTCTATTTGTCTTATGAATGTTTCGTACTTGGAATTGTTGTTTGATTTTGAAACTGGGCAGCTCTTGATTTAAGACTGAAAGCTCTTTCCCTAGCAAGAACGTATTTGCTTGGTCTTCGATATTTGCACAATGCTCTTGCTTCAAGAAAGAGCAATCTTGGATTTCAGTACGTTTAGCACTCGACTCAAGAATTTTTGTACTTGATTTGAGAATGTTTTGTACTTGGAATTGTTGTTTGATTTTGAAACTGAGGAGCTCTTGGTTTTAGACTGAAAGCTCTTATCCTAGAACTTGATAAGCTCTTTGCTTGATTTTTGAAAATAGCACGAAGCTCTTGCTTCAAGAATGAGCTATCTTGGGTTTGAGTACGTTTCGCAGTTGATTTGAGAATGTTCCGTACTTGGTTCAATAAGTTAAGCTCTTGGAGCAAGACAAATGGGATCTAAACTTCAAACTTTGATTAAAAATTGCGCTCTTGGATCAAGAAATTTCATACTTATCAAACTTCCGACCTTCCAAATTCTTGATCCAATTATGAAATTCTTTATTTTTTATCTGAAGTGTACTGTTTGGTGGGTACTTTAGTCCAAAAATGATTTAGGTGATGACAAAACTGTTACACACCATGGCATGAATAGCACAGCTTGTTTAATTCCATTTAGGTATATTTCAACGGGAGAATATGCCAGAAGTTCTTAGAATCAGGGAGTGTTTCAGCCATGTCTTTTCCATGAAATTTCTAATTTAATATAATAACATTACTACTGCAATTACTTATATAAATATTTCCCATTTCTTTCTACTTACAGGTATGTTTGATGTTTGCCCCCTGCCCTGGAATAGAAATCAAAAAATGTTAAGCTAAGAATTCAAAGTCAAATTGATTAAGTTATGTTTTAAAATTTTTAGTTGCTTGCCGTATTTTCTGTTCGGTCAGCCAAAGCCAATAAGCCAAGTAACCAGGTAAACATCATGTTCAAATGGCCAACAAATTTTTTAAACAAGATAGAAAACAGCCAGAAAACACATGTACCATAGATACACACAATGTTTGCCCGCACACACACACAAACAGCGAAAATAGTTTCAATAAGAGCCCAATGTTACTACACGTGTTGTGGGCTGGCCACGCCCAAAAATGACTCCCCCGCCTCCCCTTGCTATTTTTGTTATTATTTATGCGAGCCAAACAGCAGCTTCCGCTTGTGCCACATGCGGCCGGGGCAGGAGTAACTACAACAATAACAACAACTACAAGGAGGGGAAAAAAAGTACACGAAAAGGAAGCGAAAGAGCATTTAAAAAATGCACGCAGTGAGGCCTTGACTGCAATATGTTGCCTAACAGCAGGCGCCCAAGCAATGTGTGTGTGCATTTTTATAGATTTTTTTTTTGTGTTTGTTGTTAGCAGGTCAGCGGAGCAGCAGCGCAGCGAAGGGGGGAGAGAGAGAGAGAAGGAGAAAGGGCCAGTACCTCGAGGCATGTGTCGCTTGTTTAACATTTTTCAACAATTTACTTAATCATGGGTTAGACAGCCAAATGCCAGCAGCTGCGTCTACTTGCTTCTCTTCTTTCTGTTGCATACTTTTTGGCTGGCCCACATTCTGCCTGCCTGCCTGCCGCGGTTGGTTTGTGTGTGTGTAGAAGCCTCAAGTTATGTTAGAGCGCAACATTTTTAATTGCTTTACATAATGCGAGAGAGTTGGGCTTAATTATTTTTAATTGTTAGTGTTGCTGCAGTGCACCTTAGCCCAATAGTTGTTGGCCAAATACGATTTTCTGCCATGGAGCAAAAACTCTAATTGCAAAATTAACTTTATTTGTGTGTGTGTAGCTGCGCTTGGCATTTGATGAATGGATATCAATATCGCAAATCAACTTTTTAATTAAATGTAGAGAACTGGAGTTGAGAATATTGCAAACAATTCGTTCAAAGTTATGATTGAATTTCGGATTGAATGATGTTTTTGAAAATCATCAAACACATGAGACAAAAAATTGTTTATAAGTATGCCATTTTTTTTAAAAATGTGGCAGTTTTGACTACCTTCTGCGGAAGCTATTAAGTAGCTTTTTAAAAACGTATACCCGAGCTTCACCTTGACCAACTCCGAAGGAAGTTGCAATTAACAATCTTTTAGGAGTGAATTCAGGGGTAATCTTTAGGTTCCATTCTGCTGTGAACCCTACAAATTAACAGAGAACGGCTTCATTAAAGATATTCTCAGTTTTGGGACAATTTCGTTTCGTAGGCTACAAGGTGCAGTTGTACAAAGGCTTGGTGTTTATTCTAGATTATTTTCGTTTGCTTAATATGAATCTGCGATCGAAGATGGTTCAGAACGTCGTGATTTATGGTGTTTTCATCACTTTTAGCTGAATTAAATGGGGAGCCTCTACCTTAGAATTGTTTCTCTTTGACATTATTAGAAAACAATATTATTTAGATTTGAGTTACATGATACCAAACAGTTCTTTAATAATTTTAAGCGTAGATACTCCGACTAAAATTACAACATAATAGATCTCTCCAAAGTATGCAATGGAAATGTTTTATGAGTGAGTATTAGTGATTTTGCACAGCATATTATTGGGACGTAAATTAAATCATTTTGCACACATGAGATAACTTATTTAAAAGCGAAGAAATTGTACTTTACGGATAATATTAAAGATAGTCCAGACAAATCGTTGTTTAAAAACAATCAAAGCAACTTTATGCTCAAATTACCAAAAAATTTAGACTTTCATTATTCATTTGGAATGGATTTCCATAGATATTTGAGTATAAAAAAAGACTATCCATTTCAATTGGATCTTTTTGAGTCTTTGTTTTATCTGTTTGATGGAAAAGTTCCTTAAGAATTAATTTAAATCAACACCTGCCTTTTAATACGCTTAAAAAGAGTACAATTTTGTTGCCTTGTGTTATTAAGCACATCGTTTGTTTTTGTTCACTTTGATTTTATCGTAAAATACTCTAACCTAGCTTTAAAATTAACCTAATACTTCTAGGACTTTTCTTTAAGCAAAGGAATACCATTTTTTGGAACGTGTGTTCAAAATGACCACTTTTGATATTGCCCATTGATACGCAATGGGCGTTGTTGAAAATTTTCATACGGATTCAATACAAATGCCTGGACAACTATAGTGATTTAGCATAGCAATTCGATAATTTTGTGCAAATGTATTGGAAACTGCATATCTTCGGTTGAAAAAATCGCAAAATTGATTGTTATATTTAACTTTGAAGCTTAGAATTAATACTTTGCGATAATATCAAAGCGAGTTAGAAAAATAGTAAAGATTCCCCTTAAAACGTGTTAAAGATTGTCCAAATCGACATTTTAAGCAATTTACATTACTGAAAATAGGTTCTTGTTGAATTCACAAAAATCATCTTGAATCACCACAAATTTTTACACACTTTAAATTTAGTGGAAATTAATTACTAACTATATTCCTTATAATTTATAGATTGTGAGAGCTTCGAATTTTAATGCTCGGTTTCCTTATAAGAAGTAAATTCCTTGGTTTAAGAACTTTCCCCTTTAAATATAATATTTCAGAATTAATCTACAAAATCGCAAAAAAAATTAGAAAAGACACCGCTTGGAATTCCCAAGTACAATTCCTTTCTAATACTTAGAAAATATGTTTTCCTTTCTAAAATCCAAAAAATATTTTTTCTTAAACTAAGAAAATAGTTTCTGGCTTACAGGAAATGGTTTCTTAATTTTGAAAATGTTTATCGAAAATACATGTCGAGTTTCTAAATGTTAGGGCGATTACGCCAATTTTTTTGAGTGTGACTTCGAACACTCGTTTGTTGTAAAATTACTGCTTAGCTTTTATCTCGGCTGAACAAAAGAGCAGACTGAAATATCCGGAATTTTTATTTTATATATTTGCGACGCTGCTATTGGAGTTTGTGGATTTCAAAGTTTTTACGTATTTCCATCGCAATTAAGCTTTCGCATTGTTTTGGGGTTCTGCTGTTATTTTTGGAGGACTAATTGTGCAATTCTTAGGTAATATTTGCACTACACCATTCCTTGAAGAAACTTCCATTAAAAATTTCTATAGAACTTTTTCCACAATAAGCAGTTTTTTATTATAAGATAAGACTGTTGAGTATATTTGTATTTTCTTAAAAAGTATACTGCACTAAATAGCCAGGTTCACTTTCACTTGTTCTCAACAATATTATTAAAAATGTTTGCCCACCTGCACACTTCGAGCTCATTACTCTTTAGCTTGTGCAATTGTAGCCCTGAAATTTGACATAAGCTCACTCTAATGCAGCCTTATATCAGAGCAACATCATCCAAATTGTCTCTCTCCCTCTTTCGCTCTCTCTCTGTACCAAAAAAAAAAAAAACTTTTATGCAAGCAGCATAATTACCGGAAACAAACTTTGGCCTAACAACGCAACAAAAAAAACTTGAAAAATTTGCCAAAATAAGTAAAAGTTCTCTCAGACCATCCATTTGACTTTAAAAACCTCAGAAACAGGCAAGAAACATTAATAATAAAAAAAACCGCAAAAACGCCACCCTTAAAGAGAATATAAAAAAAAACCACCCCAACTTTCGCTACTTTTCAATTTTGGAAACACTTGAGCACATTTTTACTTACAACTCTCTCAAGACTACTAAAAGTAGAAGAAAAAATTTAAATTAAATCGAAACACAAATCAACTTGCTGCTACTTGGTCTACGGTCCCTTTTATGCCATTAGTGCGAATAATAAATAAACGAACAAAATCTGACCTTTGTGCAGCAAGAAAATCCACCAAAAACCAGCGCTCACTTGACTGAAAGCAAAGCACCAAAAAAAGGACAACTTTTCTTTCAAGTCACTTCAATTAAAGTTGTTGAAAAAACACACCCCCTGTACATATATATATATGTAGACGTACGTACGTAATACAAAACTTGTAATGAATACGTATTCAGACACAAACAAAAAAAATATGCTCTCATACCAAGCAAACTTTTCTATTATGCAGAGAAAAGCAGACTTTTGCTCGATAATAATAATAATAATGATGATAATGTTTTTGTTGCTGCACGTTTGCATAGCAACTTTTGTCAAATGGGAAAATGTAATTCCAATTATAGAGCTATTCTAAGAAACAGAGAAAAATATTTGTTACTTGTTGTGTTTTTTTAAACCAGTTGAGAATTGCTAAATGTTTGGCCTACTTGCGGGCATAGTCAAAGTCATGACCCACAAAGTTGGCTCTATTGTCTGCTGCTGCTACTGCTGCTGTGTGGAAACAAACAAAGAGCATAAAAAATATAAGCTGTGGCCACAAAACTAACGCCTCGAGTGTTCACTCTCACACACACAGAGAGAGAACGACACAAACTAAATAGCTGAGTTAGGTTAGGTCATGTTGTTGTCAGCTTGTTGCACTTGGCCTAAGGCTCATTAATAGAGCGATTATTTTTTTCCACTATTTTTCCACAAAGCGTAGTTGCAGTTGGCACTTGACTTGGGGACACCTCCTCGGGGTAGCTTGTTGACACTCATTGAGACAAGAAAGTGCTTAAATGGCTGCACTTTTACGACAATTGCTAAAGTGCCACAAAAAAAAAATGGAAATTCTGGTACCCTAGCTAAACTTAAAGAGCTCAGCGAATTAATGTTTATTTTTCTCTTTAATTTTGATTGAATTTTTAAGTAGAAAAATGGTCAGATAATGCAAAGGATATAAGACTAATTAGCTATGCTAGGTGAAAGAACCCTTTAGAAGACTCAAATTGAAGCCAATTTTATCATGTATTTGAATGCTATCGATTTCTTGCCTACAAATATGCATTTTCGTCCTTTTTAAAAAGTGGTGACCCCGACGCGCGATATTAAAATGTTTGTCTTTGGGTTTATTATGCCTGAAACCCACACTTAAGGTTATTTTTATATGCAAACCGGGTCTGCAAACCTGTTTTGAACCAAACCACGAGAAACCCCGAGATTTCGGTAATTCGAACCGAACCTAGAGCATATCCTCCATAGATAAAAAAACTGAACCTGATGCAGTTCTGAAGTGAAATTCGGTTCAGTTCAAGAAAATTACTTGACCTAATGCCTGGCGACTTCTTGTGTTATTTAGACGGGTTTGTGCGACTGAGCCTTACAAGGCAGAAACGTTGAATGAAAAATCTATAAGAATCTTCAGAAAAGCCTTTACAATTCCCACCAATAATAGTCCTTTTTTCTTAAGATTCTCGACTCCAAAGCTTATTTAATGATTCACAAAGTTAGAGGCTAACAATAGTTCACATAAAGATTTTGAACTTTAAATGTGCTAAAAGGCACTTGCCACCCAATTCCTAAACGTTTTGTGTCATTCTAAAGTCGATTTCTACATCAATTTGTATAAATCATGTGCTGAACCCGGGATCGAACCGAAACCTTGAACCAAAATGTCATGTCATGCTGAACCCGGGATCGAACCGAAACCTTGAACCAAAATGTCATGTTTGTTTGGTTTTTGCATTCCTGATGTTAGCAGCCAATTCCATACATTCAGTTCACGCATTCCCCACCTCTTTTGTCCACTCCAGGGTATGTGTAGTCTCTGCATCACCCCAAAACGTGCACTTCCCTTTGTTTTTACTACTTTCATTTAAGTTTTCCTCATACAACACAGACACTTAAGCTTTTATTTTCTGCTTTTGTGCGCTTAATTTGTTTGTCAGGCCGAGTAAGTTAAGTTTCTAGGCTTTTGTGTTTGGATGCCACACCAGACAATGGCTGGAAGAAAATTGTGTTGCATAACACAAGGCGTTCGCGAAAAATGTCAAGCACCTCGGCATTGCGACACGTACAACGAACGGGTCGGCCGTGGAAGGTTAAGCACAGCCTGACATGCTGTGAATTATGGTGTGAAAGAGCGACAGAGAGGGAGAGAGAGAGAGAGAGAGACAGAGTGGGACAAAGCGATGCCAACGCCTGCCTGTTGGTATGCCTTCTTGGAAATGGTTGGCACTTTGAAATGTTAATGAGCCGCAAAAGCAAATGTCAGTTATCAAAAAAGGAAGCTTTTTTCCGCTGCATTTCATAGCGAGAGCCACTTTTATATAATTTCGTATAATTTTCAGCGAATTGAGTGGCAGCAGCAGGCGACCTACATACTTATTTGCAGTTGTGCACAGAAATGAGCCAAAAAAAAAACCCAGAAACTTTTGACTGCAATGCAAGTCAAAGCACCAATTTTGTCTGTGACATTTAACTTAAAGCCTTAAAGCATGCTAGGATAAATTAGACACAGCAGAGTAAAAACCGCAAAGCATGCTACACCCTCACACACACACACACTCACAGCGAAAAGGCAAGCGACAACGCCGTCGTCTAATAGGATTACGGGCGGTTCAAGCGGGGTACTTGCTGCCACTAAGTAGAAGAGTTTCTAGGCAAAGCAGCAAAAAACGGAAATGTGGAACTCAAATCGGCTGGCTTGCGGTTTTTCGTTGGCGTCATCGTCTGTTGAACTTTTCCATGCCACAAAATCAATTAGGCGACGTCGCGTCTTTTAGCTTAATAAAACGAGCAAAAAAAATGGAAAACTATCAAAACCTGTCAAAGTTGGTTTGCCAGCCGCAAAATTTAGCCGCCAGCCACCAAAAAATGGCCAGCCAAAAAGAAGAGTGATTGAAGAAGGGGTGGGCAAGGGGAGGGGTTCTAAACAAACTGGGTCACCGTTTAAATTTGATTAACTGCAAACGCCAAGTAGGCAAACTTTTGTACCGGTGGGGTTTGTTGATTTTCAAGCAGACAAAATGATTCACGTCATGGATATGGATGGGGCCTTCAAGTTAGCCTAGAAGAAAATGCCGGTGGAGAGAAAACATTTCAGCTAAATAAAATACAAACAATTTTAATGTTTTGACATCGCATTAAAAATGAAACTTCAGTTGCGGTACTAAAAACAGTTGAGGTATCAAAATGACCATACATCCAATGCATATTTTTTCTCAAATTTGGTTTTGTTAAAGCGTCTTCAAAACCTATTTACCCCCTAATTTAGTTCAAATCGAAGATAAAGTGCACCTAGTTGAGCAACAAATATAAAAGCCATCTCTTACACTTTTAAATTTCTTATCTAGTTTTTTCTCAACATAATGCGAATTTCTTGTTTTTAGACATTTTTTTCAACTTAGAAAACATAACCCGAAATTTAAACTTTTTAGAAAATATTGTCTTAAATTTAATCTTAAATCTTTTTTAAATTTAAGCAAATTTTTCTAGATTTATTCCTAAAAACTTTCTTTAATTAAGGGCGAAATAGAAAAAACTCATAACTCGGATTCTTGAAATAGGGCGACAACCATTGATGTTAAACGCGTTTATTTTAGAAAAGATAATTTCTCAAATTTATAAAAAATACTTTAGACATTCGCCATAACATTTAGAAAAAATATTGGAAAGACACTCCTTATAATTCTCAAGTGCAAATTCCCTGCTTTCGGAATATAAAATAGGCAAGTGGTATTCGGCTTGCTGAGAAATTCACCCTAAAATATAGAAAAACTAGTCTAGAAACTCACCCCAAAATTGAGAAAAAATATAAAAATAACTTTTGTAATTCTCAAGTTCGAATTCGCTGCTTTTGAAGTATAAAAGAGGCAGCTGAGGGCTTAGCACTTCACTGCGTCCTTTACTATGACTCACGCTTCTGGTTAGCAGTCGAATGCGATAAGAAGCCTTTCGTGTTTAAATTTCTCCCAAGGTCCCGTGTTCAAGTCCCAGACAAATCAGAAATGATTTCTAATTTTAATGTGATTTTCAGAAAGGAGACTGTAGCCTGAAAGAAAATATCCTACCTAGTGCGACTAATGGGCTGTCCTCGCTGCAACTGCATTTCGCATTTTCATATTTTCCGCAAATATCTGTTTCTTTCTCACTCCCTTTCCTATCTAACAGAGTTAGCAAATACTTTTTTTTCTGAAAATCTAGAAATGTTTTTCTATAATGTTTTAGTTTTTTCAGTTAATCAACGGTTTATAACACTTTGTTTTATACAAAAGAAAGAAGTATTATACTGCTGACCCCAGATGGGATTACACATAGACCTAATGGTCCTTAATGAGGCTGGGTGTTGGTTTCGGTAGGGGTTCTAGGGGGTTGACACCTAAGATGTGCTCCCAGCCACACCCTCTATACAGTTTAGTGCCTGCGGCTTTGTCCTCTCCTCTCTCAGCTCTAGGTATGTGGACTACTAGCTGGCATATGCTGCAGTGATTTGGCAGTATCGGTCGTATTACTGTAATGCAGAGTCAATGCATCAGACTCGATGATAAGCCCCAAGTGCTGCTCAGCATCTTCTGGGATGCATAGAATGTATTGGTCGAACTCAGAAATTTTTTAAACCTGAAATTGACTATAATCTCAAAACTCGACTTAATATAGGACTCATGCAACTTAAATTTCATAAGTGAGTTTTTTTTATATCCTTAACAGAATGCTAACTTGAGCGATTCATAAGTTGGATTGAGTCAAAGATACTAACTGCGTTTAAAAACCCCTCTTCGTAACGGCTTCTGAGACATTTGAATCGAATATTGTTTTGGTTTCGTTGTACCCAGACCTCACCACTGCCCAGCTAATTGTCAATTCCATAATTAAGTAACATTTTAGATACCCCCAGAGGGTCTTTTGTTTGTGCTCCCCTAGCTCCTTGGGGGGGTTTCATCAGAATATCAACTTTGGAAATCAAAGTTTTGATCCTCGCCTGCGGCTTCGAAACCTGAGCAGCTTGAAAAAAGCAAAACTAATGCAAACAAAGCATCAACTTTAGTTGTGTTTTCCTCCCATTAAGATATGCGCATCGCGTGCCTTTGGCTTTTTACCTTTTATGTCGTGTTTAGTATTAGCGTTATTCTCTCTCTCACTCTCCGGGGCCAAATCCCATACGCAGACGGATACGACGCGTCGTCACATGAAACGTGACTAAGCTGACAATTGTGTCGAAGTAAATCCAAGTTTTTGTGGCCTGACTAAATAAATCTGCTAGGCGAAAGCACAGGAAAAAGTTTGTCAAACAAAAAGATGGCGGGCGGCAGGGACTACATGACAGGGAACATAAATATCTTCCCTCTCTCTCTCTCTCTCTCTGTCCCTCTGTGAATGTTAACCAAATTTAATAAACTAAACAAAAAGAGACGACATTTACCTATTCTCAAGTAATTTAGTTGACCAGAACAAGAATTTGTATACCGAAAAGTTTGACAAGTTTGTATGTTGGGTTTGCTGTTCCTATGCGTGTGTATATGTGTATATATGTGTCAAGCACAGGCGGAGCACACGGCACTGTTGTGTGTGTGTGTAAGTGCAAATATAAACAGAGAGCAAACGGCGAACGCGTACACGCATATAGATGGCCCGCATTATGGTGTGCTCTAGGTGCAGAGAGTAGGGGGCGGCGACAGGTCAGCTCAATTTTGGGTTAGCTGAAACAGTGGTACACAAGTGTGAAAACATACCTGCATCACTCTGCTAATTAATCATTGCAAGGTGAGAGAAAATCAACTAGAAGGTGTTTCAGTTTTACAAAAACAAATACTATATTAATTTTGTGGTTCCAAGGCCTTGCTCCACTGTGCTATACTGCAAAGCGAGGCCTGTAACTAGATGCAGTCAGCTCAAATGGCACATAAACAGAGATACAAACGCACACACACACTTATACACACACATAGACACGGTCTGAACAACAAAAGCGCCCAATTGTCAGTTTAGGCGCCTTTTGTTGACCTCTCCATCTCGCTCGCACTCACTTGGCCCACTGTGTTCTGTCTGCGGCGGCTGCTTATCAACAAAATGGCAGCTGCAGCAGCTGGGCGAACAACAACAGAAGAAAGGATTTAAAAAAACTAATACCTGCACTCAACTACATTGCGTATACGCAGCATTGCACACACTTTCATAGAAACTCACACACAGAGCTGCTGTTTACCTGTCATTATCGTCATCCTGCTGGTCGATTATTGTTATTATTGATGCCGCTGCAAACAAAAGCTGAAAACGTGACAATGGAAGTACGTTTATGAATTGAGAATGAGGCGGCTGTGCGGTAACTGCCAGAGTAATGAGTTGGAAAATGTAGTGAAATTTATTTATATTGTACCCAGCGAGTCAAAAGAAAAGCCATCCAAAATGCATTGCCCTCAAATTTGAAACATTTGCTGTTTTTCTCTCATGCGCGTTTTTTTTATTGCCGTGCGATTTGACACTAAAAGTATGCAGTGAATTTTTAAGCAACTTCCAAATGGATATTTCGGGTGGGTGGCAAAGGGATCAGGCCGCTGCAATCAGTGCACAACAAAAATGAAATTATTTAACAGCATAGAAAATTCAATTTGTCTTTTCTGCTGGGCATAGCTAAACAAACAAACAAGCAAAAAATCACACACACACAAACAGAACAGACACAAAATACTCTAAAATACACAAAATTACTAAGGCAAAAGGCAATTGCCAAGCGAGCAGCAGAAAAAGCAAAAAAAAAATCGAAATGAAATTCAATTTGCTGCGCTAAAAAATTTCAATGGAAAAGGACCGAGTGCCAAAATGCCTTTGATATACAAACACTCGCTCACACACACACACACACACACACGCACACCAAACACTCTGGCTGCCACCGCTGCCTCTATAATAAATTTCAAAAGCATTCGCATTCATTCGCATAGAAAATTTTAAGCTCATTTATAGGCTTAGAAACGCAGAGCCTCAGCACAGACAGAAAGAGAGAGAGAGAGAGGGAGAGAGCGAGAGCAAGAGGAAGCGAAGGCCAACAGGATGCTCGACAAATTCAAATGCCAAAAGCAAAAAAGATGTAATAAAAAGCAACAACAACAATAGCAGCAAAACGAAACGGAAGCGCC
Source organism: Lordiphosa fenestrarum (assembly GCA_035044985.1). NCBI lineage: Eukaryota > Metazoa > Arthropoda > Insecta > Diptera > Drosophilidae > Lordiphosa > Lordiphosa fenestrarum. The sequence continues at coordinate 152,360 of JAWNNO010004790.1, read as the reverse complement.
CAGGGGCCAAGCAAACGAAATTTGAAATTTGTACAAAACTTAAGCCGGGCGCGAAAATTATATCCCGTCTCCCCCCATACGACACTCAACTAGGCTATAGGCTACACTTACTCGTGGGTAGATGATGAGCGCTGTTAGTACAAATTAACCAAATCTTTATATACTATATAGTTTTCAAAACCGTTTTGCCACAAAGCAATATTAACTTTTTCTTATGCCGCATTCTTTAACAGAAATATTTTCCTATCTTCCTGAAGTGGCGCAGAGTCACACAATTCTTTCCGAAAGCAATTGACAAGGCTATCAAAATGCAATATCACTAGCGCCAAGGAATACACACTGGAACAATCTTATTCCTAAGCTCCGAGATTAAATATGTTACCTGATTTGATTTTTGCAACTGCTAAAAAAGAAATTGAAACAATATTTCTAATTCAAAATTTTTGTTTAAAGGCCTGTATCCAGCACTGCGGAAACTAAAACTCCTGTCAAACTTCATTTAAAAAAAAATGTGCCAGGAATTAATGTAGAATATTGTGTTCAATGTTACTAAATTCGTTAATGTTATATATGCTTGATAGCGATTGACTGTAAAAACGCTTGGACAGAGTGAACTGAGAGAGACTTAGAACGCTCAGCTTGAAAGTTTGTTTCAGTTAGGTTCCACACACTCAAAATAAATAGCAAATTTCTGGCAGGAATTTTCCGCAGTGCTGGATACAGGCCTTGAATCTTTACAAATCTGTACTATGTGGCCTGTAGAAATAAATTGTGGTGTACTTGTAATTGCGGGCATTTTTCTGTTCGGCCTCATCTTTTCTTGACAAGTATTTTCTCTTTATCGCAGTCGACTGTGTGTCCCGTCTTTGTAAAGTGCTGGGCTAGAGCTGTGGAGGTCTTCAGTTTTTCGGCGTCCTTTCAGCGTACCGTTTTCCACCTTGATAGTGGTCTCTTTGTTTTTCCCACTTAGACACCAGTTTATTTCTATTCCTCACTCTCAGCCCATTACATTTTGTGAATTCAAGAACTTTCTGCTTTAAATATAAATACATACGGTGGCAATTGTACGTTAAGTACGAAAATACTTGGTTGGAGTAAATAGTTCTGATATCAAATACTTTTTCAATCTAGAAATTCTTGACTTAAGACTGTTCGGGGTATACTATGTACATTTGAAATCATTTTGAAGTCTAGAATGACATGTAGAAATTAGTTTAAAGGATATTTTTGTCTAGTTTTACGCTTAATAAGTCCCACCAAAAACAAGAGCTGGCCAAAAATCTATGTTTTTGGGAAAAGCGTTAAATACTTACACAATGCAAAAGCACTAATTTCCAAACAGAAGAGTAAACTAGTAACATATTTGAAATTGCTTGCTTATTCTTAGCTTGAGGTGGCCGTCGTCTTTTCTCCAAGCAGTGATGAAACTTTGATCGATTTTAATCGATCCTCAAAAATACTATCGAAGAGTCTCAGGGAAAAAATCGATTTAAAGATTTGAGAATTGATATTTCGTGACAATATTTTCTCCCATTTAGAAAATCTCATCTCAATCTGTTAATTGTGCAGTTCTAGCCGGCCAAACCATTTCAATGTAATGTTCATTTCTTGTGCGACTATCCAGTTTCCAAAAAAAAATGCAATGTTTTGTTAATCCAATCTGCTAAAATGATTCTCCGATATTCCATTTACAAGTATTGTATTTTATGATTGTTAGCACGATCTTAAGAACACTATGGGATTCTTTAAAATTAGGTCCTTGGGCTAAGGGCATTGTAGGACAAGTAGAACAGCGTTTAGACTCCCCCTTTACTGTCCCCACTCAGAGGACAGAGTTACAGGGACAGGGTTAATTCGACTCGGCTGTTGATGCTGAACAAGAATATATATACTTATCATTATCGTTATCATTTGCAAAAACAATTGTTCAAAAATTGTTTGCATATTGAACATGAGGCTGAACTTAATGCTATTTAACATATTGCCATGAGTTTTTCTAAATGAATGAAAATATTGTCACGATTTCAAATGTCAAACTAGTGGCTATTACTACGATTATACACACCAAATTATTCGTGAAGTATGCTAAGTTTATTTCCTTAAGTATTTATCTATTTAAATAAAGCCATTGCCAGCCAGTTATGGCTGCATCATAGATAATCGACACTGTATGTTCACCAAGATTGTTGAATAAGTTCAGGGTATACAAGAAAATGTTGATTTAAGACAAATATAAAATAAATAGCTAATAAAAATGATTTTCATGAAGCGTAGCATACTTTTAAGGGCATTAATCATGACATGTTTTGTGTGTATAAATGTAGCAATTAACTTTACCATTTACGTTGTTAGCTAAATAACACACGATACGAAATTGGAAAACATAAAAAGCTACAAATTTAGGCAAAGTAAAGAAAACGTTGATGTGCGGAGTACCACTTTCAGTGGTCAGCAAACAAACTGTAAGTTTATATATCTTGGAAACTGAGGGTGATGTGAAAAAACTGATAACAGATTTGGAATCAGAACAGCCCAAATACCATTGAAATTTGGATGGAGTTTATGGTGACTTTTTCGCGATGTGTAATTAATTAAAGCAAAACATTATCTACTGCGATCTTCCAACGTCTGTTCCATTTTATATTCAATACTAATAAATAGATAAATATCCAAAAAAAAAAAACCAAAAAGCAAAACTCCATGGTGTCCAATTAACTCATTTCTAAAAGCAAGCTGCCTTTTTTTTCATTACCTTCGAAAACTTAACCACTTTTAAGAGCTCCTCCCCAAAAATGCGAGTTTAAAAATCCACTGCCTACCTTTGGTACTCGCCCCGCCCCCCTCTCACATACGCTTTTACTGTATGCGAATGTCGAAAGCATTTCCAATTTCAATTTTCTGCGCATCAGTTTTAAGCGCCTTAAATCTGAAATCTAATTACACGCCAGCCAAAAGACAAAAGTCCAAAAATATTTTTACCCCCCGCCGCAGATTTAATCACAGCTGACCGACAGAGCGAGAGAAGGTTCCTTCTCTCGCAGTTTTTCTCTATGCCAAATTTTGGAATTTTTGTGGGCCAACTTTTGGTGGAGCTGCTGATGCTGCTGCTGCTGCTGCTCCCGATGAGGCTGTGTTTAACCGCGTGAAATAATCTTAGCTGGCAGCAGTCAGTCCTGCTTTTGTTATTGTTGTTGTAGGTGACGAGCTGGTGGCATATGGCTGGTGGAGGGAGAGGGCATGGGCAAGGGGGGCGAGCAGCGCTTGTTTCATTATAACGATAATGCGCAGGCCCTGCGGCCATAACAGGCCAGCTAAGTTGGTGTCATATTTTCTGCAGCTTAAATTTCCCACAATCAGCCTCTTGGAATGGTCATTTGTTCATGTTTGGTCCTTTTCTTTTTGGTTTTTGTGGCTGTCCGGGAATGGGTGGACTTGTCTTAAAAATATGAAAACTTTTCTGTTATAAATTTATTTGGGGTTTTAAAGCAACCAAAATTTTAAGTTCTAAAATATTGCCTTACGTCAAAGTTTTAATAAAAAGTCTTCTACAAGATTTCTTCAAGATTTTACTGAGCTATTTTGGTTTTAAACTAATAAATTTCCCTTAAAAATACTTCCTTATCCTAAATAATATTTTTAAATTCTCCATTTAATACCGATTTCTGATCAATTTAGTTGGTTTTAGCTAAAACTTAAGATGTTTCCAAAAAGTTCCTTCTGATCTTTACACTCAAGTTGTTTGCTTAAACTCCTGTAAAACCATTAACATTGCATTTCTAGCAAATTATTTTGCCATCAAGCGTAAAAGTTAAGCTCCAAATGCTAATCTACCTCCGCCCGCACTCCCTTTTACACGCTCTGCCCACTTGGCCCACACTTTCAGCAAACGATTTGCATACACAAACGATAACATCATTTAAATACACATAAGCAGGAGTGGAACAGGAGGGGGAGGGGTCAACCTACTGTCATTAGTTTAATATTAAACAAAACGAAGCAAAAATGTCAATTGGGAAGCCGCAGTTGGCTCTTAAACCCAGAACAGAACACAGAGGGAGCGGGATTCAAGTCAAGGGCTTAGGAAAAAAATCAAGCGATGACAATGGCCATGTTGGCGGGGCCAAACCAAAGTAGCTATTCCTCTCTGGACCCGCTGCATTGTAGTTGTAGCTGGCATCCGCATCCAGCAGACCAGACAGGCGTAAGAGCAGCAGCAGCAGCGGTGGTAGCAGCAGCCAGGAGCCAGAATGTGTATGCCAAACGCTCCACTTTAAGTGCAGCAGGAGGGCAGAAGGAACAAAAACTACTACTCGGGGAATGGGTGGCCTGATAAGCAGCTTATCTTCATTTCTACAACCCCCAGCGTTTATTTTTCTCTCTGTGTCTCTGTTGATGTTTGTTTGTGTTGCTGTTGTTGCTGCTGCTGCTGCTGCTGTTGCTGCTGCTGCTGTTGCTGTTGCCATTGTCGTTGTCATTTTGAATGCGAATTGTTGTCGTCGTTTTTGGTACGCAAAATGTGTAATGGCATTTCGTCAGACGGAGCATGAAAAAGCGAGGCAAAAGCTTTAGTGATAAGGCCGGGCCAGGAGTGGGGGTCTAGCAGGAGGAGATTGAGGATGTGTATGTGCGTGACAAAGCGAATTTTCCGTCCCTCTCTCTCCCATTTTCTCTCTCCCTCTCTCTTTTTCTGTCTCTTTCAGTGCTGATGCCTTTTTTGGCTTGCATTTTAATGCTTTTTTAATGCACTCGGCAAACAACGAAATGGCCAAAAAGTATTTCAAGTTTTAGACTAGAAAATTTTGGCAAGACTACTTATGTATAATAGCCCCATGCTACAGTAAATGCTGCGTAAATAGAATCCTTATAAACTGTTTATTTAATATAAATTAAGCTTCGAAGAAATTTTGTAGCTTATTTTATATTATTATTCTAATGGCTTGCAGATTGTAAAGTGGCCTGGTGTGGTGCAGCGGGTAGTGTGTGTGCCTGCTGTGAATGAAATTGTGGGGTTTTCTTTTTAAAAACTTAAACAGCCGGTCACCTTCACCAGCTTTTGGCGCCATTTGCGTAAGAACTAACTTGCCTTACTGGCATTAAACTGTAGGTCGCATTCTCTTGTGTGAAAATTAAAAGAACACAAGCCAAAAGATTGAGAGAAGCTCGGCTTGGCCCTTTGGGGGGCTTTAAAGACAATTTTTTATATGTAAAATTCATTGTAAATTAAATTGAACGGAAGAGTTTGTCTAGTGAACGTCTCTAACACCAGGATATTGGACTTTCCAGAAACGGTTGGAACCTTCACTTAGGTTGGAACCTTCTTCTCTCCTTGAATTACTGCCTTCAAGCACTGATTTGTCAAGTTGCTCTTAGCTTAAAGTGCAAGGTTCTGGTTCCAGCCAGAGTCTGTGACCATGGACTAAGGACCAAAAATCCTCTTTGTCTATACTGTCAACATATCCACCCAACATTTGGAAGATCGTTTGAATGAGTCTTTATCGAGAGCTTTTGATGATTGATAAGAAATAACTTTCGTGTGTGATTGAAAAAAGACTCAAAAATGGCTCATATGCTTAAAATATGATGTATTAAAATTAGACTCTAAAAATGCTTGCAAAGGGTTCGAAACTGATCAGAAGAAGAACGACTCTTCAAGAGAAAGAGAAGTGAAATCCCAGCAAAAATTTTATGAAATTTTTTATCACATTCGAGTCTTTGTCGAGTCCTCATTGTGATTAAAACAGTCATAAATGCGCTCATTTACTGATCATAGATGATACTTTAGTTGGGAGAATATTGTACCCTAGCCGCGACTCTTCATGAAGAGTCATTTTTGACCTGTTCTTCTGATTTAGTTTCGAATCATTTTCGAGTCATTGAGTTATTAATCATCAAAAAGATTCGGAAAAAACTCATCAAGATGATTTTTGTGAAAATTATCTTCCAAATGTTGGGTGGGTACTTAGGCCCAACACTTGGATGATCATTCTATCAAAAATCCTCTTGATGAGTCTCATTCGAGTCTTTTTGATGATTAAAAAGATATAGCTTTGATGTGTGATTAAAAGATGACTCGAAAAAAACTCAAGCAAATGCTTTAAATGTGGTCTAATGAAAGACGACTAGAAAAAGACTCGTAAAGGACTCGCAAATGAGTCGAAACAGATCAAAAGAACGGGTCAAAAACGACTCATTAAGAAGAGTCGTGGAAAGGGTTCCATTTTCTCCAAGCGAAAGTATCATTCGTGCTCAGAAAACGAGCGCATTGACGACTCGAGATCAGTGATCCTTCACATCTAAAAGAGATCAAATAGAGGTTGACAAACAGAATGAAATCCTGTCAGGAAAACGAACCAAATCTAGCATTATTTCCGCCAGCATCTCTTTCCCACCTATGCACAGTGGATCCAATAGCTCTGCTAGCAGAATTAAATTAATAACTTTAGTAAATTAATAGATATTTTAATGAAACTTTGTACTTACAGTTTTTAATTAATTTTACGTATATTATCCAAATTTCAATGTCCTACGTTCGGTATTTCCCATAGCTCCCATACAAATGTTAAAAAAAAACATTCAACAATATACATTTTCACATTTTTTTTTTAATTTTTTAGTGTTTTGTTTTTTAATTTACATTTTAACTAATTAGTTTGTTTTCTAAATATTAATCTTTAATCGTTACTATTATTCGGAATCTGAATCTGAATCTTCAGAATCATTATTTAAATGTGGGAAATTTATTAAAAGGCCAGCAACAACTTTATCAAATTTAATGGACTTAACAGAATTTGTTGACATTTTAGACAATTATGTTATAAGTGGATCTGAAGACACGAATAATGCGTGCATAACATCTTCCATTGTATTAGTTCGATTGTTCTTTCGAGAATGATGCTCCCTTATATTCCGGCAATCCTTATTCCTGGCTTCCAGGGCTTCTTCAGACATCATGCCAATAGGAAGACCAACATGCTTTATGATGTCTGCACCATGAATTAATATCTTATGGATAGATGATGGCATATAAAACCATGGATACAATTGGACAAACATTTCAGCTGATTTCATTGCAAATGAACTAAATGCATCGATATTGATTTCATAGCCACTAGTTAATGCACGTAAAATGACACTAAAATTATAAATGAGAGCCTCACTAACTCCTGTGATGCGTGATACCAAATCAGGTTGGCTGAAAAATCGTCTAGCTGTATTACCATTGTTGGTGTTGCCACTACCAGCCATTGGTATGTCCACTAAAATACCCATTTCTTTCCTTAGTTCTGACTGTATTTTTAATTTTCTAGCTTCCACCTCCGGCTTATCTGTGCCGCGAACTTGCCATTTTTTAATGGAAAGTCTGTAGGACAAATGTAAAACACATTCAAAAAATCTAATCCACGCATGAAGACTAGATAAGCCATACTTCAATAGATCTGAGTCAACCGGGTAACGTTTCACCAAATCCAAATTGTTCATGTCTTTAGGTACTGCTCTACAAATTCCACATGTCTGTGTGGATGCTTCTGCTAGAACACCAAATGTTTTACCATCCACCATCGTCAAATGAAATTCATGGAGTATGGTATATGAGCTGGTCAGTGTTGGCTTGATGGACTTTATTTGGCTTATAACATTGTCAGTCTCTAAAGTTATTAATTCACTTGTCTCTTTCTGACAAATGAGTTTTATGGGACGACAATAGCGGGTTGATGAAGGTCGCGTGTTCTTCCACAATATTGTCGAACCAAGCTGAACTTGTAATGGTACAAGGCAAACAGTAAATAAATGCTGATCGACCATACTTGTTTCACCATCTTGGAACTTTTGGCGATAGGTCGCGTGGCCACTGCTTCCATCGCAACCCCATTTGTATATTGCAGTCAAACTTCTGTTATTATTTTCCTCTAAAACATGATTTTCAACAACCTGCGAGTGGGCATTTATGATACGGCTTACCGTATGATCTACTAAATTCTGTAGAGTTATTTCAGCAGAATAATCGGTTACTTTAAGTCCGTAATTTCTTTAATATCGTTGTCAGATAAGTTTATGTTCTTCAAAATTGTGCCAAAAACATATTCATTTAGCACCAACAATTTCCTTGATACGACACTTTCGCCAAGCCACATGCAAAACAGAACGCGCTTTGGGACTGACATTTCACCTAAAAAGTGCAATAGCCTTAAGAGTTGGACGTAGTTGGTTATCATTTTGGACATTTTCACTTCACAAGAACTCACACTTTACAAAAATACTAAAATTAGCTTGAATACGGTTGAATAACGTTAATTACAGTCCAATAAAGACAGTAAAACGCTCAAAAACAATTCTTGCTAAGTCAACTTACAAATAACACATTTTCAAGCTACACATATAAAGACGGGCCACGAACATACAATTTGTATTGAGTACATACCTTATTTTAAGGGATACAAAAGTTATTTATATTAATATACTTAAATATATCACTTCTTTTGATAATTTAATACGAATCACAAATAACCTCAAATCTTTGTGTAAACACGTGCCGCAAATAAGTTAAGTTTCAAAGCTCGCAGCTGATCAGCGATGCACTAAAAAGCTCATTCAAAAGCTTTTTTGAGCTTTGCAGAGTGTTACCAATTATAAAAAAACAAAACTAAACGCAATATTTATACTTAAAAAATATACTTTTATTCTGCTAGATTTTAGATTGGATCCACTGTGCTATGGTCATAATTGAATGGTTGGATATCGGGCTATCGATTACCGACTACGAAATTCGATACTTGAAGCAAAATAAGACAATTTTAACATTATTTTGCATTTCTTTGGAGCTGTTGTATGTAAAAAGCATATGCCAAAAATAGAATATGTTATTGATCTAACTTCTTTATCCAATGGCTCTGAATAAAGTGAAAAGGATACAAATAAAATGGATCTTAAAATAAGATAATTTTGACATTATTTCTCCATTACTTTCGAGGTTTTTATTATAAAAAGTAAATCGATTGTATCATATTCCTTCACCAATAGAGCTGAATAAAGTGAAAAGGATATAAAAAATGGAATCTTAAAATGGATATTTCAAAGAATCTTTCTACGAGGTATCCTTTGCTGTATACCTTTCCTCTCCCTTCCGCTTCCCACATTACGAACTTAAACCCTCAGCCTTAGAAAGATATAAACTTCTTTTCACCATTTTTATACAGTTAAAACTTATAAGTTTATCGTCATGTTCACCACTTTATAAGGACTTCCCTATTAGCTTATGGGTTGACTTTAAATCCCAGAATCTACCGTATAAATAAAACTACAATAACAACGAAAAACATACGTTAAACATTTAATTACATTTTTATTGCCACCTTCAGCTCTTCTTGGGGTCACCAAAGTTTGTTCAATTTGTCCTACAGCAATTCGCTTGAGTTTCGGCAATTATGTATTTATTTTCATTAATTTGTCAAATTTTTAAAGAGCAGCCTCCCTCCCTCCTCCCTCCCTTCCTTCCCTGTTTGCCGAAAAATGTGTTAATTAAATTAAGAGCCAAGACAGAAAGCGAACGAACAGCGCTTCCCCAAAAACGACACCAGCTGCTTGTGGCATGCCAACAATGAACAATGGGGAGCATGCCAACACCTTTCAGGTAGGTGGCAACCACTTCTTTCCTTGCTCTTGCCGTTCCTGCTGCTGCTGTTGACGAGAGAAATGTAAAACACTTTTGGTATGACAGCTGAAATGTCAGTTAAGCATGAATTGCCCGGGAACGACAGAGAAGCAGGAGTAATGAAAATGAGGCAACCTCTTCTGGCGCACTCAGGTGGCCGGGCAGGCAAATGGCCAGAATCCAAAACTGACAACTGAAGGTGTTGTAGTTGGCTACAGCTTCGTTATTGTCCTGGTTTTTTCTGTTTTTGTTCTTCTGGCATCTTCTTTTGGTGTCAGCGGGTTAAATGCAAAGTTAAAAGAGATGAAATGAAGCTGAACGGGCAAATGGTGATTGTTGTTAAAGGATTTTTGAGCACATTATTTTAAATCGAATAAAACTAAAGCAAATAAAATTGTTGGTTGCAATGCTGGAAGTATAAGGACATATTTCGGTGTAACGCAAAATAGCCAAATAAAAAGCAAACTTGCATTGCAATTAATAGTCATACATAGTCAGGACTTAGACTGATGAGTTTCTCTCAAAACAGTCAGTAACTTCAATCAATCCCGTCTGGCAATCAAGTAAGTAAGATCAAGTAATCGATTCTGTTTTTAACTTTGTTATCTGATGCCTCAAAGCAAAAAGTCTCATCAAAAACTTAACAAAAACCAGATTTGTTTGCCCAATTTGAATTTTAGTAAATATTATCGACGACCTGGAGAAAAAATGTAGCTGATTTCAGGCATGATTTCAGTACTAATCTCATGGGTGAGTTTAAAGGGAAATACTGAAACATGACTGAATGAATTTAAGATTCATATCAATTTGAAATGGGCTAGTTAACTTGATATTTTGCCTTACATTTTCATATCAATTGGATACTCTAGCATTTACTTTTGACCATGATGAGAAAGGGACATATAGAAAATGTGAAGATGGATAGGGACAAATAGTGTTACATTTCGAGACTTTTAGCAACGTAACGAAATATTTAAGTAAGCTCTGCGATGTTTGACCTTAAGCGTGTCCGATGGTGGAGTACGAAAAAATGTCATTCCATTCGTGTTTTTAATGTTAGAGATCGTAAGTTCGAACCCTAGCCAAGGATGTATATTAAAACAAGAAAGAAAGTCGGTCAAGCCCGACTATAACATACTCTGTACCAAGAAATTTTGTCTTTTGATCATTACTCGAAAACCGTTCATCCGATCTTCTTCATTCCTTTGGTGGATCGATAAGTTATTCTGATAACTAAATATGTCCAGAAGGAACAAGCCATCTATCTTCAAAACTGTGGGAGATATGACGTTTTTTCTAAATTGCGGGGGCGGGAGGGGGCGTGGCCAAAATTCAAAATAAACTTGATCTGCCTGCAGACATAAGAAGCATATGTCCCATACACGTCAAACCTCTATCTCTTACCATCTCTGAGATCTGTGCGTTCATACGGAGAGACAGACGGACATGGCTATATCGACTCGGCTGTTGATGCTGATCAAGAATATATATACTTTATGGGGTCGGAGATGCTTCCTTTTGGATGTTACATACTTTTGCACAAACTTATAATACTCTATGTACCTACGGTACAGAGTATAACAAGTAAGGGCGCTGCAGTCGAGTTTCCCGACCACAAAATACCCTGTTCATTTATTTTCATTTATTTGTTTTTGAATTTTTGAAGATGTCATCCTAAATGTAGGCAATACTTTTCTAGTCCTGATCAACAACTGGGGGGCTGCTTTTATCAGCTCAACTGTTTCGCTTATAACTCCGGTCCGATCTGATTGTACTTTTCAGAATAGATAGATATTGAGCCTAGCTTGATGTATACTAAACCACGAAGCTCTAACTTGAAAATTGTGGATCTGACGGCTTTTTAGGTCTTGGATTTATAGAAGAGGTCTAGGTTTTTTGGGGATAAAAGGGGGACGGGGTGGAATTTTTCAAATCTGAAACAAACTTGATCTGCGTACAGCATAAATCTACCTTCGTGCAAAAATTTGTGGCTCTATCTCTTATAGTCTCTGAGATCGACGCGTTCATACAGACAGACAGACGGACAGACGGACGGACGGACAGACGGACATGGCTATATCGACTCGGCTGTTCATGCTGATCAAGAATATATATACTTTATGGGGTCGGAAAATTTTCCTTCTCCCTGTTACATACATTCGCACAACTTCATGATCCCCCTTTTCCCATTTTCAATGGAAACAGGGTATAAAAAAATTCTAAAAATAGTTACTTCGATGTTTTCTGATTCTCTACAAAGCTGTTTATAAAACTAAGAAAAAAAATACAGAGTGAATGCTGGCTGTATAGGATGATTAATCTGTCATTTCCAATACTTTTTTTTTAATGTATCAAAATTTCATTTTTAAATATCAATTTGATCTTAAAATATTGATTTTATATGCTCGAAAATGTCAGTTTAAAACTAAGCACTTTTGGGAAAAAATTAAACATTTTAATGGCACGGACTTAACTAAAGACATAAAACAACAAGATGCATAGCGATTATAATAGTGAATAGCAAGGAAAATTGATTTATTTAGATTTATTTTTGTAGTATTCTAGATCTATAAGTTTCATTAAGGACCTTAAGCTCTAAGTGTGACCCCGATCTGGAGTCAGGCGGAACTAGGAGTTATTAAGACTTATATGTTATTAGCGCTAGTTTCAAGGGCAAAGTAACATTGATATTGGTGAACAAATTATTTACTTACTATATGCATTAAGATCTAGATCAGTTTTCTAGTTACAATTTAGAAACTTAGACACAGCTGTACAATTTTTCAAGAATATTTTCAGAATTTTAATACCGATCTTCGATTTTACATGAGTGTGCAGTGCAAGTGTGAAGTCTGCCGAACAAACTTTGCACACTGACGGCACACAAATGTAACTCGAAGGTCCACATTGCAATATTCCCTTCACATTTCCCTGATACTCCCGTTAAGCATCTGGTTGTTCTATAACTTCGTCTAATCTACATATTTATGAATAGAACAATTCGATTTTGTACAGAAAGATTATTTTAACTGGATTATTTTAAAAAAACAAATAGTTTTGAGGCATCTTCTATATAGCTGCTATGAGTCAGATAAACTAAGATTTTGCTCTGTTATTCGTAGGTTCATATGACATATAGCTCTATGTAATAGATAAGAAAACGGCTCTTAGTACAGTAAATCCTTGAAATCTGACATATGATTATCGAAAACCGCATGTCAGAACGATCTGGTATCTGGGGACAAACCTTGAAGCCAGGTGTATTAGATTTAGGATCCGAAAAAATATAAAACTAGGCATAATTTCTGGACTATAAGAAGTAATTTTTTTATGTAAGCCTGAGTTGTTAGTATAACACTAGGCAACAGAATCCAGTATATAGATGGTTTGACGTGATGAACCATTTCCGTAAACAGATTCGTGCTCAGAACCCGGAAGTCAGCTAGAACCACCAGCTACCCTTCAATACAAGATTCAAAGAAGTCTAATTTGATTGCCTTTTGTTATTATTTAATAAAATTAAGAATTTAGCCTGAATCAGAAAATTTACGTTTTTATTCTAAGAAGTTCGATTTCGCATACAATTTTTATGGATCATCTCAAGGGTGGGGTATTCCTTATTGTAAAAAAATAATAAAATTCAGAATGCGTTTAATTTTCCTTATCCTTATAGTTCTTATTTTGTGGACTAGAACAAGGCTTTAAAAAGTAAACTTGTTCATGGTATAAACCGCTTCAAGTGTGCAGTAAAAAATTATCCCATAAAGTTGTTGTTTATAATAAATTGTCAAACTGTTTAAAAAGAATTCAAGCCCATTTATTTCGTTTTAATTTTCATTTTATTTTTATTCCTTGCATTCCTTTGGCCTGTTTTATTATGCAAGTTTCATTGGAATTCTTTAAAAAACCTTTCGTTTTGTGCTGCTTAATTACATTTGTGTGTGTTTGCCTTATTTATTTTGCAGGCTTCCTCCTGGAAGGAGTCACGCCAACGGCACCACCGGATGTACCGCCGCGTAATCCGACAATGACTCGCATGCAAAATGGTCGTTTAACCGTTAACAATCCAAATGATGTTGACTTTGAGCCATCTTGTTTGGTGCGAACGCCATCGGGCAACGTTTACATTCCTAGTGGAAATCTAAGTGAGTATTCCACCAATCTATAGCATATGCAAATCCAAACAGCGCCCCCCGCACTCCCCCTGCGGTCCAGCAAAAAGCCACTTGACTCATTTGCAAGAGAAATTCCATTTGCCATATTGCCATAAAAATGCAAAAAGCTCAAAAAAAAGGAGAAAAATGGATTGAAAAAGGCCGCAGCATTTTCTGCAAATTTTCAGCTCTTTTGTTTCCGAGCGCCTAAAATGCCGCCATACATTTGCCATTTATTGTTTTTCCCCCAACAACCTTGTTTGTTTTTTCGCGTGTGTGTGTGTGTGTTTTCTCTATGCATATCCGCAAGCAGGCTTTAGGGATAAAAACATTCGAAAGTGGAGTGAAAATAGTCGACAACAACAACAGCAACACTAAACAAACCCAAAAAAACCCAACGGCCGCAGGGGCCTCCAAATAAAAGGGCAAACTAGTAAACAACTGCGGCTTTTCTATTTTTTTCGTTATTTTTTCCTTTTTTGAGAGCGTAATGGAAAGAGAGAGTTGACTTTAAAAAAAATTTGGTTTTGAGAATTTTTCCAAAAATCCAACTCGAACGACTTGAATAGCAGCACAGCCAAGGCTGCTGCCCCTTCAGTTATTAAGCCACAAAAATGCATCAATTTATTTCGCCCATTTGCCTGTTTAAAGCTTTAAAAGCCCTTCAGTTCACCAACTCTGGCCATGCACAAGAGTATGCTGTACATTTTGGTGCAAATGCAAAAGCAAAAGCCGAATCACAGCCTGGCTCCCATCAATATGTCGACTTTTGTTTTGGAAAGGGGAGAGCCGAGGCAATTTATATGCAATTTTTCTGCTGAGCATATATATTTTTTTAACTCTTGGCCAAACTTTTGTTTCGTTTCGTTGATAACTCCCATGTGTGTGTGTGTGTGTGGGTGTGTGTTTATCCAATCGTGCAGAATGCCCATTTTATATATACGTATGTATATTTGCATACCCCCCACTCAGTAGAAATTTTTTAAAAACTACATACATATAGGCAGCATAATATGAACAAAGTTTTGGTAGGCCGCTTGGGCCATGCATTTATTCATTTGGAACTTTTTGCTTTGTTTTTTTATCTCCCTCCCTCCCTCTCTCTCTTTTTGGCTTGGGTGCCAAAAGTCAACAAATAATATTTTTGCATTTACAATGAAAATATCCAAGGCATGGAGCAAAAGTCTCAATCTCAATTTGCACTCAAATTTAATAATCAATATGCCTTGACAACCCAAATTTTGCGTTAAATGTTTATCAATTTATGCGCATAAATGCAAAATAGACATTTAAATTAAATTAGATGCAAAAATGTGCATGAAAGGCCAGCATTCGGTTGCAATTTATCGGGCGCAGCTGCGTCACGTGCTGGCAGTGTCTTGAATGAAAAATGTGTCAGAGAGAGGGAAAAACTGTGTGTGAAAAATAAAGGAAATCAAGACAAAGCTTTGGCATACATAATACGGAGTACAAGCTTGTGTGTGTGTATATTTTGTACAAATGCAGCAAAAAAGTAAACAAAAGGCGGCACACAAACAAATGCACATACCGGAGCCCCCAAAAGTATGCTACACAAATGTATACACATGAGGCTTCGGCGGTGGGGGATAAAAAACAGCGCGAGCGAGCGAGCGGCAAGGCAGGCAGGCAGGCAACAATGCGCGTTTTGTTTTGATGCCATTTTGTTTATTTCTTTTTTACGTTACACATTTTTTTTTGCGCAATTTTCTGTTGATATTTCAGTGCGAGAGCTCAAAGTGTTTGTAACACAGAAAACGCATCACCAGAATTAAGATGAAACGACAGTTGTTCTTTAAAACTATACTAAATGTTGCTTAAAAAAAATTAAGTCTGAAATTCCATTAACTGTTTGATTAATCTCTAGAAAATCGGTTTAGAAAAAGGATTACAAATTTGAGTAACAGAATTTCATGTCACTTTATATCAAAAATACTAGATTGATTTTTAAAATAATGGAAAATGGCAAAATTTATTGGTTTAAACTTCCACTTTCTTCATATCTCAGCAAGCGCTTTTAACAGGAATGCAAACCGGTTCAGAAACGAACCAAGATTTAACTGAAACGCTAGATTGATACACCAAATCATAAACCACTCAACAAAACGGTTCTGGTTCAGTTCGGCTTAGTTTAGTTAACTGACGAGTTTTAAGACGTAAAACGCTTACCTTTAATGATACAATGAAACTTCTAAATGGGCAAATTTTCATCAATTACCTAAAAAAGTTACATTTGATTTTTGATTAAACTACGAATTGCTGATGAATTGATTGAACCACCGAAACCAACCTTAACCGTTTCAGAAACCATGAAATCAACAGAATCGGAGGCTTAAAAGCTGCTTGAACTATTCCCTATTTTCGAGCGGCTTTACAGATTTTGGTAGGTTCCTCGTTTGCCTGAAGCCACCAGGCTAACCCCAAAATTTACCATAAAATGTCCCAAATAAGAAGTTAAAATAAGAGTTACTTCAGCAAACCAGCCTAAGATGTTACAAATATATGGATAAATATTCCTGCCAAATATAATCTGTGCTCCAATGTTCCATTACCAGCACTAACACCGTTATGGCGGCTAACGCTCGTTTTATAAACTACATAACAGTTCTAGTAAAATGAGGGAAATTTTATTTAGAAGAGAGCCAATGGCAGTGTTTAAAATTATCATAATTTTTTTTTTCCTTTCTCATAAAAGAAATTAAATTTAATATTCAATATTTGTTAAAACAATAAAAATTATGATATAACTATTATTTTTCCATTTTTATACCCCATCCCCATTGAAAATGGGAAAAGGGGGATTATGAAGTTCTGCGAATGTACAGGGTTGTCCATATTCGACGGACCCATCTGGCAACGCCATAACTTTTGACAGAGATGTCAGATCGCTTAATGACATACCGCTTTGAAGCGTCAGTCCAAGCAGATTTTTACCATGGAACAATACACGTCACGCGAGCGCTCTGAAATAGTTGAAATTTACATTCAACAGAACAAGTCAATTGTGAAAACTCAACGTGCTTTTAAAAAATTAAAATTTCACATTGAATGGGACCGTAAATAAGCAAAATTGCAGTCACAGTTTGGTGCGGCGTTAGTGCGAAAACGGTCATTGGGCCGTTTTTCTTCCAAAATGAAAATGGCCATGCTGTTACCATCAACCAGGAGCGTTATCGCGACATGATGACCAATTTTGTGATGCCAATTATTCGTCGAAAGCGTATGAGGCAGTTCTGGTTTCAACAAGACGGCGCTCCACCGCACACAAGTCGCATAACAATCGATTTTCTGAAGAAATTGTTTCCGGGCCGTTTGATGTCGAAAAGTGGTGATTTGGACTGGCCACCGCGTTCGCCCGATTTGACGCCGCCTTCTTCTTGTGTGGATATTTGAAGTCAAAGGTTTACGTTAACAAGCCAAGGACCGTAGAAGAGCTCAAGGACAACATTCGTGAAGAAATAGCCGCTATTCCGGCCGAAATGTTGGCGAAAACGATGGAAAATGCTGCAAAAAGGGCACAATACGCCATCAACGCCAGAGGCGGCCATTTGAGAGATATCATATTCAAAAATTGATGTAAACAAATCTACTTGGAACAAATTAAATGATTAAGATTGCCAACCGCCAAATTTTTATTTTTTCTTTGATTTTTTTAAAAAAAACATGGGTCCGTCGAATATGGGCAACCCTTTATGTAACAGGGAGAAGGAAACATTTCCGACCCTATAAAGTATATATATTGTCCGTCTGTTCGTCTCCATGAACGCGTCGATCTCAGAGACTATAAGAGATAGAGCCACAAATTTTGGCATGAAGGTAGGTGTATAATGTATGCAGATTTCCCCTTCCCCCATTTATCCGGAAATATCCGTCAGATCCACAATTTTCAAGTTACAGCCTAGTGTAATATACATCAAGCAAGGCCTAATATCTATATATTGTGAAAAGTACAATCAGATCGGACAAAAAACACCGAATCTTTAAACGAAACAATTGACCTTGTAGAAGCAGGGAGTACCGCATCGTCAGTTAGAGCTGAAACCGCTAAAACGGTACAAAATAATGTTGCCAACTTTCAGGATGACCCTTTAATAACTGTTACAAAAACCGCTTACAATCAAATTCAAAAACAAATATTAATTTATTTAATTACAAACCAATCCATAATTTAGGATTAAAGAAATGCCTTCGTGTGTACATATGTGTGATTGTGCGTGTATACATTCTTCAAAATATAAGTGAATACAAATGTACAGGGTATTTTGTAGTCGGGGCTCTTACCTGCAGCGCCCTTAGTTGCTTTTAAATGAAAATTAAAGAGTTTATTCCGATTTTAGTGAGCAGCTAAATCAGCTTAACGTATATCTAGCACCTTTATGGAAAGAGATTTGGTTTTATATAAGTCCAAAAAAAGGTTAGTTACAGCGATTATTTCATTATTTAAGCCATCTCTTGATTTTAAAAGGATTTTGAGACTCTTTACCTAAGTTACACAGAAGTTATATGAAGCTTATGCAAAATTATTGAACAGCCAGAAGAAAGCATCTCCAACAATATGCAGGATATATATTCTTAATCAGCAGCCATGTCCATGCTTAACAAAATTCTATAGAAAGCTTTATTAAACAATAAAAATACTGGAACTAGTACCAATTGTGGACTGAAACTGGAACGTATTGAACCTTGTTGGTTTAAAATTGAAAGCAGTTTCTTAAGTACCTTATATATGCTTTAAAAAATTAGTTAAGTCTCTGACAAAATAATCAGACAAACCAATTTTGTTTCCATGTTCAAATTCAAACCGCTTGAATAAGCGAACTTAACTCTCACCACACATGGATATCTCCACATATCCCCCCTCCTGTTCATTTACCGCACTGTTAGCCGCACTCAATATCAATAAATCTTCAACAATCTGCAC
This sequence comes from Lordiphosa fenestrarum, assembly GCA_035044985.1. NCBI lineage: Eukaryota > Metazoa > Arthropoda > Insecta > Diptera > Drosophilidae > Lordiphosa > Lordiphosa fenestrarum. Next base: position 133,618 of record JAWNNO010004790.1, on the reverse strand, counting down.
TCAAAAATCAAAAGATACACACACTCTCTTACACAAACACACAGACACACACACACAGCACAGCACAGACAGGCGAACATAAAATGCCAATTTCTAGTTTTGCCAAATGGTTATTGCACGGCTCTATAAATGCAGCAACAACATGAACAACAACAACAACGCAAATACATACGTAACCTGGCCAAAGCTCTCACCTATGGATAGAGCCACAGAAGCTGAGTGGGTGGGAAGCTAAGTGCAGAACAGGAACACGAAGGCAATTTGTTGCGTCAAAAAAGGAACCGAACCCAAACAAAAAATTTAAATGGAGACTGGAGTTCAGGTTTCCGCACTAAATAAAATTAAAATTGTGCGTGGAACTGCATATATGCACGTACGGACGTACATATGGCGGGTCTCTGTACTTAGCACAGGCATAAAATATAAATTACTATGCTGCGGCCATAATAAATTTCAGTTTGCGTAAAAACGTAAAATGTACACTACATCTATCCATGGACGAGGGAGGCAAAAACCCATTATGAATGAATTTAGTAGCCACAGCGGCAGCAAAAACCAAAGCTTGCACTTCCCCTGCCGCCCCTTACACATTTTATACAAATTTAAAGCACTTGCTGCTATCTGAGGACCAGGGTATGAGGAAGGCAAATTTACGAGTACTTCCCTGACTGGACAGCTAACGATAAACCGAAGAGAGAGAAACCAGTCGAAAGCAATAACTGGACTCTCGGTTCGAAAGTTAGTTGAAGGACACACACACACAGACAGACGGACAGACAAGGCAGACGAACTGTAGGCGTAGCCTTCTCTCTAGTCTAGGCTGCATGTCTGGCCTTTGGCTAGCGCGGTCAATGACAGCGTCAAGTTTTTGCAAACTAACCTCGAAAAAGCAATAAAAAATTAAAGCAACAGTGAAACAGGGAGAGGGGGGCAGGAGAGGAGCAGTGGAAGGTAAAGTAGATGCCGCATCAAAATGCCGCAATGGTCTGTTATTATAATGAAAACGTAGCTCAAGAGAAAAATACAAAAAAATATAGTTTGTTAGTTGAGCAGACGGCGGCACGGAAGCCAGTTACATTTGCATGCACAATGTCCAGTTAGCTGGCTGCTGGCTGCTTCATTCAAGTGGTTACCAGGCGGTAGGATCCTGCCTCAGGATATACAGCTGCATTGAGTGGTGGGAAGGGGGAGGGGCACTTCAAATGCGCTCGCTTGTATTCATTAACAATTTAAAGTCATGGAAACACGAAAGGATTAACAATTGCAAGTGTCCAATCATGGGATTTTTCTGCCTAAAAGTAAACAAAGTTTTTAATGAAAACAAGCTAAAATTTGTTTGCTTTACATTGCTTGGACTTCTGCATGTGGTGGTACTATTGGCTTAATCTCAGACCCGACCCGTTTTATAACTATAATTACTTGTAGTTTTTCATTCTGCTGCGCCTTTTCCTTTAGATTCGCTGAATTTAAGTGATCTTGTAGAATTTTACAGACTACACAAAGAAAAAAGGGATTGTTGATGTTCTATAGTATGATTTTGGTAGTTAAAACATTTTTTTGGATATTTAAATTTCCATTTAATGTTAAATTGAGCTTAGGTTTTCATCCAACTGAGCTGAAAATCATCAAAAGGATATTTATAAATATCCATTCCAAATAGATCTTAATTTATCTGTGAAAGAGTAGAACAAATTGTCATTCTGAACCCATTACAAGATTGAACTTAATCTGGGGTATTCTAATTCTTTGAAGGTTGGCTTTGATAATAACAAAATATTTTAATAATTTATATTTAAGAAAATACAGTTTTAAAATAATTTTATGATCCAAAGTCGTATTTGATTAGAGAATTTGACTCTAAAATTTCAAAATTGCCAACTTAGTCAATATTTAAACGATCTCAAAAGTTGATGTTGAAGTTGAAGTTAATATTTATCTCCCTAACATTGGTAAACTTAAGAAAGAAATAAAACCACCTTCCAATATAACGATCTACTATCTAAATTGAAGCACGAATGTTCCTAAATTGAGCACTTCAACTATTTTGAAGCCTGCAAATAAGCCAACTTATCGATACGACATAAGCAAGTATCGATAAGTTGGCTTATCGATGATTTTGTAAGACGATATATATATGGGAATATATTAATTCCCATACGAATTGTTATAATCGATATTTCTGAAAGATAAAATGCCAAATGATAACGTACTTTGGCTACACATTTTTACTTCTTAGTAGGCGGTTTAGAACAATTACGAACTTTCCATTCTGGGAACACACTTTACTAAAATTTTGTAAGCAACTGCTATATTCTTTTTAATTTTCTCTAAAAACTTTTTCCATTTGTTAAATATTAATTAATAATTAAATCGATATTTTGTAATTAATTTATCGATATTTTATAATTAATTTATCGATATTTTTTAAAATCGATTTTTTGAATTTTGATTTCATCGATTACAGCAAAATAAAAATTATCGACAACCTTTACCCAGCATTTGCAGTATTTACTGGTCACTCTTCAACCTACTTAAGCGTACAAGACAAAACATCTCAGGGCTCAACAACTTGAAGCAACATTTTTTTTGGTTGTCTCTAAAAGTATTCAACATATCTACTCAAAGCGACAGCAAATTAATGTTTTCTAAACTAGCTCTTTGTACTTACTGATAAGCAGTTTCCCCCCAGGCGCTTACTTGGCTAAAACTTAACCCAGAACATCGCTCCTTAAAAAGCAATCTTTTTATCTTTCCGCACATAGTTTGCATACACAGACCCCTTTTAGTGCTTCCTAAAAATTTACTCTCCAGAACTTAATTAGAGGACCTAGACAAAGTTTTCGTTTTCTTAAAGCATACTTTTAGGTGCTTGCATGAAATAACTTTACTCCAAGCATCTGTGAACTTCAACCCCTTGTACATCGGCACAAAAATAACATAAAGCGCACTCCCATTCCTCGTCCCTGCGCGCCACCCTCTGCAAAAAGTATGCAAAGCATGAAACAAAACAATGTTTCAGCTTGAGAGTTTTGTCAACGATGTTTTCGTGGGCATTTTTATGCTGCATAATTATAAAGACTGTGATGCAATGCAAAGCTTGCATAATTTATATGTTTTTAATGATTTGCGCCTCTCTCAACTTCCACTCTTTTTCGCTTTCAAATGATTTTGTATGTAATTAAAATGGCAATGCACATGACTGGGCTTTTGTTGCCCGGATTCCTGGCCCCTCATCACATATAAATATGTTAATTAAAATAATGTTACCCCAGCGTCTAAGGAAAAAATGGCTTAGAATAGCTTTACTATGCAGCAAGAAACAGAAGGAACACACATGTGCATGAAGTGAGTTCCCTGCAGGCTCGCTTTGTCGCCATTTTTGCATATACATGCCACGCTCAACGCCTTTTAACAAACATCAACGCCACACGCCCCACCCCGCCCAGCAAAGCCACAAACTCATTACATGACATTACGTATACGCAGGAGCAAAAGATGGTAAACAAGCAGCAAGCATGATGACTTCCGTTGTGGGAAATGCCAACAGTCTGGCATAACGTCTTTTGTGCTTTTTGCTTATTCAAAATAAATTAAAAATGGAAGATGTGGAAAATGCAGCCAGCCAGCCAGCCAGCCATCCAGGCATCGCATAATTATGAACTTGAAAATCTACGTTCCTAAGCTGTTGCGGTACTCCTTGGAAGTAACAGAGAATGGGAGGGAGAGAGGGCGGTACCCCAAAGGAATATTGCATAATTATTTAAATACAAAACTTGGCATTTCCCCCACTTGCATGTGTGTGTGTGTGTGTGTGCGTGTTTAGAGAGAGCTAAGACTTTCTCCCGCCAAACATCTTGAGACATGTGAAGTGGTTCCGAAATGCATTTAGGGCAGGCAGAAAACCAAAAACCATTTTATGTATATTTTTAATTAAAATTCAGCGTTTTAAGCTTGGAATGTAAGTGAAAACATTTGGTGGAAAACTTGGCCAAACAAACTTGTTCGTCTTATTGGCAATACTAGCTGTGTGTGCTTTAATTGAGTAGGAGATTAAATTTCAGTATGATTTGACTACAGAAAGGGTAGTCCAAATAAAACACTATTTTACTACTTCAAATCCCCGAAAATTTGTTCCATTTATATCAGTTACTTGTAGAGTAAAAAGTGTATATTAAAGTAGTGCAAATGTATAACAGGCAGAAGAAAACATCTCCTATATCATATAGTGTATATATATTTCTGATCAGGATCAACAGATCTCAGAGATGGCAAGAAATAGAGGTTCGTCATGTCTGGGATAAAAGCTTATTTTACTAACAGGCAGATCAAGCTTATTTCAAACATTTGCCACGCCCCCTCCGCAGGCTGCTTGATATGTTGAGGGCGAGCTTTGATCGGCTGAACGGAATTCTCATTCGTTTCTGGAAAGATCGGAAATGTTTGTCAGTTCCAAAAAGTCATTAGTTAAACAATTTTAAGTCATCTAGTACCTTTGACTTTTCTGCCTTCAGTGTCACAATCGATTCAAGTCTTAGTTAAAGCAATATCCCTGCAGGAGAAAAGAATCTTTACCAATTTGCATCATGCCGTCCGAAGATCGCTCCATGAAGGAAATGCAGAGGCTGCTCATACCCTTAAATGCGATTGACAACAATGTTGAAGTGCGACTACTGGAGTATTTTCCACTCTATGGACCTTTCTATGGCATAATGGGAGTTGTGGCGGCCATGGTCTTCTCGGCGTTTGGAGCGGCCTATGGCACCGCTGTGGCTGGCACTGGGATAGCGGCAACGGCGGTAATGCGTCCCGAGTTGATACTGAAGTCGATTATACCCGTGGTGATGGCCGGAATTATAGCCATCTATGGTTTGGTGGTGGCCATCCTAATCTCTGGCATGCTCAATACGGCCGAAACGTATTCTGTGGGCAAGGGATATGTCCACTTGGCGTCGGGTCTCTCGGTTGGCTTTTCGGGATTGGCCGCTGGTTATGCCATTGGTGTGGTTGGAGATGTGGGCACAAGGAACACAGCGCTGCAGCCACGATTGTTCATTGGCAACATTTTGATATTGATATTTGCTGAGGTATTGGGCCTATACGGACTAATTGTGGGTGTCTACTTATATACCGTTGACATTGACTAAGTGAAATAAATGAATTGAAGGATAATCCATGAGTTATACGGAAAATTAACAATTCTGCTGGGCAGCACTTCACACACTTTAACACAAACTTTGGTATAAGTGACTTTACGGGCCCAAAAGACCAAGCAGAGCTTTTTTGAGACGCTTTTTCCAGGCTAGTTACTTCAAAGCTGGCGCCAATAGCTTGTGAAGGTGACTGGGTGTGAAGTTTTTGAATATCATTAGACAACTTAAGGCCGGGACGAACCCACAACCTTTTTTACAGCACTACCCGTTGCTCCACAACCGACCTCTGTCGCATACTTGAGCAAGTATCAGTGAAAGATGATACCCCAAATAGTTTCTGCTAAGCCAAGTGCTACATTTTTGGACAAAGATATTACATTTTTTTTTGCAGAAATTTCATAAAAGTAGTGAAACCTGAGTTTTAGTATATTTTTAAGTTTGCCAAAGCTATTTAACGCCAATTAAATAGCAGGGAGATTACTATTTCCTCGATACATGCTCCCATATCATGATACATCCAATTGGCTATCATGATATCGTATCACGTGAATATGTACAGGGTGCGCCATCTAAAGTGTCGGTATGGCAACACTGAATAACTTTGACATTTACCAACCGATTGCATTTGTTAGACATGTTTTGGAAATATCAATCTAGTACAATTTTAATCATGGATCGCTTCACACCAAAACAACGAGCCGAAATAGTGACGCTGTTCATCGAAAATAATCGTTCAATTGTGCTAACCAATTTTGATGACCGATGAGGCCCATTTCACGCTTTCTGGTGGTGTTAATAAGCAAAATTGTCGCATATGGGGCACGGAAAATCCACAACGCATCCCTGAAATACCTTTACACGACCAAAAAGTGACTGTTTGGGCCGGTATCAAAAAGAGGCGATATTGACTGGCCACCCAGATCTCCAGATTTGACCGCCCCAGACTTCTTTTTGTGGGGCTAAAAAGCAAGGTTTACGCCAGCGATCCACAGACCATTGAAGAGCTTAAGGCCAACATTCGTGCCGAAATCGCCACTTTATCGACTGAGACGCTCGAAAAAGTGATGGAAAATGCCGCAAAAACGGCACATTTTGTTGTGGCCAATAAAGGCGGCCACTTGATTGATGTTGTGTTCAAAAAGTAGTCGAAATAAATTGTACAGGACCAAATTAAAGGAATGATCAGTTAGCAAATTCTTCTGCTGAACGCGGCCATTGATTCAGAACGTCAATAAGTCCCATTAAACTTTACCAAATACTCGCTTTAAACATGTTCTATTGTAAGCATTCGAGGCAACAATCCTAAGTATAGTTTCATTTATTCTTTCATGATTTATCCCTACATAAATTCTTGATCTAAGCTTCTTATCGAAGCTCACCGAAGCTAGTATTTTCCATTACTTTCCAGTGTTAAGGACTGCAAATAAAGTCATTCAACTGCCATACACTGTTTATACAAGTAGTTTCTTTATGTTGCCTTTTGCTGTTTTGCCTTTGTACTTATTTGGCTCACACACAACGAACTTGTTGTTGCCCGAGGTCATTGCAATTTTGTGCTGCGACACGAAAGTGTCTACCACACACACACCCACACAGGTACACAGGTACACAAACCGGAGCCCAAGTTTACTCACAACACATCAACGTTGAGAGCTTTGCTCTCGCCCATCGTCGTGTATGAAAATTCATTTCAATTAGTGAAATGGTTTTGGGATTTGTATGGCAAACCACCAACGCGCGAATATTGCAAGCTTGTTGCAACTTTATTTACCTGTAACGTGATGCATAAATTTTGTAAATACGGAGGGTGCGGGTGGTGCCTTAGTCTTAAGCAGGCCAATGAACTGTGCCCCGTGTCGTTCTTTGCTTTTCAGTTTAGCCCCAAAAATGAAAATTTCAAACAACTTTTTTTGTCAGTCAGACTCGCTTTTCGCTTTCACATATTTACATTGCGCAGTTTTTACTTAAGTTGCTCCCTTGGCGACACTTTTTTGGCGCTGTTTTATCAGTGGGACCGGCAGCAACAGCAACAACCAAGCGTAACAAAATTTATGCAACTAACAAAATGTTTTTTCTGTATATTTTTGTTGTTTGTTCTGTATTTTATTTTGTTTTGTTGTTTTTGCATTTTTATCGTCCTAAACGCTTGCTAAAACGACAACAGCAAGTTAGAGTGAAACAGGGACAATCATGTGTGTGTGTGTGTGTGTTTGTGGGGGTAGGAAAAGGTTTTTTATTGTATGGTCCAAAGGGACCTTAACTTGAAATGAGAATGGTAATCTGTAGCAGAGTTTTTGGGCTTTGAGTGATAAAAGAGAAAGCGGAAATGGCGAATTTGAGGCTTTAATTTTGTCACCAGAGAGGCTAAGACTTGATTGTACTAGGCTGTGGTAGCCAGGTCTGCTTTACGGATTATTTTCTAGGTAACTAACAAAATGCCTATATCCTTTCTCTATCTTCTCTTTTACGTCTTTTTATACCCTTGCAGAGGGTATATTAAAATTGTCCAGGTAGTTGTAACGCATAGAAGCAAGCATTTCCGACCACATAAAGTATATATATTCTTGATCAGCATGACGAGCTGAGTCGATATAGCCATGTTCCTCTGTCAGTTTAAGAGCTATCATCACGAAACTTTGCACAAAGTCTTGTAGTACACTTGCACTGCAACCGGCCGAATCGGATGACTATAACATATAGCTGCCATAGGAATGATCGGTCGAAAAACTAGTTTTAGTAGGAAAAACTTTTTTGTTTTCAATGGAAACGCCACCAAACTTTGAATATCTTAGTTTGCTATGCATTCCCATGATTCCACTAAGTTTGGTCAAAATCGGACATCTATATAGTATAGCTGCCATAGAAAAGTGAGGTTAGAAAAATAGTCTTGGTAAGAAAAACTTGTTTGTTGTCAGTGGAAATGTCCTTCAAATTAGTTAGAAAAACGTGCTAAAAGCTTCGGCCAAGCCAAAGCTAACTTTCCTCTATTTTTGAAACTAATTTCATAGTAAAATTCATATATTTTTCCTAAATCACACACCAAGTTCTTACAAAATAAACCAATCTAAGCTCGACAACGCGCAATGGCGAATTGCTTACCAATATTACAGCTTGAGCCTACACCTAGAACTGATTAGTTCAAAAAAATCAAAAGAAAATATTGGTTTTCGATGTGGTCTTTAAATTAACATTATTCCCAACTAAAGTTTCAATGCAGTTAACATCTGATATATTCTACAACCAAGCACAACTACCCATATGTATATGTCTGGCAAATGTTGTGGCTTTTCTTTTTTGCTTTTTCTGTCTGTGTTAAGTTAACTTGACAAGTGTGACAAGATTTTGGGCGACAGCCTCTACTGTTCACACCCACCTTATCAACCTTAACTTGCTCACCTTGCATGGTGGCAAATGTCTTTAAGTGCCAAGTGGGTTTGCTGTGGTTTTTGTGCCAGCCTAAAGTCACATTACACATGTACCAGGGAGCAAAGGCAATAATAGTAAATTTTAACCCCATACACTCACACAGACACACACACTCACTCACACATATGGCATCCACTGAGGCTGTTATCAAACCACCCTGAAATGGAGACTTTCACATGACTCGTTAAACTTTTTGCCATTGTAATAGTTCTGCTTGGTTGGTTTCTCTTTCTTTCCCAAGACACACACACACACACACTCGCATAGCCAGTGGCAACCCAAAAGCTGCTGTGTGGCTGCTTTACATGCTTCTTGGATTCTATTCTGTTCTCTGGTTATGCGCATAATTTATAGAGTGCAACAATATGTTGGCCTCTGTCTGTGTGCCTTTTGGTGTAAAACTTTTCCACTCTCGTTTAAGAAAGTAAGATTTCAGTTTGAACCACATGTGTGCATGAGTGTGTGCACGGGCATGCGTGTGTGTGGTCCAGTTTTTGGGGGTCAACGACTAGGCGCACAAGTCAAGGCTATTATATCGAAGAGGAACCCCTAGTTCCTGTCTCCCTGCTCTTCCAATTTGAACTCCGTGCAGCATTGCCCTCCATTATCAATTAACATATTGATTGACAAATCAGATTTACCTTTCAGTGTTCCCTAATTGTGTGGAAATTCGAGAATCGATCTAATCATTGAAATTAGTTGCATTAACCGGGGCAACCAGTTGAGTTAGTTATGTCAGTTAGTCAGTTAGACACGCAGACAGACTCCTAATTATCCCTTTGAATTTCTCACAAATTGACAATTGAGTGACACGCAAGCTTAGAGGCCAAAGCAGACTAAGCTTATATTTTTCGCCAAACTCAATCAACTTGACGTTCATTATTCAAATGTCGTGTAGAACGAAGAAGAGGCGGAAGCAGTAAGAACCATAATCCCAGCTTAGTCCTTTCATCATACACGAGCAGACACACACACAAAACTGATTAGGCACCAAAGAAGCTGACAAACTGAAGACCACAATTGCCGTTTAATTAGAATCAGAGACACAAAAACAAAAAAACTGTACCAAAATTCATGTACAGTGAAACCCAAATGGTAAGTGACAGAAGCTGTCATAATCATTGAAAGAGAACAATGGGGAAATATGAACTCAGAATGGAGGGTGAACTATGGACCTGTCCACTATGCTATGCAGCCTACCCTCATTAAACATTAAATCAAATGCTTTTATGATGATGGTTATGATGGTTACCCAAAGGAAGTGAAGTGAAGTGAAGTGAAGTGAAGGGGTTGTGGCGCCGCTAAGGCGGTAAGGGTTAAAAGATTTCCACAGCAGAGCTTTTGATTGAGAAATATGGGAAAAGAAAAACTTAATTTTAAAGATTTTTGTTGTTAGTAGTTTTTGGTATTGTGCTTAAGATATGGAATGCCCTCACAAGACTATGAAAAAAACTATAAAGATATATAGAAAAATTGGTTGTTGTCCAATGCTTTACAGAAACATTAGTGCTGGTAGTGCCATAGCCTTTAAGCAACTCTGTTTTACATAAGAAATTACCTAACCCAAAAAAATATTATTTTTATTGGTTAAGAAAGGTGAGCATTTGATTCCACGAAGCAATTAGTTCCTGATAACCCAATATCAGGTCTAATTTCCGATTTCTCAATGACCGTTTAGTCAAATTAGGCGGCAGGTTAAACGAATTTAAGTGTTTCATGCTGTGTGTGGCTTAGCCAAAGGAAAAAACTTAACCGTTGCTCTTCTATTAATCAACTTTAACCGATACATCAGTCCTAATAAATTGATCGAGAGACAAACAGCTTAATGCTTTGTTAATTTTATTTATTGCTGCAAAAAAATGTTAACGACTGAACAAATTTAAACCTCCATGCAATGGAAATTTCCCAAAACAAAGATTAAAATCTTGACTTCAGTGGCTTATTCACTTATTGTGACTAGTATTGATAACAGGAATCACTGGCCACGTTCAGCGAAAGAACTTGCTTCCTGAACAACTAAATAAAGGCTACAATCTTTCGGCTGAACTCTAGTGATAAGGTATCAGAATATCCAATTTGACGAATTATTAAGTGTAGAGGAGCTGCTCCTCAAGGATAGATATAGAAAATATGCTCCTTTCAAGTGATACGGCCACCATCATCCGCAATTGTTTATCGATAGGCTTATTTATCGACACCGATACGCATATTTTGGGTTCATTTTGTGCACTTCATATAAAAATGAGATTTTTTTACGGGCGATAAAAAATTTCGATCAACTAATAAAGCGGCGCCAATGTCTGCGACGCCTTTAAAAACTATCTAAAAAAGTTATTGTCCAAAAATGTAGCAACTCGTTCAACAGAACTAATGTAAACAAGTGTATCCCGCTTTTGCACTTGAACCATCGAAAGCAATTATATTCAGCTTTTTCGCAGGAAAACTACCACCAACCTTCAACAGCATAACAAAAATACCCAAATCGGTTACAGTGTCTGGTCACACTGCTGCTGTGACAGAAACTTATCGATACCGGGAAACTGTTGTTTAGCCGGCCGAAACTTTTGAAAGACGACGGACAAAAGGTGGCCTTGAATAAGTGATTGCATCAACCCAAAATGTTCCCTCAAATAAAGGAGGGCAGGATCTTTAAGCAAACTTTTTTATTTGCCCATCGTTTTATGACGGAAAGTTTCGGAATTGGTTTCGGATATTATTATAACTTCAGTGGATTGATGCCTCGATGCCTAATTGCACTACGACTTTCTTGGGAAGACTAGATCAAATGGGTCGCGGCATTATAATTAACACTACCCGCACAAAACAATCAACTCGATAGGTAACACTCACACTGACTAATCGGCCAAAAGATCTGATCACTTGCTCTCGATATTTATACCCCTGCATATATTTTATTAAAGATAATAAATATTTTTGTAGAAGGAAGCATCTCCGACCACATAAAGTATATATACTTCCGATCAGCACGACGAGCTGAGTTGATATAGCCAAGCTTGTCTGACCTATGTAAAACTTTGCTAGAAGTACCTATATAATAGTACACAGAGAAAAAAAAGGATATTAAAGAATATCGATTGGATGATTTCCGGTATCCATTTGGACGGGATATGTCCTTTTTATCATCTAACGGAGCTATAAATCATCCAAAGGATATAAAAACTGATGATCATTTGGATGATTTTGCAGCTCCGCTGGATGATTAAAAGGATATTAAAGACATATCCATTCCAAATGGACCGTTTTTTTTCCATGTACAATCACGGTGCACATTTGTGCACTGAACTGTCGGTTTTTAGCAGGACTGTAATATAATCATTACTTTAAGTATTCTTACAATATTCATCACCAAAGTCTCGATTATTCAGATAGTTAAAAAACCCATTTCTGATTACGATTTGGTTCCAAGCTACAATTACGATTACTTTCAAAATCGTAATTAGTAATTATTTTGCGATTGTTCAATGATTATTTCAAATTGTAATTACTTATCTTGTAATTGTAGGTAAAAACCATGGTTTTTTAGTAATTAAGTTTGGAAAACACCTTATTGTATAGTTCTCTGATTTCACAGAGATCGTTAGCTTAAGGAGTGCGGCTATTGCTGTTCTAGATAAAGACAAAAATCGAATTTACAATAGTTTTCAATTTATTATAGAAGCGGAATCTGGAATTTTTGCATCTGTATTATTACCAAGTGTAAATATGCAGTGGCTCACCTATTTTGGAAAAATTTAACATTGTTATATCCGAAGCAGTGAAGTATGCCATTGCACTTGAAATTACAATGGTCTCAAAAAAACAGATGTTTTTTGACGAAACTGGCAGAGTATATAATTTTAGCTTACACCTCAAAATACAGTAATAATTCAACATTTTAAGAGCAAGAACTTAATAATCTCCCTTTACAGGTACAATTATTCAAGCAATTGTTAAAGTAATTATAATTTGAAATAATCACTGAACAATCGCAAAATAATTACTAATTACGATTTTGAAAGTAATCGTAATTGTAGCTTGGAACCAAATTGTAATCAAGAATTATTTTTAATTATTTGAAGCAAATTCCCATTTGATCATTTTAAGGGACCCTTCAAAAACACAGCCAGGCGGCTAGAGAGGTGCATATCAGCAACAAACTAAGCGATTTATTATAAATAATTAAAACAATCCTTGTCATTTCCATATTGTTTGAATAGCTTAAAATTTAGATAATTTTGACAAAGGGATTTATAACATCCCCGGCAGCAGCAGAGTAATTTTGTTTATAAGGTTTTTTGTTTTCAATAAATTATTTGAAATTTATTAGTTTGTCTAAATGGTTTTGCAATTAGTAGGGCTCATTTTAGTCAATTTGCGGTAGTGAGTGCGTGTGTGTGTGTGTGTGCACAAAAGTTTAAACTGATTTAAAATAGTGACACTAATGCCAGCCAGCCAGGCAGCCAGCCAATAAACTTTGTGACCTGATTTTGTCAGAACTAAATGCAGGCCAAAAAATGTGAAGTACGAAAACAGCTAACAAAATATTTGCACCCGGCAGCTAGGCACACTCCCCCCTCCCCCCTGCCCCCTACGGCCGCCATCCCTCGTTTCAGACAGGAAAAAATATTTTGTTGCTCTTGCTGCTGCCTGTGCCGTGTTTGTTGGGGCGCCTACAGCAAGGATTATAAATTATAACAGCCTCACACGGTTATTTATGTTGTGTCGAATGGGCAAAATGGAGAGCCAGCCGAGTTGGTGGGCCAAGTGTATATCATCAATGCATGTGCTTAGTTGAGTGGAAAAAATCTCTAGAAAATAATAAAATAAAAACATGCACCAACTATAGGCTCCAGCCGAGTTTAAAGCTGCAGCTTAAAGGATCTGCTTGGCAAGCTTTTGATTTATTTGCTTGATGGCAAATCATTAGCAAAGCTTAGCATACTTTTCAGCTGCTGTCAGCTTTTTGCAGGGGAGAGACCACAAACGAAAACAACCACCAAGAAGGAAATTTAAATAAAATAAAAAAATAGCAACAACAAAATAATCCGACACATTCCTAATCCCGAGTGTGTGTGCGTGTGTGTGTGGGTGGAAATCACTTCATTTTATTGCCAAAAGCTGACAGTAAAAAAAGGGCCAAATCATTATATGAAATTGGAGAGCTTAAATCAAAATTGTCACCAAAGATAAATATCCTAGCAAGCTGCTTCGGGATGCTTAAAAGTTTTCCTACGTGATTTCTCTATATCGATTGATATGTCCTTGTCAATTGGTTCTTCTAAATTCAAGTCCAACTCAGTCTCGTCATCATAGATGCGGCATTTGACCTGGTTATTGAACGTAACACCCTCATGAACTGATCCATCCTCTTGACTCGTATCCGGCAGCCATTCCGACGATTTTTCCCGTCTCAAGTAGGTTGAACTTAACAAGGGATCGCGTATATCCTTACGTCTCCAAATGCCCAACTTATATTCCGAACCGTATTTTTGCTTCATACGTTCCGCTAGTTCGATCAGACGTGGGGGTGGCTCACGTACCACGGGTTTCTAGCCAGGAATAAGGGAAATTATTTTTTTAAACACATTTGACCAATATGCTACCTTGTGATAGATTTTCCAAAACAGCACATAGCCCAGCGAGGAGATTATCATGGGTAAAAAGAAAACTAATAGGAAACTCCATAGACAAAATTTGGGACTTTTGACCACAGTATTCACATCAACCACTTGCAAAGCATACGGTGCATAAAAGAAGCGCAATATCTTAAAGGTGACATTCGAGAGAACATTATCCGGATAAGGTTTATTGACATCAACAAATTGTAAAGTCCAATGGGAGTCGGCCTGCGGTATTATCAGATCGTCCTTCATATTGAAAGAAATAAAAATGAGATAATAAAATAAACGTAAAATTTGTACCAGTTGATGCGTGAATGCTATTTGTAGTAATAATTTTGGAACGAAATGTCAAGGGTTACTTAAAATCAAGTTTACATTCAAATAAACAACTATTAAATCTTGAATTCAGGGTATTCACTACCCCCAGTTGAGCTGTGGAATTGGTGAATTGGGAAAATGGAAAATTTTGTACATGTCGAAAACTAGAAGAAGAAATTCGCGATCCCCAGTTGAGCTAGTAAATTGTTGAATTGAGGAATTTCAAATTTTTGTAACATGTCAGTAGAATTGTTTTGTTTTAGTTTTGGTTATTGATCTGTAATCACGGGAAATCACATCGGGTTGAAGTTTTCAAGTCAATCAAGTTTCAAGCTAATCGAATGGAGAATCAATTTTTGCAAGTAGAACTTTAAGCAACCTACTCTTCTGCGCGGATCATGCGAAGTTACAAGAAACGTGACCACTTATGTCGTGCACTTTGCTCTCAAACCGAGTTTCAAATCAAGCGGCTGAAAAGTAATACTTTCCCCAGTTTTCAATCAAATTACAGTCAATTTCTGCCCCATGGGAACGACAATAACACAAACAGCTGTTTCTAATGATGACACTTAAATTTTCGATAATTTATCGATAGTAAACTAAAAGTTCACATGTGAATGGCCAATGTTGTAACAGCCATTAGAATATCCTTCACCCAAATGGACATATGTACATCAACTATGAGAAATGACACAGAAAGCATTAAATCATACAGAACATTCAGGGCGGAATGATCTCTAATCTATGAAAGAAGGACCGATGGGCTTAGATTTAGCCACACAGAAAAAGGAAGATCCAAAGAGATCCTTTGGAAGTTGATATTTATACTCCGTTCCAAAGATACACGGAGTAGTTATTATAAGTTTGTGCAAAAGTAAAAGTATGAGTAATTTTGCCTGAGATAAAATTTTCTTTTACCTACAGGCAGATCAAGTTTATTTTCAATTTTGGCCACGCCCCCTCCAGCCCCCTCAATTTGGAAAAAACGTCATATCTCCCACAATTTTGAAGATAGAATGTTCGTACCTTCTGAACATGTTTAGTTATTAGTATTATCTATCGATCCGCCTAAGAAATGGAGATTCTCGAGTTTTTGGGAAAACAAACATTTCTGATGATTTTTTCGATAGAAAAATATTAATTTTCCATATCTTTTGGGTGATTTTCAGCTCCGTTGGATGAAAATCTTAGATCCATTTTACATTAAATGGGTATTTTAATATCCAAAAATGGATAAAATAGAACAAATATCCAGTCCAAAAAAAAGCAATTTAATATCCCTTTTTTCTCTGTGTACTCAATATAAGGGAATCAGTGATTGGTTCCGTCAATAATGCAATTGGTCACTGTGGGACAGGTTAAAAGCATCACAATAACTTTTTAATAATCTAAAAAGGCAACAGAATATATCTCTAATTTGATCGTTACAAAGACATTAAGTTTTTTTAAAATTGTTCATTTAAAGTCAGCAATTACAGCTTTTATCCTTTTATACGAACAATTTAATATCCATAGTAAACCCTGCCACCTGCTCTCCTTTATCTTGATTTAAGCAACTTTGTGTAATTTTACCCATATAAACTTAACTTAAACGTTTTGTTATGTTTTCTTTTAAATTTAATATATTTTACATTACTTTAGAGTTGCCAACTGTAAGCAGTTATGATACCAAGTTGGCAAACCTCTTGCCTTAAGATAAGTTCTACTGATGATAGTACCGGTAGAGCATTTGAAACAATCTATTCTTTTTGCAAGTGAACACAACCCAGTAATCCATCAACTTAGTCCCCACTCTAATCCATATTAGTATGTCTATTGTTAGTTAAGTTTTTTCTAAAATTTGTTTCTAATCCGTCAAACTAAAGTGCTTGGTTTCAAATCAATTAACCCAACTCTGTACAAAGGAACTAAAAATAGTCAACTTCCCCCCATTGATTTATTAGTGGTAGAAAGTTCGCTCGAAAAAAGAAAAGAAATCGTAAAAACCAAACCATCATCAGTCACCAGGCAAACAAACACCGTAGAGAACTGCTTGCATACATTACGGCGCATCCACTATGCCAGCTTGTGTGCTGGGAGTTTCGAGCGTGCTCTATGGCAGAAACACGTACAAGAAATCATGAAATGTTGCCGCCATCATACCGAAAATTGTACGGGTAACGTGCTAGCAATCAAAGTACATGGCAAGGCGGCTGCTTCTGAGGCACACACACGTCTGATTCTTACTACTCACGTGGTAGTGGTAGTGCTGGAGGTTGAGGTGGAGGTGGAGGTTTGAAGTGACGTCGACAGGCTTGCCTTCTGATGACAACACCAGGCGAGTGGAGCGAGCGCAAAGCCCAGACGTGGGTGCTTTTTTGCCTGTTTAAGTAAGCATGCAAATGTCACATGCAACTCGGGCAGGGCAGGCGCGATAAGCAGTCTCAGTTATCAGCATGGGTGATGGGGGACGGGGGGGGGAGTGGATAGTTTTCCACCTGCCTATCCATAAATGATGAGATACACGTCTTGCCAGAATTTAGTGATTTCCCCAAGCATGTGGCTTACTTTCTATGATTTCTTGTGAGCATACAAAAACTTTGGGTGAATTATGGTTATTGATTTCCCCGGCAGAAGCTAGTTTTGAGCCAGAAATTTGATTGAATTGTATCAAAAATTCAAAGCAGACCTCGTTCGGGCGAAGAAGGTGTCAATAACATGACTACTTTACTGACTACTGACATTGCCCCTCCGTACTTTACAATTACTGCACGCACAGACAATTTATATTTCGCCCAACAAATAAGCTAAACATTTCGTGGCTTCCAGCTCACCCAACCAACCAGCCCTCCCAGGTGTATAGCAAATCAAAAAATCAGCCAACACGCACGCCCAGGCAATCAGTTAAATGTTTGTTGAACTCAAGTCCTCGAGTCCTGCGACTTGTCCCAGGAGCTTCTTCTGCTGTTGCCCGAAAATTGAGTTTGCTACGCGCAGAAACCACAGAAAAAAAAAACGATGAAGCGCCAACTTGAAAAATCGTTTGTCGCAATCCGAGCAGGGGGTGCCGGGGCTGGAGCGGAGCAGGAGGGGTAACTCACGCGCAGACGTAGTGATTTGGCTTTAAAAAAAAAAGGAACAGAAAAGCTGCCACGTAATGAAACTGACAATTTAACTCACAGTCAGTCAATCCTCGGCTTCTCTGTACATAAGTATGTACGAGTATGTGAGGCCGTGTCTGCTTGTGTGTGTGTGTGTGCGTGCTAAAAAATCGTGTTATCGATTTAATGCGTCACAGCTCCAGTATAAGAAGCAGGAAGGCAAGGACTAAAAAAGGGTTGGGTGGGGTTGGGTTGGGTTTGGGTTGGTTCGGCTGACTCCTCTGACTGACATTTTCGTCTCTCAGTTGCAAAGGCATTTGATTAATTTGCAGCAGTTTTCAATTTGAAATTGCTTTAGTTTCTTTTAGTTTCCTGCCACTGTCAATTGACGCATGTGTGTGTGTGTGTGACGTTGAAAGCTTCTTAAGGCATCTTAAGTGATTTTTTATTGCATTTTTTTTTAAGCCACACTTAGGCATTGTCACTTTGGGTTGAACCTTTTTATGATTTTCCCGCTCCATACTAATTTAAGCATCTTTTTTTCTTTTCTCTTTCAAGGTACGTATACAAAATTTTATGATCCCAAATCCCTGGGCAAATGTAAGTGATTGAATAAACTTGAGAATTTGTGAGTGCAGCTTTGGTATTTTGTATCAAACTTAAATCTCTTGGACTGGGTTTTAGGAAGAAAATATGCTAAAATATGTGAAACCTTTCGTTCATTAGGCTCGTAAAGCGATAAAAGATTAAAGTTGATATAGCTAGATCGTTTGAACGCACAGATCTTAGAGATGGTTAGAGATAATGGTTCAACGTGTATGAGGGACAAAAGCTTATTTTACATACAGGCAGATCCAGTTTATTTTGAATTTTGGCCCGCACCCTCTCGCAACTGCAATTTGGAAAAATTGTCCCATCTCCCACAATTTTATAGATAAAAGTTTTGTACCTTCTTTACATATTTAAATATCAAAACTATTTATAGACTTGCCAAAGCAACAGATTGAAAGAGAGGTAGTCGAGTCCTCAGCAAAAGAATGTTCACTTCAGTTGCATCACACTTCATACTGAGCACCCATTTAGCCATTTTTCGACCGATCAGCCACTAAATATAGTCAATCAATTTAGTGCCAACTTTAGAAATACCTTTAAAATTGATGTGTTTAGGAGAGCTTACATTAAAAATCAACAGATTTTCTCAACTAGACCCACTATTTCCACCAATCGTATACCTTATTCCTGTCCGATTTTCGTAAAATTTGGTAGATTGGTGAAACAACATAGGAAACCAACAAATACGAAGTTTGAAGACATTTTCATTCAAATCAAAAAACCGACCGATCGTTCCTATGGCTACTAAATGTCATGGGATTCGATCAGTTCCAGCATTTTGGCAGCTTGAAGTAGCAAGACGACTAAATACAAAGCTCAATCGACTGAGAATACATGAAATTTTTGGGGTCTGATATTAATAATTCTATTCTTTGCAATATTATAATACCTATTGCTATAGTATACAAATTTTGAAGTAAGTCACCCTTTTATGAATCAAAACCCTAATATACTAGACGGTTTGTTTGTTAAGGCTAAGTTTTGGTTCGCCAACTGGTACATAGTTATGTGGATTCTATAATTTTGTTTTGTTTGCTTCTTAGATCATTAAAATATTTTCACTTTTTTTGTTAGAAAACTTGAGCTTCCGTTTGTAGAAAGTTAATCCATAACGCATCAAAGAATCAAGTGTCAAGTCAAGTTTCATTTCAAAATACATTAGGCTGCCTTCAAACTGTTTGACACATGATGAAATGATAATCTGGTGGGCCATGTTGTCATGTTTGCAATGTGAATAGCTTATCAATTGACATGTTCTAAGCATAGGAAAATGTCAAATGCTACTTTTTGTGTACATTCAATTGAAGCGTGAATGTATTAATGAGTCAGTTCAGATCATATCGCGTAAATGTAATTGGAAAAGCCAAGAGCTTTTGGGCTTAGCGTATATTTCTATATATAAATGATTTTCTAAAGAATAATTCTCATTCATAACCGAAAAAGTATCGTGTTTTATAAAGCTAAATTTTTTCATCCGAGTTTACGATTCTTGAGGATGTAAAATCTTAAAAAATGGTTATTTACGATTCATAGTTCAAAGCCACTTAGATTTAACTAGTAGGTTTCAAATCTCTTATCCTTATCACATAGATCAAGTAAACGAAGATATACATGTCGCTTTACATATAAAGAATATAAATTTCCCAAAATATAAATTAGACTCAAAGGGCCAAGACGAGCTTCGCTCAATCTCTTGAGAAAGGACTCTGTAGAAGAAAGGGACCTGAATCCGAACAGCAATGTCTGAGAAGCCTTTTGATGGCTAGATACTTCAAAGCTGGCAAAGATGACCGGGTGTAGCTGTACCAAGACGGGATCGCTGCACACCCGTCCGCGATAATATTAATAAAGCCTTACTGAAACGATGTAGATTTGGTGATGTGCACACCTCAGTTCAACAAAGCGCTACATCAAAGTTTTCTCAAAAAAAAATACTTTTAATTTAGAAAGAAATCTAAATTCTAAAAGTCTCGTAAAAACGTCTATAACTAATGTTCATACAAGAAAAAAACTTCTAAGTACAGGCCTAACGACAGGTAAAAGTCATTTAAAAAAACTTAAATTTTTACCACTTAAATATTAGATACAATAACAAAGACAATTTCCCCAAAAAAAACAATTTCCTAAAAAATTAATCTAAACTTAATATGTACACCATTCAGTTAGAAAAACAAGAGAACGAATAAATGTCATCAACAGAAATCCCTTAGCAGATTATACCATATTCTGTCTGTAAATCCTTGTATCTAATCCTGCTGATTTAAAAGCCACATGCATTTTTCACACCCACAATTTAAAATGTATAACAAAAGCCTGGCCAACAGCAACAATAAAAATAATAATAATGATGATGATGAAATTTAACGCGCTTTTAAAACCAAACAAAAGCAAATTGCTACGCACACACACACACTCACACACGCATACTAATTATGAGAATGCAACGCACATTCAAGCAAATATAAACAAAATGTTAATGACAAACATTGAAGGACTAACCAGGACACACCAATGAGTCAGGCAGACATGTAAATGTTGCACATCGAAGAAGATGGAACGTGACTGCCACAGGGGTTGGGGGCGGTGGACGGGGCATTCGAGAAGCATATTTTAAAGGCGTTGATAAACTGCAACTGCAGCTGCCCTGCTATGTGTTCATCATTTTGCCTATTGTTGTGCTGATTATTATTAAAATGCAAATGAGACATTCATTATGATGATGATTAATAAGTATGTGAGAGACAGACAGAAGACATTCTGAATGCTTAAAGCATTGCAATGATATTCTGCAACATTTTTGCGTTCGCCCATTAACATAATTTCAATTTGCATAAAACGCCATTAAATATTACATTTTGGACAGCTGCCACTTGCAATGACTGACAGTATGTGTTGGGTGTGTGTGTGTGTGTGCGTTTGTGCATTGAGCTAATTGCAGGTGCGAATGTGTCGCAATGTGCACGGCATGCTTCATTAGACACGCAATTCACTTTTGTTTAATGTTTAATTTAGATTGAATTTTTGCATAAATAATTTGGAAACGAATAAATATAATGTGAAAAAAACTGTAGCCAATTAGATGGAATTACTATTTCGGTTTATGTTTTTGTGGTTAGTTTTGTGCATAATTTGAGGGCCACTAAATGAGACAATTAGGTAAAAGTGTTGCATACACAAAGGCAACCAAGTTAGGCTTTTAGTTTAGTATGTTGAACATAAATCTGCTTTCGGATTCTCATCTCTCACGTCTAGAGTTTAAAGTATTTAAGGTTATGAAATCCTCCTCCTGTCCTAAGCTTAGGTTTCTCAGCTGTTCTCAATCGGAAAATGTATGAATGCAATGCAGCAGAAGCATCTACACCAAAAATATCTTTTAGAGACTTGTCATTAAACTTTGAATTAATTTAAATGTTGACTTCCTGCAGATTAAATTCAGTCAAATTCCTATTTTAAACATATTTTGTCAAGAACTTAGACTTTTTCTAGCAAAAAATAGAATTACCTTGAAATTAAAGCCCAAAAGTATGCTAATATTTATTGGTTTTAGTTTCAAACCGGGGATTTGTTTTATTAAGTCAGTTGTTCGTTCATTAAAGAGCAAAAATATCGTTTATTAACCCATCAAACTCGCTTTATTTTTCAATAAGAGCATTTTCAAGAAATATTTTTAACACACCCAAAAGTATGCTATAAAATGTTGTATTTTTCCTTATGTGCCACCAAAATTAGCTAATTTTAGTCTTCTAGCTGTCTGTTTTTGTTTCGAACCGGGGATTTGTGGAATTAAATCAGTTGTTCGTCCATAAAAGAGCAAAAAATATCGTTTATTAACCCATCAAGCCTGCATTATTTTCTCATCAGAACATTTTAAAGGATTTTTTTATTATTTGGTACACCCAAAAGTATGCTATAAAATGCTATATTTTTCATTATGGGCCACCAAATTTAACTAGTTTTATTCTTCAAGTTCTCAGTCTAACGAAATCCTACGAAAATATTTAACTTTTAGTCAATCAAAATCATAAGTCCCAACTTAAAAACCCCTCCAGCTCGATGCCGATTTTCATTAAAACATTTTTCGAAGGAAAAAAATAAACGACGATACCTAATGTGCATTTCATGCTCACTTTTTGCCTCACTTTTACCACCCAGCCAACTGGCACTTCACACGCTCAACGATTTTTGATTTGGCAGCTCGTTTAGCAAAACTGCACTGCAATAACAACAAAAACACGAGCAACAGCAGCATTTAGCAGTCTCCTTCGCTTAGTGCATTTTCCAAGTGATTTTATGCATATTTCATGGCATACTTTTGAGCGCTATTAAAAGCTTACAAAAGCCGCCAAGCTTTCAACTTTTTGGTGGAGGAGCTGATGGTGTGCGGGGGTGCGGGGGTCTTCATTCATTTATTATTATGATGACTATTTGGCGAGAAAGGCGCCTGTCGAAACTTTTTGAAGTATTTTCAACTCGATTTACATAACCCAACTAAGAATCATAATCAAATTTACCCATTTGACACTAAACTTTCGAACAACATTCAAGGGATGGTGGCTCAAAATTGAGTTAGTCAATTAGATATTGTACGTCTGCCAGCGTTCGAAGCAATGTGGCCATCGAAGTAGCAGGGAATGCAAATTTTGTGGCGTCAGCAAGCATGGAAATTAATTTTCCAGGACTTGTGGACCCTAAAAGCATGCTACAAATATAAAATGTTTTGGCCACAACATGCAGACACACACACGCACACACAAACAGGGTACCCCATAGCCATAAACCGAGCTAAGACCGCAAGTCTTATGTCATGCTTACCAAACGCTTTTCTCAATGATACAGCAAAAATTCTGGGCTTGGGATCATATGGAATTTTTAAGCATTTAACAGAGAAATGCATTTATATTGGTTTTCATTCTCTCATTTCTGTGTGTGTGTGTGTGTGTATGTGTAAAGCTCATTAAGCTTAAACTGCCCCCAATATTTTTGGCAGCCTTAATTTGGCTTTGCATAGGACTTACACACACAAACACACACACACACTCGAAATTGTTGCATTGTCTTCTGGCTTTGCTCCCAAAAAGCCAGGCAAATAGGCCATAAATTCATATTTTATTGCCTTGTCTGACAATTTCTGTACTGTCCATTGACTCCTTCTCTCTAAACTCTTGCCTAAATATTGAAGAAGATAGAGAGGGAGAGAGAGGGTGACAGAAGGCGAGCATAGCAGCAGTCGGATGTCTGTGTGTGTATTTTGTTGACAATTGAGACTTTTGGCATTATGTGCATTATGTGATTGCATACTTTCAGGTGGCTGCTGAATATGTCATACAACAACAACACCAGTAGAAATCAAACATTTTCACACTACTTCCGGGCAAATCAATTTGCAAAGATTTTGCAAATGGTTAGCAAAGTCGAAACAAGTCGAAGTTTTGTCAATTGATTGGATACCGTTTTGTGTAGACGTAAGGTTTTGCATTAAACCAAAAAAGATTCGTAGCTCAATGTAAAAATCATTTATTCAAAGCACTGAGGGCCAATTTCTTATCTTCTACATATAGTAGAGCTGTCTATTACCAAATATATCATGATTAATGCCCTTTAAAGTATGCTATGTTATATGAAAATCATAATTTTGGTCAAATATATATTTTAGAACCGTCTGAACTCTACATTTTGTTGAATACCCAAAAATCTAAGTGAATATGCAGTGGCGCATATCTATAACACACTTGGAATGGCTTCATTTTAATACATAATAACTTAAGTAAATAAAGCTTGCATACTTTGAAGGGCATTAAATACGAATAATTTGGTGTGCATAACCATAGTAATAGTTTATAAATCTAAGATTAAAGAGAGCATGATAAAACCATAAATGTGTTTACAAAAGTGAATATATGTATGTTTGATTGTATGTCTTCGCTGATGAAACAGTATTGCAACATTTTCACAGTATTTTTATGTTGATCAGGAAGCTAAAATGATTAAAAACTGGTTCAGAACGGTTCTCACTTTGATTACCTTCAATTGGTCCGTCATTCTTAGTGAATGCAAAGTGTGAATTATGTATGAAGCAGGCATAACTGACTAACTTAAATGGAGAATTATTTAAGGAAATGAAAATGGCATACTTTTAGGGGCATTTATCATGATATTCTTTTTGTGTATAAACGGGTTATGTAGGTTATACATTGCAAGTCTAATTCATGTATAATATCTCAGAAATTAATTAAGCTGAGAACTAGAACTTTGATGTGTGGAAATATTTCTAGCTTCAAACGGGCTTCGAAGAAGTAAGAACAGGATTTAAATGTTAATTTATCAAATTGCAGCCAGTTGCTTCTTGAATTTTAACGCTCTCTTAAGAAACATATCGATATATGCAGGTATGCAGCTAGTAATAACTAAAAACTAAGCAAGTAAATTTAAAAAAAAAACATTTATTGTGATGTCGTTAAGAAAATGTGAAAAAAAGTGTGAGAAACCAAGAACTATAAAACAATTTTGAAAAATTAAAACACATTTTTAAAACAAACTATATTATTTTAGAAAATAACGAAAATAATTTGCAAAATTTCTGGAAAAGTTTTACATCAGAAAATCGTAAAAAAAATTTATTATAATAACAACAATATCGAAATCAGAACTTTTGGGCTGTTCTTAAACAATCTAATAACAAATAAATAATCGCAATTCATAAATAGAAGGTCAGGGGACTAAAAATTTGCAAAGAACTTAAGCTTGAAAAGTTCTTTCGCCAACAATCAATAAATCAACTTCTGTGGTTATCTAACTTTATCTTTTTTACCCACAATTTCCAACCGCTTATCATAGACAGTCCAACGAATGTATTAAATTGCATTTAAATGCGAACTGACCATCAATTAAAGTCACCAGCAATGTGCAACCTGCTTCTATCTATTAACCCAAATTCTATGCATGTTTTGGCCATATGGTCAGTATGTATTATGTGTATGCACATGTATTTATCTCCTCTCTTACCTCGAGGCTTATGCACCACACACACTCACACACACCCCAAAACAAAGAGCCTTCAAATATTTTAAATGATTTGCTGACCCAAAAACTACATACGTACGCAATAGATAATTCCCAACTAATTAAAATTATGGAAAAAATGTAATAATAATTCAGACCCAACTTATTGGCTTTTATAATCGGCTTCATAAATTAACGCCCGTTCGGCGTACAATTTTTGTTCAACAACAACCGCAGCCACTCTTAAATGAAATTATTTTCTTGTTTGACGTTGCAATTAAAAAGTTTTTGACTTTAGTCGATCAAATGTTTTCATTTCTCTGCCACTCACCGAGCTCACTTAATGCAATTTGCATTTGTCGTTTCAACTTCCTCTTTGAAAATGCAAGCATTTTCCAAGCTGTCAAATAAATTATTTTCTGGTTTGTTGTTTTAATTAAACAAAGAACCAGAAATGTGTTATTGTTGGGTAACAATATTTCTTGGAGTGTTAATTTCATTGACATGTCGGTTATTTGTGGTTGGGAAACGAAATTTTACCCCAGTTTCGACAGGTAGAAAAGCATTAATCAGCGTTAAAAGTCGCACAACGGTTTCGGGGAGCGGCCGCCAAAAAGTCAAAAAGGGAAACGGCAAAAGGCACGCGATGGTGGCAAAATGAGTGACTGGCAGTGAAAATCATTAAAAAGTCGTAAAAATCAAGGAAAATGGTAAACACAAAAAAGGGAAAAGAACCGAAAAGGAGGAGAAATACGCACGCTTTATAATTAGAATTTAATCAAGCGCAAATCGCAAACGATAGCAAATTTTTATGGAAGTCCATGGAAGGAAAAGGGGTTGGTTAACGGCAGCTGTAGCTAGGCGCTGCCGGTTCGTGGAGGAGGCGTGGCTGTGCGTGTAGACTATTGTTTAAAGTGTAATTAAAAGCGTCGTGGAAACCTTTTAGTGCAAATGCAGAGACGATGATATTAAATTTCCTTTCCCCCTCCCCCCTGCCAACGATCCCAAAAAAGGTAGAAGAACATTTTACAGTATGCTCTTAGGCAGAGCTAAAAAAATAAAACTCCATTAGTGACTAACCTTGCTTGACCTTTGGTTGGGCAATTGATGAACGGCAGCAAGGAGAAAACGAGATTTTTGCATGAGTCATCTAACAAATGATGCGTTGGATTACGGTTAAGTGAAAGTGAAAGGTGGTCGCTTCCGAATGGAATGTGAGATGGGCCAACACACCGGTTGGTGTCGGCTGTGAGATAAATTTGGCTCGTTCCTTTTTTTTCAGGAATATTATTATGATGAAAGTGAGAACAGGCGAGCAGGCGACGGCAGCAGTTTGCTGAGAACATGCGATGCGGGTTGTGCCACGCCTGCTTCTGACACTCGGAACAGGCGAGCAATCGACGCCAGCCATTTGCCAAAACCCATTGCATTTCTGAGAGCTGCTGAGACTTGGCATAATCGCAAGCGCGGAGCGAAGAACAAGTCGAGTGGCAGGCCGAAACGCGGGATCAGGCGTGCAATCGACGCCAGCAATTTGCTCTGACATTCGTTTGGAAAATGTGAAACTTAATCGGATGATCCCTGATATAAAATAAAATTATCAAAGCAGAAGCTTTCACAAATAGTGTTGGTTTCCTGCAATTCTGAAAATTCTTCCTCTGACCGTAAATCTATTCGTCTTAAGAAATGATTTGAATAACCGAGAAAGTCTTTGAATTAACTTATAGAAAGTTTAGTGCACATTTTTATCAGAAAAAAACACAACTTATATGACTTGAATTTAGCCAAACTAAATAAAACAATTTTCTTTCTGAAGTCGTAGGCAAAACACTGTCCATAAAGTAGTACTTTCGCCTAGTGCAGATTAATTTATGCCGCCCCACAAGTCCTGGCCAACCAGGCGACAGGCAATTCTACAACTAAACTAGATCTTTGTTAAAGATACATTTCCATTCACCATTTTATTTATGGAAAATCGTAAGTCTCTGGCCCTCTCTCTTTCACCACTTGGCACCAAAAATAGCACACAACTAGAAACTTTTTGACATTCTAATTACTAGAAACTCACTCACGACCTGCTTGTCAAGGCATAAACTTTGGCCATAAACAAAATTTTAATGGAGCAATTATAAGCAGCGTCTAAAAGTGCCACGCAACAACAAGCAGGCAAAAAAAAAAGAAGCAAAATAAAAATACAGGAAAACTGCGCAATTTTCATAACTAAAAGGCAAACTATTTTTTGCACAACAGCGGATTACGGAA
Source organism: Lordiphosa fenestrarum (assembly GCA_035044985.1). Classification (NCBI taxonomy): domain Eukaryota; kingdom Metazoa; phylum Arthropoda; class Insecta; order Diptera; family Drosophilidae; genus Lordiphosa; species Lordiphosa fenestrarum. Next base: position 106,150 of record JAWNNO010004790.1, on the reverse strand, counting down.
CACGTCAAATGCAAATGTGTAACACTTGGAACGGAGCACGCACGTCAGGAAAGGTTGCCCCGATGACGCAGGAGGTTGTGTTAAATATGGCTCTTTAAAAAGCCTAAATGTATGCACTGGCATTTGAAAGGCACAAAAACAGCCTCATTGATATGCAGTGGGGGGATTTACAACTTCTTTCATGCTTATCGACATGCAAAATCAGAAATATCTTTATAAATGGGGCTGGCTGGCCGCCCCCGAGCCTGTAGGACAAAATGTCATTCATTCAGTGACTCACAGCAGAGTTAACCCCTTACTGTGCTGGGCACACAGAGAAAAAAACGAGCCCAGACCTTTTGTCTAACTTGTTTCATTTTTTTTCTGCTTCTGTTTACTTTTTTCTAGGCATTTTCCTATGCCCTGCCTCGGCGCGTTGGCAATCTATTAAATGTTGTCATTGTGTTGACTTTTTTTTAGGGCGGTTGACAATAAAAAAAACTGTTGAAGTGATTAAAAATAGTGGCTCCAGCAACAGCCCCTCCCCCTTCCCTTGTCAAGTGAAGAGTGTAAACTGTCGTGCACTTTGTTTTTGATAGCATACTTTGGTGCGTTGTTTTTTGTTTGTTGAAAATCGATCAAGTCTATGGAAGCGTTAATGGATTTCTAGACTAGACAAAAGTTGATTGAACTGAAGTGAAATAGAGATGGTGGCAGGGAATTTAATGTATCTGCATCTTTTACCAAGCTTTATTGTTGAATTTACTTTAATACGACGCCTGCCCCACCCAAAAATCTTAGACTAATCGTTTTTTGATTCCTTACCTAACCTCAAAGGCTTTTGCCTTCTTAGGCCTTTCACAAGCCCACAAAAGGGAAAAAGAAAACAGGAAACGTGTGCAGGAAAAGGGTTTTACCAGCACGAATATAAGTCGCTACTTGGCGAGAGGCGGCCGGCCTCTACATCAAGATAGTCCGCTTTTGGCGTTGAGTAATAAACGCCTATCTGCAGCCACGCGCCGACCTTTGACCCTTTTTTCCTGTAAGTTGTTGGCCAATTGTAACTTTTGAATAATGTCATTTTAATTACCACAAACGGCAAAGAAATCACAAGAAAATAAACAAATGCAAAAATTGTAGAAACGAAAAAAAGCATTTTAATTAAAACGAAGAACTTAAAATAAAAACCGGGAAAAAATGGTGAGAAGGAAATGAAATTGAAATTACTTAACGACGAGAAAGATTTATTAGGCGAAGAAATTTTGGTGCTGGTGGTTAGTTTGCGCCTCCATGCAACGCACATTGAGGCAGAAGTTCACAATAAAGGGAAGTTTGAAAGAAATTTGGCTTGCTTAAACAAAAAATTTTAAATTTTGTGACCATTTCAAAGGAAGAAAACTTATATTGTATTCAATTTTATTACTATACAGCAGATTTAGCATATTTTCTAACCGATTTTAATCCTAGTAGGCTCGGAAAAATATGTATTTAACAAATTTTTTCACATCATTTCGTTTTTTGCTGACTTTCTAATACATTGAATAATTATTTAAGTCATCTTGGAATTCAGTGCAGAATTTGTGTAATTTTATTAACGTAAAAATTCAGTGTTGTGCACATTTACTTTGGCTTACTTGGATGAAAATCTGATTGAAAATATGCAAAATCCGCTGTCTACTTATAACAAAATCTTTAAAATGTCACTGTCACGGCGCCACTGTGCACAAGCCAATCAGCTTTTAAGCCGCTAAAAAGTTCTCCCCAAAAAAAAAACTGCGTAACCCAGGCTAATTGGCCTCAGCAGCGCCAGGAGAGGCGTAAATTGTAATTGAATTGAATTGATTTAGTGGTTGCTTCTTATTCTTCGGTTTCATGTGGTGCGGCGGTGGGTGGGAGGAACAGGTGTTGACGGAGCCAGACGTGACGCTAATGAATTTCATTTTGTGAGGCGGATTTTCGATTTCACCTGCCAACCCCAAAAGTATGCTACATTTCACAAACAATTACATTTACATTGAATTTATAGCCCTGCTGCCGCTGCTGCCCCACTCATCATTTTCAATTAACTTCCGGCTTTTGGCTTTTTAGCATTTTATTTTGGGGTGGACCAGAAATACTTTATTCTATAACCGCTTAGCCGCTTATCAAAATTAATTAAATGTCCATCAAGGCTGAAGGAAAATGCATCAAACCATTGAGGTAATCCGTGTACACATATATATAGAACAGTTTAGCCGTATAACAGTTTGGGTTTCCATCTCATTTTTATTGCATAACACAAAATTGTGCAAATTGTCAATCTAGCCCAGTCCGCAACACCACCCCCACTCTCACCCCCAGCCCATGCATGCATTGATATATGTGGTTGGCCTCCCCCACGCTATCATTGCAAAAATTCCATTTCCGGAACTGTCCTGACAGGTAATGTGCCGACTCACTCGCCCCACTCTCATTGCCCCACCGCTCTCACTGGTTTTGACAATTTTCATGTTTCAATTTTTCATTATGTGCACCTGCCTGGCTCTTTGTTTGTTGTTGCGATTTTATTTATGCATAATGCGGGCGGGACGTAAATTCCTTGCCTCCAAAAATGCCATTTAACGATTTTCTGATCAATGCAGCTATTTTCGGCATAATTCTCAACTCAAACCCATATCAACTGACATCGAAACGTATCTGCGTCAAGTCAAGTCAATTGATGGAGTCCCTCCCCTGTGTGCCCGCCCTTTGCCTTGACCAACTTTTCGCGTGTGCGAAACACAAATAGCAAAAGCAAAACGCGGACAGAAAGGGGCCAAAGGCAAAGGAAACGAAGCGAACTTGGCGTTAATGACAGAATAAAACGAAATCCAAACATAAATTACCCGCTTATCAATTTCATTTATCTTACGGATTTCTTTACTTCGGTTTCGATTTCGTTTCACCCCACCCATTTACTTGTTTTCTTTTTATGGTTTTGTAATTGAGTAATAAACTTTGGTATCGGTTGTGCCCTTAAAGTTTCGCCACAAATAAATTTATAGTGATGGGTAAAAGTCTGAGAACGAAAAAAGTATTATAAACACGGACATGAAAAACCACTCAACTGAATGAGAGACTTACATTTTTTCAAGGTCTCACAAACCATTTGCATACTTCGATCAACGAAGCAAAACAATTTATAACTAAGTGAAGGGTCAACATTTCAGCGTACAAATCAATATTTTAGCTTTATTTTGGTGATGACGCTGTGGAATCTAAATTCTTGTATATTTCCAAACAAAATATTGCTTCAGAATCAAGGCTGTAAACCGTTTGGTAGTCGAAAATCGGCTATTGCCGCAGCGGTGCTTATGACTGTCTGTTGCAACGCAATCATTCGATGCACAACAATAAATTTTACATATACAAACGCATGATTATGTGTACTCGAGATCACTTCTGCAAGAGGCATAAAAGAGAAATAGAAGAGAGAATGGCGACGCATAAAGCAACAACAAATGCGCCCGATGCGTATAGCTTGCGTGCACCCCTAATCTTAGGTTATTCCTCAATGATTTCTTACCAGGCTCATCTTATGATGAAGTTGCACTGAAATCTTTAGTCAATTAGCTAGAAAATAATGCAAAGTGAAAGAAATAGAATCGTTGACGAGTTTATTGTTTGTCTAAAGAGAAAACAAAAATCTGCTTAAATTACCATTTTTGTAAGTTGTTGGAAAACTACAAATTCAAAGAAAATACAAATGTCGTGCTGGTAGTATTAGTTGTTCCTGCCCTGCCCTATCAAAATATTGATGATAGTTCACTTGAAGACAAATAAATGGTTAACTTAAACTAAGCTTGAATATTTTATTCGAAATATCAAGACTCTACTTTTCATTAAATAATTTACATACCAGATTATTTAACCAAATAAACACAAAATTATTCCTGAGTTCCAACTCGAACCTGAATCTAGGTTTATTTAACTTAAACCAATCTCACTTACACTCGATTCCAATACTTTTGTCCACCACTGTTTATATGCAGAATCACTTAACAGTTATAAACATTTATTTTTCGCTAAGTGACCATAAAATGTGACATTATCGAAAAAAGTATTTACTACTCTTAATGAGTTTTTGTCTGGAAATACTTAAAGGGCGCTACATTTATCAAGAGCTACCCTCTGTGTGCGTTTTTTTTAACATTTGGAAATACCCCACACCCAAAAGAAACCACCCCTTATCGGCTTATGAGTGCCATTTATTTCCATCAAATTTAAAATGAGTTTGAATAAATCTTGGGCAGAAATAAAACGTAAAAGTAGCTTTTAAAGCTTAGCCTCGCGGCAGCCGGATATAAATTGTCCATCAAAACAAAATTGTCGGTCATTGTCAATGGGAAGACTAAAATCACACACGATAAATTTTTATTTGCTGGCTTTTATTTAATTTTATTTCCCCCTTCTGAGCCATCTATCTGGCCATTTGTCTGGCATTCTCTTTGAGCCAAAAAAAGAGGCAAATTCATCAATTACTTAATATAATTACTTTTGGCTTTCGGATTATGCATATATATATATGTATATATACAGACAGACGGGGGGCAGCATGTCATAGCCTAGCAGCCAACATTAATACTTAATATAATAAATTGTAGCCAGGGCCAGGCCAGTTGGCAGCGCACTCCCCCAATGGACGACTAACTGTCTGCAAAAACTGCAGTAGCAGCTCTCTCCGCCCCGCTCCCACTTGCTGCTCTGATAAAATTAACAGCCCAAAAACATGGCAGCACTTTCCACGAGTTATTCGCCAGGGTAGCCATTTTTAATGGGTTTTTAAAGTGCCCGCACAGCAGAGGGGAACCCGACTTTGGCCTCTGGCCACACATAATTGTCATCTGCTTTTTTTAATGAAAACATTTCAATTTTTGTCTTTCCAGGTACGTATCCAGAGTCTTTAATACCGCCAATCGAATATCGTAAGTGCTAAAGCCTTCTTCCATTTGTCATAAATAAGTTTGTAGTGCCTCATAAATTTCACCTAAATTGTCATAATTTTCGCACATTCTGTCAGTTAATAATTTTGTGTTAATTTATTTATGGCCCTGTGACACAACCAATTAATGTTCCAATAATCTGATTTTTTCGAGACAATTCTTAAATCAAAAAATTGGTAATCTAATTCAATTCTGCCCCACAATTAGATAGCAGAAAAAAAATGATTATATTAATTTCATAATTTCTATAATGTCAAATCCTTAATTTTTTGCATTTTTAATGGCCATTGTGTTGCATACAATTAAAACAATTAAATGCCATAAAACTGGCTACAAAATAATAAATTTATATTAATAAATGTCATGTTTTAGGTTCACAACGGAAAAAAAACCATACAAATATGACAATTAAAGTAATATTAATTGACAATTGCAAAAGCCTAAAGCTATTTACAATAACAACACAACAACAAAAAAAACACTCAAGCCTGGATATGATGCGGCAAAATGTTAATGACAATTTTAATCACTTTTAATCTATTTAATTTTGTAAAAATTAAATGGGGAAATGAAGGCAAAAAAAAGGAAAATTTTATACAGTTTAACTGTGTGCTTGAGTAAGCTTTGGTTGGTTAAGTTCTATTCTTGACTCAACTATAAATTAGATTAGGCCACAAGGATGAAAGGATGATGCTTGGAACCTCAGGCTAGGTAGAAAAAAGCCTGCGAAAAGTGTGCCAAATCTCTGCTAACTATTTCGTCGATAGCAAATGCCACATAAGGCACCCATCTCTAGTTTTATAGTAGCTCACCTCTCATCTTTTTAGCTTACAAATTTGACGATGAGTTTTGTTGACCCCCTGCAAAAATTGATACACAAGCAATCAGGGTTCGACAGAATTAGGATAATCCTTACTCGTTGGAAAGATCCAAGTGAGGTTCGTGGCAAAAATTGAAAAATAAACTTAGTCTGCCTTTAGGTTTTAGAAGCATATATCCCATACATGCCAAACCTATTACCATCTCTGATCTCTGTTTGTTCATAAGAACGAACAGACGGACTTAGCTATATATACTCAATGGGGTCGGAGATGCTTCCTTCTGGCTATTACATACTTTTGCACAAACTTAATATACTCTGGTGCAGTGTATAAAAATTTCGATTCATTCTGCATTTTTCAAGAATTTAACACTTAAAATCGAGCTAAATCCTTTCTCAGTTTGGTGCTCTTAGGCAAGGAAGGTAAGGTACAAAAAAAAATAACATAAAGAGCAGAACAAGCACATTTGAGAGAATATCATTGAACTCGCTCTCACAGCTTCGATTTTTTATGGGTGTGTGGTGAAACTTTCAAGCGGAGAGAGCGCCATAGATTTTGCTTTGAAATTCCCAAGCACTTAAGGCATATACGGAAGCTAGAGGGACAGTTGACTGACAAAGTCTGATGCTGCTCTGTGGTGTTGTGTGTTCCTCGAGCCGGCTGAAACTCGACAAATAGTTTTGTGAGATTAAAGACGGGTCAGGTTATTTCTTAGTTTGGTCTCTTTGAATGTTCTTTTATTGAATTTACACTTCTACTCTCTACTACGACTTACTTTAGAATGATGTAGTCGCGTCTTTTTATGCTACAGTTCTCTTATAGATTAGTCTTATGTCTGTATGTATGTATGCGTATGCGAGAAAGATGTATGAAAGATGTACTATGTACAATAATGTTCTGACTATGTTAGTGTTAAAGGTTGGTTGTGAGTCTTTGAATGTGTTGTCTCTATGCTACTACAGTTTGACAATTCTTTTCTATGAAATAATTTTAAACAACATTAAAAAACTAATTTTAGTTTGAGTGGAATAAGGTCGCCCCTACTTTTAAGCCTGGTGAGCTCTTGATACAAGATGGAACATTCTAGCTGCAATTGGATTTGAGTACGTTTTCGAACTTGATTCTAGAATATTTATACTGGATTTGATAATGTTTCATGCTTGGTTCAAGTATTGAAGCTCTTGTAAAAAAAAACGGTATCAAAATTGCATACTTAGATCAAGAATTTCGCTCTGGGATCAAGTACTTTCATTTTTATCGATCTTCTAACATTAAACATTTTAAGTATAGAATTATGAAATTTTCTCTGAGTGTAGACACTTTAAGTTCTTGAAATCCTTAAAGAATCGAATACCTACCTAATGACCCGGTTATGATCAGTAAACAAGCCCGGTTTGGTTCCAGATATATGATGAGAATGGCTTTCCAAATGAAAATTTCCACCTTAAACATAGACTAATCCAAATCCAAACCTTTTAGCTTGAATAACTAAATGAATCTCAAGTCAGGAGCCGCCACATACAATTTCTTAACCCTCTTAAATTCTGCACGCTGTTCGCTGCTTCACTTGATCACAAATTGACCTCATTGCACTCACCATTGGGCAGGCAATTGGCAATTTTACGCTCCTCCTCAAACTTTCTTTTACACAGATTGTGCATGTTTATATTATTTTTGTTTCATATTAAACCCACTGTGTACCTGTCGGGCGTTTTTCTCCAGGGCACTCGCCTCTGTTGTTAACTTTATTAAATATAATGGCGAACCAATTTTTTTCGCTAATATTTTATTAGTCAGCCACAACAACATAAATGAGCAACGCGTTGTTATTTTTATGCAGGTATTTTACCGCCGAGTCAGTCAAAAAGGAATATAAAAAAGAGAATGCAACTGAAACAAGCGCATGGTTCATTAAGTATGCGCCATGTGGCCGGGGCAAACAAACGAGTGCGCTTAAAAGTATGCAATTGAATTTAAATATGGCCCGCTCGGCCACTTTCAGTAATACTGTTGTTGTTCTTGTTGTTGTTTTTATTGCCGCTGTATGCGTTAATTAACACAAACTTTATTACACAAACTTTAATGGTACATTTCGAGACAACCTGCCTCTCCTCCCCACCGCGCTTGTCCTCCTCTCGTTACATATATCAACATAATGAAATTATAAGCGGTTTGATTTTAATATAAATTACTTTTTATGAGACAATAATTGATGGACGTGCTCAGATGGCTGCCGTTTAATGATTGAATGCATGAAAGAAGTGAAAATTAAATAATAGCTTTTCCTTTTCCCCAAGTATTTCAATGGCAATTGCAGCAAACTGTGAGATCAGGTCTATCCAGCAGCAGAACTATTTGACAGAATAAGTTAATTTCGTTTAAGCTGGAATGTGCTGCATAAATTTTAGTTAGTTAAACATGTATCAATTGCTGGAATGCTGAGCTCAGTTAAGGGACAATCTATAGTTAACAAATCAAATGCATTTTCTGAATTTTAAAGAAATGCAGATAATTCAGCTTGAAAACACTGAATGTCAAAGAAAGACAGCAGAAATTGAGTATGTTGTTTGTTACTATGTTCCCGGCAAACATCTTTTATCGCGGAAGATAAGAATGCGATTCGCCAGTAGGTTTCGCTTTACTCTAGCAATATCACATTCTCATCTCTCTACGGGAAGAAATGTGACTCTATGCAATAACTTCCGGGCGACAAGAAAGCAACACTTCTGGCAGATAAGAAAGCGATGCTTTTGGGAGATAGAAAAAGTCTCTTCTGAGCGATAGGAAAGCGTTTCTTTCTAAAGATAAGAATGTGATTCTTCCCAGAATCAGGAATGCGGTTCCTCTCCCGAAGATAATCCAGACGAATAAAAGGGGTTTCGAATTCCGTTATTCAACAGTAGGATTTCGCCCCTAAGGTAAATAAGCGTTGCCAAAGTATTTTCCTTTGGTAATATTGTAAATAGTCATTCAACTCACTTCAAGAAGAATCGAATTCGGGTCTTTTTAAGGACCCAATTCTCAGATGGAATGATGAAAAAGCGAGACCAATAAAAAAGTATGGCTTTCTTGCCCTCAAGGCGATGTTTAAGGAATATATTATGATATCAAAAGCAATATCTAAGGTATTTTGTGTGTGTAAATCGCCAAACTATCTCCAAACTCTCCCCTCAAGCTATCGCCAAACTCTCGCATGGTCGATAAGTAACAGGACAGAATGTTTACAGGGTTTATAGGCACCAAATTATTCATGATTAATGCCCTTCAAAGTATGCAAACTTTATTTACTTAAGCTATTATATATTAAAATGAAACCATTGCAAGTCTGTGATAGATGATCGACACTTCATATTCACTCAGATTGTTGAGTGTTTAAAAAAATTGTCCAGAACAACAACAAAATTATGATATTCATATAACATAGCATACTTTAAAGGGCATTAAGCATGATATGTATAGTGATTTCAAGTTTCTCCCTGTCTCAGTCAATGCTTTAGCCATTATTTAATAAGACAAGCACCATATGTATATGCACACCATCTATTGGGACAGTCCCAATTGCCCCGTTCGTGCTGAAACTTTGTGCTTAAATCGTTAAAAGGAGGAATGATAATAATTCGTTATTACTTATCCGACAACCCGCTCTTATCAAATGGGCGTAGCCATAAATATGGTTGAGCTTTACAGTTCATTAAATTGAAAACAAAAGGCATTTTCTACCTGTTTTCTTTTTTCAGCGCGCAAACAAACATTTTATTTAAATGCATAATTAAAATATATATATACGTATAGATGTTTGTGTGCATATTAATATGCACATATATTTAATGCTGGCTTTATCGCAATTATTATTATTAGTTTTCTCTCACAAAAGGACCAGCATTTCAAGCTAATTAAATTTAAAACCGGAAATGCCCAAGCTAAGTTAAATCCAGGTGTGTAATTAAACAAAAATTTACACGCATTGTAATTATACGAAATATGTAAAAAGCAGGAGGCAGGGAGGAGAGCACAAAAGAATGCTGTGAATTTTTACACAAATGTCCGCGAGCAACTTTGACACGAACAAAACACTCACAGACAACGCGCAGACACACACACACACAGCAGAGAGACCCAGCAGGACACGTAGCAAGCGGCAATACTTTGTTTTGACCCTCCCTACATTGTCCAACAGTTTAATTGGTCTAAAAATTGCACGTCAACGTAGATAAATTTTTATTTGAAAAAGTTTATTAAACATTTGCATTGCTCAGGCTGCTCACGTAGCTAGAGTGTGCCTCCTGTGTGTGTGTGTCCTAGTCGTTTCGGCCATTGGCGTTTTTATTGCAAACTTTTTACAGTTGCCTTTTGGTCGGACATTTCTCTTCTTTCTTTTGCTGCAAATTTTTGTTATTGAAAAAGTTTTTGCGTTTTGTAAAAATTATATGCCAAAGTTTTGCTTTGTAATTACATGCACTAAGGCAACAAAAAAAAAACGGCAGATTAAATTTATATTCAAAACCGAATCATCCAACCTTTTATCCTGCCACTTTTATCACCTCAATTTATTTGTCTCACCTGCCGCCTGCAATGCACACAAACAAATTAAGTTTCGCCGCCCAAGAACAAAGCAGCAGCAGCATCCACGTGCCCCTCCACTTTCAACTCATTAACTGGCATTTTGGGGGCTCCCCGGCTGGGCCATTAAAAGACTTATTTTCACACTTGCATAAACTCATTTAGAACCATCCACCGCCATTCCCCCAAGTACTGAAGTCGCCACCTTATCACACGGCACGTCGGGCAGGGCGAGCGCATCGTGACATAAAATTAATGCCCAACCGACAATTTTAATCGGCAACAATTTTTGTCTTGAGTTATAGCCTCAAGACGGACCAAAGTCTCGCCAAGAGAAAACTTTCTGCGTGTACCTTGGCTACTACACACAGATTCCGCCGAGTGGCGGATGCGTATATTTAAAACTTATTAAATTGCTATAATTTATACGACTTATCTCTGGGGCGGTGTCTACCTTAAGGGGTGGCTTAGGAACAGACACAGCCAACAAAAAATCTCACTGCATAGCCTCGGGCACACGGCAATGGCAATTAATTTACATGCAAATCGTGCCGAAAGTTTGGAAGGAATGACACACCGCCTTAAAGTACGAGACGAGAGTTGCGATTCTTTTGCAGAGGTAGAAACACACTCGCTCACTTGATTAGGGGTCCCGTGGCGCGCCGCCTGCTTGAAACAATATGGCAAACAAGGACGAGGACTACGACCCTTTTTTGGGGTCGGTGTATACGTCGACAGGTTGCCGCATCGTTAGAAGTGTACGAAGGGAAAAACCCAAAGTTCTTGTGTTGTCTTTTCCGCGCCTAACAAATTGCTGCATTTTTTTTTTGTGTTGTTGTTGCTGTTGCTGTTTTTGTTTTGTTCTTGATTTATTGCGGCACAAAATGAGCGCACATTAAACATTTAGTAATGAGTTTAAAGTTTTTAAATGGAATTTTTGATTATAAGCTGTATGAACAACCGTGGGAGGGGGGAATAAAAAGTATGTGAGGCAGGCACAGGCTATTGCAGTTGGTAATCAAGAGGGTGGTGCAATTTGCCAAAGGACTGTGCAAATAATTGGCATATGATAGAAGCTTTAAAAAGTTGCCACACGTTGGGCGCCAATTTTGATATTTTTCTAAGAAACTCATTAAATGAAAACGGCTTTTTTGCTAAAGACTTCCAAAATGCTTTAAAATGAGCAACACAAATACTTTAAAGCCCCACGTTGGACGCCATTTTATGAATTTTTAATTTTTAAAAAACTGATTTTATACTTTAGCAATTGTTGTCTTAATTAAGCCGTCGTTTCGAAAGTGTTTTTACCGATTTCCATTGTAATTACCATGTTTAAACAGACTAGAGCCCCACGTTGGTCGCCATTTCAATTTTTAAATATTTTAAAGACTTCATTTTATCATTCTTTGGTTTCAAATCCTGCTTATATAATAGGAAAGAAAGTCGGTCAAGTAATTTAAATTTGCCGCTGCTGCAGCGAACATTCTTTTGCACATAACTCGACTGCTGTTTATAAGCACTTAATCATTTCTTTGGTAAAACGATAAATAATTTTGATAAGTAAATATGTCCAGAAGGTTCAAACCTTTTTTCCAAATAGCAGTGGCTGGAGGAGGCGTGGCAAAAATTGAAAATACACTTAATCTACCTGCAAGTATTAGAAGCAAATGTGCCATACATGTCGCACCTCTCTTTCTTGTCATCTTTGAGATCTGTTGGTTCATACGGACGGACAGACGGGCAGATAGATGGTATTTAGATAAATGGTTACTATAGCTTCTTTTTAATATTCTTACAATTAGATGGAAAATTTTAATCAACTAAAGTTATTGATCATTTTTATGCACACATAGGCTGGCAATTTTGATGAATTTTGATTTCCAAATCCTTTTTTTCGACTTATTTTCATACAATTCACATATTTTTATACTTTTTCAAAGTGACGTCTAGACCCAAGAACTCCCTAATTTCGTCTCACATTCCAAAGCTTTTAATCATCCTTTCCTGCCTATTTTTTTGGTAACCTAAAAATGTAAAAGCCCCACCGACACATTTGGCATGCCTTCACACTGTCAATCCATCATAAGCCCTTCCTTACCATTCCACATGGCAGCCCTTTTTATGACACAGCCTTTCACTCATTCGGCCCCAAAACAACCCCAGCAAATCTCTTGAAATCCCAACACTTTGTTCAAACATATAAACTTATATCTTTCTTCTGGCACTGCCTCCTGCCTGCCGCTGCTGCTGAGTTTTCTTTTCAATTTACGCCCAGAAAAGAAAGCGAGGCCATTAAACGCTTTAAAATCAACATCAGCTCCAATGACGACGACAGGGGCAATAAAGTCGACCCAAAAATTGCTTCCTCTGCACATAAAATTCAAGAAGCGAGGCCTATACCGTGCAAGAAAAAAATTCCTTCACACTCACACACACACACTTTCACAATTGCTGAGCCTTGCAAACAAACGTCGGCCCGCCCCTGCCCACTTAATACTTAAATGCAAACGTGTAAATTATGTGATTTTTCCCCGGCGGCCATGTTTGTTTGCAAACTCCATTACCAACATGGCGGGAGCTTCCTCCCCGCCTTCTCACCTGTTTGTTTTTTAAGCAATCGTCGCGCTCTACCATTAGAAGGAAGAAAAAAAAACAACGCAAGTTGGATACCCCTTTATATCCTTTTATGTGTTTTTCATGTACTTTTATTTGATTGTCGCACGCTTCGTCGCCTGGCTTTGGTTAGTTGGAGAGGAGCAGAGTAGGGCGGGCATCGGTGGGTGGGTAGTGTTTTTTATGGCAGTGTTTTTTAGTACTCAAAATATTAGCAAATGTTCATTAACGGCTATGCAAATTGGTTTTAGTCAGGCTCACTAGGAAACTTTTGCTTAAAAAGCAATTACTCAAAAAGTACTTAACACACAATTGGTTGGTAGAGGAGGAGGAGAAAATGCAAAGGAGGGTAAGCCCTACAGAGTTTTGATGAAAAAAGAAAACTCATTCAGCCTACTTTCTACATAATCAAAGGATTTTGTAGTGAGTAATGCTCGAAGTGTGCACCTGGTGAGCTCTTTTGGATTAATTAGGCTGTGCCCTAAAAAAAGAATAACTCTTCCGGGTTTAATTTTAAACAAGATTTGGCAAAGTCGAAAGTGGCCGAGAAGTTGTTGTGTAAACTAATTGAAGCTTTATTCAAGGCTCAAGAACCGACAGAAAGTTAACGCTGGAACTGTTGATGAAGCTGCTTGTGCGCATTATTTGATATAATGATAAATCGGCCATCGAGTTCTGGTAGTTATCAAACTTGGGGATAGACTTTTTCCATTGTATTGAAGCGTTGGTGACAGTTGGGGGCTGAACACGAATCTGTTTTCGCAAATGGCTCTTAACGTCTAGATATAAAGTAATTCGGGCCTAAAGTTGCTTTAAATGCCTATTTTGAACCTTTTTAAGAGCATTCTGTACTATTGTCTTAGATGTCTTTGGTATTATTGTAAATTATTACCTCTTAGATTTAAAATAAACTATCGAAAACAATTCTGCGATTTTTCTAAGCGGCGATATACCATTTTAAGTACAAGTGCTCAAAACTATTAAATTGTCTACTGCCCGAAAATATGCTATACAAAGTCACTATAGTTGGTTAGAGACCTGTATTGTATATTCCATTGCATATCTTTGGGCGGTGCAAAATATGGCAATTTGGACTACATGTTCCTTTTATGGTTTATCTTCGTTAAAAAAATCGCAGAGTCTAGGATGGTTGATTTTAAAGCTAATAAACCACACCTTACAATAATACCAAAGCGATCCAAAACTATCTAAAAGTTGCCCATAAAATGAGCCTTATACAGTTCAAAATTTTACTTTTTGCTTCTTAAAGTTCAAAATACCAAATGCCTAGACGTAATGCACCATTCCGAAAGCAGATTCGTGTTAAGCAAACATCAATTCAAAACAGTGTACCTTGTTGCCTAGTGTAATTAATGCTGATTACGACATTTTTATAAAACGTAGCAACAAGCTTTTCCTACGCAATCAAAATATAAAAAAAATACATACGAAATATGCATCAACAAAGCGCTCAGTTTTTGATCATGCTCTTCGGCCTGCGAACCTTCGGACATGTCATTTGATTTATTTCGGTAGTTAAGTAAACGGCATTCGGAACGTTTTATACTTAAATGTTCGATTTATGCATCTTCGAGCCCCACACACAGAACTCAGTTTTAGAAAAACTAGCTGAATACCCAGTGACGAATTGGCCAAATTTGGAAAAGTCGGATGTGGTCTAGTAGTTCTTGTGTAAACTTATTAAAGATTTATATTGTGAGAATATCATTCTCCTTATTAACTCTTCAACACTTGTTTGGAACCAGCTTTAAATTGAGAAGGTATCAAACTACAAATTTCCAACCCACACACCAAATATCCAGTTTATTGCTTGAATTATTTATGAGGCATGTGAAACACTGACTACAAAGAACTGCAGTCCAATTTCCAATCCATTTTTGATCTAGTTCAACCAGCTGGTTCGGAGCCGGTCATGCTAAACTAACAGCTGAGATATGGTTTAGAAATAGTTTTAGTACAACAATCAACTCTATATTGTCAACCTACCGACCAAATTCCACTTCATATCTTAAATAACTTCTGATGTTCAAACCCGGCCTAAACTTCTTACTGCTAATCTACAGACCAAAAATTACAATATCATAAATTTGTTAATGAATTTAAATTACTTAAAAAAAAGGACTTTCAACCATTTCTGAACAGATTTGATGCCGGTTCTGAACCAGTATGATATCCAACTCTATAATATCAACCTACTTTCTAAATTTTAAGTTAATAGGAAACTTTAAAAGCTCATTTATACTTGTCATATATCTCGAAAGCAGCTATGTTCACCCATAGCCCCCCGGAGCCGAGCGCAGTCGGCTATTTACAAGCACACGAGCCGAGCGCATGCCGAAGTCGGGCATATGAGCGTAAGCAGTGCTCTCTTTGCTTGCATTCGCGGCGCAGCTATCGATGAGGTGCACAGCACACAATCACTTTTTGGCCTCGCTCTTCTTGAACATCGGTGATCTAAAGAGATTCTCTAAGAATAGTAAGAATAGCAAAGCAAATATCTCTAAATACTTAAAAAACTTAGCCTTCTATGATGAAATAAAATAGGTTATATTTGATAAGAGTTTCTTTTTAGAGAATTTTGACAACCGACTTTTTAGAGATATATCATATATTTGATTTATATGGGTCTTTAAAACGGTTCACAGACACGACACAAGGCCTATGACTATTATCTGATGTGAAAATTTCGTAAAGATCGGTTTAACGGCTTAGACTCCTATAAGGAACAAACCAATTTAGAAACATTCATGTAAAGATCATTTAAGAAACCTTTTAGAAACTCAGTGCCTTTACTGAGCAAATATATTAAACGATATATCTACCTTCACTGCTAATATTGTATTAACTCACTATAGAGTCCCACATTACGCGCTATATGCAAGTTGTGAACTTAGGCCCTTTCCTTGGGCGCCAATTTTTTTGTAATTTGGATTTAAAAAGCACTTTATGGTCCCGAAACTGCCGTTAATTGTGGTAATTAAAAACAAAATCAATGGTAGCCGTTTATATACAACTTTTAGTACTCATAAATTTTTGCCATTTTATCGTTCTGAAGTCCAGCGGCTAACTAGTATTTTTAGCATTTGACAAAAAAAATTTAATATTTTGATGGCATTTCAAATCG
This sequence comes from Lordiphosa fenestrarum, assembly GCA_035044985.1. NCBI lineage: Eukaryota > Metazoa > Arthropoda > Insecta > Diptera > Drosophilidae > Lordiphosa > Lordiphosa fenestrarum. Next base: position 90,071 of record JAWNNO010004790.1, on the reverse strand, counting down.
TTTCAAGAAAAAGTGCTTCGCAGAAATATAAATGGCACTGTGATTTTCTCGTCTTAAACAATTTCCTCTAGACTGATTTCACTTTATGTCTCTCATTTACGAGAATACCTGTTGGCAAGGCTTGAACTTTTAACGGCTTTCGTAAAGTTGAAATCATTTTTAATTATATATATATATATGTATATATAAATGTCTTTCAACATAACCAAGAATTTTCATGGCCTTCGTTGAAGAGTGCTTCTTAATTTGCTTCAGGAGCCAGAGACATGGCGTGGGGCTGAAGTGGAGAAAAGGCAGCTGTCTGGAAAGCCAATTAAAATGAAATCAAGCCAGGCAAACTCGCCCAGCGCCCCACGCCCCTTGCTTAGTGTTTATTGGACTAAAACACCTTGCAGCAAACACACACTCGAACACATACAAAATGTATATAAATTTGTAATTTTAATATTATTAAAAATGTTAAATTGCACGCAGCATAAATCACATTTGAGTAAGGACAGGGGAGTGGCAAAATGTTGCGTCAGCTTGCTGCCATCATTTGTGGCCCAGGGGGTTGACATAAATGCCAGCTGCTTTGGCCACACTATTTTTATTGTTCCCCTTAGCTTTCTGGGTGTTATTTTAATTTAAGCGATTTACTTGCAGCCGCAAGGCCCAAAATGTAACAACATTTTTGCATCAAGGCAATAAAATGGATTTAATTTAATAAACCAAAATTTAATTTCATCCCCCACCCGAAAAAAACGCTCATTCTGGAGACTTATTTATGTTTACAGTCGCATGAGGGTTAAGGCAAAACAGGAAAGTTCATTGAAATGCCATTTAATTGCAATTAAGCAGCAAACTTATCAAACTCAACTGAACCAGCAAGGGATGAGAAGAGCATCCGAGCATGTCGTGTATAGTGGGTGAACCCTGAAACTGAAACAGAGCTATGAGCAACGCTTTTACACTTGGCTAGACTCATGACTGTGGCTAAGCACACATGTCTGGGATCCGCAAGAAACAGCTGAGAGATAACAAGGGAATTGAAGTGATTTGTAAGGTTTACCCTTTGTTGGCTGACAAAGAGGGTTTGCTTTTTTTCCGCAGCCAAGACGACACTGAAGCTGTCAACTATTATCTGTTAATAGACTACTGTCAAATTTTGATCCAGCTGCCTCATTTAGCTTGTGTTGGACAGCGAAAATTGCCCGACTTCGATTTACCCGTTATGCAGAGAAATCAAAATTTATGAGTCTTCTATTTTGTCAATTAATAGACCATTTCCCTTAATGTTCCCTTAGTGTTCCTTAAGGAATGCCGAAAAGTATGCAAAGATAGGTATTGATTAGTAGATATGGCTATGACGACTCGGCTGTTGCTGTTGACCAAGAAGAGATATACTTTATGATATCGAAGATGCTTCATTCTCTCTCTTATATACATGACTTTAGAATACCCTTCTTCCTCTATGAGTAACGGTTATATAGGTAAATGAAAATTGGAAAATAAGTGTACTAATGGTAGCAAGCTAAACGTAAGCTAATTACGGTAATGAAGTATTCAAAATGTCTGCAGTCTGTGATTATATGATTATGCCGCAAAGTATGCTTTGCCATTTCTAGTTAACCTTAAAAAACAGCCTCCAAACTTGATTCGAAAAGTGTTGCAACTTTTCTACCCCACAGCTGTTGAAATTATTTGAGGTTATATGAGTATTTACACAAAAAAGAAAACCAAAAAAAATTTTCAAGCAGGGTATGAGAGAACGCATGTTGCTATCAATGCCAGACTCGGTTACACATTTTGCGGTAGACAGACACATGCCCACTCGCACACACACACATTTGTCGCATGTGGCATAAATGCGTATGTATGTATGTATGTAGAAAATCGTTTCGTTTGCTGTGTGACAAACGTTCGCTTTTACGAAAAATTGTAGTAATTTCGACCAAAAACGACCCACAGTCTGTATGCCAATGAGTATGTGAAACCCGTAAGAGCATAGTTTTGGAGTGGGAACACCCAAAATGGATATGGCCAAAAGCATTTGCTGCTGCTGCTGCTCTCTGCCTCAATGATAGCGTGAATAATGTCTGCGTCATTTTTTATATTAAAGATGCCCACTGAGGGTTTATATGTGTACACACAATATATATGTATATGTATATGTTAGATTTATTTAATGTCAAGATCTTTCCATATGCGTCTGTGTGTGGGTTAAGGAAATGCATAAATGTCCAGAAAAGGGAGATTCGCAATCCTGCAAAGGTTAAACTGAAAGTCTGTCTGTCTGAAAGTTAGTTGCCTCGTTAAGGGGGCGTGTCGGTTAGTTGAGGGGTGGGCCATTTTTATGACCAAAACGTGTGGCAACTATGGGGGTATTCGGTGGGGTTAGGGTGGCCCCTGCTATGTGTGTGAATAATTAACGAACGCATAATAGCAGTCAGTCGATGGGTGCTGGGCCAATGACTGATATAAATTCACACAAGTTAATGGGCGCTGGAGATGGTTTAAAAAAAAAAAACGAAACGAAACCAAAAAAAAAGAGGGGAAAAAACTGTATGGCAGGCCCCAATGAGATGAAAGTGCTGCGGAGTCATTAAACGTAATGGCGGACACGACAAAGTATGTATGCTACGATAAATGGTCGAAATTAATGATACTGAGGTAGCAGTGAAGCCAAATTTCATCGATGTAATAGATCACTAAAACAATGCCATATTATTTTTATAGCCGTCTACTTTGCTCCTTAAGTGGTCCAATTTCGTGCAGTCATATTAGGGGGGGAGGCGGGACAAGACAAGCAGTTTCGATGTCGCCACCCTTCCGTAAATATATTTATTGGTACGTTTCCCTCCTTTTTTATTAAAAATTAAAACTGCGATTCTGTGGTTGCCAGCGAGTCTGAGATTCCCGATCTTTCACCTTTAGACTTTTGTTAAGGTAACTAGGTTTTGGTCATCAGTAAGAAGGCAGGTTTTGTAACCTTATAAACATTATCTTCTTTTATTTGAATATTCATTGATTCTCTTTGAATTCACGTCTGTCAGTCAGCTCCAGTTCTGGCAAGTCATTGCTCCACTGCACACTGGGGCTGGATGACCAATTTTTTGGGCATAAAGTCGACAACTGCGGCCACAGAGTTGAAACTTTGTGAATTTGATAACAACAATTGGAATAACATGTGGAACAAGTTTTTAATCGATCCGTCCAAGCCTAACACACTTTTTCATATGTTACCACTTGGCGGATACGTAATTTCATTTTAATAATTCTAATTTTAATTTATTGTTTTGAGTTTTATACTAGTGATTGTCCCGAAGCTTACGTTTTGCATGTTAATTTCTTCAACAATCCTTCAATAAGTCACAACTAGGCTGAGCTCAATCTTTACTAGAAGACGGAGAACATGCAAAAAGTCTTATAAAAAGTGGAAATCAAAACTTCCACGAACTAAATACATCTTGGCCGAAAGTGGAAGAAAGTTGGCTTAAAGTCCACAGGGATAGGATATGAAGAAAAAGTCTAGTTAAATTCAATCTCTTTATTCTCCCGGCACAAATTGAAAAATTCTATCTCGATTTACATGATATTCAACTTAATTCAATCCCTTTCGCGATCAAATGTTCATAAGTAAAAATCGAAAGCGGAAAGGTAGAAATATTATTTAAGAACAAGGCAATAATCATGGGATGCCATTCCATTCGTGGCCAGTTAAAGGCTGAAAGGTTGCGAGTTCGAGTCCCAGACCAGACTACAAAGTTTTTATATTTCATTGTTTTTCAGAAGTTTTCAATGTATCAAATCTACCAGCGGGGATCTGTCTTGAAGTGTTTTGAATGGCCCATTGAGTATGCAGGAAGAAAGGAGAGGAAGCGAAATCTTTCTGGAAGCACAAGTTATAATGTATCATGCTGAGAATGATCCGGCATTCGGATTAAATTGTGCTCTAATTTTGTGCTTATGACATAAACGGATAAGCGCGATAAATTTAATATTTTCAAGATTAAAAAAAAGTGGGCTCAATATAATCCCTTACGGATTGTTTTTTGTGTGTAGGATTTCTCAGACTAAAGGCGTATTACAAAACAAATTAATGTTGCTTGTTTAACAAGTCTAACACAATTGCTTAATATTATTTACATAATCAACAAATTTAACTGTATTTAGCATATTTCAAATAACTTGTTGACTAGCAGCAGGGAGGAAGGTTTCCCCGCTTTTTTTATGTTTTATAAACAGTCCACGATTGCACTCCAATAGCTTAAATTTCTTAAACTTGTTATATTTGAAGAATCCTCTTTTAAATTATTTGGCTATTATCAAAAAATGTTGTCATTTAAAATGCGACAAATATTTGGCCATCCAGTTCAATGTATAGTGTGCCCGGTCATTCATCTCCTCATAATCTTACTTATACCAAAAATAAAAAAAAACAAATTTAATCGAATTTGATTTTAAGAAATTATATCGGAACTTTTGATGTGACTACACGAGTTCAAATATCTTACTCCCTATTATACTTTTCGGGTAACTGTAAAGAGTTTCTCTGTCTCTAATGTAAAAGCCAAATATTTAGAAAATGTACCCTTCTCTGATAAAAATAGGAAAGGTATTATTTGATGAGAATTACTCCATAGAGAATTTGTACAACCAACTTGCATGAACATGCCCATTGTGCCAACATATAATTAAAGCTTTTGTCGGATCATGATACATGAAACATCGAAAATTATTACCACCATTTGAGCACTACTCGTATAGAATGATTTTTTCTGTTTAGCAGACTCTTCGCTATCATACTCCAAGTCGTTTTGCATGTTCTTTTTGCAACGTTAATTTTTGTTGTTAGATGGCTGAATGCTAAAAGCTGTAGAAAACGTAACTAAGTTCATTGTTCGATTTCAAAAACAAGAAAGAATTCTTTCAAATATTACAAATAAAATTAAATATTTTTTATATATACGCTTTGCATCAGAATTGAGTGGACTTGATTGAAGAGTATATTGTTTAACTCTTCGCTAAAGAGAAAATACACTATTTGAAGATTAATTTAAGGTCATGAAATGATCTTAATCCGAAATCTACTTCAAATTTCCCAAAACGACCTTGATCTAAGGTTCAGAAAATAATAATTGTACTTAAAATATTAATGTGTAACTCGCATTTAGTTCTTATTGACACTTTTGCTACTCGATTAAATCCCAAAATAGTTGTTATAGTTATCAAGTCAACCTCAATCGGCTTCCCTTACTAGTTCAGACATTTTTAGGCGAAGCGCTATACCAAAAGTTTATGCTTAAAACTGTCACTTAGCAACCAAATTTCAAGCTATCAGTTACAAAATCCTTGGCTCATACTGACAGCCATACCAACTGCGACATTGATCCCCAGTCACCTGTTCAACGTTTTTTTTTTTATTTTGGTTTTCATCTGCATGTTCCTTGTTTTTCCATTTCCTGGTCATTTTGTCGTCTACTGGGACCCAACCCTGAACTGAACTCCATTTTAAAACGTCTCTTCCGCTCGCCCCCCGCCGAGCGGCCATTGCACGTCACATAATCGAATTATCATCATGGCGTCAACAAATGATTTCAACTTATGCTGCTCCTGCTGCTACCACCTCCTGGGTGCTGTCAGCGCTTTTGCCTTTTTTCACTTCACTTCACCACACCCGCCATTGGCATTGTCGCTGGTCATTTTCTTTGCTTGCTTTTTGTACGTCTGTCCTGGTCGTTTTGTTTGAGGTTATGTTGGATGTCAGTTTGTTATCCTTGTGCAAATCCTTTTATACAAATGAAATTTGTGCCAAAAGCAAAAATAAAATGTTCTCCTCTCTTCCCTTTTTTTTGCAGACATCAACAAGGGCTCACCCATCGATTTCAAAAGCGGCTCGGCCTGTTCCACTCCCACAAAAGACACACTGAAGGGCGGCTACGAGCGCAGCACGCAAGGTTGCATGGGTCCGGTGCTGCCACCGCGTAGCGCCATGAACGGCTTGCCCTCGCACCATTACTCAGCGCCGATGAACTTTCGCAAGGATCTGGCCGCACGCTGCTCGGCCCACTGCGTCAGCATCGGGGCCACCTCGGCATTGGTGGTGCTCTGCCTGCTCTTGATCCTGCTGACCGGCACCGGCGTGCTGCACTGGTCACAGTCCGCACCATGCACAGTTCTAGTCGGCAACGAGGCCTCCGAAGTGACGGCCGCCAAGAGCACAAATACGGATCTATCGAAATTACACAACTCCTCGGTGCGAGCGAAAAATGGATTGGGACAAGGCATTGGAATTGGAGCAGCCGGAAATGGTGCTGGCGGTTCGGCAACGGCGACAGTGACTACGGCCACATCGAATAGCGGACAGGCGCAGGGCTTACAATCGACCTCGGCCTCAGCGGAGGCTACATCATCGGCGGCCACCTCATCGTCGCAATCGTCGTTGACTCCTTCATCGTCGCTATCCTCGTCCTTGGCGAATGCCAATAATGGAGGTAATTATGCAGAAGTTTTAATTATTTTTAAATGAGTTTTCGCAACTTTCGGACAAAAAGAGGAGCAGAGAGAGAGAGAGAGAGAGAGAGGGGGAGAGAAGATGAGTAAAAGGGAGATGCGTATTTAGCATTAAGCGCCCTCTGGCGGCGACGATAAAAAAAGTTTATTGTTTTCTTAGCTGGAAGTTTGGTTTTGACAGACGCCTACACGTCTGACTCTGGGGACTGCCTGCCTCGAATGCCATTTTCATTAGATCTTTTCTTTTGGTTTTCAGCTTAAGTTTTGCAGAATATGCCATTAATTACATATTTTTGTTTGTTGAAATTGACAGCAGATAACTTTGGGGCAAGCTAAAGGTTTTGATCACAACTGTACTTACAGAAAGAACACTTAATAAGAGTTCTTTCATAATTATAGATGGTTTTTCTTTCAGTTCATCTAAACTAACACATTTTTAGAGTTTTATAAATCGCCGCACAATATTCGATTTACTCATCCAACTGAGCTGAAAATCATCCAAAGGATATGGAAATTTATCATCATTTGGATGATTTTTAGCTCCGTTGAATACTTAAAAGGACATTAAAGACATATTCAGTCCAAATAGATCTATTTTGGATCTTTTTTTTGTTCTGTGTAGTAAAGCAAACAACCCGCTTTCACTATATTATACTCCCTGATCTAGCTAGAGAACTCCAGTGTTGCTCACAGATAAATTACCTAAAGTACATACTAGAGCTGAGAGTGTGAGCGAATTTTCTGACATGGTCACGAACGATTCACGAAAGAAAAATCTCTGTAACACACGACTGTATTTTTTAAGAGTTGTGTATCACTCACGAATCATGCACGACTTCACGAATGCACGTTAATGATACTGATAACGATAATCAATGCATATCCGTGTCAATTGGTTTAACAAAATGCAACCCAAATATGCTATATATTTCTTGATTCTTTTGTCACACATAATTATAATTTAATTTAAAGCAGATTGGCAGCAGTTGGAAAACGCCAAATCTTGCAAGAGCTGAATTCGTTACAGTTGAGTGTGCCCCTACCATTTTGTACTGCATTTACGATGATTGATCTTATCACGATATCGCGAACGAAACTCTATGTTTGCTCATGTTCACGTCGTGATACACCGTGACACTGACAAATTCACGTCACGGGTGCAGCTCTAGTACATATCAAAGTCTGAAGTCAAGAAGATTGCAGTAGAGACATACAAACAACCTGTGCACTTGTGGTTTGCTTGTACCTGGTTGGTTATATCGGATGTCAAAAGAGAAAGTCAATTCCTAAAACTAGCATTTCTGTACTTGAAAAGATAGTGACATTTCTTGAAAAAAGCTGCAGTTTTATACCGTTTCGTACTTAAAACTTCTACTATTTTTCTTACCTTTTTTTAGAAGCAATCAAGAATAGGCCAAATTGGACAAATAGGACAAATTGCTACATTTAAAATCCTGTAGATGTAGATCATTTTGAATGAATATTTTGGTATAAATGTTTTTTTGGAGGCAACTGTACTTGCAGAAAGCTATGTCAAACTATGTCGTTCCCACAGAAATCACGTGGTTTATTTGATTGTTTATTTTTAGGCCACTCTCGACACACACGACAATTAAGCTGCTGAAAAAGCTATTTTTCTCTAAATCCCTCTCTCTCTCTCTCTCGCCATCTCTATATTTCGAAATTTTTTGACAGTCAGACATCTTAAATTGAATTAAAAACACATTTCTATGCCTAATTTGAGCTTGAGTGGGTTTTACGGTAGCTAACCACAAAATGATACTCGTACCGCCCCCCCCCCCAACAAAAAAATTTACCTTATGTCTATGTTGCCTGTTTAGGAGGAAAAGGTAGAGCAATGTCAACGCAGCTGTCAGTCGTCAAAAGACGTCAACGACGAAGTTTAATCGAGGGGGTGCAAACTTTCAGCGACTTAATTACAAATGAAAGCCGGGGCCTGGACCAGGACCAGACTCTAACTACAACAAACAACTACAAAGAAATTGTGAAAGAGTCCTTGGAGAATGAAAAGCAAAGTAATTACGATAAAACTTTGCACAAAATCGATGCCATATTGGACGAAAGCCATGACTTGGGCTATGAAAATGAAGAAGAGCCAAAGTCTGAGACTAGGCAACAATTTGGCAAATCATTAAACGGCAATTTGCGTCAGGCAGGTACAACGCTGGCCACAGAGCAGGCGGCACAGGAGCCGGAGCAGGAGACCAGCACATTTGTTGCTGTTATTGATGATGATAATCAAACTGACAGCAGCAGCTCGACGTTGATAACTTTGACGACAAGTGACAACCAGGATGCTGGCACAGTGGAAATCAACACCCAGATATACTCACCCATGTTGGTTAGTGCTGGAGATTTTGAAATCAAAGGAGAACATCATAATAATAATAATAATGAGAGTGACAAGCCTCAAACAAATAGCTCCAGCTCCGACTTAATGCTGAACGATGGCAATGCCCTGCCATTTGATGATATTGATATATTTAAATTGGATGCAGCCCCCAGCTCTAATGAGGAGGAGGAGGTGTACAAAACTGAAATGGCCAAGGAAATCATATCAAAGCTGCCACCACCTGCAAATGAGAATGAAGTGCTCAAAGAGCAGGAAATTGACAATGAGATACCAGCAAAACTGACTCCCCTTAAGCCTTATGTTAGCGAGAGTTATGATCGGCCTGGCAAACGAATATTAGTGAATCTAACCATAGCCACAGACGAGAGTAGCGATTCCGTTTATACGCTTCATGTGGAATTGCCCACCGGCGGAGGTTCGCATAATGTGGAACAGGTTTTAACGCATGAAAGGAGATCCGATTTGGTGGATAATTGTATACCCGAACCACCGCCACGTATGCCCGAGTGTCCCTGTAGTTGTCTGCCCCACCCGGCTTTACCCATTTACACAGATGACGTTGACATTGACTCTAAAACAACAACAACAACAACAGAGCCACATATAGAAATGGCCACCATTTTGAATCATCGTCAGCCAGCTGAGGATGAGGAGGAGGAGGTGGATGATCAGCATGCATTTGCTTCGGTGCTGGTTTCAACTACTACTAACATTCCTAGCACTGAGTTTGATAATCACATTGCTGATGCCTCATTTACTGCTGCTGACAAGTTTGCATGCCCAGATGTTATGCCTATACTCATACTAGAAGGTGATTTGTGTGCACTCGATCTCTAAACTCTGTTTAAACTAACCCCAAAACTCGCTTTCAATAACCCTTAACATTTAATCAAGGTTGCAAGACTACTCTCACTTGATTGATTCTATACCACAAAGGATAAAGAGCATGTTACAAGGTGTGCTCCTCGTAATAACTACATTTTTCCAATACAGAATCAAAAACTCATTTTTTCCACATATTTATAATAGTGTAAATCAGCGGTGGGCAGGAAATTTGAGTTTGACAGCAGTCCAACAACAATAGCAGACAATGTCAAACCCTTGTTAACCCAGTTACCTAAAACTAAGCAGGCCCACCACTGATTTAATCATACAACTATTAAAAAATCTCAGAGGAAGTTTTTTCTATCGAACGTAAAACCTCAAAAAAATTATGTAGCTAATGGAACCACACATCAAGGTTGAGCAAGTGCTGGCCTTCAGTCCAATGGCAACTCGAATTATTTTTATCGAAATTGAAATTTACAATGCCAATTGAAAATTTTTTAACCATCATTTAAAATTTAATTCAAAATTTAATTCAAAAATAATGCTAATGCTTCGGCCCCAGCCCTTCCACAAATGTTAGGCTAATATGAAACCTATTATGGCCGGTTAGCAACCCTGATACCTAACCCTTACTAGAATTGCTGTACAGCTGAATAACTCTAATCCCTAAGTTGTGTAACTAAAACCCGATTGATATACTTAATATACTATATATCAAATAACATATCTTCATAGCTCCCCCCACACACATCTGTACAAATCACCTTCAAGCATGAATATAAAAAGGCTTCAGCATTCAATGGGTTTATCATTTAACTTAAGACCTGCGGGGGGTTTCACACTTAGGACACATTCTATAAATATGTACATTTTAGGTATCACAGACTAACCTTCCAATCTTAACTAATCTATCACCCAAATCATTTCTCTGCAATTGCTACAGGAGCTCGCACTTTTCCGGCGCGTAGTTTCCCGCCAGATGGCACTACCTTTGGTCAAATCACTCTGGGACAGAAATTAACCAAGGAAATACAGCCCTATAGCTATTGGAATATGCAATTCTATCAATCGGAGCCGGCTTATGTTAAATTTGATTATACCATACCGCGCGGAGCCTCTATCGGTGTCTATGGACGTCGCAATGCTTTGCCTACCCATACCCAATATCATTTCAAAGAGGTTCTAAGTGGCTTTAGCGCTAGTACACGCACTGCTCGTGCCGCACATGTGAGTAACTTATGGAACTAACCTTCAATGTCTATGTCTACTAACGCCTTGTGTTTCTTTCATGCACCAACCCAAACCCCCATTCCACCTCAATCACACTCACACAAATGCAAACGCAGCTGTCCATAACGCGCGAGGTGACACGCTACATGGAGCCGGGCCATTGGTTTGTCTCGCTCTACAACGATGACGGCGATGTGCAGGAGTTGACCTTCTACGCGGCCATAGCCGAAGACATGACTCAGAATTGTCCCAACGGTTGTTCGGGCAATGGTCAATGCCTGCTGGGGCACTGTCAATGCAATCCCGGTTTTGGCGGCGACGATTGTAGCGAGAGTGTGTGCCCGGTACTGTGCTCTCAGCATGGCGAGTACATCAACGGCGAGTGCATATGCAATCCAGGCTGGAAGGGCAAGGAGTGCTCGTTGAGGCATGATGAGTGCGAGGTGGCTGACTGTAATGGTCATGGCCATTGTGTCAGTGGCAAGTGTCAATGCATGCGCGGCTACAAGGGGAAATTCTGTGAAGAAGGTAGAGTTAGGAACAGCGAGACAAAAGCAACGAGTCGCAACACTCGCTGTAAGCATTTTCCAACTAACACCTCCTTGTTTCTCTCTTTTTCTGTGTGTAGTGGACTGCCCCCATCCGAATTGTTCGGGTCATGGTTTCTGCGCTGATGGCACTTGCATCTGCAAAAAGGGCTGGAAGGGTCCGGACTGCGCCACCATGGACCAAGATGCTCTACAATGTTTGCCCGACTGTTCGGGACATGGCTCCTTCGACTTGGATACACAGACTTGCACTTGTGAGGCCAAATGGAGTGGTGATGACTGCTCGAAGGAACTGTGCGATTTGGATTGTGGTCAACATGGTCGCTGTGAGGGTGACGCCTGTGCCTGCGACGCCGAGTGGGGTGGCGAGTATTGCAACACCAAGTTATGCGATGCTCGCTGCAATGAGCATGGTCAGTGCAAGAATGGCACCTGCCTGTGTGTAACCGGCTGGAATGGCAAGCATTGCACCATCGAGGGATGTCCCAATAGTTGTGCCGGACACGGTCAGTGCCGCGTAAGCGGCGAGGGACAATGGGAATGTCGGTGCTATGAGGGCTGGGATGGTCCCGACTGTGGCATAGCCTTGGAATTGAATTGCGGCGACAGCAAGGACAATGACAAGGGTGAGCAAGCTTGTGCTTAACAAGTTGGAGTATGACCTAACCAAATCTCCCTTCAGATGGCCTAGTGGACTGCGAGGATCCCGAGTGTTGTGCCAGTCATGTGTGTAAGACCTCCCAGCTGTGTGTGTCGGCTCCCAAACCCATCGATGTGCTTCTGCGAAAGCAACCCCCGGCCATCACTGCCTCGTTCTTTGAGCGCATGCATGAAATTCTTGATCGATGAGAGCAGTCTCCAGAACTATGCCAAGCTGGAGACCTTCAATGAAAGGTAGGTGCTTCCTAGTAGCCAGTTTGTTTTCCTTAGCTTCAAAAAATTTAAAACCCACAAATTGGCCAGACGTTAACTATAAAATCATAAACTGTACAAAAAAAAAATGTATAGCTGAAAATAATAATCTCAAAATAGTTTGCATAATTAATTAAATTAAATTTTATATGTTTTTTCGTTTTTGTGCCCTCGTCTAAAAACAATTCCTCCTCGAAAAAAAAATATATATACATACACACAACAAAAATCCCTTTAACCTTTATGTTACCAAAGGATGTTTACATATGAATAAAGTTAGGATTTCCGTGTAAAAATTGAAAACTGTAGAGCTAATTTGAACTGCAATTGTTTAAAATAACAAAATTACTCTATTGTTAAGAAATTTTGAGAATTTAGAGAGAAGTTGTTAATGTCCTTGCACCCGAACAGCACACGGCCACCAGTAAACAGCCTATCTCCAGATCAATCTGATGATTGTTGTTGCTTGACAACTGATTTTTTTATATATATTCTGCGCAGGAGCAATTAAATAATATAGTTCTGAATCAACACAACCACATGAAAACGAAAGAAAATTCCGGTTATTGTCTGTGTAAGTGCGCATGGCTGCCTGAGGCAAACTAAATCATTCGACGCACAACAACAAATGTTAATTATACAACCCCAGGAGAATTTGTAGATTTGTTCTTTTCTACAAGAGGCGAAGAAGAGTATGAGAAAGAGTTTCTTACGAAGTTCTTGTGGCAATTTCGTTGTGCCAAGCCTCCTCTAGGCATTGGAATGGATGCAAAAAGCAACATCAAAAAAGAGCTAGCACTGTACATTCATCCAATCCATCAGAATGTCACATAACATCACTTTTTAGAGTCCTGTGTGAAACAATCTTATACCAGAGATTCAGACCAAATCGCATTTTAAGTACTTAACCATACTTATGTTTCGGAAAAGGTTCTGATTTGGTTGTTCTAATAAATTCCGGTACTCGGTTTCATATTGCTACTTGAATCATTTTTGGGTATATTAGAACGTAACATTAAAATTGAAAGGATTGTTCTTTGATTTCTTAGCGGAGTTTCATAAGCTATCGATTCTTGAATACAGAAAAAATCGTTTCTGGTACAGGTTCTGGTTCCGATTTTAAATAGGTTCTATTTTAATATTCGATTATGGTTCCAGTTTGATTTCCTGATTTTAACGAATATTTTTTCCTTCATCAAATTACGATCATCATGAACGAAGCCCTCTTGAATGCTTATAGTCTTGAGCTATTTTTGAGAAATACCAAAATTCATATTAAAAGTCTAGAAAAGATTAAGAAGTCAGCCTTAATAACAAATGTTTAGGTTGAATCGACAACCTTACAATGGAGACTACACCAGTTGGATTTGTCGTTGAGATGTTGCAAAATTTACCAAAACATCGACCATTTAGAAATTTCCGTTCGAGTTTAGGAATCGTTTCCTATTTTTACAAATTTGTCATTGTATTTGGCGAATTAGGCTTTAGATGAGTGGTTAGGCTAAAAGCTTTGCCTGTTGGAGTCTCGGTAAATGATCGTGCATCTGTTCTTCTGTTTATAATAAGCCCAAAATCGATCAGTAACATATAAATAGATGGCTCTTTTTAAACACAAACCAAAATATAACGAGCAAAAAAGAAAAATTTGCCAGCTTTTACTCCCGAAAACAGTTGGTTTTTGTACAATAATCACAACTATGAATCACAAAGTTACACAAAGGCATTACATAAACACCTCAAAGTACTCTTGCCAAGCTATTCAACACTCACTACTCTGGTAACATAAAGGTTAAATTAAATCTTGTAAATATAAATCCCCTATATGTCCTTTGTAAAAAACATAAAACGAACCCAAAAAAAAAGAAAAAAACATCCTAGACTTAAGACTTAAGAACCATGAACCTTCATTTTAAGCAAAGCCAATTAAGTTAGTTACTAATTGTGTGAGGGGTTTTGGGGGTGCCTAACTACACAGTAAAGAAAAAACCAACTCCTTCATAGAAACCAAAAACAAAATTACCAAAAAAAACAAATGGAGAATCAAGCTAATTCAATTATTTTTCTCTCTGCTCTCTTTTTTCTACCAATAAACTCACAATACTAAATTACTACCAACTCTACTCGTTACTTCTACTCGCTACTAACCAACCACACATTAAACCCACACACTCTCGAAAATCGAACGAATTCCAAATGCTTTGCCTTGAACTAACGTTGGCGCTACCGCTACTCGTTACTCGTTACTGAAAAAAAACCCTAAAAACAAACTAACAGCATTTTTTGGAATTATTTCAATGCAAGGTAAGCAAGCGAAAAGCGGTACTAAAATGAACTACTACTCTACTACTAATGCTCAATGGTTGTTTGGTACACTCTCGTTTTGATTATGATTTCTCCTTCTTTAGCGTAGTTTATTTCATTTGGTAGTTTATTTTTAAGTTTACTCGCTGCAGTGAGTAGGCCAGACAACCGCAGGCTACTTACATACACATATACATATCTAAGCTATGCTAGGTACTTGGCTAGGTCACAGATCTAAACAATATTTATATCTATATATATATATATATATCACATCTACATCAAATTGTACAACCTTTATGTGTTTCAACGAGTCGTCTTTTGTTCTGTGCGTGTGAATCTTAACTTATGAGTTGTACTTTTATTTTTTAAGTTGTTGCTCCAAAACGTAGTCTTAAATGCTTGCTAGAAAGAACAGGAGAAGAGCCACCCATCCGTATAAGACTTGACTAATGCGTATTTATGGTTATTTCCCACAGCCGTTCGGCCGTCATACGTGGACGCGTGGTCACCTCACTGGGCATGGGTCTGGTGGGTGTACGTGTTTCGACGACCACTCTGCTGGAAGGCTTTACGCTTACCCGAGACGATGGCTGGTTCGATTTGATGGTGAATGGCGGTGGTGCTGTCACACTTCAATTTGGACGCGCCCCCTTCCGTCCACAGTCCCGCATAGTGCAAGTGCCCTGGAATGAGGTGGTCATTATAGATGTGGTCACCATGAGCATGTCGGAGGAAAAGGGTTTGGCCACCACCACAACGCATACCTGCTTCTCCCATGACTATGATCTGATGAAGCCCGTGGTGTTGGCTTCCTGGAAGCATGGCTTTCAGGGTGCTTGCCCCGATCGCAGCGCCATCTTGGCTGAATCCCAGGTCATACAGGAATCTCTACAAATCCCGGGCACTGGTCTGAACCTGGTGTATCATTCTTCAAGGGCCGCAGGCTATTTGTCCACCATTAAGCTGCAATTGACACCGGATACCATACCTGCCACACTGCATCTCATACACTTGCGCATCACCATCGAGGGCATACTGTTCGAGCGCGTCTTTGAAGCTGACCCAGGCATTAAGTTCACCTACGCCTGGAATCGCTTGAACATCTACAGACAGCGCGTGTATGGAGTGACCACAGCCATGGTCAGAGTGGGCTACCAGTACACCGACTGCAAGGATATTGTGTGGGATATACAAACCACTAAGCTGAGTGGCCATGACATGTCCATCTCAGAGGTGGGTGGCTGGAACTTGGACATACATCATCGCTACAACTTCCATGAGGGAATACTGCAGAAGGGAGACGGCTCGAACATCTATTTGAGAAACAAGCCCCGCATCATACTGACCACCATGGGTGATGGACACCAACGACCGCTGGAGTGTTTGGACTGTGATGGTCTGGCCATGAAACAACGTCTACTGGCTCCTGTGGCCTTGGCTGCTGCCCCAGATGGTAGTCTATTTGTGGGTGACTTCAACTATATACGCCGCATCATGACCGATGGCAGCATACGCACCGTTGTCAAGCTGAATGCCACTCGGGTGTCGTACCGCTATCACATGGCCTTGAGTCCTCTGGATGGCACCTTATATGTCTCCGATCCGGAGTCCCATCAGATTATCAGAGTACGTGACACCAGCGACTATACACAACCCGATCTGAACTGGGAGGCCATAGTGGGTTCCGGAGAACGTTGTCTGCCCGGTGATGAGGCCCACTGTGGTGATGGTGCTCTGGCCAAGGATGCCAAATTGGCTTATCCCAAGGGCATCGCCATTTCCAGTGATAATATTCTCTACTTTGCCGATGGCACCAACATCCGAATGGTGGATCGAGATGGCATTGTCAGCACTTTGATTGGAAATCACATGCATAAGTCACACTGGAAGCCCATACCCTGTGAGGGTACCTTGAAACTGGAGGAGATGCACTTGCGCTGGCCCACCGAGTTGGCTGTTTCACCCATGGACAATACCCTGCACATCATAGATGATCACATGATCTTGCGCATGACTCCCGATGGAAGGGTTAGAGTCATTTCCGGACGTCCCTTACACTGCGCCACTGCTTCGACTGCCTATGACACGGATTTGGCCACCCATGCCACTTTGGTGATGCCTCAGTCCATTGCCTTTGGTCCCTTGGGAGAGCTGTATGTGGCGGAGAGTGACTCGCAGAGAATCAACCGTGTGCGAGTCATTGGAACCGATGGTAGGATAGCTGCCTTTGCGGGTGCCGAGTCCAAATGCAATTGCCTGGAGCGTGGCTGTGACTGTTTCGAGGCGGAGCACTATCTGGCCACCAGTGCCAAGTTCAATACCATTGCCGCCTTGGCGGTTACACCCGATGGTAATGTGCACATAGCCGATCAGGCCAACTATCGCATACGTTCGGTCATGTCCAGCATACCAGAGGCGAGTCCTTCGCGTGAATACGAGATCTATGCGCCGGATATGCAGGAGATTTATATCTTCAATCGTTTTGGCCAGCACGTGTCCACGCGCAACATCCTGACGGGAGAGACCACCTATGTGTTCACCTACAATGTGAACACCTCCAATGGCAAACTGAGCACAGTCACCGATGCAGCCGGTAACAAGGTGTTCCTGCTGCGCGACTACACCTCTCAGGTGAACTCCATTGAGAATACCAAGGGACAGAAGTGTCGTCTGCGCATGACACGCATGAAAATGCTGCACGAGTTGAGCACGCCGGATAACTATAATGTGACCTACGAGTACCATGGTCCCACGGGCTTGTTGAAAACCAAACTGGACTCCACGGGACGTTCGTATGTCTACAACTATGATGAATTTGGTCGGCTCACCTCCGCGGTCACACCCACAGGACGCGTCATTGAGCTGAGCTTTGATTTGAGTGTAAAGGGTGCTCAGGTCAAGGTCTCCGAGAATGCACAGAAGGAGCTGTCCTTGCTCATCCAAGGAGCTACCGTTATAGTGCGCAATGGTGCGGCCGAATCTCGTACTACCGTGGATATGGATGGTTCTACCACCAGCATAACACCCTGGGGTCATAATGTGCAAATGGAAGTGGTGCCCTATACCATACTAGCCGAACAGAGTCCCTTGTTGGGTGAAAGTTACCCGGTGCCGGCCAAGCAGCGCACTGAGATAGCAGGAGACTTGGCCAATCGATTCGAGTGGCGCTACTTTGTGAGACGCCAGCCGGCCTTGCTGCAGGGCAAACAGAACAAGGGTGCACCACGTCCCGTCACCGAGGTGGGACGCAAATTGAGGGTGAATGGAGATAATGTCTTGACCCTGGAATATGATCGTGAGACCCAGTCGGTGGTGGTGATGGTGGATGATAAGCAAGAGCTACTCAATGTCACCTACGATCGCACCTCACGTCCTGTGAGCTTCAGACCCCAATCGGGCGACTATGCGGATGTGGACTTGGAATACGATCGTTTTGGACGTCTGGTTAGCTGGAAGTGGGGTGCCCTGCAGGAGGCCTATTCCTTTGATCGTAATGGACGTCTGAATGAGATCAAATACGGTGATGGTTCCACCCTGGTGTATGCTTTCAAGGACATGTTTGGCTCTTTGCCCCTGAAGGTGACCACACCCAGACGCTCGGACTATCTGCTGCAGTACGATGATGCCGGTGCTTTGCAGAGTTTGACCACACCACGCGGCCACATACATGCCTTCTCGCTGCAAACCTCTTTGGGCTTCTTCAAGTATCAGTACTACTCACCCATCAATCGCCATCCCTTCGAGATACTGTACAACGATGAGGGTCAGATACTGGCCAAGATACATCCCCATCAGTCCGGCAAGGTGGCCTTTGTGCACGATGCCTCTGGACGCCTAGAAACCATACTGGCTGGTCTTTCCAGTACCCACTACACCTATCAGGACACCACCAGTCTGGTCAAGTCGGTGGAGGTGCAGGAACCTGGCTTTGAACTGAGACGTGAATTCAAGTACCATGCGGGCATTCTGAAGGATGAAAAGTTGAGATTTGGTTCCAAGAACTCGCTGGCCTCGGCTCACTATAAGTACGCCTATGATGGTAATGCCCGTTTGAGCGGCATCGAGATGGCCATCGATGACAAGGAGCTGCCCACGACTCGCTACAAGTACAGTCAGAACCTGGGTCAATTGGAGGTGGTGCAGGATTTGAAAATCACACGCAATGCCTTCAATCGTACGGTTATACAAGACTCCGCCAAGCAGTTCTTCACCATTGTGGACTACGATCAACATGGTAGGGTCAAGAGTGTGCTGATGAACATCAAGAACATAGATGTGTTCCGCCTCGAGTTGGACTATGACCTGCGTAATCGCATCAAGTCGCAGAAGACCACCTTTGGACGCTCGACCGCTTTTGATAAGATCAATTATAATGCCGATGGCCATGTCATAGAAGTGTTGGGCACCAACAACTGGAAGTATCTGTACGATGAGAATGGCAATACCGTGGGCGTGGTGGATCAGGGCGAGAAATTCAACCTGGGCTATGACATAGGCGATCGTGTCATCAAAGTGGGTGAGGTGGAGTTCAATAACTATGATGCCAGAGGCTTTGTGGTGCGACGAGGTGAACAGAAATATCGCTACAACAATCGTGGCCAGCTGATACACGCCTTTGAGCGTGAACGTTTCCAGAGTTGGTACTACTATGATGATCGCAGTCGTCTGGTGGCCTGGCATGATAGCAAGGGTAATGTCACACAGTATTACTATGCCAATCCCAGGACTCCCTACTTGGTGTCCCATGTGCACTTCCCCAAACTGGCCAAGACCATGAAGTTCTTCTACGATGACCGTGATATGTTGATTGCCCTGGAGAATGCTGAGCAGAGGTATTATGTGGCCACCGATCAGAATGGTTCGCCCTTGGCTTTCTTTGATATGAATGGTGGCATAGTGAAGGAACTGAAGCGTACGCCGTTTGGAAGAATCATCAAGGATACCAAACCCGATTTCCTGGTGCCCATAGACTTCCATGGCGGCATCATAGATCCGCACACCAAACTGGTCTACACCGAACAGCGACAATATGATCCACATGTGGGTCAGTGGATGACTCCCCTGTGGGAGACCCTGGCCACCGAGATGTCCAATCCCACCGATGTGTTCATCTATCGCTATCACAACAATGATCCCATTAATCCGAACAAACCTCAGAACTATATGATCGATCTGGATGCCTGGCTGCAGCTGTTTGGCTACGATCTGAACAACATGCAGAGCAGCAAGTACACCAAATTGTCACAGTACACACCGCACGCTTCGATCAAGTCCAATACCCTGGCCCCTGACTTTGGTGTCATCTCGGGACTGGAGTGCATTGTGGAGAAGACCAGCGAGAAGTTCAGTGACTTTGATTTTGTACCCAAACCGCTGCTGAAAATGGAACCCAAAATGCGTAACCTACTGCCAAGGGTCAGCTATCGTCGAGGGGTCTTCGGTGAGGGTGTGCTGCTCTCCCGCATAGGCGGACGTGCCCTGGTCAGTGTGGTGGATGGCTCGAATAGTGTGGTGCAGGATGTGGTCAGCAGTGTGTTTAACAACTCCTATTTCCTGGACCTGCACTTTAGCATACACGATCAGGATGTCTTCTACTTTGTCAAGGATAATGTGCTCAAGCTGCGCGACGACAATGAGGAACTGAGACGCCTGGGCGGCATGTTTAACATATCAACACACGAGATTAGCGATCATGGTGGCAGTGCAGCCAAGGAGTTGCGTCTGCATGGACCCGATGCGGTGGTCATCATCAAATACGGTGTGGATCCCGAGCAGGAAAGACATCGCATACTCAAGCATGCGCATAAGCGGGCGGTGGAGAGGGCCTGGGAGCTGGAGAAACAGCTGGTGGCGGCTGGTTTCCAGGGCCGCGGCGACTGGACCGAAGAGGAGAAGGAGGAGCTGGTGCAGCATGGCGATGTGGATGGCTGGATAGGCATTGACATACACAGCATACACAAGTATCCACAGCTGGCCGATGATCCGGGCAATGTGGCCTTCCAGCGGGACGCCAAGCGCAAGCGACGCAAGACGGGCAACAGTCATCGAGTCAGCTCGAACCGTAGACAAGTGCGCAGCGGCAACGGCGATGCGAGTGCGTGAGTGGAGGCGCTAGAAAGTGCAGCCTGGGATGAAGACGAGGACTTGGACTCTGAGGAGCAGGGGCAGCTGGAGGAGGAGGAGGAGGACTACTACTTAATAGCCGTGGACAAGCCGAAGCGGAAGCCGGACAGCAGCGAGCAGATTTTGTAATTAGGTGAAAGTATGCTACAGCGCAACAAACACACACAGACACACTAATTAATATAAACTTTAAACCAGCTTAAAGTTTAGTATTAGTCACGAATTAATCGCAAAAATCGAAACTGAATCCCTAAATGTTTGTTGCAGTTTTTTGAGTTCTTTTCTAGGCGTATGTGTGTAATGTTTAAATGTCATCATTTCGTATACAACAGCATAATGACTAAACAAGTATATAGAGTATAAAAGAAAAAAACGTAAGAACATATTTTGTACGGCAGTTTCGCAAGAGGGTTCAGAAAAGTCACTTAGAATTTTTTACAATCTTCTGAATTCGCTTTCAATATTAAATATTTCCCAGCTTTTCTGAATTTTCAGTCTGACTCTTCATATCTCCATTTTGTATAAAGCAAATTTAGAGTTTAACCGTTAAGATCTTTGTTGTTCAAGAACTTCAACATTTTACTTAGTTATATATATTTTTTTAAATCTGTTGTGTCAGCTAATGATAATTTTTTGAATCTGTTGTGTCAGTCAGTGATATTTTTAGAATTTTAAGTTCTCGACGGACGTAAGTAACACTTAATTCGTTTTCGTGTAGCGTAGAATGATCAGACTTTTTAGGTATTTTCAAATTTACTGGGGGCTGGTCACACTTTTAGACCAAAACTTCACTTCAAGCTACATGAAAACTATTTGGAACTGACTGTCCACAGTTGGCTTACCATTAACTTCGACTACAAACTGTAGCAGAAGTAGTATCATTATTTTTGCCATTTTTGTTAGTCGATTTAAAACGACTACGTGCAGCTGTATTTTAACTGTGTTCCAAACGAAGTCTTAACATTTCGTTTTTATTTTAACTTTAGTTGATCGCTTTTTACTTTCAAGTCTAAGAAAAGCGACTCAATATTGTGTGGAGACAGTGCTGCTCAAAGCATATTATGACCCACAGCCTCTTAACATAGATTCCACATATGTGCTGATGTTAAGCGTCACATTTATTTGTATGTGGAGCATGCAAAATGTTAAGTGTGCAAGTTTTTGGTCTGACTAATGTTAAAATATGTTAGCAAATAAGAGTTTTCTTCCATTTGATATGGAACCCCTCAAATATGTGAATCTTAGAGATTCGAAGACGAATTTCAAATAATTATATGGTATTCAACGACCGTTGTAGTTGGATAACATTTTCCCCAGCAAATAGTGATAATTGTTGGGATGAAATCTCTCGATATTTCTATTGCTGCACTTTGATATTCCATGATTCAGTCAATAGTACACAGAGAAAAAAAAGGGTACTATAAAGTTTACATTGGATGATTTCGGTATTCATTTTAATATCCATTTTTGGATACTAAAATCTGCATTGAATGTTAAATGGATCTTAAATTTTCATACAATGGAGCTGATAATCATTCAAAGGATATGACAAATTTTATTCAAATATAATTTTTTTATATTTTATACAAAAAAAGGATATTTTTTAGGATCTTCTTTTTTCTATTTACCTTTTCATATTTGCCTCTCACATTCGCCCCAGAAGCCTAGAATTCAATTAAACAGTTATGAAAAAATATATTTAAACTTTAGAAAAATGTTAATGCTTCAGAGTAAAATGAAGTTTTACTTCAACAGAGATACTAACGGTTAAGCTGATACATTTGAGAAATGTCGAAACCGAGTATTACACTTTACACAAAAAAAAAAACAAACAAACAAGAAACAAAAAATATTTATACAAATTAAGTGACGAATAAAAAATTAATTATTAATGAACAAAACAAAATAAATTAATGTAAAAAGTTTCCTCCCGCCCCCATAGTCCCCAAGCAAGAACCACACACACCACCACCCACTTGGTAGCTCCTCATTCCTCCCTCCCTCTCGCTAAGCCCTCAAAGCTGCTTCATTTTCAGGCCAAAAAAAAGCTTTGTATATATACAAAAACTACTTTACTATGCTTTAAATACAACATTATTTTTTATTTTTATATTTTTAATAAACAAATTTACCAAATGCTCGAATTTAAATCTAAATCGAATCTTTTGAAATACTCTGTCTCTATGTGTCTGTCTCACTGATCATTTTTTGTCCGAAACTGTTGAAAAAGGCATTAAGAACTTTTTACAAATTGTGATATATATTTCTCAACATTTTATTGGACATTGAATGTAATGTTACAACAAAATCGATTCATTTTGTATCAGTTATGGTTTTAGTTTTAAAAATGCAATATTTAGTTTTTAAACTCACTTTGCCATGTTAATTTGTAAAAGCAATCACATCGATTTTTTTTAACTTTCAAAATCCTTTTTTAACCATATTATTAAACTATTTATAACTAAAACTAAACTATTGACTATTGAGATATAAACTAGAAGTTAGTAAGCATATTTGCAAAGGGAACAGCCCTTATAACCACACAAAAAACACACTCAGACACCTTGTAATATATACACACACACACACACGCATACATTTACACGTTAGTGTCTAAGGACCTAGGCTAAAGATGAAAACTCATTAAAAACCGAAAATGAATTAGCACCTAACTAATGTGAAAGATGAGCACTGCATCATGAGATCAAGCTGATGATAAATGATGATGAGTAGGGGGCGCCGCAGCAGCCGCACGTAAAATATAATGCGTAGTAATTAGCTAAAGTGTTAGTAATTTTATTAAATAAAAAGAACAACAACAACATTTAAACACCTAAACTTAAGCTCGATCCGAAACTTAATGGAAAGGAAAGAAACATCAATGAAGTAAAATTGTAAAAAATGCAGCCAGCGTATATAAATGTATATGTATTAACCTTAAGCATTATTATATTAACCAAAAACCACAGCAACAACTTCAGTAAACTCATTATTGAAATCAGCCCGAGAAAACCTTAACATAACATAATTGTGACTGAAACCAGAAAAATGCTCTAATCTTTTGTGCTTACACATTTTACCATACTCAAAACTCTCTCCTTCCCCTTCGGTTACATTTTGAATGTGTATATTTTTTCCAATTAGTTGAGCTCATGCATACGACAGATAACAACCCGTTTGAAAATTACAAATTACATAAATTACGAAACAATACTTGTGTATTAAATGTACGAAACCGAAAGTAAAACAAATTTGTCTCTTGCTAAATAATTGCAGAGGGCCAAAAAGCTAATTTATAAATTACAAAATAATTGCAAGGAAAGGAAACGCAAAGCAAATTAATTGTACACACACACACACATAAACATTACACATACATTTATGGTAAACGAAACAAAAAACCGATATACATGATAATACATCCATATAAATATATATAATAACTAATAAATATAACGAGTAAAAAAAGCGATTTCAATAAAATGAAAAATTAAAAAAAAAATGTGTATTATGTTTCATTATTTTTGGTGAGGTGGGAAATACATTTACATCAAGAATATGCGTATAATATAAAGGCTCCAGTTGAGGGATTGTCAAAAAGTCACAACGAAAATAAAGCGGTGCAAACTAGCGCTGACCTAGTTTATCGACTAAAGCAAGCATTTCCACAAATTCATTACAATCTGTGTACCATACGTACAAAGTATATAAAAATTAAATGAAATAAGATAAGAATATCGGCCAAGCCCGACTACAATATCGATATAGGTAAATATATTTTGTATCTAGGTAATTGTTATAATAATGAGATCTCAGCAAGCTGTGCCGGAACAACGGTCTTTTAGTCAGACAACAAAAGAAATTGATAAGTACTTTAACTTTAATAGTTTATTTTATTGATTATATTATCAATGCGGTCCATAGATATGTATAAGTAACTAATTAGCAAAGAACATTTTATGGAATTAAGTTATTTTTTAAGTCAAACTAGTGACTTAATTGAATTACCGCAGAACAATTGGGAGTCACTTGGTTGTTAAAGTCTGCATGGTACACACTGAAATGATAGACTGGTGGATGTCCATACTAAATTGGGAGACGGTTGGTGTCCACGCTTAAAACCAACACACTAACATATTGAAGTGGTGAATGTCTATGCTAAATTGTGAGATGGTTGGTGTCTACGCTTAAAAACTACATGGTTGTTGTACACACTAAACTGGTGGAGTGGTTGATGTCCATACTAAATTGTGAGATTGTTGGTATCCACGCTTAAAAACTACATGGTTGTTGTACACACTAAAACATTGAAGTGGTGGATGTCTTTACTAAATAGTAAGATATTTGAAGTCCACGCTTAAACGGCTTGGTTGTTGCACACACTAAAATGGCGAAGCGGTGGATGTCCATACTAAATTGTGAGATGGTTGGAGTCCTCGCTTAAAATCCAATTTCAAAAATAAAAACAACACAAATCTACTTGGTTGTTGTACACACTAAAATGATGAAGTGGTGGATGTCCATGTACATTGTGAGATGGTTGGAGTCCACGCTTAAAAACCAATTTCAAAGAAAATACAAATTCTTTCATTAAATTATTCAATTTAATTGGCTAACAACCTTTTGCAAAAGTTATTAACATTTTTTAATGGGTACCAAGTGCTTTCCGTTTGACAATGAATATAAATTAGAAATTTATGCTAAGCTATGACCCGCTGGATTCTCGGTGAAGATGGTACTACCAGATGGTTGATTAACAAATTTGGAGTACGGTGCAGCAGCCACTTCCAAGTCCGTGGCCTGCTTTAAGGCCTCAGAGGTGCGGGCTAAGACCAAGAGTTTGCCATTAAGACTCTTATCAATGGTATTCAGTTCACTGGCATTTCTTTGCTGATCCAGCACATAGATACTGTAGTTGACACCATAGAGACCAAATAGTAGTTCCAACTCTTGCCGTAGTCTGGGCAAGTCAATGAGTTCTTTAGTCAGATTGTGCTGCAGCAATATGGAACCCTTGTTGCCATTGCCATAGCGTGGTTTGAGCTCCTCAGCCAAGACAACATTTAACCAGGCCAAGCTAGGCAGTTGCAAGTCTTCCGTAGAACATATGGTTAGCTTAAGAGGAATTCCCTTTAGATCCACCAGCTCGCTTGCTATGACACGTTTTTTTGAAGCCTGCTTCGCTTCATAGCAGGCAAACTGCGATTTCACAGCAGTTTGGATCATGCTTGAGTAACTGGCCAGAACCTTTTTCAATTGAGCTTGTGCTTCCGGGTCACCGTGACCCAGTTCATGATAGATCAAAACGGGATCGGTGGGAATCAATTGAGCCTTCTTTTTGAGCTTCTGCACTCGATTTATGACCTCACGGGCCAAGCCTTCTTCCAGCAACTCCTCATTGGGTGTCATATCCAGGAGCACCAATACCTCATTATCGCTATGGGCCTCAAAGTTGCCACCGACTTGCTCAGAAGTGCAGTATATAATGCGTACTTCATCTAGTTCGATGCGTTGATCCAAAATATTGAAATAACCCTGGGCCAATTGGTGTTGAATCTCGTCATCTTTGAGCGCTTTAATGGCTGCCATCACAGCCTTAAAGTTGCCCTTCAGCCGCTGTCCCAGTGACTAAAAGGATAAAGAGAAATTGAGTGAGATTTGTTAATGCTTATTTACAAAGGAGGCAAGGAAATCCCATTTTGGTGGACGCACATCTCATTTCAACATTTAGGGCTGGTTCGGTTCGGTTCACAAACGCCCGTTTTAAGCCACCAGTGGCGTCAAGACCAGAAGAAAACTTCTAAGAATCTTCCATTGATAACTTTCAAAACAAGAAATCGAAACCAGTCAAAAACTTTTGGTTCTCATCCCGTTTAAAGTCCAGGTATCCAACCGAATCGATTTTCGATATCGGTTGTGCTGTCTGTTTCGGTTTTATCTATAGTTTTATTTATGATTATATTATTGAAAATGTTAAAAATCCGCAGGTCTTTAGGTGACAGTCACTGCCATATACGTGTGAACACCTGCCAATGTAATGCCAGTTGACTGTTGTCAATGTTCTCAAGCATTTCACCGGTATATATTCAAAAATTGAAGTTGTTATTCTGGTGCATTAAACAATAGCCAACTAATCCATGAGTTCTGAAATATACAGTTTTAAAGGTTCCATGAGCGGTGTCCTAAAGTCGAGTACTGTTTCGATGACTGTACGGAGGAGAAATGTTGTCTGTTGGACTATGTGAAGTCTATGGTTGTGGTAACGAAAGATTGCAAGTAAAAGTGTGATAGAAGAAATCTTCTTCTGCTTAGGCTTAGGTTTCATAGCAAACACTCTACAAATCTGAGTAAAGTCAGAGGTGACCCATATGTAAATTTTATATGGGACATTATTTGAAAACCCTCTCCCTTCTCTTTATAAGTCTCTCTATAAGTCAGCCCCCTCAGCCACGATGGGAAAAATAATGGCACAAATGAAATCGGAGCACAGAAAAAGCTAGGAATCAATACTCCATTTGATTTTAGTAGAGCTCGGAAAAATATTCCCAAAAATAAAGATAAATATTATTAATACTTGGCTTTACACAGTCCCAAAGGACCAAGTCGAACTCTTGGCTTGTGTGCTTCTTATTTTTGACCAGGAAAGAGGGACCTGCAGTTTAACGCCGAGTACGAAAATGTGGCTATTGTCCAAAAACTGATAATACCGAGGCTAACCAATGGACAAAAAGTCTTGAAATACCTACTTGAAATACAATAACCTTTTCGTAAAATTAACTTTTAAAAACCAACAAGTTGAGATGTTACATATGTTAAATATTATAAAATTGTCTGGATGTTTAAAACACCGAGAAGGGAGCATCTCCGACCACATAAAGAATATATATTCTTCATCAGCACGACGAGCTCAGTTGATTTAGCCATGTCCGTCTGTTTCTATGCTATCTTCTCCGTCAGTTTGAAAGCTATCTTCACCAAACTTTACACAAACTTTTTAACGCCGCACATTTATCGGAACCGGCCGGATCGGATGAGTATAGCATAAAGTTGTCATAGGAACGATCAGTCAAAAAACTACATAGTTTTAGTGAGAAAAACTTTTTTGTTTTCAAACTTTGTATATTGTAGTTCGATATGCTTTCCCATGATTCCACTAAGTTTGGTCGAAATCGGACATCTATTTAGTATATCTCCGATAGGAAAGTAAGGTCCGAAAAGTCTTAGTTATAAAAAAAATGCTGCAGGGGTATACAATGCTCGACCGAGCCGAAGTTAACCTTCCTCTATTTTTTTAGCTCTTAAAAATTTGTTTTTCAAAATTAATCGAAAGCGGCCATACATAAAAATGTTTGGGACCTGGTTTATGAACTCAGTGGCCGGTGAACAATTGGCGGAATTGGCTACTTAATATTCGGGATCAAATATCTAAAAACTAAATGAAGATAGTCGAAGATATTTTTATAATGTTAGATTGCTTCATTCGGGAAATGCGCTGTAGACCATTGCTATCTTCATATTTCTAGAAACACACATATTTCGTAAATGTCAACCGATTATTATTTTTCTCTTTTCTACAAGCAATAGCACTCAGAAAAAAAGATATCGGCGTTCTAGACTAATCGGGATAGAATTTAAGCCTACAAATTACTTAATATTTTTTAGATGAGAACAAACGTTTTTAAATCAAGAATATTTTTACATCTTACAGTAGGATGAATAATTCGGAAAACTCGATTTCGTAGTCCTAGTACAAAATATATTAGATTGAGTACAAAATTTACCTATAGAGCTAGCCACAAAAAGTGCGCAACGGAAAATGCAAATTATTTTTGCACTAATCTGTTCTTAAAATTCCCAATTGGTTCTAAAACTTTTGCTATGCACTGATGGTAAATTTCTACAGCAATTCTAACTTGTTCTTAGGTTAATTCATGGTCTTTGGATATTTCCAGTCATCTTTGGTACAGAAAAGCTTTAGAATTTAAACCAAAACTTTTGTTTTTAAACCATTAATTTGTACTTCAAATTAAAATGTAAAAAAAAATAGTTTTCATCACAAAATCACCAGAGATTTCCTTAGCCCTCCTGTTAAATATATCAATATGGTTTGCCCACTCACCTTATGATCCGGTTCTGCCCTTAAAGTCACACCATATTTCTCCTTATCCGAACTCAAGGTCAATTTACGCACATTCAGCTCGCTTAGGATAAAGTCCTGCAAACTTTTAATGGCCTCCAGTGTCTGCTCATCCTTGTGTATGACTATAATCTCGGAAACCGGATACTTGACGGGCAAAGTGCGACGATCACGCATTACACGACCCAGCTCCACCACCGATTGCATCAGAGCCACCGAACGCTCAATATCGCTGCGTATGAATTTCGTTTGACTCACGGGCATCATTTGAAAATGCACTGAATCTGCATGCTCCAAGGTGCCAGCAGGTTGGAACAGAGCCAGTCTTTGGAAGATGTACTCAGTGAGGTAAGGAGTAAAGGGAGCCATCATTTTAACCATGGTGTACAGCACATCGTACAGGGTATCCAGGGATTGTATGCACTGTTGTGCGCCCAGTTCACCCTTGATGCGACGACGATTGAGGCGCACGTACCTGTGTAACCAAGAGGAGAAAGTGTTAGTTATCCAATTTTGACATAAACCACTCACCAATTGGTCAGCTGATCAATGAACTTGGTCAAACGCGGCACCACCGTATACAGACGATACGTTTTCATTTCCGTGGCAAAGAACTCTAGCAAGGACTCCTTGAAGGACAATATCCATACATCTATGACCGAAGCTTCTTCCATATTGGATAGATGCCTGGAACGTTCATACGTATACTGTCCCCTTCCACCCAAATCCTCTTTCTCATAGCGCACAATATTCTGCAGCAGGAAACGATAGGCATTGTACCACGGCAGGAATACATCCTTGATGATATCTCGCACACCCTCCTCTTTGAAGCGCAAACTCTCTGCACGCACCACGGGTGAGTTAATCAAATAGAGACGCAAGGCATCCGCACCATATTTATGCACCACCTCCATGGGATCGGGATAGTTCTTCTTTCGCTTGGACATCTTTTGGCCATCGGAAGCCAAGACCAAACCGCTGGCAATTAGGTTTTTGAATGGAGCCTTATTGAACAGAGCTGTGGAGATGACCAGTAGAGTATAGAACCATCCTCGGGTCTGGTCAATGCCCTCGGCTATAAAATCGGCCGGGAAATTGTTCATAAAATCTTTCTCATTCTCGAAGGGAAAATGCTGTTGCGCAAAAGGCATGGAGCCCGACTCAAACCAGCAATCAAATACTGGTGCAATGCGACGCAGGGGAGGATTGCCGGGCACAGCCGAAGGGATTTCAATATCATCTATGGTCTCACGATGCAGGTCATCCACCTGTACGCCCGACAGCTCGGCCAGCTGCTTGATGCTGCCTATAACGATGGTTTCCTCACCATTTGGTGAACGCCAAATGGGTATGGGTGTGCCCCAGTATCGATTGCGCGAGATCTGTAAGAAATAGTCGGTTTGTAAACAGCAATTTTCTTATAATTAACGTTTAGGTGACTCACCGCCCAATCCCTGGCCTCTTTGAGCCAGTTACCAAATCTCTTTTCCTTGACAAAGTCGGGAACCCAATAGGTCTGGGCGCTGCAGGCCAAAAGATTCTTGGACATGTGCTCAACGCGCACAAACCAAGAGGGCACCGCCTTATAGATCAGTGGTGTGTCCGAGCGCCAGCAGAAGGGATAGCTATGCTTCACTTGACCACTGGACACTAGATTTCCACTGGCCTTTAGTTGGGCCATAATCGGCTTGTCCGCATCCTTGACATGTTGACCCACAAAATCGCTGGCCTCGGCGGTAAATCTACCCGCATCGTCTACGGGGCAGATGACCTCACTGGACTTGGTAATGATTCCCGCCGCCAGGCATACACGATAATCGTCCTCGCCAAAGTAGGGAGCGTTGTGTACAATACCCGTACCCGAATCCTCGGTAACATACTCATCCACCAGCACACGGAAGGCCTTGACAGCGGCTCCACGCTCAGCAAAGTAGGGAAACAGAGGTTTATAGTGCAAATCCTTGAGCGTTTTGCCAGCAAACTTTTCTAATATCTCATAGTCGGTCTCAGCCTTAAAAACATATGAGAGACGTGACTCGGCAAGTATAAACAAGCGTTCCGACTTGACATCGCGCACCTGAGAGAGAGGCAAATTCACTTTAGAAGGAGTTCTTTCAAGAGGATAACCTGAGCACATACCTTGACATAATTCATGGTAGGATGCACACAGCAGGCGAAATTCGAAGGCAAGGTCCAGGGTGTGGTGGTCCACACCAGGAAGTAGGTGTTGGGCAGTGTCATCGCCTCCAGGGCCACCACCACACAAGGATCCACCACCTCTTTATAGTTCTGATTGGCCTCAAAGTTGGACAGTGAGGTAGTACAGGCCGTGGAGTAGGGCATTACCTTCACACCCTGATAGACCAGACCCTTGTCGTACAACTGCTTGAAAATCCACCAGATGGACTCCATATACCAGGGGTACAAGGTCTTGTAGTCGTTCTTGAAGTCAATCCAACGACCCACACGTGTCACAATATTCTCCCATTCATCCGCGTAGCGCATGACAATCTTCCGGCATTCGGCATTGTAGGCCGCAATACCCATTTTGGCCACATCCTCGGGACCGCGTATGTTCAGCAGCTTATCGATTTCGAATTCCACCGGTAGGCCATGGCAATCCCAGCCGAAACGCCGATCCACATGATAACCCTGCTGATAGGCATAGCGAGTCACGATATCCTTAATGGTGCCGGCCAGAATGTGGCCATAATGCGGCAAACCCGTGGCAAAGGGTGGACCATCATAGAAAGTGTACCTGGACGGAGAGCAATGCGTTTAGTTTGGCTGATGCAATCACTACTTGGACACAACTTACTTCGGCTTGCCCTTGGACAGCTGACTGCACTTCTCGAAGATCTTCTCCGCCTGCCACTGCTTCAGCACATTCTCCTCCTCGGCCGGAAAATTGATGTTCTCTGGCACGCGACATACATCATTACGCTCGAGTTTCTTACCCATGTTTGCACAAAGGTGGTTTAACTAAATAATTATAAATATTAAGGCAGCGAAATTTTGCGTGGCAAAAACAACGTGCAATGCGGCGCTGTAGCCAGTGTTGACAACTGTTTTAGCCGCAAAAGTAGCTAAATCGAGTGTAGCATCGCTTGTACGTGGCGAAAGACGTGATAACCTGTCGAATAAATATTAGGGGTATTCCTGCAAGTGATTTTGATTTTGATTGTGATTTTAATTTCGGTGTGACCAGATAAACTGGCGAAAAAACTGTCAAATAAAACAAAATCAAATCACTTTGCAGGATCAACTAAAACACTTGTTGATTATTGTCAGCTTGGCCGAATACAAAAATAAGAAACAAATTGATTTTAAATAAGCACCGCAAAATGCCAAAGATAAGCGGTAAGGCAGCTTTGTTTCAAAAAATCAAAAATAGCTTACTCGCGGAGTATATAGCTTTCTAAAGGTACGTTGTAATCTTACTTTTATATGGGTTTTTTAATCGATTTTTCGATTTATATAAAACTGCAGATCGTTCGAGGAGAAGACAGGATGAAATTGTCAACGAACTGTTAATGTACGGTATTCAAGGAGAACTTTACCGATATTTCATCCCCAACATAAAGCATTCTGTCCCTAAGTGCAAGCAGTTTATATCCGATGTGCTGCCAAATGTGGACGAGGACCGAGGACCGTTTTTTTGTTATTGTCTTATTAAATTCTACAACATCTCTAGAATATTGCAATAGTTTTGAAGATATGTACACTCTAAAGAAGTTGCGCGTGCCAGGGTATGAAGGAGCAGCTGCTCGTCTAGTTAGCTAATGAGTTGAAATCAGGGACTGTAATCCTTGAGTTCTGTTATAAAAATCGAAATTTAATGATAATTTGTAATTTTTATTCCGTTATTTAAAAAAAAATGATGAAATTTATTTTTTAAAAAAAGATAAGCAATTAATCATACTAAATATTACATAAACGCCGATAACGTTTTGCGCATAAGAAATTGTGGCACGTTTGATGCATATCCTTAGTAAGTGACTTAATTCGAGCCAATGAAAAATATTTCCATGTTCGGAAACATACGAATATGCCCGAGAAGTTGACGAAAACAGTATCTGCGCCGCCGAGATAAAATCTTCAATTGAGACTCGTGGAGCTAGGATTCGTCATAGATAGGAACAAAAGGATGCCCCGGACATTGCAGCTGCAGCAGGTTCTTTATATTATGGCCCAGGAATCGATGACTCCATGTAAGTTAGAAAAAAAAAATTCTAACCCGGTTTTATTGTTACTCAAAACTTTAAACGCGTTTTTCTCAAAACTGTGTTTTGAAAGTCGGTTGACAAGATTTCTCGAGAACTACTCAACCGATCTTGATGAAATTTTACACATGTCTTCGAGATACAATTTGGCATGACTTGGACGAAGGATTTTTTTTTGTTCAAATACAACTATTTCTCCAAAAAAAAATACACAGAAATTTTAGTCAATTTTTCGTTTTTTTCGTTAAAACCTCTGTCAAAAATCCAATTTTCACTATATTGTTTTTTCCTTCGTCCAAGTTCTAGTTTAAAGTCTTAAGTAAAGACGTATATTTTGTATTTGCACTTCAGATGATCCACCTAGAAGTTATGCTGTCAACGCGGATGCACCTTTTTCCCGAAGGCTCGCCGGAAATGACGTCACAATGGCAGAGCTTTTGATATTTTGCTTCAAAAATTTCAGTGATTCCTCATTAAATGTGTATCCTTAAGACAATAAAAAGTTTGGGATTGGTGATGGTGGAACGATTCAAAGAGTAACGAGAAGGGTATTTAAAGCTATTTTGAAGCTTGCTGGTAGCTATATACGGTGGCCCAATCGTGCTGAGCGTAAAGCCCTTGCAGAGGCGTCACTTAATGAATTGCCCGAATGCATTGGCTATGTGGATGGTACTGAAATAAAGCTTGCTGAAAAGCCATTGCAAGATCCTGAGGTATATTTCTCACGAAAGCAACAGTATAGCCTAAACTGCAAATAGTTTATTTTCATGAAAGCAGGCAGACAGACAAATCAAAATCAGCCTGAAGGTTGATTTTGATTTTGTTTTGTTTGGCAGTTTTTTCGGCATTTTCTCCAGTTTATCTGGTCACACCGAAATTAAAATCAGAATCAAAATCACTTGCAGGAATACCCCTATTATCATGATGTGTTACCCTGAATTTATCGATAACTTGTGATATTTTCCCAAAGGAAGTATTAGAAGTGAAAGAATTGTAAAAAAAAATAATATTATTTGATATCAAAAATATCTTTAAATTTTAGACTGTTTTACCAGAAATCTTGCTACTCAAAAATATCTAGAAAATGCGAATTATTTTTGTAAAAAAGTAAAGTTGCGAGAAAATAGCTGAACAGGCAACACTGTAAGGAAGTCAGTGTTATTATCGATAGAAGAATGTAGTCGATTTCTCTTCTTTCTCTTTCTGCCTCAGCTGTCTTTTAACAGAGAGTAGCTATACTAGAGTTCCACTTTGTTGCGTCGCACAGTGTATCAGAATCTATTTGTCTTGGACAAATTTCGGATAAGTTTCGCTCAAAATGTTGAATTTGTTTTTCTTTTGTTTAATTGTTTAAGATATATCCAAGCCTTTGTACGAGATGAGCTATCGATGCAAATGATTAGTCGTTGATTTAACATTCCGCTATGAAAGCAAAGAGCGCGCGCTAAACTCTGTCTCTCAACAAGGCACTCTGTGTTGCGTTAACAGCACCATGTTAACATTTGTAGCTGTTAGCATCACATTACTGCCGTCCGCACTGCAAAAACAAACAAAACAATAATAAATTTAAAGGAAAAATGAATCGCTTTGCCTATGTAGAGGCTCGCCTAGACAACAACGAATCCTTTGTTAGCCGCGACCGAAACGTTAAAATCTACGATGGCGACCAAAAGGTAAGCATGACTCAATTAGCTACCAACTGGGCTACTCAATTAACTCCCCAATTAACTCCCTAACAAGCAAGTGCAAGCATTTTTTGACCTAAACTCTCTTATGAGTCAGAAGCAATCAGGATTCAAAAAGAACCGTAGCTGTACAACTGCCATCTTAAATATAGTCGAAGAAATCAAGTTGATGAAAGCCATGTAACATTCTTGACCCTATTAGATTTTAGTAAAGCATTTGACACGGTGGACCATGATATCCTATGCACTAGGCTAAGCCATTTATTCAACTTTTCTTCCTCTGCTTCGAATATGATTAGATCATATCTTTCATATAGACAGCAAGCCGTAGTTTCAGGTAACCGCATGTCACAGTTGCTTCCGACTACTCGGGGAGTCCCTCAAGGTTCTGTTCTTGGTCCACTTTTGTTTTCGATGTATATAAATGACTTACCTGTTAGTTTGTGTAACTGTGCAGTCCATATGTATGCTGACGATGTTCAGCTGCATGTTAGTCGTCCGTTGCGTGAAATCGTTGACTGTGTCAGTATATGTAATGAAAACCTCCTCGCCTGGGCAAAGGCGAACGGTCTGGGCTTGAACCCGTCAAAATCGAAGTGCTTAATTGTGTACAAAAAGACCATTGATATAACCCAGCTACCTAAGCTTACTATTGATGACAATGCCTTGGAATATGTGCATCAAATATGTAACCTAGGTATACAATTTAATGCAACGCTCTGCTGGAGCAACCACATAGCAAAAGCTTCTGGAAAAACGTATGGCTATCTCAGGAAACTATCTGTTTCAAAAAAAATTATACCGCAGAACATTAAAATGCTGATAGCAAGAACATGTTTAGTACCGACTTTATTTTATGGTATTGAAATTTTTGCTTGTAGCGATGCTAATAGTATGCAACGACTCCGAGTGACCTTCTACTCTATTGCGAGATATGTCTTCGACCGTAAGCCCTCTGAGCATATAACGACATTTGCCAACCAAATATGTTACCTGCCTCTTGAATCGTGGATTAAGCTTAGAACTCTCATTTTTGTCCATAAAATAATTGCTAGTTGTGAACCACCGCAATTGAAAAATTAGAATTCGCCTCATCCGCGAGAACTAATAATTTAATTTGCCCAAGATTGAACCTGGCCAGCTCAGGAAAACATTTCTTCGTCTTTGCTGCTCGCTGCTGGAACCTGCTTCCACACCAACTCAAAACCATTAGGAACGCAACACTTTTTCAAACTAACCTTACCGCCTATCTTAAAAGTCAAAACGATTAAAAATTAATTAAGCTAGGATTCATTATTTATTTTTCAACTACCTCCCAACAACAAATTGTGACCAATACTAAAATTATCACGACTAGTTCTTGTTGTATTGGGAAAACTATTAAACAAACAAACAAACAAGTTAATCACCCGCTTCTTCGTTTCAGACCGAGTTCGAGGAGGGCGAGGTGGTACTGACCACCCATCGCCTTTTCTGGGGCCGTCCAGGTGAGATAGCCCGGGCTGCGGTAACGCTCTGCTTGCCCCTGCACTATGTGATATCTTTGAGTGAGGAGACGACTGCATCGAACATCTTTGGACGCAAGACTCGCATCATTATGCACCTGCGCCCGCCGCAAGCCGATAAGAGACCCGGTCCGTTGGACACTAGCCGAGCGGCTCATATTAAACTTTCGGGCAAAAATGGACTTAGTGTGGAGTTTCATAGTTCGCTGAGGGAAACGCTCTCGGCACGCATCTGGGAGATATCGCTGAAGCAAGAGACAATACTAAGTGCCGCACCAACTCACGCCGATGATCGGTTGGCTCGCATACAAAGGCGCACGGGCATCGGTGGCATTGAACGTCATCTGGAGGCCAAAGCCAAGGCCACGGATGAGAACATTGCTTTGGCTTTTCAAGATCTCTCCGTCCTAATGGCCATGGCCAAGGATATGGTGGGCCTTTCTAAGACCATCAGTGGCAGAATAAGAGAACAGAAGGGCGAGATCTCGGATGATGAGACAGTGCGCTTTAAGTCCTATCTCATGAGCCTGGGCATTGATGATCCGGTGACTCGAGAAAATTTCACCAGCAATTCAGCCTATTTCAACAGCTTGGCTCAGCAGATTTGTGAAATGCTGCTCGATCCCATAGAGGTGAGTCATCGACTGCTAACCAGGGTCCAGTGTGTGCTAATTCGCTTTGTTTTATCTGCAGGAACACGGTGGCATGATGTCCCTGGCAGATGTCTATTGTCGTGTGAATCGTGCTCGTGGCTTGGAATTGCTTTCACCAGAGGATCTGCTGCATGCCTGCGAGCAACTGAGTGGCCCCATTCGCCTACGTAGCTTTCCCAGTGGAGCAAGAGTGCTGCAACTGGAATCTCATGATGATGCCTTGATAGCTGTGGATACGTTGGAAAAGGTGGAAGCTGCCGAGTCTTTGGCTGTGGAAGAATTGGCCAAGCAATTGGGAATATCATTGCTCCTGGCCAAGGAACGTCTGCTGGTGGCCGAGCGACTGGGGAAAGTGTGTCGAGATGAGTCTGTCGAGGGTTTGAGATTCTATCCCAACCTACTACTGCATCCTATAGACAAATAATGGTGAATGTTTTTTGTATTGCCTTAGGTATAATTACTCTAAATTAAAATCTGTTTTTAAAAATGTAAACCAGCAAGGATCACGCATGATTGTTTACTGTAGCTGCCATGGGAACGTCTGCTTCAAGCAATGATGAGGTACAAAAGATGCTAAATAAACCAAATTGCAAATCAGCTAAAGGTAAAAACATAAAGGATTGTTTTGGGATCAACATCCAACAAAAACTAACAACAAAATACTTTAGAATAAGATAAAACTAAAAAATGCATCAACTTTTCTAGACCTTATGTCCGGACGTAAAGCCCATGGGCGATAAGTCCGTGTTTAGAATTGCATCTTTTGACAACAAATACACCTCGTAGAGAATTTAAATAGCAGTGGGGCTTAAATATAGTAGCCATAAAGTGAAATTACGACCTGACCAGGAAAAAAATCGCGAAAACTCATGGCGGATAAGTATTCTTTGAACATATTCAACGGCTAATAAAAAAGACAATTGAACGACAATGGACGACGGTTTTGCGATAACACTTAGAGCGAATACCTTTCTAGTAGTAGAGACCTCTCCAACTGAACTAAGATGGAAAGTTCTAAGATATTCATTTGGCGGTAGGAGCAACACTACAACTAGGTACAACTATGGCCATTAGTATCCACAAAACAGTTTGAAGTAAGCACATACTAGGCGTATTATCGTTGATTCTAGTTTTATTACAAAAAAAAGGTTACTTATATAATGAAAAACGAGAGCGTAAGTTAAAGTGGCCCTGGCCGACTTCGAAATACCCGTTATTCAGCTCAGCTCGGATAAGTATGCAACATTTTTTTAACTCGGCCATTTATTATCCGATCCTTTGAAAATTTGTGAGATTGTAGATATTGGCCACATAGACTACACTGCAAAATCTGAGCTCGATATGTGGGAGTTATTCAACAATTTTAATTGCGGGGGCGGGAGGGGGCGTGGCCAAAATTTGAAACAAACTTGATCTGCCTACAGACAATACTAGCTACTAGCTACTACTTATATCTAAAATTTGGTTGCTCTAGCTCTTCTAGTCTCTGAGATCTAGGTGTTCATACAGACGGACGGACGGACGGACAGACGGACATGGCTATATCGACTCGGCTGTTAATGCTGATGAAGAATATATAAGGTTGTCAAAAAAGTCTTGCGGTATTTTTATTGAATTTTCAATTGTTCATAAAATTCGTTATAATAATGCGATTTAAGTCAAATATGCGCCGTTTTGTTCGATGACGAGTTCCCAACGAGATGCCAACTTCATAATGCCCCTCTTATAGAAGCTCGCTTCCCTATTGTCAAAAAACTCGGAGAGCCAATTTTCACAGAACTCTCTTGTGGCCAACTTCCGACTACCAAGCTCGTTCGCCATGGACAGAAATAGGTGGTAATCACTTGGTGCGAGATCCGGACTATACGGTGGATGCAAAAGAACCTCCCATCCGAGCTCCCGGAGCCTCTGGCGCGTCACCAAAGATGTGTGTGGCCTGGCGTTGTCCTGATGGAAGACAATTCGGCCTCTGTTGATCAAAGATGGCCTCTTCTGCATGAGTGCTGCAATCAAGCGGTCCAGTTGTTGGCAGTACAGGTCCGAATCGAGCGTTTGGCCATAGGGGAGCAGCTCATAGTGGATGATTCCCTGCCAATCCCACCAAACACACAGAAGAACCTTCCTGGCCGTCAATCCAGGCTTGGCCACCGTCTGGGCAGCTTCACCGCTTTTCGAGCACGACCGTTTGCGCTTCACGTTGTCGTAAGTGACCCACTTTTCATCGCCAGTCACCATCCGCTTCAAAAACGGGTCGATTTTGTTGCGATTCAGAAGCGATTCGCATGCATCCATACGGGCCAAAATGTTTTTTTGCGTCAAGTCGTGAGGCACCCATACATCGAGCTTCTTTTTAAATCCAAGCTTCTTCAAATGGTTTATAACGGTTTGATGACTCATGCGCAGCTCTTGGCCGATGCTACGGCTGCTACTATGCCGGTCTTTTTCGATCAATTCAGCGATTTTATCGCAATTTTCGACGACAGGCCTTCCGGACCGTGGCGCATCTTCGATCACCTCTGCACCAGAACGAAAACGTTGAAACCATCGTTGTGCGGTGGAAATGGAAACTGTATCGGGTCCATAAACTGCACAAATTTTATTGGCAGCATGAGATGCATTTTTGCCTTTATCGTAGTAGTACTGTAAAATATGCCGTATTTTCTCTTTATTTTGCTCCATGTTTGCGACGCTATAACTCACGAACGACTAAAAACAAACAACAATAAATCAAACACGTGTTAGCGCGTGAAAAGAGCTTTCCAAAAAGCTCTAGCGTGAACCGATGCGACGAATACAACTAGAACTACGCGCTTGCAAAGACAAGCTTGCGGAAATACCGCAAGACTTTTTTGACAACCTTATATATACTTTATGATATCGGAGATGCTTCCTTCTGCCTGTTACATACATTTGCACGACTTTAGTATACCCTTTTTACTCTACGAGTAACGGGTATAATAAGATTCAGAGCTGTTAATATAGCATATCTTTTGAGGAGCTCCACAAGACGACGAAAACTTTTACTTCTATAAAAGAGAGCCGGAAGCCAGGTCACGTGCCATCGATCGAAAACATGGATTTTATTATTGCGTAATATCATCTGGAGTATATTACCAAGGGACTTGCCATTGCATTGACAAAGATTGGTTTTGGACAGCGAGTGTTCGTTTGCTTGATGCCATGGCTCAATCGTACCAACTGTAGGAATAGCTGGGCTGCAATGGTTTCATTAAAGCCGATCCCACCAATTGAACTTCTTGAAGATCCTGGTCTTCCTCGACATGTCCTTCAATAATCTTTTAAGGTTGCAAATTTTTAGTTTTTAGTATATTTAGGTATTTTGATTATAATTTTAGATGTGTTTTGGACTTGAATTCGAATTTCCATATGGGCCTTGTGACCGAAACAATCTGGGCATTATGTCCGTGTGCTAGGCGGACTTATCGCCCATTCCAAATTTGAGTGATATTTCGAAGTACTACGATTAATTTTGATATGAGCTTTATGTAATGTCACCTCACAAGGCAACTCTACCGATCTCAGTAGTTGGCGTTGTGCCTAGCATTGAATCAAAATCGTCCAGAATACGAGCAAAGGCACAACAAGCTAATTTTTTCTCGGCCATATGGAAAGCTGCCGGTCAAAACATACCTTGAAACGCAGAAATGGAACCACCCGCTGTTTACCCCAGAAATCGCTCCTTCCGACAACTATAAGTTTCCATTGATGTCTCTTGAAGTTAGCTCTTTTGAATTGGATGGAAAAAATCCAAAAATTGCCAGAAAGATTGGACTACCGCTGCACAATACTTTGATATGTAAAAATGTAAAAAATGTTTCACAGTAAATCGAATACATAAATGAAAAGAATTCTTTAAGACTTTTTTGTATAGGTAATAGATGGTTGGGAACCCTTTAAAGATATTTAGAAATCATCAGGATTATTTATCGATCGGGTTGTTAAAGATCGGATGAACAATAGTCAAGTTATGAGCAAGAGAAAATTTGCTGCAGCCGTGCAGAAGCAGCGCTCGGCTACTACTGCAGCAGCAAAATAGAAACTAAGCATTCCCTTTTTGTTGATAAAGAGTATATGACAGTCGGGCTGCCCCAAATTCTAAAATTTAAATTTTAATCAAATCGGATTTAGTAAATATTTCTGCTTCCAAAATCAGAAGGCGGTATTCAGTACTTAAATTAAAATCTATATCTATCTTTAGTCGACTGACTTTCTATCATTCAACCGAATTCTCCAATTGTTCGTTGAAAATCAGAACTTAAGCCAATTCCGATCGACCGAGTCCTGTGATAGACTCTCGCTCAATCATTCAATTCAATAAGCAGTTTCAAAAATCCGTCAATCCATCTGGCAGCCATTGATCTATCCATCTCTATTCGCTAAATCGAAAGAAAACTCGTGAATTATTTTTAATTGCAAATTATCTGCACACGTACATAGATTTGCATTTATTTATTTTATTTGTGTGTTGTATGTGTGTGTGTGTGTGTTTGTCTGTGTTCGTGTATGAGTGTATATTTAATATGTATCCATTTATTTAATACATAAAGGGAAAAATCTTCCACAATATTAAATTATTTGGTCACGTTCAATTGTTACTTCTTAGGTTCTGTGTACAAATACTTGTAGGTAAGGTAGTAAAATATGTTTGTATTTTAATTTATTTGTTTTATTTTCGAAATATCATTGGTAATTTATTTAATGTGTGTGTAAACTTGATGATTTATTTAGCCAGCGAAACGAAATGGATATTTCTGGTTTTCTGAAGTCGTCATAAAAAATGAACTAAACGTCCAATTCCCAAATGAACCTGGCTTCCAATGTCTACCGTTTAGTATTATGTATCATTAATTTCGGTTTGGTTAAATATACCACAATCACTACACGCTGCTAGAAAGCTGTTTTGCATTTTAAACATTATTATTATCTACACGTAATTAATTATACACATTTATTGTATTATTTATTTGGTTTATGCTATTTTTGCGCTTTGTCAATAATTTGCTAGTGTGTTTTGTTCTATGTTTAGCTTGATTTTCGGATTTGAAAATGTCAGTCAGTTTAGGCATTGTCTTTTGTTTTCTACAAATTAAAAACCCTTCCGCAATTCTTTGTATGTGTTTCTGGTTTAGTTTAAAAAATAAAATCGCATTTTGTTTTTGGTTTAGCCATTTTCGTTTTGTCGTTTAAAGCTCTCAAGTACAAAAATTGTGTGTGTTTTAAATTAGAAAAAGCTTAAAAAATTCCATGCGGCACGTTCTGATTTCCATTTTCGTTTCACAGTTTAATGCTAAATTAATATATTTATATTATAATTTATGACCATTTCGATTGGTTCGCATATAAAAGTTAAGTCTACGTATTTTATTTTTATGTGTGTGGGTATGTCCTAGACAAACTCTTCCTGTTCCAGCCAAGGATGTTGCAGACACTCGGCTGCCGAGGCTCGTATAACGGGATTGTACTCAAGCATGGGTAATAGAAAGTCCGAGAACTTCTTGGCCTCCAACGGATCCCAATCGTATTTCTCCACCAGCACATTTAATAGACTCCAAGGCTTCAATTTGGTGATGTTACGCAGACTTCCTAGAAGTTTGGAAGGAGGCTTTGGACAAATGCTTGGGGAAGTTGAGAAACTACTTACCATAGCTCGTAAAATACTTTAGTCCATGCTTGCCACGTAATATCACCGATTGTGGTATGGAGCCCAATAGTTCGACAATGTGGGCCAAATGGTCTTCATCGCGGCTATAGGACTCTCCAGCATGCGGATCGAACAGATAATCTCCAGTGGCCAGTTCAAAGGCCAGACAAGCGGTACTCCAAATATCGGCGGTATAATTGTAGGGAGCGCCCAGTAGCACCTCAATAGAACGATACTGACGCGTCTGTATATCCTCGGTGAAATGATGGTACTATTGAATCGGAGATAAGGATGAGTCAAGATGACAGGCTGTATTTGTGACTATTAACAACACTTTTGGATCTACAACAACCAAACCGAGATTCTCTTTAACCTGATCTATATTTGTTGGGTTATAGTCGATTGTTTTGATTGCACTTTGATGCACATTGAAGTGGTTCACAATCGGAATAAACTAGCCAGTTTTGGAATAGGAGCTCTAAATATGGTGAATTCAAAGATGTAGATCAGAAAGCTTCCAGGTCGGATTGAGGTCATTTTAAGCTTGACTCGGGGAACCCCAAAAATTTGAAGATATGAGCCAATAAACTCATAGTGCTAGTTTAAATC
This sequence comes from Lordiphosa fenestrarum, assembly GCA_035044985.1. Lineage (NCBI taxonomy): Eukaryota > Metazoa > Arthropoda > Insecta > Diptera > Drosophilidae > Lordiphosa > Lordiphosa fenestrarum. The sequence goes on along the minus strand of JAWNNO010004790.1, from coordinate 46,783 downwards.
ACACTATTTGAAAAAACACGCGAACATGATTCTTCATAAGCTTGACGATGCTACAAAGGGTATGTTTAATAATGAAATCCATTTAATCTAAATTTTCCAACTTAAGTACCATTAGCAAAATATACTTTACGCAGAGTTGGCATTTATTTATTCGTATAAAATTTAGATAATGCTTAAATTGGAAGATATAGTATAATAGTATGTCTAGAGCCACTATTTTGTCTTCCTGCCATTTGGGGGGTCTCCACACATTCTTGTCTGAGCTACAGTTATTCGTTTTATTTGAAAAAAGTTGTCATATTGACAAATACGTTATTTAAAAAGCAATTTATCGAATAATTTTATGTAAATAGAAAATAATTTTAATTTCCCACTCTTCAGTACGCTGCACTAGTCAGTTCCTAAAATTCCCAACTGGATCTAACACTTTTGTTATGGAGTGATGGTTAATTTCTGAACTAAAGTGGCTCTAACTTGCTCTTTGGTTATGGCCCTTGGACATTTCTTTGATTCAATACAGAGACCTCGTTTAAGAACAAAGTGGGAATAGCTTTCGAATTGTATGGGCTGAAACCAAGAACATCTTGGAATACTTGGCTTTAATAATGAATGTTTTGTACTTTTTTGATTATAATTCCGGCTTGACTTAAGCGCACTATATCATTATGAACAAAACGATTTTAAAATAATTGAAAATTAAAGTTAATCTATAACGCTATTTCACTATTTATTTTTATTGTCATTATTATACCCGTCACTCGTAGAGTAAAAAGGGCAGGTACAAGCATCTCCGATACCATAAAGCATCAGAGTTAACAGCTGAATCGATATAGACATGCACATCTGTCTCTCTGCTTGAACAATTTTTCTTCAAAATTTGAACGTAGACTTCTGTTGTCTAAAATAAATATCTGTTACCAATCTATAATCTATATCTATAATCTTTTAAGTTTGATAAAATATCGTATAATAAATGGCAGACCTATAAAGCTTAAAAAATGTTGCATGCTTTTAAGATCAGTGAGCGCTACTTGCTAACATAGAGGTAAAATGCTTACATGAATGTTAATGTTCTATTAATAAACATGAGAGAAGGCTATGAAGCCATAATTTCTCTGAGTTACAAATATATCGATGTTGGTCAGGGCCGACTTTAACTGACGCTCTCGTTTGTAAAAATTCATAATAAAATCTAGATAATCCATCGAACCATTTGATTACTTATAAAGTTCTGGGTATTTTTAGGAAATTTCTTCCTACCATTTCGGTAAATCGGTAATAGTACTATTTATTAATTCAGACAGACAGTCTTAAACAAAAGTCACTAGCAATAATACAGGCCTTTCACAGTTATCGATTCGTTTCCGAAAATGCCCCAGTTACAAAACTTGACTGTTCTATTCCACATCATCATTTAAATGTGTTGATAGGGACCAGGGATGCCCTTGTGCTTGTGTCTTAACTGGAGCAATAACCATTTTGCATGCGGCTGGCGACTTCAGCTGTATTTTCACTTGTCTGAGATCTACACAGTAGGAATAAAATAGACTTCACGGTTTGGGGCTGTATCTTCAGATCTTGGGTGTGCCCGATCATTGGGTCTTTTGATGTTTTAACTATACATTTTAACATCTCAAACGTTTTAGTAATCAATGTTATACTAAAATCAAATATTTTGTATACTTACATCATAGCAGGCATTTCCCAGATCGGCGATTTTCACCCGCACATTGCTGTTGTTGATTAGCGATTGTATCGTGTGGGTATAGTTCTGACTACTTTGACTCTGATTCTGCGAAGGAATGGCATTGGCATTGACATTAAGTTTAGCGGTCGCGCTTGAGGTCGTTGTTGTAGTTGTTGTGGTTGTTGTTGTATTGTCGCCATTGTACAGCTCAGTGGTTGTTGTTGCAGTTGCAGTAGTTGTTGTTGTTGTTGATGTTGGCGCTAGATGCGTGAACGAATACGTGCACGTGCTGGTTGTGGTGGAGGCAGTGGAGGCTGGAGTTGGAGTTGGTGCAGTGGCAGAGGCAGAGGAGGATGCGATTGTTGTAATTGTGTCGGAGGACGGGGGACAATTGTTGGTGTCATTTGGCATGGACGTGCACGTGCTTAGAGTATTTGTATTTGTATGGGTAATCGTATTCGTATTGGTGTTGGCGGAGGCGGGGCAGGAGGTATTGGTGGTGGAGTTGGGCAGCTGCTTTTATAGATATTTATAAGATATATAGGTTTTTTTGTTTGGTTTGGTTCACACAAAGAAAGAAAAGAAGAAAAAAGAACACACGATGTTGGTTTTTTTGGTGCATAACATTTAGAAAGGGGGGGTAGTCAAAGTTACTTTGAATACCCTTAAGGGGAATCTATGACGTACATAGAATCCCCTTTATAAAATACATTTAAAGCCAATGTTTCAAAGTGATATGCTTGTCTTTTTTTTAAATATTGCTTAAAAGTCTTACTTAAAATAATAAACAACAATTAGAACACAAGAGTGGTCCGCTTTGGTGCAAATCATAGGTACTTGGGTAAGGTAGCATATGTAGCGTTTAAGCACTTAGGTTGGACCTAAAACATCTAAAGCTTGGTTTATTTTTATATAATCAACACAGAAACATTTAAGCATTTATAAGACTTAGTTCTAAGGGTGTTAAAGGGTCTGTAAGTGTTAGATTGAAAGTGTTTAATAATGCTAATAAAGAATAAAGACCCTTTCCACTTATGTATGCATATTTCCCATAGTTGAATACTAACAAGTTTACTTAAACAAATTTATGGAAAATACTTCTGAAAGATCTTCACTATAATTTTTTTACAGAAAATTAAAAATTTAGGCTGCTGATAATTGGGCTCTTTCTATTTGCAAATATCGAAATGGATATTATAACAGAATTCTCAAAATTAATATCGTTTATTTCCTAAAGCCTAAAAAGATATAACTTTTGTAATATTCATTGCATAGGCACGTTCATATCAAGCATAAGGAAGGGTATTAAAATCTGATGATATAGTGTAAAGAGAAGGCCAACAAAGTAATCCCAACGTGATAAGTGTGAATAGGCAGCTTAAACTGCATAAACAGCTGAGAAGAGTTAGAAGAGTTGACCTAAATCGGTCAATCCTGGACATTTTCAAACCATGAACGAGAGGATTTACTTCAGTACGTATTTTTTAGTCCTTAGTCTTGATCACGTCTTTAGCACGGGAGCGCTTGACTTAAGCTCAAAATGGGCTTATTTTAACAAAACACGATTTAATCCCTCAATCGAAACAAATCAAGAAGACGCCACATTGATGTAAGCTCGACATTGAACATCAACTCTACTTGGTAAAAGAAATCCTAAGACTAAATTGAGTTCGATATTCGAATTATATTCAATTAGTACAAGAAAGAAAGTCGGTCAAGCCCGTCTATAGTATACTCTGTACCAACGAAATTATACGCTCAGCATTAATTTTGATGCTGCAGTAGCAGCGAAAATTCTTTTGATCATAACTCGGCAGCCGTTCATCCGATTTTCACCTCGGATCGATAAGTTATCCTGATTACTATATATGTCTAGAAGGAACGAACCCTCTATTTTTTAAACCGTGAGAGATATGACTTTTTTTTTAAATTGCGGGGGCGGAAGGGGGCGTGGCCAAAATTGAAAATAAACTTAATCTGCCTGCAGACATAAGAAGCATACGTCCACATACATGTCAAACCTCTATTTCTTACCATCTCTGAGATCTGGGCGTTCATACGGACAGACGGACATGACTCGTCTGTTGATGCTGATTAAGAATATATATACTTTATAGGGTCGGAGATGCTTCCTTCTGGCTGTTACATACTTTTGCACAAACCTATAATACTCTGTATACCTACGGTACAGAGTATAAAAATGGAGGAACGTTAACTTCGGCTCAGCCAAAGTTTGATTACCCATGCAGCACGTTTTTCTAACTAATTTGAAGGACATTTTCACTGAAAACAAACAAGATTTTCTCTAATGGCATTGCCAGGCGGCAAACCTCAGAAATTCTGTGGAAGGTTCGGTTGGGGATTTTGAACGGAATCTTAGAACCTTATTTTATTTATATAAAAAAAAGTCAAACGTACTTATAAATTTGTTTTGAAAATAACTTAGATGAGTTAAAATTTTGAATGAAATTTTTGAATTTTTTTTTTGTTTTGAAACAGTTATTTAGATGTAGCTCACAAAATCATTATGTCATCAATTGTAGCTCAATATTCAGCATATTTCTAGTCAAAATGATTAGCAAAATATATTTGATATCCGATATATCCCCTCGGACAAAATTGTCGAAGTTCATCTTACTTCTTCTATTCTAATTTCTATCGTTTTTGCCTTTTCTTTTTCTTTCCTTCGTTTCAGCTGCTTCTTCATTTCTTTAAGCTTTTCTATCATCCTTTACTTCTCTTCCGAATAAGTTTTTTTCTTTTAAGTGAGTTTCACATACAAAAGTGGAAAAAGCCTTTAAAAAATATAATCAACAAATTATGAACTAACCAAACTTGAACGAGAACTAAGCTTTCGGGGCTAAGCAATTAACAACACCGGGAGCACAAGCATGAGAGTTTTAGGTGTCCACTACCCATGTTCAACTCTCCTCTAGGTAAGCAAACAAAACCAACGAAAGAACGAACCAACTAGATTTGCTCGATCCTCTTTTGTAGCAGGATGAGACAGACTTTACCTTTTCTGCACTTAGACTAACATCATGCTCGGTAGGCGTATCGCTGGCTATGGTGCTATTATCACCCAGGGTGTCGGTATCAGTGTCATCATCAGAAGACTTCGGTGCACATGGCGAATCATTAAAATGAAATGAAAACGGATTTACCCAAAACAGAAGACAAATATGACAAAATCATAATCCAAATTTTGAGTTGAGGTGTTGTTGCTGTTGTCGTAGTGGTGGTGTGTGGAGTGTGGAGTACGGGTATACAATATCGAGAGTGCACAAAAATTGCTTTACCATGGACGCACATCAAGGTGTTTTTCCGCCAGTTGTCAAGTGTGGGGTGTTTGTGTTGTGTTTAGGTCTAGGCACTCACCTTGGCAGTGATTTTCTTCTCGGCACGATATCGATTGCTTAAATTCGTGGATCCTCCTAGAATGGGGCTTTCCACTCCCCCCAGCACTCCGCTGACCAGGCCTAAGCCATTACACTCACTATCACCCAAGAGACTTGAGTACTTGGAGGCCAGCGAGGAGGTGGTATTGGAGTTAAGAGTCGATGAGGTGGTGGTATCATCTTTATCCAAAGAAGACATGACCACCGCAGCTAGAGGAGTGGATGAAGTGGAGTTGTTTGCTGTACTATTGCTGGTAGTCGTCGAGCCGTTCGGCTCAATCAGCGGCCATTTGGCTCGAGTCTTGGTTTGTTTCTCTATGGAGCTAACTGAAATTGGTTATAGATTAATGAGAGTGTCTCATAGACCTGCTGATCTCTTACTGTATGAATCAGGAAAGTCAGCTCCCTTTACACGTAAACTATTAATTTCATCGTCAATCTGTTGATTCATGGCCGCCGCATTGTCAATGACCAGCAATATGTTCTCCGGTTTGATGTCCGTGTGTATAATGCTGCATTTACTATGCAAGTAGTCTAGACCCTCCAGAACCTGCTTGATGATATTCCTCACTTGGGCTATGGACAGACCCTGGTAGTTGTTCTTCACTATCAATTTGTAGAGACTGCAGCCCAGAGCCTCAAACACCAAGCAGGTATGGACGCCATTCACTCCGCGCACTGTAAAGTGATTCATCAGTCTTACAATGCGTTCTCGTTTCACATCCAAGGGATCTGCATCCCGTATGGCCTCCAGCAGACGTATTTCATCCGCCGCAGTCTCTATATAGTGTGGAGCACTCTTCACCACCTTAAGGGCTACATATTTTTCATCTCTGTCGAAAATGGAAAAACGTATTTAGTTGATGATCTGAAAAAATCTAGGGTAATTGACTTACTTGAGATCTCTGCACAGCCAGACAGTGGAGAAGTGGCCCCAACCCAATTTGCGTACCACACGAAACCGATTATCAAATATGTCCCCTATGACTACGGGATGGTAGCCACCACGACAATACTGAGACGCATCCTCCTGCTCTTCATCAGAACCATAGAGACTGCTATCCGGTGAATCTGGATAGATTTCATCTGTGGTGCTGAGTGTTCCACGGGGTTCCGATCTGAAAGATTAAACAAGAATGTAAGATAAAAACGAGAGCGTAAGTTAAAGTCGGCCCTGCCCGACTTCGAAATACCCGTTACTCAGCTCAGCTCGCATAAGTATGCAACATTTTTTTAACTCGGCTATTTATTATCCGATCCTTTTGAAAATTTGTGAGATTGTAGATATTGAACACAAAGACTACACTGCAAAATCTGAGCTCGATATCTTAAAAATCGTGGGAGTTATTCAACATTTTTTATTGCGGGGCGGGAGGGGGCGTAACCAAAATTTGAAACAAACTTGATCTGCCTACAGACAATACTAGCTTATGTATAAAATTTGGTTGCTCTAGCTCTTCTAGTCTCTGAGATCTAGGTGTTCATACAGACGGACGGACGGACGGACGGACGGACGGACGGATTAATATTAGTCAAGGCCATTCTTTCTTGAGGTTAAGCTGTATTTTCATTTGATGGGTAAAAAATACACTTGACTAATATCTTAAATGAGGAAGAAATATGAGATATCAGACAAGTGCAAAACACATGTTAGCGTAATGTTCTTACATTAATGTTAGAGCTCTGTTAACTATCTTTTTTTTATTAAAGCATTCAATTTACTCAGAGATTTTTAAATCTCCGATATAAAAAATAATTAGTTTCCGTAATTGTTTTATTTTCATGTATAGCAGGTGGCTAAATTTTTCTTTTCATTTTAAAATGGTCGCGATATAAGAGAGTCGAGCCTAGACAATAGGACAAGCGATAACGTGATCGAGACATCACAATTGCAAATACCAACATTCTGCCTTGAACATAAAATCGCGTGCATCAAAATGATTTCATTCCATGACCAATCCTTTAAATTTCTTTCCCGTGGTGACAAAATAATGGTCCAGTGTCTTGGATGATAAACCAAAGGATGAGTAACGGCCATACAACTGAACATAAGTGAAATTTTAGGGGAAATTTGCGATGTGGACCTACAATATTACAAGTGTGCTGGGTGAATAGTATGTTTTGGCAAAATATTGCAGCGAGCTGCCACGAGTAAGCTTGCTCACCATTGCTACAAATGTGATACAAGTGAAGTCAACATTCGTTGTCCGCTCATTAATGCTTCATACATAAAACAAAAATCTCAGAAATACTCGTGTAAGTGCGGATCATTTTATTCGCGAACTCGTGTTTTGCCTTGACTCGGCTATTGTTGCCGACACCAAAGATCTGATGCGAGATGCCACATACTGCGAGTTGCCATCCATTGACGAACATGGTCATGCGAACACACTCAACTGTTTGAGAGTGTTGCTCGCCCAAGATAAAGAGCTTGCTCGCTCTGAGTCAATCTACTGACAAACATTTCCAAGCAAGGTCAGACAACCCATTAATGAAAAACTTCGGGATCAAAAGTGAATTCTTTAATTAAGAGTTTTCGTTCTTCCCAGGGATGGTATTTTCTATTTTTGCTTTGTGTGTACCCACCAATAATTTAACATTTTTATACCTTGCAAAGGGTTTTATAATTTTGACCAGAAGTATGCAATTCTTGATCAGGGTGACGAGCTGAGTCGATTGAGCTTTGTCCGTCCGTCTGTCTGTCTGTTTCTACGCGAACTAGTCTCTCAATTTTAAGGCTATCGAGCTGAAATTTTGCACAGAGTCTTCTTTTTGCTGCACACTACTAATATGTCGGAACCGACCGGATCGGATGGCTATATCTCATAGCTCCCATAGTAACAATCGGTCGGAAACTAGTTTTAGAGAGAAAAACTTATTTATTTTTAATGGAAACGTCTCCAAACTTTGTAATCGTAGGTTTTCTATGTTTTTTTATAATTCTACCAAGTTTTATTAAAATCGGACAACTATATGGTAAAGCTGTCATACAAAAGATACGTCTGAAAAACAGACTTAGAAAAACTTTTTTGTTTTTTGCAATTTTGTATTTGTTTGTTTCACATGTTTTCACATAATTTTAAGATTTTTTGGCCAAATCGGATGACTATATCATATAGCTCCCATACGAACTATCAGTCAGAAAACTTCCGATAACTTTTGTTTTCTGAGTTTTAAAATATAAGTGTTTGTCTCTAATAAAGTGTGATTAATGACTTTTATTATAAAACTCTTTTGAAAACAGTAATTTTTGAGTAATAATATAAAAGTCTTGAATAACTGCTATTCTCCGAGTGAAAAAATGTCTTTTATAATTATTATTTACTAAGAAATAAAAGAACAATAATAAATAACTGGTTGTTTTGACCATTTCAATAAAACTGTGCCAATCAAAATATATTATGAATAGCGAGGACGGAAGGGAAAACTAATAATTATTATTTTCCTCATTTATGTCATTATAGCCCTAATTTATGTTAATTAACAGCACATTGACATTGATGTTAGTATACTAACATTATGTAAACAGATAGCGCTTGCAAGGCAAAACAAAACAAAAGATGTGTTGCAGACAGCTCCAAAAAGAATGCAACGAGTTTTTGTTAGCCCCAATATATGACAGAATGTAATATGATGATATCTCTGATATTTATAATCTGGTCTTCATAAAATTTAAGAGACTATAGATTTTGTAAATATAAATGTGAATTTTGTAATTTAAGTCGACATTTTGAATTGTTGGAGTTATTATTATTGCTGGGGCGGTGGGAAACGAGGCCAAAAAATAGTATTTCAAATTCTTTTCCTAGTCTCTGAGATCTATGTGTTCATTCAGACTGACGGATGGAAGGACATGGGCTTTATCGATTCGCTATGAAATCACTGATACATATACACGACTTTAGTTTACACTTTTCAATCTACTCGTAATTGGTACAATAAGAATTTATAAAAGTCGCTTTATAAAAAAAACTTGAATGAAAAGTCATAATGAATTCAAAAACTACAACCAATCTTTAAGCAACATTTTACAACCAGTTGGCAAGTGTAGGGTCAGACGCTTAGAACAGTTCTTGCTTGACTGAAGCCAAACATATTCTGATAACTTGATTTTAACCCACATGAAAGCAGCAATATCCATTTCTTGCTCCTTAACTGCCTGGTCTTCTATGGGCACAGCCACAGCTTTCACTATCTCAAGCACAGGTGGTTTTGGTGGTGGTGGAGGTGATGGCAAATTGATGGTCAAAGGCTGCTCTCTAGGCGGAATCCAAGTATCCAGGACACGTTCCATTGGTGAAATGGGCTCAAAAAGTAGAGCAGCTCGTCGATGATGCTTAGGACGTTGCGATTGATGGCGCAGAGCAATCAGTATGGGCCCAGCTGACACACATTGGCGTTTCTTGGTGAAACGCTTGCGTCGCTTCTTCTCCTCCACCTCGAGCAACGCTTCCGTGACGGCCTCTTGAGCTGCTCGTTTCTCTTTGTCGGATACAAAATTAAAATCACAAATTAACTCCTTGTTAACATCTGGAGTGGCATTGATGGCATCAGTAGCAGTGTTGCGCCCATTATTCCACAAGTTGAGCAAGTGCATCAGGTATAGAAAAAATAGAAGTAGGGACGCTTGCAGTACATAGACAAACATGACGTCCTGGGAGAGTGTGTCAAAAATGTGTTGGAGTAGCTGATGGATTGTGGTGGCACAACCACAGAAGAGTTGATAGTAGTGCACATAGCTGGGATAGTAATCCCTCCATAATTCCATTACATGCCAAGGCCAATTACGGCCATGGGTCAGATTAGCCTCCTTGGGGCACATGTCATCCACTTCCAGGCCGCCACTGTAGTACATCCACCAGTTATCCATCTCTTGATAGGTTTCTAGTTTCGTTTATTGGATTTTCTTTTCGATTTTCGCGCCTACATGACATTCGAAGCACAGTAACAAGGGGGCGGAGGCGGGCGCCGACCTTGACTTTCCTATGCGTTGGCCTGCATTGCAACGGATTTACTTGACTTTGCACCGCCAAATCCCTTACATAACGCTCGCGCGCGGATAAATAACAACACACAAATCGCACTACGCAAAAATTTGAATTATGAAAAGTATCCAAATGTCGTGTCTTGTATTTGGTTGCTCTTTTGCGACCGATTCGTTCAGTTGCGTCTGCGAGAATGTTGAAAAACGCTTTTCGCTTTTGTTTTCGTGAAAGAATTTCGTTTGCCGAGTATTTTTTATTTTTGTGTATTTTTTTTTGTCACAAACTAAGTTTAGGTTCGCTCAGCTGTGTGTGCTATGTATGCGAATGGATCGTATACGAATACAGATATATACTATACGGCAACACACACAGATATCTTTTGGCGTCATTATTCAATGTACTTCATCAACTTGCCGCTGTCGTCGCCCGGTCATGGAACACACACACCGTGAGGCAATCTTCTCTGCATGTGCGTGTATGTGTTAGTATCATCATCATCACCATCCCCAATCGTCATCATCATCATTGGTGGCCGTTGTGGATTTCTTAGGCATTGTGCCAAGTTTGCCTTTTGCCTATTTACGAATTGGTTTATAATGTTGCCATAGAGAGAAAAGAAGAACAAGCGAGAGAAAGGGGTATTCAACCTAAAGGATTGAGAATTTCTTGTTTTCAAATTGTTTAAATAGTTCCACATATTTTTAGACATGTTTTCTCAATGCCCATTTAAAAATAAACTGTCAAATTGAATCTGTCAATTTTGAACTGATTATTGAACTGGCCGGCTTCATGGTCAAGTTGAGTGTGCAACTGTGTACATCGCAGGCTTACCTGCAGTCTATTTAGTCTCCAGCTAGTGATGTTCACATATTGAGCAACCCATGAGAAACAGCTGTTATCTGTATTTAAGCTAAGCATATGCCGGGTAATTTTCTAGTAAAGTCACCTATAAATACTTCGATGAATCGCGAATTATGGTGTATTTGGAGATTTTAGTCTCGGTTGGTTTCGAAAAAGCTAGAAAAATGCACCGGTGTCACAGAATTTCAAGAGAATCAATTTTCTTGTTTGGAAAGGTTTGCGTCCAGGTTGGTTATCTAGGGGCTAAGTTCCGAATTACCAGTCGAGTTTTCTGCATACGTTTACATTATGAATTAAAGTTGAAAGTTAGAATCAATTCTGTGCTTACAAGATTCGGTCATCCTTTTCTCTAGAATTGAATTGCCTTGGAAATTCCAAGCTATCGGTTTCGGCTGCTCAAACAACAAAGTAGCCGTAGATATATTTGTCACCTTCTATATAGCGATATGAAACATTATTGCCTTATGCTAAAGCTTTTACGAAATTATCATAAATGTCGGAAGGGCAACTTTTGAGATGGTATCCGAAAACTATCAGAAAGATGGGAAAAAATACAGGCTACAGATGGACAACTCTTTGAAAAATTAAATCGTAACAAATTGTTTACAATAAAAATTCAAACTTTAAAACAGTCCTTTAATTTACTCTGTACCAGTAAAAGTCTATGCTCAGAATCGTAGAAATCAGAAGCAATCCCTCTTTTGCTCATAACTCGTTCATTCGACTTTACGTTTAATAAAATATGGAAGCTAAGACCTTTTATTTAAATTGTAGGGGCCTGGCCAATATTGAAAATTGACTTTGATACTGCCTATCAGTATAAGAAGTAAGTGTCCCATATATGTCAATCCTCTATCTCTGATCTGTTTGATCATACGGACATGGCTATATAGGAAAATATACCGCTCCCTTAGTTTAACACTTTCTTAACTCAACATAATCTATTTTTTGATAATTGTGGTAAGAGTTCTCGAATCGCTTTTAACAACGAAATAGACCATTTATTTTTGAGTCGATCAAGATCAAGATTTTCGAAAATTTGAGATTTAATAAAAAGATTTTTCAGTTAATGATGCAGAAAAATTTTCCATATCGTGTTCTATTTCGTGGAAAATTTCTATATTTCTATCTTTAGAGTCTCCGAGTGCGATGAGAATATGTTATGCTATTATTTCGGTATAGGTTCTTTTTCATGTTCCAGCAAAAGCAATATATCTGGGTTTTACTGCTGACGATATTATGCGAAGATCCTTTTCTGTTTTTTTGTGAAAACATAATTATTTTGAATTTCTTTAATCAGCATTTCACATTTTACCAGATTGACTTAAAGTTAAAAAAAATTTGTTCCCCTTGGTAAAATCAATTCTATGTATTAAAAAAGACCTTAAAAAGATACAAATTGTTTGTTATCTATGGAAACATCCTTATTCAAATCAAACGGTCGAAAGAACTGGATTTAGTGACTGTGTTTTTAATGGTAGAGTCTTCAAACTTGCCATATATTATTAATTTTATAGCCTTGCATTAGGTATTATAATTTTGCCCAAAAGCTTGCAAAGCTTAGCAATATTCATTTCTGACTCAATAAACTATATATATATTCTTGATCAGGCTCACGAGCTGAGTCGATTGAGCTTTGTCCGTCGCTGTCTGTCTATTTCTACGCAACGAGTCTCTCAGTTTTGCTATCGAGCTGAAATTTTGCACAGAGTCTCCTTTTTGCTGCACCGGATCGGATGACTATATCTCATAGCACCCATAGGTAGAATCGTTCGAAAAATTAGTTTTAGTGAGAAAAACTTTTTTCTTTTCAATGAAAATGTCCCAAAACTTTGTATTCATGGATTTTCTATGCTTTTTTATAATCCAAGTTTGATAAAAATCGGACAACTATATGGTATAGCTGCAATACAAAAGATAGGTCTGAAAAACTGTCTTAGTTGGAAAAACTTGTTTGTTATAAATGGTCGCATACTGAAATTTTGTATTTGTGTGCTGCACATGCTTTCACATAGTTCTACAAATTTTTGTCCAAATCGGATGACTATCTTAAATAGCTCCCATACGAACGATCGGTCGGAATATGGGTTGTTGTGGTAAAAAGATTATTTTTGAAAATATTAATGCTTGCACTTGCATGGGTATAAAAACTTCACCACAGACGAAGTAAGCTTAGCTTTCTCGTATAATTATATATTTGAACATAAGAATGTAAAATCAGTTGCCCCATATTATTCGCAAAACATTTCTTATTAAGTTATAGTTTTTACAACAAACAAAACAATACCAAAATAAAAACTTGATGAGCTTTAAAAAACCGAAACTAATTTCACTTAACCAGACCGCCCTCCCCAAAATAATGCAAAACTAGTTAAGAGCCCCAATTTGGAATTAAAAACCTTGGGTCTTAAAAAATGCTCCAACACCAAATCTTGGGTATTTTGTTGCCGGAGCAGTTTATTGCAGCGCTCTTACTTTATTTTAATTATTTGTGTAAGTTTCATTAAGTCCACCCTTAAACTGCACCCTCTCGCCATAATGTAAATTTTTGAAGTCCGTTGGAAGTGACTAAGCAGAATGTATTGATTTCCCCCTTCACCATCTCCTCAGCCAAACACTCTACTAGCCAGACTTTCTACATTAAAACCGTTTATGGCAACGGCTTAAAACACTTGCCGCATGACTCACCCTAATGCCATATATACATTCATACTTTTATATACCCGCTGTACGTACTTACACATGCACGCACCTTTTGGAGCATCTCCTCCGTGTGTGCTTGCGCTTTACCTTTGAAAATCTCAACGAGCTCGGCACTGCTTCCTCAATATTATTATTTATAGACTACGGTCGAGGCATATAAAACAATAAATCGCAATGGAAAATAAGTGCAAAATGGAAGCACGCGCTCTCTGGGTGTATGAAACGTCATCTTTTAGTCAAGTGCAGTGGTGTACGCGTTGGGTGTGCGTGTGTGTGAACGTGTTGGTGTATCTGCGACTGCAGGGGGCACGGCACCGTTTGGCGTCACGTGGCTATTTTGTGGTTACAGCAAATTAAAAACGTAAACAAATCCAAAAGAGGTTGCCTTTGCGTGGGCGAAAGGGTAAGGGATGGCGTGTGTGTGCCTCAGTGGGCGTTATGAAAAGTTCACTGTACACCGTAAATAGCAAAAAATAATATTAGAATAAATAAATACTCGAATTGTTATCTGAATATTTTAATTTTGGCAGCAAACAGTGGTTGGAAAATGTTGGGACTAGAGTTGAAAGTGGGAACGAGAAGTTTGTGATAATCGCCGTAAATAAACGAGTCGTATCATGAACCGAAACTTTTAGCCCGGGCTGCAAGACGGTTTTGAACCGGACCGGTTAGAGCCCAGCACTCCGACTTTATTTAACTGTAAACCGAACCTCTTCAGAAATAAAAGCTGAACCCAAACCTGTTCCGAACCTACAATTTTGGTTCGGTTCAGTGGAAATGGGCAAGAAAGTGTAATAAAAAACGTAGAAAAGAATTAAGAACTACTTATAAAATCCCCAGCTATAACACTGTGGAGAAATACTTTACACAAGAGCCAGTGCATTTTATTGGGAAACATTATACGGATAATTTTCATCTTGGTCCAGAAGAATGGCCTTGTTCACCAGCATACATCAAACATCAAAAATCATAAATCAAAAATAGTCCACAAGGAATTCTGTGTACATTTTATCCATCCTAATCACAAAAATTAGCAATTAGATTGCACATTTCAATAGGTCATTATAATAATCGAACTAGATCCATCGATTTCCTGGCATCGATTTGTGCTGGTGAACAAGGCCAATATGATTTTTTTTCTTTTTAGGTATTTGATAAGAATTATTAAAACCTGCCGCAGACATAAAAAAATACTAAATAGTCGATGTGTATTTAGAAATGAGCGAATAACTTCGTCAGACAGTAACCAAATTCATAGAAACCACATCTGTTCAACCGAGAATTAAATGGGCTATTATAATAAAACTTAAACGAAAATCACATGGAATAAAATGGTAAAACCAGTGAAAGCCAAAGTGGAAGTTTTAACAAAAAATATTGAAAACGCCAGATCTGTAACCCGCATTTCTCAGCCCTCGAGTTAAATCTATCAAGCCATTGATTGTAATACTGTAGGTTCCTCTCGTCGCTATCGGAATTGCCAAGGTTATACACAATCAGAATCTAATATAGAGGAAAGTTAACTTCGGCTCGGCCGAAGTTTGTATACCCTTGCAGCACTATTTTTACTAATTTGAAGGGCACGTCATTTGAAAACAAACAAGTTTTTCTCAATAAGACTACTTTTCTGACTCTACTTTTGTATGTATGGTTCCGGTTCCGACAAATGAGCAGCGTATTTGGACCAGAAGACTTCGTGGAAAGTTTGGTGGCGATAGCTCTAAAACTGACCGAGGAGATAGCATAGAAACAGACGGACGGACAGACGGACATGGCTATATCGACTCAGCTCGTCATGCTGATCAAGAATATATATGATTTATGTGGTCGGAAATGCTTCCTTCTATGCGTTACAAACATTTGGACAATACCTCTGCAAGGGTATAATTATGAGAGTATCAAAAGCAAATATTAGTTCTTGGGCTTTTCAATAGTTGAAGATTAGATTTGTATGGGTTTGCAACCTGGATTTGAACATAATATTGCTTTTGCAGACAAATCAACCAGACTCCACCTTGGTGACTGAAATTGGTTCTATACCGACGAAGCTAAGAACCGGAACGTAAAGACATTCGCCTGTGTAGATACATCTGGTGCGACAATATCAGCCGGCAGGCTTCATGCAGTTCAATTTGTTCAACGAACTCCGCCATAGAAGCTAATAAAAAGCTCTGAAGTCGGAACCAGCTAGTCAGCTTTAAAATTGCATCCAAAATCATCATCTTCTGGGTTTCAAGTCACAAAGGAATACGGGGAATCGAATCAGTCGTATTATCAGCTATGTACTTTCACCCTCTGCATCGAATAAGATAAGCAACAATGGAAAAAACGCACCTAAAACCACAAGCGCTAGACTGGATCACTTCCAGCTTAAATACAAGGTAGTAAATTCTAGATTCATATTCCAAATGTCTGTTTCCCCCACAAACATCACCGCGTTCTTTCGACTACGCATCGGACACTGCCAACTCACACACGCTCACCTCCATTCTGGCAACATACGGGCACACCTGTCAACTTTGTGGACAGGACTTAACCGCAACTCACATACTTGACATCTGCCCCAAATATGAGTATATCCGGCTTTTTCTTTTTCAATAATTAATGCTCGAAAGCTTGAGGTCCACGGCTTTTGTGGTTTGGTTAATTCAGTAGTTCCGCCGATTTAAAAAATATGAAATTGGCTTTCAAAATCGTTATGTGGTTCACAAAAAACAAATAATATTATATTCAATAACCATTTGATTCAGAACGCTATTTGAATGAAGACTTTGAGAACCGCCTACTGAATAATTCATGAATATTTTACCTCTAGAAATAAGTTTTAAAGGATTTTTTCAAAGTATTTTCCACCGCTAGCCTCTACGATTTTTCCATCTTTCTGTCAACTTCTGAATACCTTCTCAACATACCGAAGAGTATTTTGATGCAATCTAAGAATCTATCCAATGTTGGAGTTCTTCAAAACAGCGAGTCTGCTGATCCTTAAGGGCATGCGTCATCGACGAAATCATATAGTAGTCGGAAGGGGCAAAGCCAGGGCTGTACGGCGGCCATGCAACATGTTGAAAAAATTACCTTGCAGTGCCTTTGCTTGTGCTCTGGCCGTTTTTGCATCAATGCTCCGCTCAAACAAAACGATTGAGATCGGTAGAGTTGCCCTGTAAAGGTTTCTCCCGGTTTTAGGAGCTCAATGTGTGCCACCACTGCATCTTTTTTTGCGGAACACACCTGTAAATTGTGTTTTGCTGGCACAAAAGTCGACATATTCAGAGCACACAATAACTAAGTGGTTTACACTTCAGCGATACGACACATACTGTGGATTTCAGCATGGTCCGTTTTGATTTAACACTAGAAACGCCTACTTTTAATTATAATATGCAGTTTTGGTATGCCTAACATCAATATCCAAAAAGTTGTTCTCAGTCAGTAGCATTTTCTGGGCGATTCCGATGAAATCATAATATTGATTATCCTAAGTTCTCTTTCGAAAGTTTTGACAACTCCCTAGTGATGGAGACTTGTTTTTTATGAAGGGTATACTTATATTCTAAATCAGTGGTGGGCACAATGATTTAATTTGGGAGCAGTCCAACCACAGCAACTAAAAATCAACCATATAAGCGGGGTTCGAGTGGATGACCGAGATACTAACAATTCATATATTTGTATACTCTGTACTCTGTTGGCTTTTTCGCTTCTAATTTTCGCAAGAAGATAAACGGACCTAGTTTAAAGACGAATACGAACGGCAAAGTTTGATAGACTTTATTGTGGCAATTTACTTCACAGCTGACTCCAGCCGCTGTTGAAGGCAACAGCAGGCACACACACTACCCGCTGCACAACTTTCGCTCTGCATCAAAATTTACACTGAGCAATCAGTGAGTCTGCCGAGACCGATTTTCTTTCTTGTTTCTTTCTACCGCCGACTCCTTTCACCCTTAACGGATGGAGAGATGGTTTAAGCTCGTTGTGAGAATGTAATATTGTAGAAGACGCTTGCAGATGATAAAAGCCCGGTTTGACCTTAAATCATTGTCTAGATCGGTACACATGAGTTGCCCACTTGATAACATCGGAGAATCTAAGCCGATAATAGACAAATCATAGCCCCCACAATTATGTTCACAAGTATTAAATCAGTTGATACTATTCATACGCCATGTGGGCCAACAAAATAGACGACTTTGAGCATCAACCCACTGTAGGTAGACTGCCTAAAAATAGGGGAAACAACCACACTTGGCTTGCCCCATCAACCACACACATTAAGATGTGTTCATAATCTGATGATGAGTTAATGAATCATATACATATACTCACAGACTGACAAAGGGTCCTCTCAATGCTGGCATATCCCTGCGACGATTAAGCGGCGGTGACAGCGACAGCGATAGGAAGTCCTGCTGAGCTTTATCCTCATCCACAATGCTCGTCGGCGTGCTGTAGATGCGCGTCGTTGGCAGATAGCCAATCTGTTGGAGAAAATCATCCCGATACGACAGTTTCGTGGTGGACTGCGAGGAGGTCAGCGGCGGGGCATACAGCGAGGCCAATGGCAGCGAACCGGCGGCGCTGACAGTGGACAGCGAGAGCGGCTGATGGGCGGGCGAGTAAATGCTGCCCGTTCCGGCCGCATGATGATGCAAATGCAGATGGTGCGGCGTTGTGGTCGACGAGGGTGGCGCATGGAAATGCGGATAGGGTATGGTGGTGGGTCCTCCTGTCCGGCTCAGGAAGGGTGGATTGATGATCTTGTCGTCGAAACTGCGTCGAAAGCTGAAACCCTTCAGGGAGTTGCTGTAGTTGCGATGCGACAGTGGCGAACTGCCCAGATCAATGCTGGCAGCGGGTCCCAACATGCCGACTGTCAGACTCTGCGGCGTCTTGCCACTGGCCGTGGCTGTGGCCGAGCCAAGCATGCTGAGAGCTGGGGATGTCCTCAATTGGGGACTTCCGCCGCCGCCACAGCTCGTTGTTGTTGTGATCGAGCCGGCCGTGCCAGACGACAATGGTGGCGAAATGGCACTCAGTGTGGAGATGCCGCTGTCGCTGCTGCATATGCCGGCCGGCAGGGGAGGCAGCGGGGTGTGTGTGGGCGAGATGAGATGATGCTTGCCATTGGTAGCTCCACCTACCAGGCCGGCCAGGCCGCTGCTGGGTAATACGGGAGCCAGATTGGTAGGTAAACACTCTACTCAGTCGCTGGAGTCTTTGTTCTCATCATCATTGTTGTTGTTGTTGCGGTGTGGTTGTTCCTTTGTTCTTAATTTCCTCTAGCATACTTTTGTGCGTATCGCAAAAGCAGGAAAATCAATGAAGCCCCATGCCAAAAACAAAAAAAAACACACACATTTTAATGCATTTTGAAGCAACTGCCAGCGTTTTTCTTTCGCTTTGTAACCCAAATTGCGCATGAAGGAAAAAATGAGGAAAAGCAACACACACACACACACACGCACTCAGAATTTTCCACTGCCACTAAATCTCTCTAGTGGATTCCGTTTTTAATCCCAACATTGATTTCATTTCTTTAGCAATTAAAACATTTTTGGTTTTGGATTTTTTGCATTTTTCCCCACTTTTCACACAACTCCAAGGAATTTTCTTATTTTTGTTGTAGATTCTTTCTGCTGTCTAACTTCGCTCTCCGACTGCCATTCGGTTTCTGAACGGACCCCGCACATATCAAACTCTGCAGCGAAGTTTCGAGCGAAGGAATCTCTGCGCATGTTAACTGCGAGAGAGAGAGCGAGGGAGAGCGTGTGAAAAGCTAACTACCATCTACTCAGTCAGCTGTCAAAAAAGTTTCCCTCACAACACGGCATGGAGACATAGACAGAGAAGAGGTTCCGAGTACTTCGCCCAGTTTGTTTACCATCTGGACAACAACAACAGCAACAAACCATGAAATGCTAACAAGGCAGTTGTGTGTTTCTTGGCGAGCTTTGGCAGGCGGTTTACGGAAAAGCTTTTTGGTTTTTTTGCTGTTGGCAAGGGAAAACTCTAAGAGACTCGAAAACAAAGCAGAAATCTAACGAGTTTGGGTACTCCCATAGGGTTAAACTGGATTCAAATTTCAGGAAAATTTAGAACTGATCCTAAATGTAGGCTATAATTTTTGTAATAGAGGGACTTGTTTAACTAAATGTTTGATTTAATTAAATAATACTTAATATACTTAATTCTCACTATTGCTGGGGTTTTCCAATAAAGTGGGTGAATGAAGCACCTTAAGCCACAAAGGCCATGAGTGAAGTCTCAAACAAACTTAATATGCGGATAGAAAATTTGTTCAATTTTCAGGCATTAATTTATATCCTCCCAATTGACCAACATTTTTGGGACTAGTTTATAAGCAAATCTAAGCAAAACGTAGCAGGGCGTGGTACTAATACATAGAAAATACCACAATGTTAAGATTCCATCGAAATAATTTGCTCAAAACTATTGCATCGACTTATTTTTAGCAATTGTAATTTGCAGCAGATAAGTATGCTCTTCATTTTCAGCAATCGTAAGTTAGCAAAAGCTGACTCTAATAGGGTTCTTTTAAATCTTAATTTCTGGAATGTAACATTGAAGATCGATGTATTTGTGGGCTACTGACAAAACTTCTTTAAGTTTTAACTTTCAAAAGGTGTCTCGATTCCTAATTTATGCAAATTTCTAAAGGAGAGCGAAGTAAGAAGATTTAAAACACAGTTTGTCAAAAAGAGCGGGGACCAGCTCTGATCTGCCCTCATCGACCGCTGGCCTGCAACTGAAAGCAAAACAGAGCGCTACTTGCTGACTTTGACGTTGCTTCGGCATGTGCTTGGCTCGAGTGTTTGTGTATGTATTGTGAAGTTTGTTCGTCCCCTGCACAGAGGGAAAAAACCAAGAACATTGGACTCAAAGTGAGAACATTCGGTGTCAAAAACTAATCATGACCGGATTTTCTCACTTGAAGAACAATTTCTCACTTCGAGAACTTTTTTTGAGAACGCAAAATCTTGATGTGAGTTGAAATGTTCAGTTTTAGAGAACATTTTAAACTCAAAAAAAAAATTTGAGGTCCAGGACCCAGATACCAGGGCCAGCTCCAGTCCAGAACCCAAGTCCAAGTCCAATTCCAAGTCTAGGTCCGATTATTCCAGCTCCAAGTCCACCTTGTACAACACCCCACCTGCCTTAGATAATTAAATTAAAGAAAGAAAAATTGTTCGGACTTACTGGGAGTAGAGCCCAAGACGCCCCGCGCGCAACGACGCGACGGCGGACGTGTTAGCTCGTTAGGCTATTGCCCACTTTTGCAGCCGCACATCTGAATGGCATTTCGGTGATGAGCTGAATTGTGCTCATTTCGAGAACATTCGGAACATTTGTTCTCAAAAATTTGAGAGCACATTCTGTTTATGTTTTGAGACTAAATAATCTTATTTTCTGAACACGGTTTTTCCCTCTGTGTGGGGGCCAGGCAAAACCATCGCTGATTTAAGTACGAAAGGTTCGGGCCAAGGCTGCAATTCAGTTTTAAGTATAACTACAAAATCTCGAGATATGCGTTTTTTTAATGGTCCCTCGAACCGTACCATGAACCGAACATTTCGGCATATTACAATTGAAAACATAAGTCAAGTTAGAAAAAGACATGGCAAATCTCGTACATTACCAACTCGTACGCGGAGGGTGACGCTGCCTTTTAAGATTTAAAGACGCGACACTTTTTGAAGCCTCTTTAGTGATAACAATAACGTCCATTCGACTACTCACTGATGATTTACATAGCTTAGTGTTCTGCAAACGCTTTCTTCTAAACAAAAGTATGTCAATATTTTTACCGAAAGTAGAGGCAACAAGTAAGAAAGTCAGTCAAGCCCGAATATAACTATACTCTGTACCTGCCCATCGCCCATGTTTGTTTTTTCTATAACTCGACTATCGATCATCCGATCTTGATTACTAAATATGTCCAGTAGGTACACAGATTGAAAAAACCGGACTCAATATGAGCAAATTTGTTGTCACAAACTAATCATGAACGGATTTTCTAAATTCAAAAATTTGTTTTCCGTTTTTAAAAGCATTTTAAAGCAGGGATGCAAACCACTCGAATATAAAGACTGGTTCGGTTCAGTGGTTCAGACAGTTTCTGAACCGCCGGTTCGGTTCATTACATGGTTTTTGGAGCTGACTGAACCGCGGTTCCGGTTCGGTTCAGTGGTTCACAAAGGTACATTATGATTTCTGTTGCCATGTGACTTTTGCACACTTTCAAATTGAATTCCTATAATCCATTTGAATATCTTTAATACCCTTAGAAGAATGTTGTAAATTTATAATGCCGGATTCAAAGGATTCGTTTATAAGTTCATAGAGGAATGATCTTCGAAAACAGAAAATGTCGGCTAGAAAAGATATAAAAACTCTCCTGCTTTGGATTGAGTTAAGGTGAAGGTATTACAGAAAATTCCATATATTGTCCACTAGATGAAAGAATGTAGATTGATGATATGTATATTAAGAGATCGGAGGGCAGTTACAGAAGACTTGCAAGATTACTTGTTCTTAAATTTTCATCAAGTCATCCTTAAAAGTTCCGGCATCGGTAAGAATTTAGAGAGTCAAACGAAATGTAGAAAAATGATCATAGGGAAACGATTCAAATTCCCAATTAATAAGTATCATTGGCTAGAGGAAAGCGAGTCCCGTCTTTAAACTCGTCACAGAACTGAACCGAACCGAACCGTTTTTATTTGTGGTTTTCGGATTGGTTTAGCAATTCTTAAAGGAAGCCGGTTCGGTTTGAGGTTCGGTTCACCAGCTGGAATAAGCGGTTCGGTTCGGTTCAAAACCGGTTCCGTTCAGAACCGGTTTGCATCCCTGTTTTAAACTGAATAAACAAATTGAGGTCCAGGTCGAGGTTCACGGAGACATCGGATGTAAAAGAAATACAATTTTGTCGGACATCCTGGGAGAAGAGCCTTAGACCTTTGGCGGCCGTATTAGCTCGTTCCGAAGCCGCCCGTCTTAATGGGTACTTTTTGGTGGTGTGGTTGAGATAAGCCGAATATTCTGTTCTTTTTTCGAGATAAAGAAATCTTATTTTCTAAACGCGACCTGTCCCTCTGTGTACGAACCTTTCTATTTATTAAACTGTCGGAGATATGACGATTTTTCCCAATTGAGCGGGCGGGAGGGGGCGTGGCAAAAATTAAGAGTAATCTTGATCTGCCTGCAATTAAAGGAAACATATGTCCCATACGTTTCGAAGCTCGATCTCTTACTATCTTTAAGATCTGTTTGTTCATACGGAGAGGGCTATATTAATTTATTTCGAATCAGCACAACGAGCTGCGTTGATTTAGCCATGTCCGTATGCAATGCGTTAAAAAACTTGTTAAACTTTCACTTAAACCTTTAAATAACAGAGCTATGTAGAAGATGAGAAATCGGCCCTTAGTGAGAAAAAATTTATATACCTTTGCAGAGGGTATATTAAAATTGTCCAGATGTTTGTAACGCATAGAAGAAGCCATTTCCGCCCACATAAAGTATATATATTCTTTAACAGCATGTCGAGCTCAGTCGATATAGCCATGTCCGTCTGATTCTATGCTATCTCCTCCGCCAGTTTTAAAGCTATTGCACGAACTCAACTGGTAAAAATACGCTGCACATTTGTCGGAACCGGCCGGATCGGAAGAAAAACTTTTTTATTTTCAAAGCCAAAGTCTTCAAACTTCGTATTTACTTGTTTTCTATGCTTCTTCATGATTCTGCCAAGTTTGGTCGAAATCGGACATTTATATAGTCTAGCTGCCATAGAAAAGTAAGATAAGAAAAACAGTCTTAGTAAGAAAAACTTGTTTTGTTTTCAATGTAAACCTCTTTAAAATTGGCATATATTTATTTTTTAAGCTTTCACACAATTCCTCAAATTTTTGTCGAAATCGGATGACTATAGGTTATAGCTGCCATTGGAATGATCGGTTTAGAAACTAGTTTTTTTTAGAAAAACTTTTTTGTATTCAAAGAAAACTCCTTCAAACTTTTTATTTCTTAGGTTGCTATGATTTCCCATAATTCCACCAAGTTTCGTCGAAATCGGACATCTATATAGCATAGCTGTCATACAAAAGTAGAGTCAGAAAAGTAGTCTAAGTGAGAAAAATGTGTCTGTGTTCAGTGGAAATGTCCTTCAAATTATTTAGAAAACCGTGTTGCAAGGGTATGCAAACTTCGGCCGAACCGAAGTTAACTTTCATCTATTCTTTGTTTTCAGCTATTGGCGTCTTTAAACTTGTTAGTTAATAATACTACCGCTTCAGCACAATGTGACCTAATATCATCCAAATCGAATGAATATCTTATATAGCCGCCATTTAATTAACTGACCAACCAAATGATCATAGTAGAGGCGCCATCTACAGGTCAGCTTGGCAAATCACTCAACTAGCGTTCATCAAAAAGAAAACTAGCTTTCTGAATTATTCCTATCTAAAACTATAGGTTTCGATAAATAACAGTCGAACTTCTGTACAACGAAGTTGTCTTAATAGCAAAATAATTTCAATAACACTGGCATTTCGTTCAATATTCAAATAATTCTTTAGAACGAAGTTTCTGTATAACTAATATATCAGAATCATCCTGGAAAAAAATTGTGTGAAAATGATTTACAAGAATTTTACAAAGCACACGATGAGGAATTAACGCATTATCACGAGACGAGACGACTCTAACACGAATCGCATATTTTAAAATCGCATGGTCAAAAAATTTCAAGACACAACCTTGTTTTCGCCCCCACATTCATCTTTTTGGAATTTTTTTATGCACAGTTCATGTGTTAGTTGTTACTCTGGACTAAAAACAAAACTACGTTATGAAGATCGGTGGGTACAATACGTTTTTACATAATGATTTCACATACATATATATGTCAAATGTCTCTACGAAAAATAAGACTATCTGAGCATACTGTGGAGTAAGGTGGTTCCGGTTTAAGTCGTGCCTCAGATATTGTCGTGTTAAGTCGTGCGTGTTTGAGACACGAAGAAAAACATGACACGCCCCCAATTCTACCTAAAAGGTAAACAATATTTTATGAATATGTTGGAGTATAGGAACAATTCGTCGTCGTCAAACAACCAAATTATAAGCAGGTTTGATATGTTTCCCAAGTCTAAAGATTATTCGCAGCGTAAGTAGTAGGTTGGTAGAGGATTTTCCAAATCTGAAAGGTCCAGTCATATAACCTGTGTATCAACCATGTACAGAATCCAATGCAAAAAGTTCAATGATACGTTTGCAAACAAACACTTTTATTCTGTAGTTCGATACATTAGGAGACATCAACATCATCTGAAAGCTGTTAGATAAACGTTAAGAAAAACCACCGAGTTCTTGGAGTTTATATAGTAAATTTATTGATTTCATTTTCTGTTCTGTTATATTCAGTTTATAATTAAATTTGAAAACAATTGTGTTTTTTGAAATAGTTTGGGTAATTTAATTGTTCTTTTGTATTGGTTTCAATTGTTTACTTGTACGAACAATAATAAATTCACACGCAAAAACTGTCAAATGTAATTATCATTAATTGAATTGTATGTATGTATGTATAGGGCTAGGGAAAGTAAAAGCGGCTGCACTTTCACAGTTTATTTCCCCATTTTCAAAATGTATATTTGCTCTGACTTTACCATAATTGAAATCAATGATATTATAGCGTGAACGATATTTTTATTTGTATATATATTCAATTTATTTTCGACTAATTGCATTAATTTACATATTGGAAGCAGTAAAAAAACGCAAGGGAATACCAATTTTCAAACAAATGGGAGTAGATAGACTACATACATATGTGCAATACTTTTCTTTGGGGGAGGGGGAACGGGGAATTACAATTGATTAATTTGGATAAATACATATATTAAGACGTGAATATTGTAAAACACAATTATATTTTATTATTTATTGTGTGCTGTGTTTAACTTGACTTATTTACATTTGCATCTGGATCGGATGGGCCGTTCAATAATTGCAATAGTGTTTTTAATTATTATTTATTTAACAATTTAGTGCAAAGTAATGTGGGTTTATGTCTCTCTCGGAAACAGAAACAAATTGGTGAGAAGAAAAATGACTCAATTTGTTTAACAATAAACGTTGATTTTCCTTTTCTTTGCGAATTTTTTTTTTGACAAATGCAAACTAGTATACATTTTATATAGGTATAGTTAATATATATATATATAATTACAATTTTGCTGCTCATAATTGGTTAGGTCTTTTTGTGTAATTTTAAAAGCTGCACATCAAGTTAAAGTACAATTTAGGGGATAATTTGGTTTGGGTATTTTTTTAAGTTCATTGCGTTATGCAATTTCAACGGATACTAAAAAACTGGATGTTTTTTATATCAAGGCTAAGACTTAAAGAAACTTTATCTGAACATCTTTGAAAACTTCAACAGGAAAGTCTAAACCAGTGTCATTTTCCACCTGGATCTTTTGCTGTTTCGAAATTCATACATATAGCAGGGAATACATTTAGTTTTGTTTACGCGAAAATTGATTTGATTTTTTTTAAACAGATTTTTTATACTCTTTCGAGAAATTTATTGTTGAGTAAAGTTTCTAAAAACAGATACTGGTATTAAAATGGAATCGAAAACTCCTGAGCGAATTTTCTGAACAATTTTGAAGGTTTACCGAATTAAAGACAAGTGAAATAAAATTTCAAAACATTTACGAAAACAATATTTTACAATTTTTGATCTGCCTAAATCCTGGGTCACAATTTCACAGGTATAAAAGCCTTGATATATATATATATGTCTGTATACAATTATAGATTTAATTGAAATAGTCTTTGTAATATTTGCGTTTTTCTTTTTGCTTTAATTGTACACAAATAAATAAACTTTATTAAATTTCACACACAAATTAATATATGAATGGACCAAAAATCAACCCTGATAAAGCTTACGCTTTGAAGTAATATTTTCTTTTTTTGATTTCATTAAAATTATCATTAATTTCTATGGCTTACAAATAAATATAAGTTTATATATATAGATATATGAATATGTTGACTGTGGTTTCAACACACATATATGTAAATATATTGATTAAACATAGTTTTTTTTTGTTTACTCAAAAACTCGTACGCGCATTCGTAATTTTTATATTTTTTTTGGGGGGAACTTGACTCTCGCTTGAAGCAAATATTATGCCTAATATTTTTGTTTAACCATATCTAGAAGTTGAGAAGAGACAAGAGAATAAAAGGTAGACAGTGATAAGTGAGCATAAAATAAAATTTCAAATTATGTACACGATATTCAAGCTAATCAAATAATCGAAACAATAATGAAACATAGAAATGCGATAGAGAGTGGCAGTGTGTATTCAGATTTCTAAGATGTGAACAACAAATTTAAAACTCAAACAATACGAACAACATGATTCTTGATGATGGATGATTAATAAACGATTTCTTGAAATAAAACGCAGTCAGTAGAGTGGATGATATTGATACGAGTGCCGCATACCTATGAATGTTAAAAGAGTTGAGTTTTAATCAAATGGTCATATGGCTTATTGTTTTTAACAGAGGCTTATATTATTGTTTGTTCATTTTACTTAGGGGATAGTACAGTTGGATCTTATGGGGTTTACATTTTCAGAATTATAAAAGAGAGCTGAAGTCAAAGTCGTGTATTTTAGCATCACAAGTCTTCTTGAAAATGGTGGGTTATGAGTTGGCTAACTCCATTAAATATTCCATTTTAAAACTATTTCAATCAGATAAAATTTAGTGTAGCGCCCATTTAAACTTAGAGCCAGAAACGGTATTTTAAATGTTTTTTGTATTTGATTTTGAAACCGAAGAGTAAAGTTTTGGATCTAAGTTTTTTTCCGCTTTAATAAGAAGTTCAAATAAATAAACGCGAGCTTCTCTTCATCTCTTGGCTTGTGTGCTTCGAATTTTCGCACAAAAGAAGGCCTAGGGCAAAGTTTGCAAAGCTTTTTCATGGCTAGTTACTTCATAGCTGTCGCCAACAGCTGGCAAAGGTGAACGGATGTGTAGGGCGGGTTTTACACGGTGAAGCAAACTTTGAACAGTTTTTGATAAAGCATTCGTTTGTAAGAGGGAGAGAGTGGTGTCTCTACAATTCTTTCATGCAATCATGAGCTTATCAAAAACTTCATGTAGTTTACTTATCCTCCTCTTGCACAGCAGGCGCATACACTATCCGCAATACTACACTCGGTCGAAGGTAGTTTCAACAATGGAATACAACGGAACAAAAGTTGTCGACCGAATGGTTCGGTCATTAATAGCCTCAATAGACAACTGAACAGATCAAACATTTTAAATGCTTTGACATCTTATCAATGATTAACGCTTAACTGTCTTATCAGTATCATCGACAGAATTCTCAGTTGAAAGAGCCTTAAGACTTGATTTGTATTATGAAAAGTCTAGACATTCTGAATAATTGTATGGGCCAAGCCAAAACCTTCTCCCAAAAATACATTTTGCGAACTTTAAACTTTGAATCGAAGCTTTGAAAAAAATGTATTCTTAAAAAGATTTTACCTATCCACCTATTCCCTCTTAAGCCTTGATTCTCTTAATAGAGCAAAACAAACTCCACATGACCCAACTGTACTTTTGGCCAAGCAACTGAATTAAAATTGCAAGTGCATGTTCTTCTTTGGACGTGTTTTTTGGTTTGGTTTGGGAAACAGAAAAATGTGTTATCTACTTCATCGTTATGAGGACACTTTTACACATACACATACACACGAATGCTGAATATATAAAATATGAGTGTCTAAAAATATATGTACTTTAAGGTCCTATATAAACTGTGTGCTACAAGGATGAGCTTATCGGTTAGAGAGGTGTATTGTATATAATCCCAATCCTCTACTGGAAAAGTTAACAGTGTTAGTTTCCGTATCGAAAGTTACATAATTTGATTTGCGGGTTTCTCTCTTTGTTTTTGTTTAGCAAGTTCGATGGTCAAAGACGCTTTGGTTAAGGTTGTTAAGCTTGTTATTGTACTAAAGCCAAGTTCGGGTTTTTACTTGTTGGTTGAACAGAATTTTCGATTTCCTTTTTAGAACTGTTTAGCTTTGGTTTATATACCTGGCGTGTAAGTGGTCTGTTCGGTTGTGTTCAGCGACGTATTCTCATTGGCCGCTACGGGGGCCCCGGTGAATGGATTCACGCCGACCGAAGCAGCTCCCGAGGGTGGTGGCATGGCAAAGACAGGTTGGCCGCCAGCCTGTTCACGTGGCTGTGTGGTCACAGGAGCACCACCGGCACCCAGATTAACATCATCGAGATCAACGTCCTCCTGTGAATAGGATTGGTTCATAAATAGTTTAATGGAAAACTCTTTAAAATGGACAAAAGGGGATTTTCTTTAAGCACAATGTTTAGTCCAAAAACTTGTTAAGAACGAGGCATTTACAAAGCAGAATTAGTATTAAAAGTGACAGCCCAAAAACTAATTAATTGAATTAAGCCAAAATAAATCTTACAAAGCTACTAAATAGTTAAATATATTGTTAGGTTTTGTTTTACAAAAATTATAAAGTAAACATTTACCCAAATCATTTTCATATTCAAATTTCATTCTCAATTCTTCTTCTCTGGCAAATTCGTAACTCAATTTTGGATATTAGTTAATTTTCTTAAAAACGTCTAAATTTTGACTCATTTCGGTTTTTGGGGTTAGTGGTTATTTTAGGCGGGTTTTGGGTAACCTGAGAGCTCATGCGGTACTCGTGCCGGTATCGTTTTCAATTATTGCTATACTTACAAGACGTGGCTGTTGTCCCAGTTGCGGTGGCAGATCGCTAGCCTCTCTTTGGCCATTGGGTCTCTATGGTTTGTTTTTTGTTTTGTTTTTTTGTAGGTGTGTGAGGGGTGGTAGTTGGTGGTGGTGTGGGATTATACATGTACATGATGAGTCGATCGAAAAGTTTTTTGGAGAAAAAAACATGGTAAATTAAAAGGGAAAATTATCAATTTCCATTGGCGCAAAAAGCTTTGGTGGGAAACATAAAAATCCAATTTATAAAAAACAAGAAAAGCAATCCTGGCTTCAACTTAAAAAATGTCTCAAATTGTTGACAGAGAGCAAGTGAGAGAGAGAGGAGAGTGGAAGCATTTGATGATTTTCGTGAAGTTTTTTGTTTATAAACTGTAAATTAAACTAAATGATCGAAACACATTTGCTTTGTGGGTGTTAGTTGTGTTTACCTTTGGTTATCCGCACTTGATACAAGTTCGCGCGAAAAGAATATGTTTAAAAGGATCTGCTCCATATCG
The DNA here is from genome assembly GCA_035044985.1 of Lordiphosa fenestrarum. Lineage (NCBI taxonomy): Eukaryota > Metazoa > Arthropoda > Insecta > Diptera > Drosophilidae > Lordiphosa > Lordiphosa fenestrarum. The sequence continues at coordinate 16,799 of JAWNNO010004790.1, read as the reverse complement.
ATTTCCAAAAACAAACAAAAAAAAAACACAAATACTTACCCCAACAATAACATAAGATAGAGCGATAGAGGAGCATAGTAACAAAGCCATATATAAATCAAATATTTTTAAAAAAAGCATGCCAAATGAGAAGCCACAAAATAAAGAAAATGTTGCAAAATAATATCATAGCCAAAGCATTTATTTTGTTGGTGCCAGCGTTAAGTGAATTTGTTCATATCAGTTTTTTGACTAAACATTTGCGCCATCTTTTGGGAAAGGGTAAAAAATGCCTCACAAAAATCATCAAAATGAGTTCAGTGTTGGAAAAGTCAGTGAAAGCTGTGGGTGTGTGCTTGTGTTTATTTGTGTGCGGTGCATCGTTTGAAATTAGGGCATCAGATTGTTTTTCTTGTTTTTTAATTTCTTTTTTTTTATCGACTTTTGGCATTTTAACTAAAGTTGAGTTGAGGAAGGGGGTTTGTGGGGGTCAAACATCACTCACATTCAAATGTGCATACTGATCATGCGACTCATTAACCGGCGGCTTGAACTTGCCGCAACAGAAGTTGCAACAGCAGCAGCAACAGCAACAACAGCAGCAACCCGTCAATATTGTGCAACAAATGACCACGGCCTGGAAAGATTGGAAAAAAAGTTAAGACAAATTAGAAGTAGTTGAGGTATCCATGCAAATATATTTAAAAGTTAAGTATCTAAATGTTAAATGTCTCCCAAAAAAGTAAATACAAATTTTGATCTCAATTGGTTTGTCAAACGCTCGATAGACGTCGATGTCACTCAACTTTCAGAGAGGTTATATTTTCTTATTGCAAAATTAAATTAGAAGTGACTTAAAAACAAAATAAAAAGCTTAAAAATTCCTCCGCCAATCATGAAGTAAAACTTGGCATCAACCTTAAGCCAGTTTGTTGTTGTCAACTTTCAAAGATGGCGCCGCCTGCAATGCCAACTGAGTGGGGTGCCAAATTGGTATTGGTTGATATAACAGGCGATTCGGATGTTGGTTTTGCGAATAAATATTGAAATGCTAATTTCAGCAAGCATAATTTTTGATTCTTTTTAGGAAACATATCTATCAAAAATGTTTTTCAATTTTAGGTAGTTTAGGTGGTGCATTAAACTATATTTTTTTCGCATAACACAACAGATTTGAGTTCAACCGCGAAAGATTTCTGTCGAACCTCTTATTAAGACGATTTACAGCTTTGCAGCCCTTGTACTAATTACTGTGCTCAATAAATGTATCCTTCAAAGAAACTCCTCCCATTTTTGTAGTGGTTTTAGACCGCATGGCGATCAAAACATCTCGATTGAGATTTACTTTATGTAATATGTAATATGTATCTGGCAGTCCGTTCAGACTGAATAAAATACCTGAGAATATGGACAGATTTCTCTGACCATTTATGGCTCCAGTCAACTGGCACCTAACAATATGGCAACATGCCAGTATGTCTGAGCGCACGCTTAATCTACCTTGACTATGGTCAAAGTTATCTAACAAGCTGCTCTGACGGTACATAGCAAATCTGTCAAATTAGATAAACGAGAAAAGCCTAAGCTTTCGAGTAGTCAGACGTCCTAAATAATCTTGTAGCGAAAATTGTTTCATAATTCTCACAGCGTTTATTGAGAATGTAGTGTTTTTAGGGAAGAATGGCTCTCTGACTGACACTCACTTCAGCACTGAGACGTATTTCTATTGTGACCACCAGTAAACGCAGCGGGAGATTAGAGTGAGCCGTTACGCTCATTAAGGGGGTATTCTAGTCTGGAAAAACCAATTTTGGGAATTTGTTTTTTTAGAAATCAATACAAAAATGCAAACAATGCAAAAATAAAAAAAAGTTACATCTTGACTCGATTTCGGTCAATCTAGTCATCAAAATAAAAAATAGATCCTTAAGAAGTATGAATGTCGCTATAACCCGAACTAGTATACAAAAAAAAGTTTTTTTTTCGCAAATTGGTGACACTTAAAAAAAAGATTTCAAAGTTTTAAAAGTTTCTACGCTGCCTCTCGATGTTTTTGCGGGCATTCTGCTTTGGGATTCCCAAACGAAGCACCGCTGGCTTGGAGAGACTTCTAAGAAACGTTCAGTTGGTAGGCATTGATCGCTGATGATAGAGGGTGGTTCCTCTTGAAACAGCTGTACGATCTACCAGCCTCATTTGTGGTGTTGTGTCTCTGTTTAAAGTTGTGCGAAAGCATAACCTGACCTCGAAACGGCTAAAAACGGCAGGTTTTAAATATCTAAATCTAAATTTGTTCATATTCCTAGTTCGGGCTATAGAGGAATGTAAGATAATACATAAAATTTTACAGTTAATCGGTCCATTGGAACTTGAGATATCATGTCAAACGTGATGGAAAAAGAAATATCGACAAAAATGGGGCTTAAAGATTCCACAGTACTGTAAATTACCTAATACCTATTTACAAATGTACATGTACCTTTGAAAATAATTGCCCGATTGACTTGAAATTAACTAAAATAAAATAATACTAATTTAACTGTTTCCAATTCCTAGACTAGATATGCCCTTAAGACAGAGTCCATAGACGTAATCAAAGTGAGCTCCATGGACTGGAGTTGGAGAATTTAGACAGGGCATATAAAAGCCTCTTATTACGAGCAACTAGGTGCGAACAACTATACGAATTTAAAGGTGGCTGGTATAATATAAGAATTCGCCACAACAGGAGTGCCAGAAGCGTCGGGAGCAAAGGAAGCTTCCAAACCTGGCGTGGGCGGTACGACAGCCTTAGCTTGTAGGTTGTGTGGCCACTGAAATAACACAGTGCCATACACAAAATGGCCTACAAACAGGTAGCAACACCTTTTACCCAAGTTTTCTACATCAGCTCGAGTTCGAAATGAATGATCACATTTATAGCAGATACACGCAGATCAAATGCAGCCGGTTGAAATATGAGAGATAAATATTTCAAATATTCACCAAAAATGAAAGGGTTCACTGCAATTGCTAAACAAAATCCAAGTGGTTAGTACCCCGTTTGATTGAATGAAAAACCACTTGGAAGAATTTTCTAAGGTTTTATATTTATACTGGCCATTCAGAGACGGTAATGTGCAACGAAAAACCGCACCTATTATCGATTAGACATAATAATGGATTGTAGATTCACCAACGTGGCTCAAAGTTCGCTCACAATGGGCATTTTGGTATAAACATCTTCCTCAGAGAAACTTTGACTATTTGACGTATTTAGAATTTCTCTTAGGAGTGCTTTATTGCCAGCAGCAAATAAGATAAAATCATTTGAATACTTCAGTTTATGGCATCCAAGACAATCCACCAAAGACAAAATAAGTTTTACTTTCTTTTATAAGCTCATCTTTCAATCTACACACGTTATTCGTGGTCGATGGTCTAAAAATTCATCAAAAGTGCGGATTTCGACTATGTTGCTGAACGCAATCGAAGAGATAAACTAAAACTGCCTGGCACTCTTAGAGTAAGGGGAAGAAACTAGAGTCGTGCAAATGAATCCAACAGGCAGAAGAAATCATCTCCGACCATACAAAGTATATAAAACGTGATTTTTATGCTGTTTGGTTCCCTTTTTGGACACTTCAAGAGTCGCCATAAATGCTCAGTAAGGTTTGCCATTTTACAATGAACAGGCCAACAATTGAACTGAGCTTACATATTGTTACATTTTATAGATAAGTAAATCTTAAATTTATTTTTTTCTCAATGTGTTCGCCCACAAAGAGAATTGCCGGATTTCGGTATAAAGAGCAGCCAAATCCGCTGGCAACATCATGGACAGTACATTTACAAAAAGAATGCAAATTGCAACCTTACAGTCAATGGAGCAAAGTACAGTGATATGATTACAGACCTTATTTTTGCCCAAAATGGAAGAACTGGACTTGGTTGACAACTGGTTTGAGCGGCAAGTTTGGTGAGCAATTAATCTCACGTTTTGGTCCACTTAGTAAGAAACCAAATACATATTTATATGGAAGCTGAGTACAACCTCTGGGGCTTCTGCTTGCCTCTTTTTGACAAATCAAATCCATTATGGTCCCTGGTGTTAACTGCTAAAACAAACCTGAACCGGTAATCGTAGATGTACTTGTCACCACCTTTATAAGATGATTAAATACAAATTCAAAAGGAGGGTTGATCTAGAAACGTTCTAGACGTTTCTGGAGCTGAAAATGTAATGCTTATTTATAGTAAATGGCAAGACTTATGAGTCAATTGCAGCAGAAAGTGATATATATAGGGGAATATTTGGCCACTCTTTGATTTTTCACTCAAAAATATTTGCCATATTTTGATTAATTTAATATTATTTGATTTGAACTTACCTTCACCGCTGGCGATGTGACCACAAAGTATGCATTCACATTCTCCTCACCGAACTGTTCGGCTATGTAGAGACCCAGTGAGCCATAATTATCGTAAATATTACGCTTGGTTTGATCGCTCAGTATTGAATGGGCTCGATTGACTTCCTTGAACTGGTTAAACGTGAAATGAGAATTTTTATTAAATGAATAAAATATATATATGCATACGCATGTGTGCATATACTATATGCCATATACAGGTTACCTTATCAGAAGCTTCAACATTATCTGGATTTTTGTCTGGATGGTATTTGAGTGCAAGTTTTCGATAAGTCTTTTTAATATCATCAGCTGTGGCCGTTTTCGGAAGTCCCAGGATCTCGTACAGCGAATCACCGGATGTGCTGGAAGAGAAGAACGAAGAGGTATTAACTAAACCTTGGACTTGGCTACTGATAAAACCTAGCCAACCAACTAACTTGGCAATGATAACGAGCTTTCATTTGAAGTACTTTTATTGATAAACATTTGTGTTAACATTCCAGCAGACCACATTGCTACTGCATCCCTTCAACTGATCTGTCAGCTGCGGTTTTTATTTATTTATTTATTATTGCTGCTTCTTTGCGATAAGTAACAGCACATTCCCTCTTCATCCATACGGCTGGGCGTTGGACGTCTAAATATAAGTGCGAGTGTGTGTGTATGCGCATTAAATCGATGACTAAGCGGCGTCCAGCACACACAGCAACAGTTTTAAGCGTAGTGCAACACGCGATACCAAAACACTAGGGAGGAGACGGGTAACAGCACTATTTAGCACTTTGCGTTAGGGGACAGCCCTCCCTCTATGTACAACGATTCCCCAAATTGATGCGTAAGCGCAACTTGGCATTGATGATGACGACAACACAGCGCCAACCAACAGCAGCAGCCGAGACCTAGCGGTGGGGACACTTGTTAAGGTCGCGTGCAATATAAAATGCAATTCTTAGGGGGGTGGTGGCGGGGGTTGTTCTTAAGCAGGTGGGCCAAGAGCCACTATTTATAGCCAACGGAAGGGGTTAGAATTGTGTTGTGCGAGTGTGTGTGTGTGTGTGTCAACACTGTAAGCAAATCTACAAAAGATGATAAGAAAAGAAGGCTAAAACAGCTACAAAGTGGTTGAACGAAAGATTAAAGAATGAAAAAACTATTGTTTTTCCCATAGCTGCCACCACTACCGTTGCCAACTCTCAGGGCCAAGGACAACACTTATTGGTTGGACCAGGCCTCGTCACGAAAGCGCAGCCAAACGCAAAAATTAGTTTCTGGCTACAAAATTTGGGCCAAGTCGATATGGCCGTCAAACATTACTCATAGAGTAACAACATTTGGTGGGTTCCAAGCGACGGGGCTATAATTCTTTATAGATAACAAAAAAAAAGAAAAAAATGTTGAATTTGCTAACATGTTGGGTTGAGTGGATGACTGTGTATACGAGACACAATATTAGGATATTATTTTGATAATGGTACAGTTTTTTGTAAATGTCTTCATTTACATTTGTTTTATTCAGGGGTCGTGGGTTCGATTCCGCCCGGGACATCTAAAGAAAAAGATGTAACTTTAGAAACTTACACACCCGGTCACCTTCACAAGATTTTTCTCGAGCTTTGAAGTAACTAGTTATACAAAGCTTTTCAAACTTTGCAGATCGGATTCGAAGTTCAACTGTAGATACGATACAGGCAAAGTTTTGGAAGTATGAAGCATATTATAGTCGGGCTTGACCGACTTCTTACTTGGATTTAAAATGATATTGGGTTTTTTCCGCGTTATTTTTGGATTGGACTTATTTGAAAAACGATTGATTATCTTTCATCGACCTTAATTGCAACCTCTTACCTACAGCATTAAGTCATTTCTAAGCACGAGCCACATTAATAAATCGATTTACCAAAATGACAAAAGCTTTTAATGAAAAATATCGTGATGTCTGGCCATTCTTCTAATGGCTATCAATTTGCTAAAAAAAAAAATTGAATTATTTTACTCGAAACTGATATAGATAAATTACATTTGTTTTAATCAGTTCCAAAAGCTACTAAAAAAAATCACCGTTTACAAGTAGAAAAATCGACAGCTTAAGTTGAGAGTCAGCCCTGTGCGACTTCGATCTACCCGTTACTCTGGGGTATTAATGTTTAATAGCCTTCCCTTGTAATTTAACAGAGCATTAACATTAACGTATTAACATATCACCAGTATACTGCTCTGAAAAGTACTTGTCTGTTTTCTATCCTTAATAACCCTGTCATTTAGTATCCTATGTTTAAAAAAATTTGGAAGAGGATGCTCAACATTTTTTATGGCTAGGCGGGAGGTGTCGTGGCCAAAATTTTAAAAGAAACTTGATCTGCGTGAAGACAATACTAGTATACTTTTTAAATTTGGTTGCTCTAGCTCTTCTAGTCTCTGAGATCTAGGTGTTCATACAGACAGACGGACAGGACTAAATAGACTCGGCTGTTGATGCGGCTTTATGGGGCCGGATATGCTTCCTTCTGCCTGCAACAAATCATCTGCCTTTCGGATTTTCATCGAATATATTGTGTAAACCAATCTAATTGATTTCAGGTTACCTTCAAACTCAGCGTTCTTAAAAAACTATATTATTCGCTTTACAACATTTTAGGTGCAAAAAAACAATTGGGCACTGTTTGATCCCATTTTGGAAGAATTTTCTGTAGCAGATATTCGGAAATAATAATGCTCAAAATTTGGATTTAATAGCCATCCATCAAAAAAATGAAACTTCGTTTCTTGAAATTTAAGGATATTAAGAAAATTTTAGTATTTCTGCCATACGTTAACGTTACCCTCAACTCATCTCTATTGTGACAGTGGACAGTTACTTTCAGCGAACAAAAATGTCATCGCTAATGGGCTGGTCGAATAAATGTGTGTATCAAGCATTCTACTGATGTCATGACGATAACAAACCGTTTGGTCAGAAAATTGCTCTCCAGGCGGTTGTTTACTTTCATTTCGAGGAATCCTCAAACATTTCAAAGTGACGCCTCTCAGCTAAAATAAACCCTTCAGCTGATTTTGTCAACGAGGCATTGGAAATGTCAACAAAATGAAGGTTCGTCAACGAAAACGAGAAAATTTTTAAGAAATAAAAATGATCCCAGCGGAACAGGGCTATTTCACTTCACTGAAGCATTACTTCGGCAAGCAGAATTACCGAAAGTGTTCGGCCCCTGGGGGCTATGGGTGAACATCGCTAATGTAAAGTATTCGTGTTCGGAAGGACTGGACTAAAATTTCACTACAAATGTTAGAAAACCTGTATAATTTATCAACAAACGGAAAATATAAAATCATTTTAAACAAGGTGGGGTTACTAAAAAATAAAAAAACTGGCGGATTATTATTAAGAAATATGTGAAACGTTGTATAAATGACGATTTGTTAATATATATCAGTGTTTTTCAAGCTAAAACTATTCAAATGACCCTTTAACACTGGGTAAGAAATTTATCCTTTTAATAACAGTATTAGGAATATTTTTTTAAATCGATTAGGGTAGTTACACCTACTGAAACCTAAAACCATTTTTTAAACCTCAAGCGTTATTCGAAACATGTGGCAACGCCAAAAATGCTCTGTAAGCTTGCTGTTTTCCCATGAACAAACAGGGCTTGCAAATCACTAAATTTTATATTATAAATTCTTCTTGGTCATAAGTCTTTAGCAACGAAGCTCATATCTCAATGACTCAATGGGTTCGTCAACAAATAAGATTATCGAATTTGGTCTGAAAAGCAGAGCCAGGGGCAGTTCAAGGGCTCTCAATGCACTGTTTGGTGCTGATTGTGAGCCGGCGGCATTTTTCCAAAAATAATAAAAATTGCCACGTTACAGTCAATGGAGCAAACCACTGTTGATTACCCAATTTTTTTGTGGTTTCAACCAGTCGGTGCCAAATGCCACACGGCACGCGAAACCATGGATGAGTTGAAAGGCAAGTTTCGTGAGCATTTAATCTCACCGATTGGATCATTCTATTGGTAGCCAAGATCATGTTATTTGACTTTATTGTGGGACTAAACCAGACAAAATTGCAGTTCTGGAAAACCTTACAGCTTCCATTGGTAAGATACCGGCCGAATTAGAAATAAAAATTTTTCCTAAATTAGAGCTTGCGGATGGACCAGCTAAGGCTTAGCCGTGTATCGATTTAAGTATAAATTTAATAAGCTAAACGCTTAAAAAATCCGTTATTATAACCATGGCTGCAAACCGGTTTTGAACCGAACTGGTTCGAGCCCGGAACTCTGACTTTCAGATTACTGTGAACCGAACCTCAAACCGAACCTCTTAAGGTACCAAAGCTAAACATGAACCTGTTCCGATCCTATAATTTCGGTTCGGTTCAACAAAAATTAAAGACATGAACAAATTTGACCTATCTCTTAGGAACTTCTTTTCTTATCCTGATGGTACTGGACGACTGAGTCTTACAATCGGCAGAAAAGTTTAATATAAATTATCTATAAAATGGTTTAGAATTACCATTAGAATCCCTACACATATAAGCCTCTGTATTTTAAGATCCTTGACTCCAAAGCTTGTTGAATTAGTCACAAAATAAGAGTTTGACATTTCTATGGAAACACTTTTGGTACGTAAATCGACACAATTTGCTTACAGTTTATGTCGTTTTTAGGTCGATTACTAAATAAATTTGTATAAAGTATGGGCTGAACCTATTTTAACCTATTATTTTTTCACGATTTGGTCTTTCACCATTGATAAATTGATAATGCCGCAAAAAGTGGCATGGATTGATTTGAATAAGATGTGCCACTTTTTTAGAATTGCAGGAATTCCATGTGAAAATAAAACCATTTGGTCAAGTCGAACTATAATATGTATACTCTCCATGCATGTGTGAACTTCTTTTAGCCACGTAACAGAAATAATTTGAGCCAAGAAAAATGGGAGTCTAGGGTGGCTCCCGGTTCTGATACAGCCCGATAAAATTAATTCTAGGGTCGTTCAATTTGAAGTGTAGGTTGAAACAAATGGAGTTTAATACTTTCCCTATTCAAAACTGGTTTGGAAGGAGATTGAACGAGCTCAAATTTTAAAGCAATTTTCATCCAGTTTCGCACTTGATATAAATACTTTCTAATCCGTACAATTCAATGGACCCGACCGAACCCGATGTCCGAATGAACGAACTGATTTTTATAAGAACTGTCTTATTGTTAAATCATAATTTGATTTCGTTCTTTTATAATTTAGTTTTCGGCAATTTTAAGATTATGTAAATTTGTTGGAATTTCTTGGGAAAATTAACAAAATGTTTACTTGATTTGACGCCACGCCCATTCTTAATTAAATTGTGCATTTACACAGTAAATTCCTGTCCAGATACTTCAGATATTTGGAGACTCAATTAAATTGAGTTTTATGTAGTTTTCAGGGTATTTTCCTATTGTTTAGTATTTGGAATTTCATAACTGGTCTTATGGTATCAGCATAACACAATGTATAACCGTGGATTATGTTATTGCAGCACTTGTTGTTATCACCAATCAAGTCATTGCATGTCATTATGATTTCTCTTCACATTAATTAAATGTAATTTCATTCAAAATTGGGAAAACTGTCAATGACAGGGAATGACGGCAAGTACTTCCCTTGGCCTTGCTGCAGCTGTCGCCCTCATCCCTCCCCTCTCCGACACTTCGCTGTCGCTCTCTCTCTCTCTCTTCCTCTCTGATCCTTTTGGCATTGTTTATCCTGCGGCCAATGCAAAGGAATTCCATACGGCTGTCGTTGTAGTTGTACCACAAACTTCTGCCGCGAAAAATCAATTAAACGCCGACTGCGCTGCCAAGGCGCAGCTGCTAGCCACGGTATTCATGTGTGTGTATGTGTGCGCAGAAGAAAAAAAAAACAGCAGCAGCAGCAGGAGGAAGAGCGTCAGCAGCACTTGCGATTTTTTTGTTGTACTTACGAGAGTTTTCTTTTATCCATGCCACCGCTCATATTGCTGCTGTGGTAGTTGCGGCAATGTCACAATGTTTGTTAATTATTATTTAGCACTTCGGCTATCGCACACACGCATATGCCCTGGCTAAAATCACACACACAAACACTCCAACAGCAACTCTGTGCTGCTCCGCTTAAATTTCTCTTTATTTTTTTTTTGCAATGAAATTCTGACTGTCCGAAGCGGTGTGACTGTAAGCGATAACTGCGAGAACACCAAAAGGGGGACCAATCGATTAGTTTGGCTTTCGAGTGTGACCAGAGTAAGTAGTTGTAGTTCTGTGCCTTAGTACTGCATCCGGCTCACAGTTCGTAATGAACCAGTTCTAACGCTAAGCTTTTTATCTTATATGAAGGCTGTGTTTTTTTGTAAACCAAATTTCTGTGCGAATGTTCTTTCGGAATAAATATTAAAATCAAATTACTTTAATGATAATTTTAGTTTTGAAGTTGGTGAGCGACATGTAGCCCACCATTTTTATCCGCACTTATTAATATTATAAGGTATAAGCAGAAGTTAGCATATTTAAATTATCAATCATTAAAACACACATTAAAAAATCAAATTATTTTGGTCGGCAGCTCACACTAATGACCAAAGCAGCACGAAGGGTGTTGAAGACAGGCTGCAACCCGGTCTTGAATCGAACCCCAAAGAACCGGTTCGGTTCATGTTTCTTGGGTTCCTCGAAAGGGACCATGAACCGAACCTTTCAAATACTAGCTCTACCGAACCTAAGCCCAAACTGCATCTGTACTTTCCAGATTATAATTCCGTCAACAATAAGTCATTTCAATTGCCCTGATATCGTTCTAGAGGCCATTCTTGCACAACTGAACAACTTGACCAACTGAAAGCGTATTCAGAACCCAGTACAAAACCTTTATTAACATTTCAGAGACCTGCAGCATTGCTTAAAGAAAGTATTTGAATGTTTTTCTTCACAAAATTTTATATTCCAATCAAGGCTGCAAACAGAACATTTTTTTGTTCATAACCTGACTATCGTCCATCTTTACCAATAATATGTCCGATCGATAAATAATTACTAAAATTATTATTATACTTGAGATTGAGGGAGATTGAGCTTCATACCTTTTTATCTTAACATCTCTGAGATATGATCAAGAATATATACTTTTCTTTAAAGGGTCGGAGATACTTTCTTCTGGCTTTTACATAATTTTGTTTAGTGATCAATCTAATTCCATGTTTTCACCTAAAACTGACACAAATCTTTTAGAGAACTTTAAGGAACAAAACACGTATTTAGGTCGGATGCGATTGGTTGAACATATGAAAATTTTCCAAATATAATTTAGTTAAGTAAACTTGAAAAAATTTTTAAGATCTGCTGTTGAGAATCGGTTAAAAATGTTGGAAAAAGGATTTTCTTCAAGTGGGAATTTTATAAGAAATTCTTAGGTCATTTTTAGATTGGTAAGTTTTCCTGTCGATTTTAAGATTCGGACTCATGTTTTTTAATGTCTATGCTCTTTTTGAGCCGAACCGAAAATTCCTAAATCCTTAAACATAAACTGTCTTTGCAAAATATTCACTGTCTCTTTAAAGTGGTTTCACATAACACTAGATATCATCCACAGAGATCCAATTCTTCTGAGTGAGTGAGTGTGGCTTAAACTTTGAATAAAAAATCACCATACGGTACTACGCCTTTGTAATAAAATTTAACATTAATAAAAAAAATTGTACTTAAAAGCATTTTTAATTGGTTTTCATAAAATTATTTTCAAATGTCAACGGTAAATGCATGTTGCGCTCACCTTTAACAGAGCCAGCCACTGTTATCCAATATGTAGTATTTGCTCTTTCTCCACAAACGGTCCCACCAAGCAGAGCAGTTGAAACGAAAAATGAACTAGGAACTTTTTGGCGGTTGACGTGAGCGGACGGATAGCGGGATATTTCAATAAGCACACCAAAATCGCCAGCAGTTACACGTTCAAACCCTGCGGACTGTAAATGAAAAACAAATAGAAACGGCGCGTGTCGAGTGTTTATAATTTGCGTATGTGAAATTTAGCAGCATAAAAACAAGACTCTTTTTGCATGCTCAAACTCTGCGTACGCGGACAAACAAAGCGGCGCGGTTGTCAAATGCTGGCGCATTCCTAGCAACAGGTGTCGTTGAAGGTGTTAACACTAACGGTTTATCCGTTCGCGTTGGAAAACAAAAACTCAACACAGCATTTACAATTTTACTAATTTGCAAATGGGTCAACAAAATATTGTATGTGTGTAGAAATGTGTGGCGCGTGAAGAAAATTGAATTGAATGACCATCGCGTCTGAAATCGAAATCTATGTCAGAAATGTGGCATTTATAAATTATCGCACATAGCGCGCCGCACTTGCAAAAGTGTTTCATTAATGCAAAAACAAAAACAAAAGAGAATATCTAGTTTTTTGAACGTGAGCAAATTTCGTAAGCAACCGAAGTGACAACAACAACAGCTCACAATTAGGCGGAGATAACACACGCAGAGGGGTAAGTGGCAGTGATTTTACAGTTAACTGCGTGGCCGCCTATAAATAACGGCAGACTGCGCCAGCTTCTAAAATCCATATGCAAAATTCCAATTAGCATCGAAGCGCAAATGAAGTGTGAGTACGGGCGGCCCACGCGACTTGTCGGCGTCAAGGCACCAGCAGCGCCGCTTCTTGCTGATGGCCTTTCTCTTTGCCAACACACTATGCATATATGCATCTGCATCTGCATCTGACAATTCTTACGCAATGCTCACACATAAATTAAATAAATTTCGCGTACAACGAGCAATTAATTGATAAGCGGCATAAAAAATCAACAACCACAATGGTAGAAGCGGCAGCGGCAGCAGCGCAAGCAGCCAGCTGCCGCTGCAAAACAAAAAGCAAACAGCAAACCAAAAGGCAATAAGCCAACAACAAACAATGCAAAGCTCGCAATGCAATTTTCCACAATTTATTAAAATGCGTTTTCATTTGCAAAACCCAGCCGGGCATATGCAATTTGTAGTTCCATTTGGCAGATCAGAAAACAATTGGCACAGGGTAGCAAATCGGATTTGAACCGAACCAGTTTGAGCCCGAAATTGCAATGATGTTTTACGGTAAACCGAACCATTTGCGGGAAAATTATTTGACCTGAACCTGTTCCGAACCTTAACCATAGGCACATTTTTTTTGGTTATCTGCACAAAAAAAAGGTTTGTTAAGTTAACACTTTTCATTCGCAAATTTTACACAACAAATTTTCCTTTTGAAGAAACCTTTTTGATTTCAGGTTTTTATACCCTTGCGGAAGGTTTATAAAAATTGTTCAGATGTTTGTATTGAAAGGAAAGAAGCATCCGTGACCACATAAATTTTATTTATTCTTGATCAGCAAGACGAGCTGTGTGGATTTAGCCATGTCCGTCTGTCCGTCCGTCTGTTTCTATGCGATTTCCTCCGTCAGTTTGAAATCTATCGTTACGAAACTTTGCACGAAGACTTGTAGTACAAATACGCTGCACAAGTATCAACACCGGCCGGATCCGATGACTATAGCATAAAGCTGCCATAGGAATGATCGGTCGGAAAACTAGTTTTAGTAAGAAAAACATTTTTTTTCAATTGAAACGCTTCCAAACTTTGTACTTCTTAGTTTGCTATGCATTCCCCTGATTTCAGGAAGTTTGGTCAAAATCGGACATCTATATAGTATAGCTGTCAAAGAAAAGTAGAGTCGGAAAAGTAGTCTTAGTGAGAAAATTTGTTTTTTTTTCAATGGAAATGTCCTTCTAATTAGTTATAAAAAAAACGTTTTCAAACTTCGGCCGAGCCGAAGTTAACTTTTCTCTATTATTTTCATTTTTAAATCTATACCTGCTATATTTAAAGGTACTCTATACCTTAAGGTACCATTTTTTAAACGATACAATTAAGTTATCTGAACTATGATATTTGGGATCACTCAATTAACAACAAGATATGGGATTTCGAAGTCAAAATTTCAAAAATCCATTTTTTTTCATCATTTTATTGGTACTAACTTCTCTATTTATTGACCAGGGGCTTATATCGTGTGGACCATTTTCGGGAACATGTTTTTAAGATAATCAAGCTGAAAGTTCAGACAACCGTTTTCGGAAACAACAATTGATTTGTAAAAAAATTAATAAGCCTCAGTTTTTTCGAAATGGGGATATACATTGGGCTTTTTCGCAAAACCAGTTCCACATATGTATAGGCAAAGTAAAGTTGTCCAAGCATAATTTTTATCATTTGTGATAAAAGGTTCTTTGACCTTTGACCAATAGATTGTCTTATTGACGAGTTAAAAAAAAATTTGTTTAATTTTTGCTTTTGCGTTATGACAAAGTTTACAAAAATATTATGATGGAAATATAGGTCACTTGCGAATGGTCATGTATCGAATCCTATTTTACTTTATAAGATAAAAAAAAAGAAAAGAAAGCAATCAACTATCAACTAATTCTAATATTTAGTTAAATTGTTAAGTAGCATTTTAAAATCAGTGTCACTTCTAAATTTTGTCAGATTTCGCTGAGCTCTGCACTTGTAAAACCCTTTGCAAGAAAATAATACTGAATTTATATTTGTATGTATTTGTAGTGGTATTCATAAATATATAATGTCCGCAAACGTGTAATTGATTCGACTTCTTGAACTAAATTTTCAACATTTAAACACAAAAACTACATCAGACGCAGAATAAATTTAGCAGCACATAAGTAGTAGCCCTCCAATGGCATTGCTTGCATATTAACAATGCCTCCCACGATGAACAATAAATCATTGAAAATGAGGTCCATTTTCTCATGTTCCTGTTCTTGCAAATCGAGATAGTTGTACTGGCAAAGGCAGGAACATTAGAAAACGGCCCTAAATCTAGTTGTATGAAATTTAAACCTCTCTTGCCAATAACTTCTTTATTATTTAAGGTAAAATACGTCGAATTAGAATGGTTATGGATGTTCCTATAAACAACTGCAAGAAATAATTTTGATAGAAATTTTGTTGATTTATGCAAAACGCTCGGAAATAAAGACTGTTTTGGTTCAGAGCAGCTTTTATACCTTCGGATCAGTTCACTACATGGTTTGTGGAGCTAACTGAACAGCGGTTTCGGTTCGGCTCAGTAGTTCACTCGCAATTTGTAATAATTTGTAATAAAGGCACATTTCCGTTTTCGAATATTAAGATTTTTCAAGAAAATATGTGACTTCATCACATATCATCACAAAATTCATTTAAATGGCTCTAAAATCTTTATATGACTGCTTATAATCGCTAAATGTCTTGGGTAATTGAGAATTTTGTCCCATAAAGCAACGTCTGATGTAGGTATATTTAGGGTTAACAAGTTTTTAAAATAGTGACAAAGACATCTTTAGAAGCTGCATTACCTCTGTATCGGTAATTCGGTCCTCAGAGCAGCGATGTTCAAGAAGAGTGGCTCAATGACGCTCTCTGTCTCTCTCCGACACTCAATGAAGCATTACTTCGGCAAGCATTCGGCGTCAATTGTGTCTTTTAAGAGGCTTGGTAACGGTTTGGTTCGGTATGGTTCAAAACCCCTTTTTGAATCCCTGCAATAAACACCTCACTAAGGGCGAAATTAACCATCGGATTAAAATGTGATGTATGAATGATTAATAGGGCATTCAACTCTCTGTTACATTAACAAGCCAAAACATAAGATATACACATTTTTATGCTATGTAACAAAGGTACACAGCGTATATTAAGTTTGAGCAAAAGTATGTAACAGTCCGAACGAAGCATCTCCGAATTATGGAACTGATTTTTGGTATCAGCGGAAAGTTTTACATTGAAAATGACTGCTAAATGAATGGGATGAAAAACGACTTTAACACGGTCAGGGTGTTAAGTTTGTAAATGAACATTTTTCTAACAGTTGAGCGAAAATGTACTTACAGTATGTGTGCATACAGCAAGTGTATGCAATTGTTTCGCCCGATGTAAGCCAGTCTGTTCCTCTGTTTGTTGCTGCTGCTGTTGTTGTTGTAGCACACGCCCCAAAACCCCAAAAAATGAGTCAGTCGCCGGTCCAACGTACAAGAGTCGCATGCCAAAGTGTACTTCTGTGGCGACAGAGACACCAACAGAGGCTGTACTGCTGTCATAAGCATTCTGCTGTTTAATTGCGATCGTGTGGGAGAGTCAACAAGTCTGTTGGTTCAAGCGGGCAGGGGACTACCAATGGCCCACTCATTGCAAGTTTTTTTTTTGTGCACTGCAGTCAACGGCGTCGTCCGTCACTGACCACACTCAACGTCGCCGGCATAAGTATTGGCAGCCGTGCTTTTTGGGTGCTTTAGTGTTTGGCGTGTGGATTTTGGAATTGCATTAAGTGCATAGAAATGATAAATGATTGATGTCTGTAGG